>CM048841.1:57249655-58449655 GCA_026545765.1 Plantago major
AATTTATAAACGTTATTTGCTTGTTCCTACGCTAAGTGTCCGTGGAGAACGACATCCTGAGTCAACTTTCCGCTATAAACTGTGGATTTGAGAACTTCCGACTTATAAATTTAATCTTGATTGTATTTAGGGATTACAAGTTCTACAACGAAAAAATGAAATCTCTGAGTGCATTTCAGGCACAATTAATGGTATGGTTGAGGAGCTTGAAGAATGGCTATAAAAAGCCATCTCCTGTGTTCATTTGGGACACACCACACAACAAAGCATTCTAGCATATTATTCTTCTACTTCTTTCATAATATTTCATATTGGGTTGAGAGCGTAAGGTAGAGAGTGTTGCTAGTGAGAAAGGTTCTGTCGGGTCGGTTTGGGGTGACAAGAAGAATTGTATAGTTGTAACAATTTTCTAAATTGTGTATTTTCTTGTCCCCTCCCCACCCCCCCCTCCCCCTGGATTTTTTTTTCTTTTTATTTTGGAGTTTCCACGTTAAATCCTTGTGTCATTATTATTTCTCGTATTTGCTTCTTATGTCCACAATGGGTAGATTCTGGGTGAGCGTATTTGCAGGGCCAATACCTAACAAGTGGTATCAGAGCTTGGTAACAGGTGGTGCCTTTTTTTTGCTTGGTGGAGCTCTAGTGTGGTATAAGTGGGCATACATACTATCTAAGGAGGTTATGTCAAAGGACCGTTCGTCACCCCATCAGTGTTTCCTGGGAACCTTGCAGATCTGTCCGGGGGAAGATTTAGTTTCTCTCATTCAATGGGCTTAATTAGTGAGTACTGTTCAAGGCTGCTGTAAATTCACCGAAGTGTTGTTTGAGCAATGTTAGGAAGCAAGTTCACCAATATGGTTCGATATGACGTGTAGAAATTTGACAAGAAAATCAACTTTGGCTTGTGGCAAGTGCAAGTCAAGGATTAGCTGATTCAGTCTGGTTTGCACAAGGCTTTGAAGGGCAATGTCATCCCTGAAAAAGTTGTTGATACTAGCACAATTGGTACTAATGCTAGTGTAACAGACAAAGTTGTAATGATCGATGATGATTGGGAGGATCTGGATTTGAGAGCAGCAAGTGCGATCCATTTGAACCTAGCCAAAAATGTTCTTGCGAACGTGCATGGAATAACTACGGCGAGTGAGTTCTAGGAAAAACACGAGGAGTTGTACCAGAGAAAGGGCATCTCATATTGGGTGTACTTGAAAGAGCAGTTTCACACACTGCGGATGAGCGCGGGTACTCCAATTTCATATAATTTAAATGTTCTCAATGGTATTGTCGCTGAGCTGAGTCCATCAGAATTAAAATTGATGAGGGGGATCAAGCCTTGAGACTCATCTGGTTCCTTCCGCATTCATATGAGCACATGAACCCGATATTGATTCATGGGAAGGATAAAATCAGTTTATCCTGGTTACTGGAAAACTTCTTTCTGAAGAAAGGAGGCTTTCTGGAAGTAACATTCCTAGTGAAAGTTATGTGGTGGTAGATCATGGTGGGAGGAAGAAGAATTCCGAGAAAATTGTCTGTTGGAGGTGTGGACAACAAGGCCACCCAAAAAGAAATTGTCCAAAAGGTGGAGCCTGTTCGGCAAATGGCTCTAGGTCAGTAGGAGGAGATACTGATGATGAAGTTAACATTCTCCTTTCTTGATGTCGCTTGAGAGCGGCATGTACATCCTCATGGCATCTTGTTTCCCGCGGTTGCCATGGTAGAGGATGTGTAATGTTAGCGGGTCCATTGCACACGTGTGATGTGACCATGAAATGTGCATTTTTACCTCCTTTTAGACCCTCGTTTTTTGCCCAAGATTCAATATTTACATCATATTATGGCCAATTTCCAACTTCTTGTGTATTTTGTATGGCATGATCGCATTTTCGAAGAATTGCACGATTTCCGGTGACAAAACGTCATATTTATACGAAATCGAGGAAAAGACATGGAGTTTGAGGAGTCCAATCGAGGACATAACCTTCTGATGCGAAGGTTATTAAAAATTCTAAAACATTGTAGAAGACCACTTTTCGAGAAAACGAAGTTACGAAGTCGGAAATCGCAAGACGAAACATCAAGCATAAGGGCAGAACAGTCAACTTCGGTCACTGGACTAGTGGACTGACTGCGGTCCACTAGGTGACCGCAGCCACTCAATGAAACTTCCAGAAGACCCGTATTTTGAGTTCGACAGGTCGAAGCCTGCCATTCTAACCTTCCTTATTCATCATGGGCGGTTGGTGGACGATTTTGACAGTATAAATAAGTGCCTTGGGTTCTCATAATCATACATCACGATCAAAAGAAGCTCTCCTGAGAGAGAACCAGTCATTGGAAAAGTGTGAAACCCTAAAACAGCGAAAGCCTGGCCGTTAGCAACCTGGAGAGGAAAACCCTAGCCGTCAAGAACGAAGACATCAAGACTAAGTTTTTCTTTTCTTTGCTTTACTATTTCTTCCTGTGTTATGTTTACTTGCAATTATGAGTAGATAAATACTTTCTTAAAAGCAAACCGCTGGAACTCTGCTTGTTACTCCTTTATATACCATGATATATTAATGAATTGAATATTAGACGTAATTCGTATTTGTACAACTATATTCGCCCGACTCTCTTTATTTATTTATTTAGGTACTTAGTCTTCCTTTAGCTAGGTAGAGGCTGTTGAGGTAATCAAATTTATTTGTTTATCTTTTCTGGAAACATCTTCCTATACATCTTTTTAATTATTGATTACAAACATCTTTTTACGATTCTGCATGCTAAATTATAACTCGAGTTCAAAGAATGCTGATTGATAAGATGTTTCCTTTTACGCACTTTAGTTCGTTAAACATCATTATTTGCATGTTCCTATGCTAAGTGTCTGTGGATAACGACATCCCGAGTCAACTTTTCGCTATATTGATTCTAATTGTGTGGATTTGTAGGCTTCCGACTGAATATTTTTAAATCTTTGTGTGTGTTTGGGAATTACAGGAATACAACGATTATAAAAATTCCTAAGTGCATGTCAACGTGCATTGGTTGGCATTGATGCAAGGTGTGTGGTGGAAAAACATGTCGATGGACATAGAACTTTCTAGAGAGCCAACTTAGGAAGTTGTACCTTATCTATTCAACAAGTATATTTCAATGGAACCGGACTGAAAGAAAAAGACCTAGAATATTTCAGAGGAAAATGACCTTAATGAACCAAAACCAAGCCCGAAAATTTTTAAGAAGTTTTCGACATGGGCCGAAACTGAAATCTTAGTGTGGATTAATTTATCCCAAGTGGTTATGCTTTTTACGGTGGAGCATGATAATTCTATACAGTGAGAATTATAACTGCATTGCATTGGTAGCTTAAGCTTCGAGTATCTTCATCGAGGTGGAGTGGTTGCGGAACATCCAAAGGCTGATGTGACTATGAAATGTGCGATTTAACACACATTTAGACCCTCGTTTTTTGCCCAAGATTCAATATTTATATCAAAATATGGAAAATTACCAATTTCTTGTGTCTTTTGTAGGTGATGATCGTATTTTTGAGGAATTGCACGATTTCCGGTGCCAAAATGTGATATTTATGCCAAATCGGGGCAAATAAGGAAATACGATGAACCACACAGGGAGTTTGAGGAGTCCAAACGAGGCACATGACCTACCGTTGCGAAGCTTATTCAAAATGCTAAAACTTTATAGAAAACCACTTTTCGAGATAACAAAGTTATGAATTCCAAAAATAGCGCGGAAGACGAATCAGCAAACATCTTGGAGGAGTCGAGCTGTGCGGCCTCAAGGGACCACATAAGGGTGCTGTGCTAGGGACCGCAGTCAGCTATCTGGTTGCCAAAATGCCCAAGTCCGTAAAAGCCTGGCCCGTCATTCTCCACCTTCCTTATATGACATGCATGGATTTCTCAACTCCCAACACTAGGGCTGAGCACCGGGTCAGACCCGGCCTGAATCGGACCAGACCGGAATGGACCGGATTATAATGGGTTGGAGTTTCTCGACCCGAGACCCGGACTGTTGCAGGTCGGCCCGATCAAACCGTAAATCTGGTAGATGCTGGACCGAATTTGCCAGATTGACTTAACCTTTTGAAAGGAAAAAAAAGAAAATATCAATTGCCAGCACAAAACCAATTCATCACCACAAATAAAATCCAATTTTTATTCTTGCAACACGTAATCAATGTATTTAACAGACGAGAGTCAAGACACTACTATCCATAAACCAACTTTCTCAGATCTGAACTATATACATATAGTTTTGAATTGATGCTAATGATCTAGATATATGCTCATGAGAAACAGAGAAGTTAAGCAAATGCATATCTCAGAGCCAAAACAACAAGATCGCGCGAAGTAGAAGCTGGACGGGAAGAGGAGCGCCGACAGAGGCGGAGCGACGTGTAAGTGAATCAACCGATGCCGATCAGCACATCGAGAACGGGAAGGAAAAGTGGCTCCTAGCCAAGAGTTTCATATTTTTTTCTCAACATGGATGGAAGTGGGGAGGTGGTTGGGATTAGATTTCTTGATTAAATTATGTTTGTGTTTGTGGGGTGAGAGTGAAGGACTAACTTAGTTGTTTAAATATAAGAGTTGTGTTGTCAATACAATTTCTGATTCGATTCACGGACCGAAATTTTCAGGTTTTACCGGTCGGACGGAACCGGAATTAATAATGTAGACCGGAACCGGACCGTATTTGTCGGTCCGGTCGGGCAGTCGGACGGGTAAAAACGGTCCGGATAATTTGCTCAAAGACTACACAACACTATATAAAGGGGTCTTGGGGTCTCATAATTCACACACCGTATGCACAACAACTCTCTTGAAAGAGAACCAGTTCTTGGGGAAGTGAAACTCTAAAACAGCGAAACCCTAGCCGTTAAGATTCAAGAAGAAGAAGAAGAAGAAGAAGAAGAAGAAGAAGAAGAAACCCTAGCCGTCAAGAACATTCATAATGACTAAGTCCTTTCTTACTTTTATTTATTATTAATGATGTATTCGATTTACGTTATGAGTAGCTAAACTTGATTAGTAAAGGCGAACCGCTGGAACTCTACTGTGCTACTCCTTTATATACTGTATATATATTAATGAATTGATTTTAAACGTAATGCTTATTTGAATCCTTTATTCGTCCGACTCTCCTTGTGAGGTACATAGTCTTCCTATTATTAGGTTATTGGTAAGGGTACACGAGTTACTTGTATATCTTGTCTGGAAACGTGGCGTGGTGGGTTGTTGAGTGACACAACAATTTTATTGGCATAGTAGGGTGCTTGGATCTGGTTTTCGAGATTTCCTTTAGCCTTCATCTTTGCAGCCTTCTTGACATCATTCATGAGTCTTCCTGGAAAATGTAAGTCTTTTAGGCGAACTACTCCCCCATCTTCTGCCCGGACGTATCCATTTTCCATTAGGTCTTCATCATATCTTCCTCTCCTGGTTGCTAACCTTTCTTGCTCTTTCTTTTTCTCCTTGACTTCTTTCTCAGACTTCCCACTCTCACCTTCGTTACCTTCTTCTTCTACATTCACTATCTCTGCATCCTTCTTCTTTCTTGTTCTTTCTTCACTTCTAAGAATAGAATCTGGGGTTGTTATCCCGCTCCTAGTAGTGATAGCCCCAATGCTCTCCACTTCTTGTTCCTTAACTTCTTCCAACTTTTCATCCAACTCCCTAACTGCATACTTCATTTCGATCAGATCGTCCTAGACTGCATCGACTTCACCACTTAACCTTTCTATTTCTTCCTGAGTTGACGTGGCATTTTTTGTGAACAGCTTCACCAGGTAGTGTGTTTCCTCGCTTCCTTTTTCCAGTTCCTCCAACACTACTTTTCCTCTCTGGTTATGATGTTCCTTGAGGGTCTTAATCTCCTCTTCCAAGCCCTTTTTAGTAGTTACAATGTTGTCGACCACCAGTTCGCTGCTGATCTTGGAAACTTCATTCTTCCCTTCGATGCTCAGCTCAATAGGTTTCCCTTCTGGTACTTCTTGGCTTACTTCCTTTGATATGCTTCTCTTGTCCAAGTACTCAGGAGTTCATACGCTCTGTCCCATAGCCCATTGTGCTTCTTCCTCAATTGCATCTATTGTCCTTACTTCTTCCATTGCCTCCATCTTGTCGAAGATCTCATTCTCCTTCAGCTGCTCACTCTTGTACCTTGAATTCTCAACAACACTTGCACAAGCTTCCAGTACTTGCTTAGTAGAACTCCCCATAAATGATCCCTTCAGAGCTACGTCTATAAGGTCTCTGAACTCCTCTCTAACTCCTAAGTAGAAATACTCACAGAGCTGTCGCGACGTAAACTGGTGTTGGGGGCAGTTGTATTGCATCTCCTCAAACCTTTCCCATGTATCATGAAAAGATTCCTTCTGCATCTGAGTGAAGTTGGATATCATCCTCCTTTCTCTCATAACCCTTGCAAGCCCTATAAACCTCTTCAAGAACATGCTCCTCAGCTCTTTCCATTCGCTGACTTCGTCTTTGATTGAATCTATCCATCTTTTTGCTGCTCCCTCCAGCGTTTTGATGAAAAACCAGAATTTCATCTCACCATCGGTTAACCCATTCGTCGGAAACTGCTCGACAATAGACTCAAATGCATACATGGACTTGCATTCATTTTCTCCTTCTCTGCCTCCGAGCTTTGGTAATGCGCTAATCAAAGTTAGATCAAATCCGTACCCCATACATGTGGCTGGATCCGAATTCCACTCCTTCTTGGTTTCAGCATACTGATCTCCCTGATAGTTCTTTCGTCTTCTTCTTCCATCTTGAGCTTTCCTGTCAAATAAAAGTAGTTACTGCTCGAAAATAACCAAATAAGTTCTACGCAGGCAATCTACTAATTAGTCCCCGGCAGCGGTGCCAAATTTTTTATGTGCACTCAGAGATTTTGATTTCGCTGTAGATACTATAATCTCTAAATACAATCAAAAGATTAAATTTATAATTGCTAGAAGCTCACTAACACACAATTTATAGCGGTAAGTTCACTCGAGATGTTGTTCTCTCCGGAATAACGCTCGATTGAAATAGAATATTAAATGGTTGATTTTCAATAAAAAGTAAATAACAGATTTTTTGTATTTTTGAATAAGTAAAATAAACACTTAAGCAGAAAAGTAATTTTAATAAGAATTGAGGAACTAAGAACTTATTGAGAAACGTATGTAAGCATTAACCTTCACTTTGATAAACGGTTTATATCAGGAATAATAGATAGCGATAGTTACGGCTGAAGAGTCACATGAGTCACATATCTTATATCAAGGCACAGTCAGCAAAATACCCCATGTAGACTATCGTCTAGCTCAAAGCTATCACCAGTTGCTAGCTCAACATCATACCTCAATCAGAATATCAACCTATAGACACAGCTGATACCTCCTAATCTAATGCAATGAATACTCATGTCTCGCGAAAACATAAACAAACAAAGCATCTTTCTCAAACAACACAGATATGAACAACAATCGCATAAGAAACATTGATGCTAAAACTATTCCATCATATATAAACCAAATAATCAAAGATCCCGGCTAACCCTTACACAGGTGAATTGGCCTGACATAACTGAAAGTAAATAAATAGAACTAAATTGAAATCATGTTTGAAACAACTAAATCGTCAGAAGATGGCGAGTGTCGACCCTCTGCTTCTCCTCTTCGATTCCTCCTCCTTGCTTGATCAATCTTGATGCTTGCTGATGGCTAGGGTTTAGGGGTTTCACTTCCCCAAGGACTGGTTCTCTCTCAGGAGAGCTGC
The DNA here is from genome assembly GCA_026545765.1 of Plantago major. NCBI lineage: Eukaryota > Viridiplantae > Streptophyta > Magnoliopsida > Lamiales > Plantaginaceae > Plantago > Plantago major. The sequence goes on from CM048841.1 coordinate 57,257,437, forward strand.
TTTGGTGCTACGGAACCCTAATGTTATGCCTTTTCTTCGAGAGCTTTCTCTCTGAGTGGTGGTGAATTATGAGATCCCTGAGGTCTTATTTATAGCTGAAATCTCGAGCTCAAACCACCATTGGAGTATAAGGAAGGTTTAGGAAGACGGACCCTAGCCTAATTGGCCAGAAAACAGACTGACAGCCAAACAGATGCTTGACTGCGGTCCACAGGGGACCGCACAGCACCCTTTTGCGGTCCACAGGCGACCGCAGAGTGCGATTCCTCCAGCTTCGAATCTATTTCTTCTGTTCTTCAATTCCGGGCTTCGTAACTTCGTTTTCTCGAAAAGTTATCTTGTATAAAGTTGTAGCATCTTCAATTATATTCGCACTGGTTAGTCGCATGACATGTTTGACACCTCGAACTCCGTGCATCGAGCAATTCTGCATAATTGCAAGACTTTCTTGATTTGGCACAATTATGCCGTTTTGACGCATGAAATCGTGCAATTCCTCAATAACGCGATCATGACTCAAAGTTGGTAATTGACCATAAAACGATATAAATATTGAATCTAAGGCAAAAAACAAGGGTTTAAAAGCATGCTATATCGCACATTTCGTTATCACATCAGGTTTCTTCCTTCTGGGTGCCTGACGGCCAGCGGTTTTGGGGTTTCACTTCTCCGAGGACTGGTTCTCTCTCAGGAGAGCTTCTTTATGAGCGGTGTAGAATTATAAGACCCCTGAGGTCTTATTTATAGTTGAAATTTCGTGCTCTCGCCGCCATTCTTCAATAAGGAAGGTTTAGAAAGGCGGGCTCTAGCCTGACAGGCCAGGAAAAGGCCCAGAAAGCGGACAGCCACTCCACTGCGGTCGACAGTGGGCCGCAGAGAGGCTTATGCGGTCCACAGTCGGCCGCAGAGTGCGATTTCTGCAGTTTCTGTCTGTTCTTCAATTTCGGGCTTCATAACTTCGTTTTCTCGAAAAGTGGTCTTCTACAATGTTGTTGCATCTTCAATTATCTTCGTATTTGCATGACATGTTTTGACTCCTCGAACTCCGTGGAATGGCAAATCCGGAGTATTTGCTTAACTTTCTCGATTTCACACAATCATGTCGTTTTGGCGCTGAAATCGTGCAATTCCTCAAAAACGCAATCATGACCTAGAAAATACACACGAAGTTGGTAATTGACCATAAAACGATACACATATTGAATCTAAGACAAAAAACGAGGGTCTAAAAGCATGCAATATCGCACATTTCATTGTCACATCAATGGCACAAAAGAACAAACTACTGACAAAATGAAAGTAACTTAAGTTTTGTTTAAATAAAAAAGAGCTAAGACAAAACTGAATAAGGGAAAGTACGCAAACCAAATCTTTAATGAGCCCCTAGAAACACCCGGAAGAAATTTAACTGACCTCACTAATCACTTGAAAATTATGGGTCCGAGCATAGGTCCTACCCGACCTACCAACGTTATCCTCCACAACAGGTCCGAGCATGGACCAGTAGTGATTCATCTTCCCGAAATCCCAGGACACGTGTCTACCAAGGACACGAGCCCAGGATTTAAGGAAATCGGTCTCCCGGATGATGTCTATAAATATACCTCATTTATTCCTTCTCATGGTAAGTCATTTATTACTCTCCAACTACTTACTCTCAAAAGCTCCGAGGCTCAAGTTGAATCACTACCCGGCTTGTCCAATAAAAGGGGGATAACCCTCGCTTATCTTAGCTTCACATGTACTTTTGGAACTAAGGCACGCTATTCCGAGATAGGACAAATTTCACCCTCAACATATTGGCGCCATATGTGGGAAAAGTTTGCAAAACCATGCCTCCCAAGGTAACTAAAAGGGGATTGGCCTAAAAAAACCACAAATAAACCCCCCCCCCCCCCCCCCCCCCCCCCCGGCCATACTGAAACGATAACTCGAGCTACACGAGCCTCTTCCAGAGTCGATCAAGCACAAGCCGCTGGAATAGCTACTTTATTGACTCCCTCCACCCGTGGTAGAGATCCCGACCTACATGACGAAGATCAAGAAGGAAGAAGAAAACCAATTTCCACTTCGCATCAAGCTGAAATCAATCATAATAAAACTGCTAACCCTGCTCAGGCCGCCATTGCAATACCCCAAGAATTTGATGGCATTATCGCCACGATGGAGACCCGTATCGAAAACCAACTAAGAAGATCTCTGCCAACCCTAGAAGATCGACCTTTAGAATCCAGAACTCAATCCATGTCTCATTGGAATGAACGTTCTATGCATAACATGAATCAGGATCGTAGAAATACTCAAAGGCCTCCCACTGACCTGAGGGATGTGTTGAACCGACGGACTTAAGCGAACCATGCTCCTGTCAGGGGAGATAGAGAAGTCGATTCAAATGACGGTCCTGATGTGCACTCAGAGATTTGATTTCGTTGTAGAACCTGCAATCCCTAAATACAACCAAAGATTAAATTTATTTATGTCGAAAGTCTTCAAATCCACAGTTTATAGTGGGAAGCTAACTCGGAATGTCATTCTCCACGGACACTTAGCATAGGAACAAGCAAATATCGTATGTAAATTGTATGCAGAAAGTAAACAGATGATTGTAAAGCAGTTGGATTCTTAACGGTATTGTTATCAATGGGTGCGAAGCGTAAAGCATCCCCGACCTATCTCTATTATGCTATTCCCAACTACTTAGAATCAAACAACGTACTATCCGTCTACAGGCAGCAAAGAAACATGCCAAAAGGATCAAGTCGCAGTTAATCCAGACACCTTCACTTATACCAATAATGTGTTGTGTCACTCAACACACTATCTCGTCACGTTTTCAGACAAATCACATAGGATAATGTAAAGTCCGTTACTAAGTCGTAGTTAGTGAGGATTTCCCACGTAGAGAGTCGGACGAATAAAGAACAAGTACGAAATTACCTTTTAAAACTAATTCATTAATATAACATGGCATATAAAGGGATAGCAATAATAGAGTTTCGGCAGTTCACCTTTACAAGAGAAAGTTAGCTACTCATAGTATTCTACTAGACAGAAATCGAAAAACAGTAAAGAAAGAAGAAGAAGAAGAAGAAGCTTAGTCTCTGATGTCTTCGTGCTGCTTCTAGGGTTTCCTCCTTCTGGGTGCTTCACGACCACTGGTTTTGGGGTTTCACTTCCCCGAGGATTGGTTCTCTCTCAGGAGAGCTGCTTTGTGAGCGGTGTAGAATTATGAGACCCCAGAGGTCTTATTTATACTTGAAAATTTGTGCTCTGGCCGCCATTCTCCAATAAGGAAGGTTAGAAAGGCGGGCTCTAGCCTGACAGGCTAGGAAAAAGGCCCAAAATCCAGAATCCTTCCTCACTGCGGTCGACAGTGGGCCACAGAGAGGCTTCTGCGGTCCACAGTCGACCGCCAAGTGCGATTTCTGCAGGTTCTGTCTGTTCTTCTTTGTTCTTCGATTTCGGGTTTCGTAACTTCGTTTCCTTGAAAAGTGGTCTTCTACAGTATTGTTGCATCATCAATTATCTTCGCATTAGTTGGTCGCATGACATGTTTTGACTCCTCGAACTCCGTGCAACGACCTATTCAGCGTATTTGCTTAACTTTCTCGATTTCGCACAAATATTTCGTTTTGGTGCCTAAAATCGTGCAATTCCTCAAAAACGCGATCATGACCTACAAAATACACAAGAAGTTGGTAATTGACCATAATATGATATAAATATTGAATCTAGGGCAAAAACGAGGGTCTAAAAGCATGCAATATCGCACATTTCATTGTCAAATCAGATCCCCGGCTAAGGCCTAGTAATCAATCTCCAGTCCGACGCTACGAACCAAGAGACAAGAGAGACCGGAAAGAGAGTTACTGGATGAAGAAGAATACGATCCCGGAACTGAACAAGTTCAATCCTATACTCGAGAGGAAATTTCCATGTGACACAGATTATTGGCTGTTGAACAAGATCGAGTAGAAAAAATGATACGCGCGAGAGAAATTGTGTCCTTTAGAGAACCGTTGAATCGGAATCCGAGCCCTTTGAGCTTAGCAATCCGAGCTGCCATTCTACCTGAAAACAGAGTAGTGCCTAGCAATCTAGACAAGTATGATGGGACTACCTGCCTAGTGGGGCACCGAGTCAGATTCAAATGTGCTATGTCGGGAAACGGTTTCAGTAAGCATGTTCACGCACAATCATTTCTAGGAACATTCTATGGAAAAGTAATGAACTGGTGGTTGGAATTGAAACCAGGTTACATAACCAGTTACCAGCAGCTGACTGACGCATTTACCAGAAACTTTGAGAATTATCAGACCAAAAAGAGGCCCATCACATACCTAGCAGACATCATCCAGAAGAACAATGAAACCCTAAGAAGTTTCATGACTAGGTTCCATGACGCCCTACTCTTTGTAGAGGGACACTCCTTGAAGGAGAAAGTGGGATACTTATACTCCAATACCAACCATGAAGGCCTACGATTGATAATTTCTGAAGGAAGAATAAAAAGCGACCAGTTATTATATGATGCAATAGAAGGCTTTATGGCGGGTGAAGAATACCGAAAACATTATCCAATTCGTACTGAGGAGAGGAGAGAAAGGAACGAGAAGAGTGAGGCAAGAATTCATCAAGCTCCTAGGAATGAATGATGAAACAACGAAGCGCACAGAGGAGTGGAAACCAAAAGAAGAAGTCCTCCTAGGAGATATGCCAATTATTCAGTTATGATCTCTCCTAGGACAGAGATCTTAGCGCCATTGAAGACAAACGATACGGGTTGCAATGGCAAAGAAGTTCAAGGAGAATCAGAATTTTAGAGTTTCAAATAAGTACTGCCGATTCCACAACAACCTGGACATCAAATCGAAGATTGCGTGGATCTCAAGAATGAGATAGAGAGGTTGATTGAACTGGAATATCTGAAAAATTATGTCCTAAGAAAGGATGCCCCCAGCACAATCAGAGAGGGGCGTGTCCTAGACCACGTTTCCAAGAAAGATCGTCCAGTCGTAGGCCAGAAAAGAATGGCCGGACCGATGCAACTATGTATAATGGCAACCAGGACTACCATGATCAGTACGACAACGCCCCTCAGAAATGAGTAATCTCTCCATAACGGGAGGGCTAGCTGGAGGTGACAACCACAATGCAAGATAATTAATGGCTAAATTCATCAATCGCTCGGATGAAACTATGGTCAACCAGCACGTAAAGGATTCAATATCATTTCCTTTGATGAATCGGAGACTCCTCCTCCTTGCACAGGCCAAGGAAACGTATGATCCTGATCTCCCGTTGGTAGTGAAGTTCACTCAAACCCTAGCAAAGATCTCCGAAAGACTAGCTCCACTTTTAATATGTTTAAGAATTAAAGGGCCACTTGCAATATTAAAAAACTGTTCTGGTTTTCAACCGGAATTAGTATTACTGTTACATTTTGTCTGATCAAATCAACCCTTCCGGTAGAATTCCGGTGAAATCGTTGATGGCAAGTTTTGGTTTATTCCACCCAGTTTGCTCACAGTCATCATCACCTCACACAGACAAATCTGCTGGCAAAAGCCGAGCAGCAAACTTCGCCCAAATCCCTTCATGGATATCCCTCAAATCCAACACTTGTTCTACCAAAACACCTCATCAGGGCAAGCTCGAGAACATCCATTTGGTTTCCCTTTCCACTCAAGGGAAACTCCAAGAAGCCCATCAATTCCTTCTCCAAATGGACCGCTCTAATGTCCCTGTTTCTCCCGAATCCTATAAACACTTGCTCCAACAGTGTGCAAAGGCCAAGTCTTTGTACCATGGAAAGTTGATTCATCGTCGAATTACCGATTTATGGAAAGAACGACCTGAATTTCTTCTGCCCGACGTGCTTCAGATGTATGTGAGCTGTGGGAGTTTTGTTCATGCCCGGGAACTGTTTGATGAAATGCCGCAAAGAAGTTTGGTGTCTTGGTGTATGATGATAAATGCTTATGCGGATAAAGGGTTGTTGGAGGAATGTTTTGCGTTGTATTTCGAAATGCAAGATTCGGGTTTCAAACCGAGTGCTTCCGTTTATCTTAGCATTCTCAAGTTATTGAAAGACTCCATGTACTTGAAGCTTGGGAAGCAAATACATTGTCAGGTGATTAAGGCTGGCTTTGTTGACCATGTGGCTATGGATACGTCTATATGTAATATGTACATTAAATGTGGGAGTTGGGAGAGTGCAGAGAGGACTTTTGATCTCATGCGTGAGAAGAATATATATACTTGGACGAGTATGATGGTGGGGTGTACGCAATCTGATAGGCAAGAGGATGCCTTGAGGTTTTTCGAGAGAATGGTGAATGAAGACGTTGGTTTTGACGACTTTGTGTTCTCGACTACTCTCAAGGCGTGTGCTGTGTTGGGTGATTTAGAAATGGGGAAACAGTTTCATGGTTTGATTGGTAAACTTGGGTTGGAAGGTGAGGTCTCTGTTGGTACGCCTCTTGTGGATTTTTACGTCAAATGTGGAGATGTTGAATCTGCTAGCCGAGCATTTGAGAAGATACGTGAACCAAATGATGTGTCCTGGAGTGCTATACTCTGTGGATATTCTCAAATAGGAGAATTCGAAAAGTGTGTCAAGGTTTTAAAATCTTTAAGGAGTAAAGACGTTCCTCTAAATGAACACATCTACACGACAATTTTCCAAGTCTGTTCGGGATCTGCTGACTTCAATTTTGGTGCTCAAGCTCATGGAGATGCGATAAAGAGAGGCTTGGTTTCACGTCTTTACGGTGAAAGCGCTTTAATTACAATGTATGCTAAATGTGGAAGATTGGATTTTGCCTATTGCGTATTTGATTCCATTGATGAACCTGATACTGTAGCTTGGACTGCTATAATTGCTGGTTATGCTTACCATGGCAATGCTACTGAAGCACTGAACCTCTTTAAACGGATGCTGGCTTCTGGTGTTAGGCCCAATGCGGTTACATTCGTGGCAGTTTTAACGGCTTGTAGTCACAGTGGTCTAGTTGAAGAAGCGAAAACATTCCTAGAGACTATGAGTGCTGAACATGGTGTAGAGCCGACTATTGAACATTACGATTGTATGATTGATATATATGCTCGAGCTGGTTTACTAGACAAGGCATTTGATTTAATAACAACAATGCCATTTGAAGCTGATGCGATGAGTTGGAAAAGTTTACTGGGAGGATGCTCAATCCACCGAAATTTCAAGCTAGGAAAGATTGCAGCTGAGAAGCTTCTGGAACTTGACCCCAAAGACACAGCACCATACATTCTCATGTTTAACTTGTACGCTTCTTTTGGGATGTGGGATGAAGCTTCAAAAGTCAGAAAGTTAATGGCTGAAAGAGATTTAAAGAAGGAAGTTGGTTGCAGCTGGATTACCGTTGAGAGCAAATTACACAGGTTTATAGTTGGTGATAGACACCATCCTTTAACAGAGGAGATTTACTCAAAATTGGAGGAACTTAAGTTTGCTGATACCGAGACAGGAAACACAGTTTTAGCTGAAGATGATGTGCCGAATATATTGTCAGAGCGAACGGAACAACTTCTTGTTCACAGTGAGAGGCTTGCCATTGCATTTGGTCTTATTTCTAGTCCAAGCAATGCTCCCATTGTGGTTTTTAAGAATCTTAGAGCTTGCAAGCACTGCCATGATTTCGGGAAGCATGTATCGTTGGTCACAGGTCGAACGATCACTGTAAGGGACTCTAATAGGTTCCATCACTTCAAATCTGGGGAGTGTTCTTGCGGCGATTACTGGTGAAAGCAGGGTTATTATACAGGACTTTAGGCATGGTGCAGACTGCTGAATATATCATTGTTTACACTTTCAAAGACATTGTATTGATCTGTACTTTACAAAACAATCAAATTCAATAATATAACAATATGAATTCTGCACAACATTTCAAGTTTGACAAGGCTGGAGAAGTTGAATGGCTCTTGAAAGGGAACCATATTCTATTAATCAAGTCATGAGTAAGTTTATGAGAGACGGTATTATAAAAAGATTAAAAAAAGACGGACAAATATTACAGTTATAGACGAAAACATTACACGTTTTATTAAGAATATTGGTGATATAAAATGTTCACTCATAAAATATTACTAATATAGTTTAAAATATATTACACATACTTAATAACATCAATTCGTATTTCAGGTCTCTCACTAATATCCGTCTCTTTAAATACTTTGTGCCAACTCATTACTCTAAAAAGCTATCGGAAAGGGAAAGTAAGTTGATTAAAAAAGTAAGATGAAATGGGCTTATAAGCTGACACGTTGCCCAAAATCAACTAGTTTAAGTGAAGAAGATGATCTTTAAAAATACTTCTCCCTATGGCATACCACCAAAACATACTATTCACCATTTACAATGTTTTAGAGTATTTATTTTATATCTTTTTCAGTGAAAATTTTAACTTAATTTTTTCTCCGCTAAACAATCATTCTCTTTCTACCCTACTCTTCTTCCCTCTTTACTTTTTCAATCAAACTAACAATTTTAAATCAATCAAATAACCTTAGAATATATCAAACACATCACTTCCTTTTTAAACACATCACTTTATTCTTACATAACCTATATAATAACCCTATAATTTTTCAACTCTATTCTAAACACCATTTAGATAACTCACCATTAACTCAGAAAACTCACTTTTTTTAATTATATACTAAAGGGTCAGTTGGTTTTTTTTTTAGAAATTGTAACAATCAGAGTAAGCTTCTATGCCACCATGGCACCTGTCATGAGGGTCACATTTGAGATTTTGGATTAAGCAATGTGATTGGTTGTTAAATTATACTACCTCCATTTCTGAGAAAGTGTTACATTTTAACTTTGACCGGTCAACTGTCTTCGTGTTTGACCACAAATTACTCATAAACGATAATAATAAATAATTTAATAAAATCATATAATAAAAATTTAATTACTAAATTTTCATTATATAATTTTAATAATTTATTTATTAATATCGTTTAAGAGTAAATTGTGGTCAAACGCGGAGACAGTTGACTGCAGAATAGTAAAATGTAACACTTTTTCTGAAATGGGGGATTACTAATCATAAAAATGTTGTGTTAGGAGTTTGTGGGTATTATTGTGTTGTACATGGATTGGTGCAGCAAGAAGCTCCAAGTTTGGTGAAGGTTCCTTTTCCAATGATATGAACCCATTTCTTGGTTAGTAAACAAGAAGAAGCTCAGGAAATGCCATGGTGTTGTGAAAAAGAAATATTGAATTTTGTTTTTGAGTAAACTGAATAAATATGGAGTATTTTTGTGTGAAGTGATTATAGTGAAATCGATTAAACTATCAAAACAGAAACCGCATAAAACCCCCTCGAGTTATATAAAAGTATCACCAAATCCCCTTAATTATTAAATTTTCGTCAAACCCCGTGAGTTATAGTATAGTTTGCATGAAACCCACTAGCACCACAAGTGTATTAGACTCGCCTAGAGAGTCAATTTTAAGGGGGGTATGCCAACTTTATGATAGTTAATGGTGTTTTATTCAACGTTTAGTACTTTCATTAAAAAATTATTAAAATTTAATGATATTATGTTAAATTACCTTTTTATAATCATAATTGGTAAATTATTTTTTCCAAACTGTGGTTGATTTACTTTAGCTCATTTATAGTTAGGCTTTGTCCTCTTCATCTGAACATAACCGAACTGAACTGAAGTGAAGTGATCTAAACTGAACTAAATTTATTTATAGTGTAAAATTCAACTGAGCAAATCTGTACTGAATTTATTTATAGTATAAAATTCAACTAAGTAAATCTGAACTGAAATTAACTGAAGTGATCTGAAGAACTTAACGGAACTGAAATTAATGGATTTTCAGATATAGAGAACAGAGCCTTAGTTCTAAATCAATTTAGCTAAATCGTAATCGTTGATTCATCATTACATTTTAATTGCTTCATTGTGGTTAATTTATTAAATCATGACATTATTTTTATTTATTTTTTAAAATAAAACTACTATAATTAAATTTTAATTGTTATTTGCCCTCTTTGTTTCATTTAATTTGTGACTTTAGATTCACATAAAATAAGATAGAAATGTGGTGTTCATATTTTTGCCTAATATATAAAGAAATATTGAGAATATAATAAAATAATATAACCAAATTTTATGAATATATTAAATATGAATTGATTTAGTTAGAATGATCAAAATTTTAAAAATAATAAAAAATGTAGAATGATAAATAAAAATTAATGGTGGAGCATCATATATTAATACTCTTTCATTATAGTATATGTTTCTCATAATTAGTATTGATTTTAGTTATTTAATAGATATTTTACAACAAAAATAAATACAAGTAAATTGCATAAAACCCCTTCAATTTTTATAAAGTTGCACGAAAGCTCGTAGATGTGACCCTCAATCTCATTAATGGAGAGATACACTCTCCTTTAATTTTGACATTAGGGGGTTTGGCGTTGACTTTTCATATAACTTAGGGGGTGCGCCGTTTAGATAATTGAGGGGGTTTGGTGCTATATTCGGATAACTCAAGTGGGTTTCATGCAATATACCCGTTTAAAATGGGATGACTCGAAGTAATATGAAGCGGAGAGAGAATAAAATATTTGTCAAATATATCATTCACGTGCAATTCTAAGTAATTTAAAATACCATTTTCAAGCTTGGAATTTTCATTTCATTTCCGTAATGTTTTATCAGTCAATATTCTTCGGAAACATGATTTAGTTAGTTACGTGATAAAAATTACTTAATCATAATTTTCTAATGTAAAGTTTTTGGAGATATCATTTATCAAAAAGACCGAACTGAATATCATATTTAACTATAAATTTTATATGTTTAATTTCAAATATTTTATCCCATGTAATAATCTAATATACATGCATTACGTATCAATTTATATTTGAGTTAAATAAAAATTAAAGTGATTTTAATCAGTATTCTGAATTTTAGTTGTTAAGAAAACCGTCTTTAGATCTTGATCAAGTATCTATAGTTAATTATCTTGCCATATCTCATCTTCAGTCAATGATGATAAAGAAATGGGCAGCTACTTTTAAACCATGATGATGATTTGACAAACTTTGGTGTGATGTGGGTGAGTTGGAGTACTTTTACGTGTACTTGTAATAATCACTCAGCTTGTAACACCATCCATATGATCACTACATTTGATAAGATTAGTTTATCCACTTCTTTTACCATTTTCAATGACATCATCTCTCTTCTCACAAGCCAATTCTTCTGTCGGTCCATCTCCTTTCTTATCTTTTTCAAGCAGAACAACTTCACTCTCTTTCATTTCCTTTTGGCCCATTTTCGTACTTTTACCTGCACATTCTTTTTCAACTACTAGTTGGGACAATTTGCTTCTTGGAGTTCAGATAAAAAGATGTGATTTTTCGGCTTTCAGTTTCACTACCTCTTCATTAAGGTAATGATCCTCATGCTTGTTATGGTTATTACAATTTCAGTCATATCTTTCAATATGGTTGCTTCATATATCTCTGTTCCATTAGCTCATGTTCAATGTATTATTTTATTTACTTTTCTTTTTCCGTGCTAGTTTTGATGATAGTCCGTTTGGCTAGCGATTTTATGAAGAAAATCAGCTAAAATAGGTGTTTGTAACCAGGTTTACACTAGCCATACAGTCAAGATTTCAGCTGTTTGTATGCATCATATGCTTAGAAATCTAGATTACTGGTAGTGTTTTCTCTGGTTGAGATTGGGTTAGGGTGTTAATTACTGGAACTGGTGGCTTCAATTTTAATTAACTTACACATCCATTATTATTATAGATACTAGATATGCATTGAATTGAAAGAGGTTGAAATAGGCTAGAGCAGCATGGTGGTTAGGATTGGGATATTCATATAGGAAGTTTTCTTTATTTTTCTCCAGTTGATATTGGCATATGTAGTTAAAACCGCGTAAATTTAATTAGCTAGGTGTGTCAAATCTCTGTTCCTGTTGTTCGTTTTTATTGTATTGTTGGTGATAGGGATACATTTTTCAGAAAGCAAGATTTTGGTATATGGCGTTATGGATCACCGTATTTTGCTTAGCAGATTTTAGTATTCCAGGATAAGTGCATTCGCACCTTAAAGTTTGAATAAAAGGGTAATAAATCCCCGCATTTAAACATCTAGAGGAGCAGTTTCTTCTTGATGTACTCATTCGCAGTGTTTATCTAAGTGATACTTTACTTAGGTGAGGTTCAGCTAGCATGTAATTTTTCGAAGCTTAAACTTAAACTCTAATAAAGGAACATTCGCGTCTCCTGTATGTTTTTTAGTCGATTTTGAAATCAGAGATGTTTAGAAGGCTTATATAAACCAGCGCAAACACTGCAAGTTACTGTGTTGCATTACCGTATTTTAATCATGAAAGCATAGAACTTTATTGCAACTTGCACAGCTTTCATGGGCTTCACAAACCATGTTCTGGTTTTACACAAGTCGTTAACGGTTTACGATGCTGTTGGCTTGTTAATGTTTCTATGCTGAGATTTATACTATAAACATTGATAGTAAAGTAGTATTTAATCTTTTTAAGCTTGCATGAAACTTTGTGCATGTGGCCTAAGCACATATCCAGTTCTATCCTATCTATGTGTGTCATCTTTAGGTGTGATTCATTGCTGAATCTTGTGATAACTAATCTATTTGTCATCCATATCAATCCTCACTAGTGGTTGGATTTTCAATTTAATGCTATTTTTTGATGTAGGTTGAGATGAATCTTTTCCAAGTTTGATTCAGCCACTGGTCTGCTATTTATTTCCAGGATTTCAATCTCGAGTTAGTACAATGGAAAACACAGAATCGTATTCCATGGTGGAGTATGCGAAACCGCCATGGGTATTTAAAGGCAGGCAAGTTTCCTTTAATTCCTGTAAAGAAACACACTTTGATTCGTATTTTCTCGTTTCCAGTACACAGCAGTCGGTTCTTTCATTTCAGTGCCTTATACCAGCTGCATCTGGTGAAATCCGAGACTGCTCGAGCTTTCATTCCCAAAGAATTTAGAATAGTGGAAGCATTTGGGTACGGCAGATGCTCTTACAGCTTTTGTTAATATAATAATAGCTTCAGGGTTAGTTAATTGTTTCTGTTTGTTTAATACAAGTTGGTAATTAAGGCACTGTTATGTACTCTATGCAGGTATACACTTGGTGGATTCTTTTTTGCGAATTATGAGGATAGCCCTGCTGGGACATTTGATGAGGTTATCCTTCTCTCTTGGTGTTTCCAATACTTAATTATTCCTAACAAAACCATGTGAGGCCACTATGAAGATATTCCACAAAGGCACAAACAGTATAAAGTCAATTCAAGATTACTTTTAGAAGGATTATTTCTTAGTTTTATGTCAAGTAATGTGTTTTCAACTTGCATATTGAGCTCATCTGTGATAACCTTTATTCTTTCCAGCTTGTAGTGATCGCAGGAACCGTATGGAATCCTCCTACATCCTGTGCGTAAGTTTTCTGCCACTAATTTTTTATTCATGTCATGATAGTTCCATGCTATTATTGGTTTGTAGTTGAAGACAAGTAGTTTGTCCTTGTAAAATAAGTTTAGAAGGGGTATGAGTAAGTTATCCAAGAATTTGATTTCTGTGAGTTATTTGTTTATAGATGGGCTGCTAGGGTGCTGGTTAGCAGTGATAAAGCGTGTATTCATGGTCGTCAGGTATAGTTTGTCACCATTCATGTTGCACAACCTAGATGGTTATCATTATTCTTATTTTGATTTCATCTTGAAAAGGCTTAGAGTTATAATTAAGATTTATCATACGAGTCCCCTGGCAGAATCTCATATCAAGTATATGTTCTTTTTCGATAAATCATATTCCTAATGTGTTTCGACAGGATGTTGGACTTCCAAGTCAAGTTGCCAATTTTGCAAAGGTCTGTGGCATATCATTTCGTCCAAACAATAATCTTCGTTGAAACTTGTTGAGCATGAGTTGGTTTATCTCAGATTCAGAGACCTGCATCTCTTCCCACGACAAAGAAAAATCGATTTCATGACTTCTTGCACAATTTTGGTATTACTGGTTCTCCAGGTGGACCAGGGAATACCACAGATATAAACGTGAAAGAAATCAGTTGTCGGATACCAATGGATATCTGCAGCATAAACCTTAACGCAGGTTAGTTGCCTACATAGATCATATCTGTGTTGCTTAATAATAGTGCTTCTCAACTAGTTATCGTCATTTATTATCATTCATGAGTGTATTCTTTATAGCTTTTGGCGTTTCAGTTATGCACTCTCCTTTGGTCCTTGGTTTTCGTTAGGCAATGTTTCATTTATGCAATAATATCCATTGCAGCACCTGAAGAAAACTCGAGGAAATGGATGGGGCCTTCTATCAAGATGTCTCTCCCGAGTTTTAGGTAATTGTTGTCAGTTTAGGCTGTTCACCGGTTCTTAACTGTGGACAACTCATTTTCTGCGTCTGCCTTGCAGTGGCCGAACAGAGTACAATCCTAACCTTCTGAAGTACTCTTGCCAAATTGAATGCAGGTAGAGTTCTACTTAATTAGTTAATTATATATACCAACTTGAAGATGTTTTTGATTCTGTAGTCTTATGATTAAGTATATTCGGTGAATACTGGGTCTCAACTCTCAATGCATTTCTTATTGGCCGATTTCGTGGTGTTCTCTCTTTAGTTTTTCAAGGCACGTAAAATTGGTCTTGATATATTGTGCATTTCTTCGAACTGCTTACATTTTTGTTGGTACGTACGTTTTCTAGGTTAAGAGTTGTTGCGCCGTTAAAAGTGTCAGGGCCTGCCCTACGTGATGAAGCAACCTCTGAAAATCAAGGTTTGGGTATTGAGCTTCAAAATGAGGACCCCTACAACTATAAAAGAAACCTAAGCATATCTGTGATGCTATCGAAGCCAATTTTAGCTTTGGAGTTTAATTGTCTGGAAATGAAGGTTGAGGCTCCTATAGTGCTTCCGCAATCTTAGCTTTGGAGCTGTTCCTGCGAACAGTCTATACCGCATAAGCTCATAACTCAACCGCGACAATGGCTTATCAAGTTCTCTCATATTAGGCAACACAAGCTTGGGTAAATTCTTTTGAGCATTTTGTATAATTTTATTCATCCCAGTTCCATTTTGTGTCATTTTTCCTTATTTTGAGCTTTTTAAGCCGGCTAGATTCAATTTTGTTTACTCTCATGTGTAATGTACAATGATCCTAGTGGAATTAAACCATGCTACTTGAATCTTTTTAGTCACAATGTACGTGCGTCTACCACCAGCACCTTACAAGTCAGCTAACTTATGAGTTAGTTTTGTTAAATACGAACTATAAATTCAATATCTACTTGTTTAAGGACTCATATATCTGAGTAGGTTACTATTAATTAAAACAAACACTTCCATAAGCTAACAGGAATCAGAATAGGATGTTACTACTAAACTGATCCTAAACTAATTTGCTGACTGGAAATCGCAAACCATATAAAAAGGCATAATTTCCAAACGAAAGTTGTTTCTCCTTTTGAACTTTACCACGTCATCAAACATATCAGAATTTCTTACCGTGAGTTCCATTGATATTTGAGGAAAAATGTCTGATTGTGACTTCATAATCCTAAACTAATTTGTTGACTTCATATTGCAAACCATATAAAAAAGGCATGCATTGCATTCTCTTTTTCCACATCAGTATGTAAATATTGGGATGATAATAGCTGCTTTGTTTACAAATGAAAGTTGTACCCTTTTACTCTCGGGTTCTAGCCTTATGCATGTAAAGAACGCCTCTACGAGAGTCGTCTCTGAAAAATGGACAGACAATAAAAAAAAGTTGATTGGATTGGCCACATGCATAAGATGTTGAGAATAACACTGAAGATTCAATCAAATCTTCTTAATTAGCAATTTACAATTAGCTGTAATGTTGTAATTGATTTTTTGTAAATCTCTTCCATGTATATTGCATTCTCCTCAAGTATAAATATATACACTGACCCACCAAACCAGTTGTGGTGGTATTTCATTTCTTATATGGTATCAATTGGTACTTAGACCACTCCCAATAGGTCGTCATGACGGCGTGAATAATTCTTGATGTGAAATGACGGTGATTTAACGACATCGCGGGAAAAAAAGCATCGGCAATTAGTCGGACGACCGTGAATAGTTTTTTTTTAAAATTTTTTTCGTATTTTTTTTTAACTTGCTTAACATATTATAAGAGTGTTTAGAAGTTGAAATTACTCAAATTGGATTCTTAAAACTCGTTTTATAATTTATTGAGATTGAAAAATATAGTCGTTCTTAATGAAAACTCGTTTATTGAAATCAAACGGATACAACATCACAACATTTTACAATCTTAATACATGATTGAAATGAAAGCACACAACAACAAACATAGAAATGAAAGCACACAACATTAGAAAGGAAAGCACACAACAACAAATATAGAAGGAATCACATTCCGAACTCGGTCTTCAGCTTTTGCAGGATAGCATGCTCCATCGTTGTCAAGTTGTCGTACTTGTTTTGGAGCTCGATCATCATTTGGTACTTCCCCAACGTAGCAGCTTCATGTTGACTCTCAGCAAGCCTTCTTGTATCCGCAGACTTCTGCTCCGCCTTCATTTGCATCACTTCAAGCTTCCTCTCCTCAAACTCAAGCCTCCGCGCCTCAGCTTGCTTCCTTTCCTCAATCTTCCTCATTTTAAGCTCAAGCCTCTTCTCCTCAATTGTATTCATGCCTTGGAAGGATTCATTCAAACCGTCCATCACCGAGGTTCCACTCGAACCCCCCTGCCTTTGCCTTATCACGACCCATAGGGCACTTCGATGCAATTTCGCTCGCATCATCATTGCAGTCCAAACCCCTTTTGGTACCGCTCCCACCACTAACCTCAACATCGATAGCCTCGTCAACTGATCCACCACCATATGCCCGAGGTTGTGCCCTGGCAGATTTCACCCCGGGTACACTGGTGAAATTCATGTGAGATTGCCACTGCGGATAGTTCCTCATTGCTTCCCAACAATGCATGTTATTAAACTTAGTGCCCTGCCTCTGTTTGTGTAGCTTTTTCGCCATGTTGATAACATCATCGTCATTGTAACCGCTTTTATCTCCAACACATCTTTCCGCATCATCATAAGCTGAGACAAAGTGGTTTACATCTTCTTTCATCCGAGTCCACCTACAACGTAGTGAATTTGCAGTTCGAGGTGCGAGACCGGTAAGAGGATGGCCATCTCTAATGTTTTGCTCCCAGATTTCCTGGACTTCCACAAACATCTTAGTATACGTGCGGTTGGTGGCTTTCACCGGATCCTCACTTAACGACATGAAAATCTGGATGAGAGCATGATCCTCCTCTTCAGAGAACGAATTTCTTGACCCATCCTTTTCTTCCTCTTTCCCTGCGGTTGAGGCTGCCTTTTTTCCAGTAGGCTTGCGAGGTTTCCTTCCTTTCCCTTTTGTCGTAGGTTCCGGTTGAGTCTCCTAGCAGACTCGGATCATTTGTGAGTAATCGGCTGCATAAGTTGAACAGTCTGGGTTGTATGGATTGTAGCATCCGCTCGTATCGTAGAATGAAGGTTCCGGTTGGCCTTTGGGTGAGATGGGGATTTGGGAGTTGGGAGTGACACCATAAAACTCATTCAGAAATGCCGGTATTTTATCCAACATTCCTTGTTGAGTGAGCCATATGTATGTCGGATGCTCAAATAGGTTTTGTGCAGTGGAGTTTGGAGTGGATTTCGAATTCTAGGAGTTGGGAGTAGACATTTTAGCGTTTTGAGTTTAAGAAGTGGAAGATGAGAGGAAATTGAGGTGTGGTGAAATGAGTTGTGAATGGGTTGTATTTATAGATCTCGAAAAAATATAGCCGTTGGAGTATTTTTTTATTTAATATTACTTTATAAATTAATTTTTAAAAATTAAAAAAAAAGTCGGTGGGCCCGTCAGACCTCCCGTGGTTTGGGCCCCATTAACGGTTGGGAGCTGGAATCAGCCTTGTTAAGGCTAATTCCAGCACCGGCCGTGGTGCACGACCGGCGTAATGACCACTCCCATTTGGGAGTGGTCTCTTAGGTTTACACCTCTCGATCCTTCCCAAAATGTCCTAATCTTCCAATGCGCCTTACACCGGGCTCCTCCATTTTCATTGCAACTCCACCCTCCCATTCGATCAATTTACTCTCTCTCTACCATGGTTCATCTCATGAGCAACCACAAACTTGATTCCTCCAATTATCTTGTTTGGCTCTCCCAAATTGAACCTTTGCTTCTCTGTTCTGATCTTCATGGATTTGTTGATGGGTCTCGCTCGCCGCCACCGCCCCCCTCTGGCGGATCTGTGGCCAACCCGGCATACCGGGATTGGCATCTTGAGGACCAGCGTGTTCGTACCTTGCTGCAATCTTCTCTAACACCGGAGGCCAGTTGTGGTTGGTCACACCACCTCTCGCCAAATCTGGTTAGCTCTTGAGGCTGCCTTTAATCATTCTTCTAAGCAACGAGAGATTCTTCTCAAAGAGGAATTGCAATCACTACGCAAGGGCACCCGTTTTGTCACCGAGTTTACTGCTCAATTCAAGAATTTGTGTGATAAATTGGCTGCAATGGGTCGAGCCATTGATGATACGGACAAGATTCACTGGTATGTCCGTGGTTTAGGTGCTACATTTAGCACATTTTCTGTCACACAGCTGGCTATGTCTCCATTGCCGACATTCTCTGATATCACCTCTCGTGCTGAGAGTTTTGAGATTTTTCAAAATTCATTAGATTCTGGTCCCTCTTCGCAGGTTGCCGTCTATGCTCGTTCAGGTTCTTCAAATGTCTCCGCTAGGCGAAATAACTCTCAGAATTCTCGTGGTGGCTCGAATAGCCAAAACTCCACCGGTGGTTCTGATTTTCGAAGTCAAAACTCAAATGGCTATCGTGGCAACAAGAATCGTCGTTACGATAAGAAACGGCCTCCTCGTTGTCAAATCTGCAAGATTGAAGGCCATCCCGCAGTTAACTGCCCTGAGCGCTATTCCCCTCAAACTCAGGAGGCTAATATAGCC
Organism: Plantago major; assembly: GCA_026545765.1. Taxonomy (NCBI): domain Eukaryota; kingdom Viridiplantae; phylum Streptophyta; class Magnoliopsida; order Lamiales; family Plantaginaceae; genus Plantago; species Plantago major. Next base: position 57,276,547 of record CM048841.1, read on the forward strand.
GATGCCTTTGCAGGGTCTTGTTCCCTTGCTCCTAATGATGTTGCTGATTGGTATGTGGACACGAGCGCGTCTGCTCACATGACGCCTTCGTCCTCTAATCTGGACTCCGTCTCGACCTATGGAGGTAATTCTCGCGTCATTGTTGGCAATGGCGCATCTTTGCCTGTTTCTCATACTGGTTCTTGTAATATACATCCAGATTTGAAACTTCTTAATGTTATGGTGGTGCCGCATCTTACTCGTAATTTGCTTTCAATCAGTCACCTTACGCGGGACTATAATGTTAATGTTATTTTTTCTGACTTCTTTGTTATTCAGAATCGAAAGACAGGAACTCCTCTGGCCCAAGGGCAGTGTGAAGGCGGCCTTTACATCTTACAGAGAGCTGACTCAGCTTTTTTGGCTGCTCTCACTCAGAAGCGTCTCCATGGCTCGTTTGCTTGGTGGCATGCCCGTTTAGGACATGTCAATCACTCTATAATTTCATTGTTGAATAAAAAGGGAAATTTGTCGCTCTCTTCAGTTTTACCAGATCCTTCCATCTGTGCACCTTGTCAGTTAGGAAAGAGTCACAGACTCCCATTTCGTATTAATGAAAAACGTTCTTCTTTCGTTTTAGACTTGGTTCACTGTGATCTTTGGGGTCCATCCCCTGATTGGCGATTTTCGCTATTATGCTGTTTTCATTGATGATTATTCTTGATTTGCTTAGTTGTTTCCTATGCGTCAAAAGTCTGACTTCTATGATGTTTTTCAACAATTTCGAGCACTTGTTGAAAATCAATTCTCCACTAAGCTTAAAATTTTTCGTAGTGACAGTGGTGGTGAATTTGTTAATAATCTGTTACAAGATTTCTTTCGCACACATGGTATTTTTCACCAAATTTCCTGCCCTTACACACCGGCACAAAATGGTAGAGCTGAGCGAAAACACCGTCACATCACCGAAACCGGGCTGACTATGTTGTTTCAAGCCCACTTACCAACTAAATATTGGGTTGAAGCCTTTTCTTTTGCAGTTTATATAATCAACAGACTTCCCAGCTTGGTTTTGGATGGAAAATCACCATTTGAAATTTTGTATGGCTCCAAACCTGACTATGGCATTTTTCACCCTTTTGGTTGTCGTATGTTTCCATATCTTAGGGATTATGCAGCTCACAAACTTTATCCTCGAAGCCGTCCTTGTATCTTTCTTGGTTATTGCTCGAATCATAAAGGTTTTCGCTGTTTGGATGTTGCAAGTGGACGGATATTCATTACTCGTCATGCTCAGTTTGACGAGCTCTATTTTCCTCTAGCTCCTGACTCGACAACTCAATCTACTTCAGGTTTGGACATTTCAAGCTTTCCTGATAATAATGTGACTGATATGCACCATGTTTCAGGCGCCTGTCCATTTTGTGTCGATGGATCCTCTACTGATCCAACACATCACAGTAATCAGCCGGTTTTGCCTTCACCATCAACTGAATTGCATTCTAACAGCGCTGCACCTTCCAATTCAGATTCTCAGTCACATGATAACCCACATGACATAGAGACTCTTGCGTCTAATGCCTCTTCACCTGCTGCTCAGCCCCGTCGTCGTCAACGCCATCCAGTTTCCCATGTTCCCACTCATACGATGACTACTTGAGGTCAAAAAGGTATCTTCCGACTCAAGGAACCTGGTCTCATACACGATGTTTCCAGCTCTGGGCTTATCTCTGCCCATCTTACCTCCGTTGAACGTCGTGGTTTCAAATCTGCATCGAAATATCCGGAATGGGTATCAACAATGGATGAGGAAATGAGAGCACTACTTGCAAATGAAACGTGGGAACTTGTTCCTCGACCAACTAATGCTAATGTTGTTGGTTCCAAATGGGTGTATCGGACCAAATATCCTTCTGATGGATCTATCGAGCGTCTCAAAGCTCGCCTTGTGGCACAGGGCTTCACTCAGGTACCTGGCTTTGACTATAATTCTACATTTAGTCCTGTTATTAAAGCCTCCACTGTTCGAGTTGTATTGTCCTTGGCTGTTATGCGTGGCTGGAAACTTCATCAGCTTGATGTAAAAAATGCCTTCCTCAATGGCTATTTGTCTGAGACGGTCTTTATGGAACAACCTCCTGGCTACATTGATACTAAATTTCCAGATCATGTTTGTCGCCTTAAACGAGCCTTATATGGTCTGAAGCAGGCCCCTCGCGCTTGGTTCAAGCGCTTTAGTGATTTTCTGATCCAATTTGGTTTTCACAACAGTAGTTCAGATACTTCACTGTTTGTTTATCATCAAGGTCCCACCTTAATATATATTCTTGTCTACGTGGATGATATCATTCTTACCGGTTCTAATGAGTCCTTCACTACAAGAAATCCGCCAAATTGGACGGATAAAATCCGTCGCTATCTAGCGACGAATCGCTAGGTTTAGCGACGGATTGGAGACGGATTGAGCGAATTCGCTCAATCCGTCGCTAAATTAGCGACGGAAAAAAAATATCCATCGTTATTTAGGGACGGATATAATAAGTTGACCGGATTAAAAAAAAATTAAAAAAAAAAAACAAAATTGATTTTAGCGACGGATAGCGATCCGTCGCTAAAATCGTTATAGAATCGGGCAGCAGCCCTTTTCTTCTCCATTTTTCAGCAGCTTCTTTTTCTTCCTTCTTCCTTCTTCATTCGCCATTTCCAATTTCCGACCAAATCTCGACCGTTCCAGCCAATTTTGGAGTCTTCTCGAAGCTCGTGGGACAAGGAGCTTGTGTGGTCAACCAATTTCATCTTTTTTCAGCTAAATTGAAGGTATTTTGGCTAAAATCCTAACTTTGCCAAATTTGGGGATTTTGTTAATTTCGACTAATTTGAGCAATTGCATGTTTATTGTAAGTATGTAGTAGTTAGTTTAGCTTATATTACGTAGTGTGTTAACTTTGAGATGTTCAATTGATATATTGATTGTGAATTTGGATTTTTAGTATAATATTAGGATGTTTGGAAGTATGTAGGGTTGTTAATTTGATATTTTCGTATATGTAGTAGGATTAGAAAGATTTAGTTGAGTGTTTTGGAACCCTTACTTGTTGAAAAATTTGGTAATTTTGTTAATTTCGGCTAATTGGATCAATTGTATGTTTATGGGAGCTATAGTATACTAGCTAGTTAACTTTGTGCAATTGATATATTGATTGTGAATTTGTATTGTTAATTAGTGTAATGTTAGGATGTTTGTAATTACGTAGTAATTTTGATTCGATAAATTTGTATATATACACTAGATTATGAAGATTTAATTAAGTGTGTTGAGACTATTTGGTGATTATATTAACGTAAAATGCATGTTTTAAATCTAATAATTGTAGACATGTCAGGCTAATCATATAATTATGAATCCCGATCGTTCATGGATGTACCGGCGCATAGTTAATGGCAGAATTCAGTCTAGTTTTGTGGAAGGGGTTGAATCCTTCATCACTTTTGCACTTACACAAACTACTTGTTTGAGTGGGGGAAGATGAAGTGCCCTTGCAATGTGAACAAATGTAGGAATAAACAATTTTTGCCTCCTGAAACGGTAGTGGAGCACTTGAAACGTAAGGGGTTCGTGTCTTAGTATGAGGTATGGTGTTATCATGGTGAGACACGAGCACCGTTCATGGATTATGAGCATCTCTCAAAGCGTAAAAGGAAGGAGAAAAATGTGATCGGAAGTACTCAAAATACGTCTACATCTGATGCTAATTATGATCATGAACAGATGGAGCAAATGGTGTATGATGTTGCGGGTCCAGAGTTCATGGACACCAGGGAGCCAGTAACCGAGGGGGATGTGGAGGAGCCTCCGAATCCTGCGGATCAAGTGTTCTTTGACTTGCTGGAATCAGCAAAGAAGCCGATTTATCCGGGGTGTAGGCTCAGCGAGTTGTGTTTGTTGGCTCGGCTAATGAGTTGTAAGGCTAATGGCCAGCAATCTAAAGCGAGCTTCAATGAATGGGTACAAGTAATGTCGGATCTTTGTCCTGAAGAAAATCTAGTTCCCACTAACTTTTACCAGGCGAAGAAAAAGAGGTGGGGGATGGGGTTGCCCATGGAAACCATAGATTGTTGTGAGGATATGTGCATGATCTATTGGGGGGAGGATAAAGATCTACTGAAGTGCAAGTTCTATGGTAAGGACCGGTACAAGCGTTACAAGGAGGGGGCTGCAAAGAAACGTCAGAAGAAAAATCTACCACATAAGAAAATGTGGTATTTCCCTCTAGCACCTCGTTTGAAGAGGTTGTACGCATCAAGTGCTTGTGCCGATAAAATGCGGTGGCACAAGGAGCGAGTAATCCCAGAAGAGGGTAGAATGGAGCATCCATCAGACTCACCCGCATGGAAACAGTTCGATAAGACCTACCCGGAGTTTGCAGCCGAGCCTAGAAATGTACGCTTAGGGCTTTGTATGGATGGTTTTAACCCGTTTGGAAATGACCGGCCGAAGTACTCTTGTTGGCCAGTCATACTGACACCGTACAACCTGCCCCCCGGTGAGTGCATGAATGAACCATTCATGTTCTTGACTGTGTTGGTGCCCGGGCCAGATGATTCGTCATAGAAGTTGGATGTGTTCTTGCAGCCCCTAATCAAGGAGCTGATTGAGTTGTGGGAAAATGGTATCCCGGCATATGATGTGTCAACGAAGAAGAACTTTACATTGAGAGCAGCATTACTGTGGACCGTGAGTGATTTTCCTGCGTACTCGATGCTATCTGGAAGGAAAACCGCGGGCTTTAATGCATGTCCACATTGTATGGAAGACACTGATGCATTTAGACTGAAGGAGAGCGGAAAGGAATGTTGGTTTGACTGTCATCGTAGATTTCTACCAAAGGACCATACGTTCAAGAAGAACAAGACTCAATTCTTGAAAAATAAAGTAGTGAACAAAGGCACCCCGAGACAACTTACTGGTGCAGAAATACTTGCGGAGATAGATAGGCTGGGTCTTATGAACGTGATCAAGTCAGTGGAGAAGCATAACGAGAAAATTAGCAAAAATTGTGGATGGAAGAAGAGAAGCATCTTCTGGGACTTGCCTTATTGGAGCAGTCTTCTTATACGTCACAACTTGGATTTCATGCATATTGAGAAAAACGTGTTCGAGAACTTATTCAACACGATTTGCAACATTCCCGGAAAAACAAAGGACACCCCTAAATCTAGAGCCGAGTTGGATATATTGTGTAAAAGGCCCGAGTTGACAAAGCAGAATGATAAGGGCAAAGGCCAAGGCATGCTACACAATTGACACTGAATCTAGGAACAAACTATTTGATTGGGTGAGGGGATTGAAGTTCCCCGACAATTACGCCTCGAAGTTGGGGCGGTGTGTGGATATGAAGAGGACAAAGATGTACGGGATGAAGAGCCACGATTGTCATGTGTTCATGGAGAGGCTTCTCCCTGTTGCATTTCGAGAAATGCTACCTAAACCTGTATAGATTGCGATCACCGAGCTGAGCTTATTTTTCAAGAATTTATGCTCAAGGGTGCTTGACGATGAAGTGTTAGCAAATATTGAAAGCAACATACCATTGATTCTATGCAAGCTCGAGCGTATCTTTCCTCCAAGCTTCTTTGATTCTATGGAGCATTTGCTGGTTCACCTCCCACATGAAGCGAGGCTTGCTGGACCGGTTCAGTATCGATGGATGTATCCATTTGAGAGGTGTGTAATCAAGGCAATCATTTACTTATAAAGTCTGAATTTTCCCAAGTTACATTGTGTTACATCAACATATATGCATTACAGGTACTTGGGGAAATTGAAGAGGTATGTCAGCAACAAAGTCAAGCCTGAGGGATCGATGGCCAATACCTACGTGCAAGAGGAAGCTGCAACCTTTTGCTCCTATTACTTTGGGGACCATGTCCCGACGAAGGCATCTAGGCCGTCCAGAAACGCAGACACATTTGAAGTTCAAGAGGATGATGACGTTTCCATTTCAATTTTTAGGGTCTCGGGGAGACATATTGGAGAAGAAAAGACAGAATGGCTCACGGATAAGGAGCTGAAGGTAGCAACATATTATGTCCTCTCGAACTGTGCTGAAGTTGACAAATTTATGGAGATTTATGCTTGGTGAGTAGCTTTCTTACGCTAACACATGGATTTTAACTTCTAACTACTATATATATCTAATCATGTAATCGTGTCCACAGCCTTTTCAGAGAGAAGAATCCAACAATGGCAGATGACGTAATTGAAGAACTGCTTCAAGAGAAGTTGGAAACAGAATTTGCAGATTGGTTCAAGGAGTACGTACGAAATCCTGTCAACAAAGTCACATGTCCTTACTTAGAATCTCTAGCAGAGGGACCAAACAGAAAGGTCTCCACATTCTCATCGTACATAGTAAATGGCCTTAGGTTTCAAACAATTGAGTCTAACACCGCCATGGCCACAAGCTCCTGGTGACTACCCCTCTGACGGGTGTCCCTACCTGACGTTGACGGACGGTGCTACATTCCAGGGGAAGCCGGTGCTGTTCCCCAACAGCAGGAACAAGTAAGTATTATGCATTTGTAGAACATACACTTAAGATATATATATGTTACATGATTTTACTAATGAATATTCATTTCTTGTTTGTCTCATTGATAACAGGTTTTGGCCATCGAATGCCTCGGACAAACTAGGCAAAATCTTCAGGGGGAGGAGGGAGATGCCGGGACAGGGAGGCGAGAAGTGGTCAAACGTCCCGGACCGGATGAATCACTTTTACTTCGACGAGCAGCGGGTAAGCTTAAATGTTACAATGAATGCTTTATTTGTTCTTTTAATCATTGTGTTAATGTGTGTGGTATGTTAGCCACTATATCTGTGAGTGGTATGTTAGCCACTGAACTTGGGTGATATGTTAGTCACCATTTTGTTAGTCAATTTTAGGACAATTTGAGTGGTATGTTACCACTAAGCTTGTTTTGATGTGTTAGTCACCATTCATGAACTTGTTGTGTCATTTGAGTGGTATGTTAGCCACTGAACTTGGGTGATATGTTAGTCACCATTGTGTTAGTCAATTTTAGGACAATTTGAGTGGTATGTTACCACTAAGCTTGTTTTGATGTGTTAGTCACCATTCATGAACTTGTTGTGTCATTTAGTGGTATGTTAGCCACTAAACTTGGTGTTATATTTTAATTGTTATCTTTCTTTAAACTTGTGTAATTTTTACTTTGAATGGAATTGTTGTAGAAGGACTACTACATTCCCAATGCCCTGGTGTCCCAGTTGTACTCCGTTTTCGAGACTTTAGGGTCAAACATCTATAGGAAAATGGTTTACAAAATGAAGGAGACACGCAGACAACCAACTTGGGTGGGGGATGATGAGTGGGCACTTTGGAGGCGTACTGGAATGATCCCTTCGTCCAGGATCAAGCGAACAAGAACAGACAAAACCGTTTGTCTGAGCCGCGAGATGGTACGGGCACTGCCAGACATCACTATGGGTCGCGAGCTGTTGTTACAGATCACGTGATGGAGGTTAGTAAATATGTTGTTTATGACTTGGAATATGATACATAATAGTTTTTTGCTTTCATTTCAATCAACTAACTACTTGTTTGCACATATGTTTTTTTAGGCCAATAGAGGACAGCCGAAGAGTGCTCTGTACCATTTCAAGAAGGCTAAGCTGAAGAATAGCATCTGGACTGACGTGAGGGCCGAGCGACGTGCACGCTTTCTTTCTTAAGGTTAACATTTGTATTTGAGTATTTTAAAGTGATTCCTAAAATTGCATCTCATTTCGTATGCAACCAACAATTGCAGAGTGATGTCGAGAGGAGGATGGATGAGAGGATAATCGACGGTTATGAGCTGTCAATTGAAGAGCAAGACCAGATCTTCTTCGAGGTCAACCCAATGGACAACAAGGGTCGAATGTAAGGATTGGGAAGTTTGGGCCGTTCCATGAGTTCTGGTAGCTTCTCGGTCCTGTCGAGGATCAGGATCGCGATCTAATCTCTACACACAGGAGCAGGTTCAAGAGATGATGACTCCTCTCCACCAGGAAATAGCTGCGACCAAGGCAGCTTACGAGCAAGTGCTTGAGGAACAGGCTCGTATGGCTCAGCGGATGGACGCTTTGACCCAGATGTTCAGCACTTCTTCCCAGTCTCACCCACCGCCTCCTCCCGATTATTCTTAGTTACATCAGACTTATTATGGACTTGTTATGGATAATTTGACACTATTTCACCTTCTTCTTGTTTCGGATAATTTATGGATGATTTATATTGTTTCGGATATATTAATGCAATTTAATTGTTTCGGGTATATTATCTATGATTATATTATGTGAAAAAACAGGTGAAATGTGAAACAGAAATATAATTTTTTTTTTTAAACAGTGAATTTAGCGACGGAAAAAACCCGTCGCTAAATTCACGAACTAAGGGCGAATTAGCCCATTGAATTTAGCGACGGATTTTTTTCCGTCGCTAAATGTTAAGCGAACTAAGGGCGGATTAGTGGTGGGATTTAGCGACGGAAAAAATCCGTCGCTAATTGGCGACGGATAAGTAATCCGTCGCCAATTCGGACGGATTGGTCAACGGATTAATCTGTCGCCAGTTCGTCGTTATTTAGCGACGAAATACTTATCCGTCGCCAAAAAAAATAGTGACGATTGGTTTGGAGATGGGAGATTATCCGTCGCTAAGGATTTAGCGACGGATCGGCACAACTTTAGCGACGGATAATTCCGTCGCTAAAACTGATTTTTTTTGTAGTGTTTTATTACTCGTCTTATTTCTCGAATCCATTCCACATTTGCAATTAAGGACTTGGGTGACTTGAATTATTTTCTTGGTCTGGAGGTCACGCATACGTGTGATGGTATTTTTCTGAGTCAAGCTAAATATGCATCTGGCATATTAGCTCGTGCTCAAATGCATGAATGTAAGTCTCTTGCTACACCTATGGTTGCTGGACAACATTTGAGCTGTGATGGTCCTTCCTTCTCTGACCCCACTTTATATCGGTCACTAGTTGGAGCTTTGCAATACTTAACCATTACTCGGCCGGATCTTTCTTATGTGGTTAACACCGTTAGTCAATTCATGCAAGTTCCTACAGTGGAGCACTTTCAGGCTGTCAAACGGATTCTCCGTTATGTTGAAGGTACTGCAGATTTTGGCTTATCCTTTACTCGTTCTCGACCTCATCTTCTTGCTTACTCAGATGCTGATAGGGCTGCCTGTCCCGATACGCGGCGATCTACTTCAGGTTACACCATCTTTCTTGGCTCCAATTTGGTGCTCTGGAGTTCCAAGAAACAACCCACGGTATCCCGCTTTAGTTGTGAGTCTGAGTATCGCTCATTGGCAAATACTGTTGCTGATATTATATGGCTAACACACCTTCTTCGTGATTTGCGTGTTCCTTTGATTTCTTGTCCAGTGCTTCTTTGTGACAACAAAGGTGCCATCTTCATTAGCAGTAATCACGTCTCCCATAAACACACCAAGCACATTGAGTTAGATTATCACTTCACGCGAGAACTTGTGCTCGCAAATCGTCTTCCCACTCAGTTTGTCCCATCACATTTGAATGTTGCCGACATCTTCATCAAGAGTCTTGCACGACCATTGTTTCAATTGTTTCGTTCCAAGCTTTGCGTTGGACCCACGCTTCGCTTGAGGGGGTGTTGAGAATAACACTGAAGATTCAATCAAATCTTCTTAATTAGCAATTTACAATTAGTTGTAATGTTGTAATTGATTTTTTGTAAATCTCTTCCACGTATATTGCATTATCCTCAAGTATAAATATATGCACTGACCCACCAAACCAGTTGTGGTGGTATTTCATTTCTTATATCAAATACCAGTGAAAAATTAAAAAAAAAAAAAAGAGTTGTCCTCCTTTACCAAAACTAGAGCGAGAACACCACGAAATCGGCCGTTGCGAGAGCCGCCACACAAAAAATGGTACGACAATGCTTTTACTGGATTAGTTGCATGCATACCAAAAAAAAATATAAAAGAAAAGAAAAAAGTTAGTCCTCTTTTTTTTTTTACTTTCACCAAGTCATCGAGACATCACAATTTCTTACTCAGTCATGAGACCATGCATATTTAACGACAATTGTCTGATTGTAACTTCATAATTCTTTAATATGTTGTCATAATTAAAAAAAAAAAAATTAAGAAAGTTAGCAGCTTAACAGTAGGGGTTGCATTTGGAGATTTCACCAACCGCAAAGGATTAAGATAACATAGAATGTGTTTATATGTAAATAACGCCACTGAAAGAGCCGGATCCTGAAGCATTTTGCTAGATTAGTCGTATGATACTACTAAAAAAAAACCAAGTGTCCTCCTTTTTCAAAATGCAAGTATAGTTAAACAATTGTGAATGAAACGGTTTTGTAATAATGCAAACTTTTGCGAGAGATCGTATCTCTAGACACCAATTCAACATCACATATTTACGTACAAACATCATATGTTTAACTTCAAACATCATGTGTATATTAAAACTGTATTATACTTGCATTACATAGTTTATTTAACATTTAATATTTATAAGTAAACTAGCAAGGTTTATAGTAAAATATGTGATTTTAATTTGGTCTCTGTCGCAAGAGTTATTCGTCAATAAACTTGCACTGCAACTGTACCCAAGTAATACTAATTTTCTTCCCCAATTTCTCCTTATCATAATCTCTTTGACCGACTCACACACAGTGTGTGCTGTCAATAGTTCACTTTGCCATTCTCTCTCACGCACTAAACACACAGTAGGTGTATCTATGGAGTTGCTCCAACCAGACCTTCATCCACCAGAGCCTCTCCTCCCCACCCTCCCACTACCTCTCCCCGGCGCCCTCCCTCCACCGGAACCGCCCCATATCGACCCCCCAAAGCGCCAGCGCCGCCCTAGCGTCCGTCTCGGCGAAATCGGCGGCGATCCCACCTACGATCCTCACCCTCGCCGCCCCAACAGAACCACCTGGCGGAACCCTAAGTTCAATAATTCGGCCAAGACTCGCCCCCTCACCAATCTCGTCAACGGCACCGGCGAGAGAGAAACCCTAAATTCCGCCGAACCCTCGAATAGCAGTTTCCCCGATTTCGGCCAGAGGAAACCTAAATTCAGAAAGCCTACTAAAAAGGCGCGGACCAATTGGGCCAAATTGGAGCTGCCTGTTGTTAACCAAGGAGGGGGTGGAGAAGGCGAGAGCTCGAATAACAATGAGGAAGAGTTCGATGAGGACCAGGCGAACTCCGATGAGAATATGGGGTTGGAGTATTGGGATCAGCAGAGTAGGGGGAATAGAAATGGAGTCGTTAATTCGAACGACGAGGAGAAGAGGAGTGAGGAGAGTGTAGGGGTTAGGGACTGGTTGGGTGGACTGGGGTTGGGGAGGTATGCCCCCGTTTTCGAGATACATGAGGTGGATGATGAGGTTCTGCCTTTGTTGACCATGGAGGATCTAAAGGATATGGGAATCAATGCTGTTGGGAGTAGGAGGAAGATGTACTCCGCCATACTTAAGCTACGCAAAGGCTTTTCGTGAGTTTTTTCCGTTTATTGTATGAGTTTTTGTTGTAATTTTGTGGTGGTATGATGGTTTTGTTTCTTCTTGTTAGAAACTTAAATAATAATGGCTTAGTTTTTCTTTTGTTGATGTTTCCTTAGTTTTCTGTCTTAGTGTTGATGATTTTATACTTCTTTCAGATACTAAACTCTAATATAGAAAGATAGGGATGGAACAACTGTTATGACATGACCTTTAGTAGTGTAAATACTAGATGTACCGTGATTTAACTCTTTTATTTGTTCTTAGCAACTTTAATAATAATGGTTTAGTTTTGTTAATGTTGTATTAGTTTCTTTGTCTCAGTGGCCATGCTTTTAGTGGTTGTATGTAGTAGATTATCGAGATTTAAGCTTAAGATTACTTGGATTGAAGGGTAGTAAGTCACTGATAACAACTTAGATATTTCTTTCTTCTCATTGGTTTGCTCTAATTCTTCGAGTCATCTGATGAACAGTTTTTGTTCTGTCATCAACAGTTAAAACATCTTCAACATAATCTCATCATCAATAAGTTATTGAATTAGCATGCTTGTTAGCATCTAGATGATGCCATTGATTATAGTTTTTCTAGCTTCTGATACACTCATCATGTCTGGCCGTTGCTTAGTTCTTGAACTTTTTGATTAACTCAGCATTTCGGGCCATTGCCTTTTGTTCTTAACTTAGTTTTCTTTAGTTCAGTGTTTATACTTCCCTATTTGTTTGAGATGCAAACTCATAGTTTAGAAAAGAATCAAAAGATAGGGAGGGAGAATTGTTATGGCACAAATTTAGTGGTTTTAGTGTTTACTTTTAACCCCTTAAATACTAGACATTTTGAGATCTAAGTTTGGAAGACGTGGAAGGTAACAAGGCACTACATTGAAGTGAATGACGTCATTATTCTTTCTTCTATTGTTTCACTTGTGAACTGGTTGTGTCATCTGATGAACTTTTTTATTCCGTCATCGAGGTGTAATATCTTATAGTATTACATATTCTTGTCAATGAACTTGAATGTAGAAACCTGAATATTCTGTTTTCTTGCAATTCATAGATGAGTGCCCTTATTAACATCTGCATTATCTGGTTCGCTCCATGTGTATGTGCGTTTTTTTTCAGATTTTAACTAGATATTAAATTCACATTTAATAAAATGCCATCAATGATATCAGTGTTCACATTTCCTTGCTGTTTTGAGAGATTAAATTCTTAATGAATAAAAAAGAGAAGGTAGAAAACTAGATAATTTATGACTCTACTTGCATAATAATTGTCTCTAGATTTAAATTTGGATAATGTGATAGGCAATAGGGCACTATAATTCACGTGCAATTCGGGAGCAACTATTTTCAGTGATGTTGCAATTTGGGCACTATATAGTTCAGGAAATTTGAACATATGATACCATTGATGTAATTTTAGATAACTTCCTGACTTTCTATTTTTGGTGTTATGTTGCAAACTTCCTAAGACATAAATAGAAAGTTTTTATTCTCAATTTTCAGTGCATTGTTCTTTCTATCTCCCACCTCATCACTATTGTATTCGATCTGTTTCATACTTTATCACTCACTTGAAACTTTATCGATATAATACCTCACATAAATTTCCGTACTATTTAGTGAAGCATTATAGATTTGGAGAGTTTGAACTTAAATGTACATAAAATCAGTTATAGAAGTAGTATATTACTATGTTTTATTAGGACGGACTTTTTTCTGCAAAGCTCGTTAAATGATTTTAGATTTTAAACCCAGTGAAAGCACCAATTACTGGGAAAATATTGTTCTTAGTTATTACTAGTGTTATGATTCATTTGAGGTAGATGATGATTTTACTTCCCTTTCGGTCAAATACTGTCATAGAACTCTGCACTTCCCTGAAATTTGCACTATATTGGAGATTATTGTTTGGTTATATATTAAAATATGGAGGAAGACCATGCTTAATCTAAGCTAGTTTGTGGTAAAACTCTAGTGAGTTCATATTGCACAACTAGTAACTATCAATTGCTAGGCGGTAATATAAATATTACTACCATTTATTTGATTGGTGAATGTAAATCTTGGAATAATTTTTCTATTTTTCTTCATTTCCCTTGTTTCCCTTTTGGTGTTGGATTTTTTGGTGTGGAAAATGTTTCCTTCGGCCAGACTCAGTTTGTTCTCGGTGTACTTTTATACCTTTTCACCCAAATACTTTCCAGCTTCCTTGGTAACTTCCAACAATCTTTCCCAATATGAACTTTCTTGTAAATGTTTGGTTTATGTCGTTATGCATGAATAGTAAATAATCAATTGATATATGGTAATATGAACATTTCCTTAATTGGTCTATGTAAACACTGCGAGAAGTGTTTATTTTTTCTTCTTTTTCCTTGCATAATTTGGCGGGTGGACTATTTTTGGTAAATGGTTATCCAGCTTGGCTGTGGTGCTAATTTCTTCCCTTGACTGGTAATCTGCCGTAGATTATAGTCATTTTGGCTTTAACTACATCATCAATTAACTTGGTTCTGATTTTCAAAGTATTAATGTGGTAAACATTTGCTGAGTTAGCACTAGGTGAATAGTGTACAATAAATACATGGCAGGAAATAGGAGAAACTGGGAGCGTCAGTATATTGGATTTCACTCTAGTGTGCTTTCAGTTTCGGTGTGTTGATATTATATGTATTGTTTAATTTTCTACTTTTGAGGAGGGAATTGTCTGCACATCACCTCAGACCACAGATATACTCTGCGTTCCCAAACAAAACTTGTAGTATCTGGTTTTGGTTTCGAAACCTCAGTAACTGAGTTTGGCTCTTAACCTTTCTTTATGCTCTGTTTCATGGTATAAGAATAGAATGTAAAACTTCAGGGCCTTTAGCTATGAAATTGAATGAAACCTCTATACAGCAATATTTATGCGGACATGACTTGACTGCAGGTTTTTAAACCAGTAGGCTGTATTTTGTTATTTTTGCTAGTATGTTCAAATAATTTATCTCCCTGTGAGACCTATATAAATTAAGATGTTAGAAGTTCTAAAACTTAGGCTCTATTTGTTATCGTGTGTACTTTTACCTTTCAGGTTCCTATGAATTTCCAATATTGTGCATTTGCACTTCAATGTGCACTTTCCTGTATTACTAAAACTTAAAAGAGTCCTATATACTATGAGAGTCCTGAACAAATACACAATTATACACAATTTTGGGATGACTTGGTTTCTATTCAAATTCGCGGGTCAATTTACGGATCCTGGGTTGCGGGTTCGGTAATATGGATCTAAAAACGGGTTGTCAGATTAATATAAATACCCTATTTTTATTTTTTTTTCTTTCATTTCCTTCTTTCTTCTCTCTCTCTACCCTCTCCTCTTCCTTTCTCTCTCTCTTTTCCGATCACATTTTCGGCGATATCTCCGCCGTCCGACCACCAATGTTCAATCCGATCGCATATTTCAGTAGCCCATGGCCCGATCTACCTTTCTACCGGTTTTGTTTTTTTATTTGGTCGACTTTTGAAACGGTTGGTCGGAATTCGAAGGCTTTTCCGGCGATATCTCTGCAGTTCGGCCACCAATCTTAAATCCGATTGCATATTTGAGTAGTCCATCGCCCGATCTACCTTTCTACCCGTTTCGTTTTTTCATTTGGTCGACTTTTGAAACGGTTGGTCGGAATTCGAAGCTTTTCCGGTTATCTTCTCCTGCGGATCTCCGACTACACAACACATATAAGTCATAACCTTGCCGTTTCCTCGATTTTCAGGTTTCTTCTCTCGATTCTTTAGTTTATTTTTTCATTTTTTGTTTGGTTTTGGTGATTTTTATTGATTTCGCGTAACTTTATATTTCATGTGTAATTGTTGATGTTTTAACCTTAATTGTGTATGCTTGACCTGTAATTGTTGATGTTTGCGTGTTTGAACTCTATTGATAATGTTGAAGTGATTGTTGTTGTGCATGATATGCTTCGTTTTCTGTTGTTTTGGTTGTAATTGTTGATTGATAAGGGTAAATTAGTGATGCCTATGTTTATGCTTCATTTTTGCTCCGGTTATTATGCTTCATTTTTTGCTTCGATTATTATGTATGAATAGCATATATTTATACTGTAATTGTTGATTGTTAAGGGTAAATTGGTTATGCCTATGTTTATGCTTCATTTTTGCTTCGGTTATTATGTATGAATAGCCTATGTTTATACTGTAATTGTTGATTGTTAATGGTAAATTGGTGATGCCTATGTTTATGCTTTATTTTTGCTTCGATTATTATATATGAATAGCCTATGTTTGTACTGTAATTGTTGATTGTTAAGGGTAAATTGGTGATGCATATGTTTATGCTTCATTTTTTGCTTTGGTTATTATGCTTCATTTTTCTTCGATTATTATGTATGAATAGTCTATGTTTATACTGTAATTGTTGATTGTTAAGGGTAAATTGGTGATGCTTATGTTTATGCTTCATTTTTTCTTCGGTTATTATGCTTCTTTTTTGCTTCGATTATTATGTATAAATAACATATGTTTATACTGTAATTGTTGATTGTTATGGGTAAATTGGTGATGCCTATGTTTATACTGTAATTGTTGATTGTTAAGGGTAAATTGGTGATGTCTATGTTTATGCTTCATTTTTGCTTCGGTTATTATGCTTCATTTTTTTCTTCGATTATTATGTATGAATAGCCTATGTTTATACTGTAATTGTTGATTGTTAAGGGTTAATTGGTGATGCTTGAATATAGGTATTTTATTTCATCTTTTGAAAAAAAAAATATTGTTTAGGTTTTTATGTAAATTATGTATGTCTATATGTAAATTGTTGATTTTGGTTGTTTTTTTTTTTTTTTTGTTGCATATAGTAGGTTTTCGTAAAAATGGTGGTTGAATGATTGATGATAAAGATGGAGGCGTGGATGGAGGAGTTGACGAACAAGTCAAGGGTGTTTTTTTTTTTTTTGTTTACGAGGATGAATGTAGTTTGGATATAGTGATTTTTAATTTTTTGTATTGTTTTTTATGTAATGACATTTTATTGATTGATGAATGAAATTGATTTCTATGTTTATTTTATAAATATTGAGTTTTTTGAGATAAATAGGTTGTCATCAATAATTTTACATTAAACATAGACAATTATATACCAAATATAAGCAATTTGTCCCAAAGTATCAATATGATTGGATGGACACATGAAAGCGGGTTGTGTATTATAAGGGAAAAATGTGGGTCGGTCCGGGTCAAGCGGGTCAACCCGCGAAAAAAAATCATATTGTATAGTTTTATGTATAAATTGTATATATTTGTCTATTATGTAGTACTCTTAAGGACTCTCATTATATTGTGGACTCTGGGGAGACGGACTCGGTCAGGCTTGCCGGCAGCTATTACTTGCTTTTGCAATTAGTGTCTTTCTTGCACTAATCCGAATCTTGTACATATGGGAATTTTTAATTTTTATTTATACAAATGCAACTGGAGGATTGTAAATAACTAAATATGTGCATTGGATGTAGTTGGCAATGAAGACGTTGCTAGTGTGTCCATCGTCTTGTTTATTTACGTTTTTGGGCTGTTTTGTGGTGTTTGCGGCGGAGATAAGGTTTTGTGGTGTTCGTTGTATAAGCAACTTAGCATCTGCTTTTAGTTATGGTACACAATTTGTTCAATATAAGTTCGCCCAAGAACTCTCATAATGTATCACATTCTACTGAATGGGTTTTATATTTGTATAATTAACTTTTACGAGAGGCTTCTTTTGACACACACACAAACCTATATATTGTTGTAATAAAAGTGAACCAGGCTGGCACGGAACTTTAATTAATCGAATTTTAATTGAATGAATTGTAACTAAATTTTAATTGTGTTGTGAAAATTTTCTTTTGGCTAAATTTAAATTTATAGGTTTAAACATGAGCGTGTTGAGTTTAATTGAGAGAAGGCTCAATTAAACTTGTAAATTATACAAGTGAAATAAAATGCTACTCCAAATACAAAAACACTGCGAGACTCAATTAAAATGGGATTTTAGTCTAATTCAAAGAGCCTAGAAGACTTTCCCCCTTCATAATTCATATCCAAGCTAGCTCAATAGCACTAAATTACATCTACTAATCCATTTCAAACTAATAATTCAAGGCATATGCAAAAGCCTCTTACAATTTTACCCAAGCAGAATTGGGCTTCCTCTTGATGCTCTTATTTCTAACCAGCCTTTCACCCTTGGTAGAGATACTCTCTGGCGGCTTCCGAGTACAGTTTCTTTTTTTTTCAATATCTGCAGACAATTTATAACCACAAATTGATCTTATCCAGTTTATCTTATACATGTTCATACAACCAGCTAACTTGTATATGATAAATTGGAATCGTAGAGGAAACTGACCAAACAAGAGTCAAACTTCCCGCTATATATAAGAAGACTTTTGTTAAGTGTTGTGTAACTTCAGAAAGCAGTCGGATAAACAGATAGACAAGTAGCTTGCTGATCCGTTATCTGCGATAGATGTATCTCGCAAAATTTTGTATCGTATAATTGTATCATTAAGATAATCTTCAACAAGATTCTGAACTGGTTTTTGTTCTACCATTGAGAGTCGACTAGCGGAACGTTCTTGTTGTTTTTTTAACGGATTGAGCTAGCTACCGTACTTGGACAGCATTTTATAGTGCAGCTATCATGATGTCGGCCCACAGTATATGGCATATATTCGGATTTTCAGCCCACATATCCCATACTCCGTCCCATTCCGTTCAAAGAAACTGTCCATGCCTAATTTTTTACGATTAATAAATTTGGCTACAAATAAATTTTAAACGGTACAAGGACACATGTTCAATTAAAATATTTTATGAAAACTAAAGTTTCATTATATAATTTAATGAACATTTTTCTAATACAATTTAAGATTAATTTATAGTGAAATTTGAAATTTGTTGACTGCAAAAAGTTAAAATTGAACAGATTCTTTGAGATGGAAGGAGTATCTTAATTAATTTGATTCGAACGTCGAGGTTAACACACATCCATGCTTTAGATTAGACAGAAGATACTAAAGAAACGAATTCAAGTTTTTGACGAAAAATAATAATATTAATACATTTCATTTATTGTCAAATGTCAATTACAAAAGGAACCATGTTGGATAAATAAAAAAAGAGAAATTGAGGGAAGAAAAAGCCATAAAGATAGCTTTTACAAGCGTAATTAATTCAAGCAATTCATCATCATGATGAGATTAGAGAAACAAAAAACAAAAACAAAATGTTCTAAAAAAACCACTACCTAACAGAAGAAGAAAAAGAATAAAAAGTAGTCCAGTTGGGAATTAATAATTTAACAATTAATTTGGCTGGGGAAATCATGAATTAAGTTAATTATAAGTAAGTGATTGTTGTGATAATCCATAGTGAAAATGAATCAATGCCTAGCATAGTGAAGCACCATGATGTGATCAATGGTTGAGGAATTGGGAAGCAAAGTGATGTAAGTCTCTCTGTTCGTACTCCATATGTTGTCTCTTACATACTGCAACGTCAACAATGGCTCTACCCTTTGTCCTCTACATCTTATCTCAATCTGCACAATGTAACAATTCAACATCGATCTTATACATACGCACATACGCCAACACAACTCAAAATAAACTATAATCGAAAGAGATGTTTTTTGAACTTTGATCACTAGGTTTTAATCCTCACAACGTTTTATTCAGTCCTGGGGTGATACTTATCGTATTATCCTGTCCCTAATAATAATGGACAACACTTTAAGAGCTCGATTTAAGAGGTGTGTATACCACTGGTATCAACCCTACCCTCGTAAAAACCAGAATTATCAGAGTAATTATACTAAGTGATTATGATGATTCGCAATAATAATAATACTAGTAAAGTAAATGATGGTACGTATAAATTAACTTGGATCCATTGAAGTGCACGATTGAAAGTTGAGGACAAGTTTAATGATGATTTAGAAAGGGACCCCTTCAGACTTTGATCCTAAGCCAAAATCATTTTACTTTAAGACTTGAATTTATCTGATGTTGGAATACTATCCTTATAATGTTAATCAGTACTCCATATACTAATTTATATCTTAAACTATGTGATAATGGCAAATTTTATACCATTTTATATGTTGACGGATGCATAAACACCGCCGACAAATAAGTACTTATAATTTTTTTTTTCTTTATCTGCTGTTATACGCTCTTTCTCCCTTTCGCTTACCTAGCTAACCTTAACATTTGTTTTAAACATCTAAAAATATATTAATTAAATGATGGTAAAACGTTCCTTTTGGAGAGTGATTATCACGTAAATTTATCTACTCTAATTACCATTTATAAATTATTCTAATTATTTATATAATTTAGTATTAAAATTTGTGTCTGAATTCATGAATAGTTGAATCTAGAATGAGAGGACTGGGGAGTATGCTATAGCTTTGATTGCTAAATCAAAATAATAGACTACTAAATTCTACATTTGAACCAGGCAAAGGCAACCTGCAAACAAGTCGTTACTTGATTTGTGATTGTATGAGTGGAAACTCAATATTTTAAAAGAGACATTCCATTTATACAGATTTGACTAATATATACAGTTACCTACTTATAAATCATTGGCATTATTATTGATTTTATTTATAAATCTGGTAGTTATCCGTCACCAACCAGAATGATTCTATAATAAACTGTCATGCATCGCTTTTCCTCGACGATAAACACAGATAGATGTATTCATTTGGTTCTTCTTGTCATCTGAGTTACAACATGAATTATCTTAAATTTAATACTCTCATAAATCGATACAGAGGGAGTTATAAGTTGTCGAGAAATAAAGAAGTTAGACGGGATGAAACTATATACATCAATAGCACATGCTTCGCACAGGCTAGGTTTAATATTTTTAGTATAATAAGTTAAATGTCAGTGCGGTGCAAAGAAAATTGAGATAACCCTGAAAATTGAAAATAAAAGTATGAGGTTCATGGATCAAATCCCCACGGCTGGTTTCTTTCCGAATTGAAGTATTATTTCTTTGAATGGAATTTATGAATTGAGTAATTCCTGTAATTACTACCCCAAGCTATAAAGTAATTATGATTTGGTTTAAAAATTGGAAGATGGAAGACAAATTGTAGGTCTTTGTCATTTGATTAAAATTTATTTTATGGAGAACTCTTGATTACGAGGGGAAGTGGTGCACTTAGTTTGTTGATGGGGTAAAGTACCTTTTTTTTATAGGTTGTATACTTTGCGAAAAGACAATTAAGGACCAACAATAAAATTGAGTTGAAACCTACGAAAGCATGACGAAATCTTACGTTAAACATAATAATAATATCCCATGCACAATTATGGTCATGAGAACGACATAATTAATAATTAAGGTCCACGTGTGTGAACACACAAAATATTTCGGTCCCTTATTGAGATATGTTTTTTACGTCTAACTTTTATTCGATTTTCTCAATTCAATTTCATTATTACCGATGAAGGTCAAGCCTTTACCCTTTTTTTCTGCTTTGATGATGGCCCTTTTTAAGTTTATTTATTTTCTATCAATGCGTGTTTACGTGTAATAATCCTGATTTATAATCAACAATTATGAGGGATGCTTATATATAATCTTTCTTTTAACGGTGCAAATGTTTATTAAGGAGGCATTTGAGATATAGTTTAGATTGCACGTTATATGTCGATTGAACATTTGAGACATAGATTATGATGGAGATAAGGAGGCACCGGTCCCTAAACTTTTGAATTCGTTTTTCCTCTCGAGATTTTTCAGCCTTTCAACCCTTACTCTACCTTTACAAAGGTAATTTTCGGAATACTTTTCATCCGTCTGATCAATGTGGGCACATGTAGAATCCAACAAATGTATCCATAATTATGGTGGTAATGCACGTCATAAAACCCTAAACAAAAATGATCTTACATTCCTCTACTTATAAATGAATTTGTAACTTTAAGCTACAAACTAGAAGTAATAGGTAAATTGGGTTTTATAGACATAATAATAAATCAGTCCTTGCCCCTCCTAAAAGAGATTTTTTAAACCAAATCATCTCAAGATTGTGCTTTTCATTTTTTTTTTCCTTTAAAGAGTATCTGGATGAAATAATAATTACTAATAATCTCAATTTACATGCAAAAGTGAATAGTTAATAATCCCTATTCCCTAGCTACCCACTTATATAATCTCAATGATTGACCATCTACATGCATGCCACATATCTTGAGAACAATTATGATTCTTCATTGACATATAGTATAATCTTATCTTACGCCTATATAAGTGCTTATTCACAACTTTAAGAAATAGATTATTTGCGATCCGACTTGGCCAATAGTAAATGACAACAACTGATGAGATCGGAAAGTTGACCAAATAGAAAACAAATGCATGGAATGAAAGAAGAATGTTGAGTGACACATACAAATTCTAATTGGTTAGTTTTTTTTTTTTTTTAATTAGATTGGCTCTAGTGAAATTGTCAACCCAATACATTTCTTAATTTATTTATTTCTATTTAAATAAATAAATATCCATACCAATAGCACAACATATTTCGGAATGGCACCTATATATTACTTCTAGCTAGCTCAACGTGTTTCCGCTTCATATATAATCTTGGTTGTTAAGATGTTATAGTAATAGTTAATGTTTAAGAATCTTTTACCTTAAGATAGGAGAATATTATTTAGAACCGAAGGGAGCTGGAATGTATGCATCCTAGCTACTCTAAATATTATTTGACCACAATTGATTAGTATACTTCAAGGTAACCAAATTTTTGGCTTTTGATTATAAATATTACATGGAGATTTTCGAATTTCACCAATTTTGCAAGTTAGGGAATGCCTTAAAAAGATAGATATGTTTAGTAAAATTATTTGATAATTTTTAAATATTCCACATCATTTGAGAATATTCTGATTATGTGTTTACATCCGCTGCGGTTTTCGGCCCGATCCTGGTTCTCCAATCGATTGGCCTGCAATAATACCTACAGCCTCTCCCAAAGAGCATATTTCTATGATCATATCAGAATCATAGTAAAACTTAACATGTTGAACCCTTGGCTTTTGCAGCTATTGTTTAGGCGGAATTACGATTTAAAAAAATTCACCGTGCCAATTAGGTCATCGACTATTTTATCGAATTTACGAAAAATTTAAGACAATGTTTATAAGAAGAGATAGCTCTTTCCCTTACATGACTCCTTTAATGAGTAGTTCAACTCATTACTACATGGCATCGTAGCTCATGGTATGCTCAACTTGATGTTGGCTATTGAGTTGCAATGGTCCGATCCCTCTCTACTGCGAATATATGGACTTGCCCCTTTATAGTAATGTATTGAGCGTTTAAATTAAGAGTTATTTTAAATAGTTGAGTGTAATGTAGGTGTTTAATATATTAGTTGATTTGGTAAATGTGATACTCCTTCAGTCCCGCAGAGAACTTAACACATTTGTCATTTTCAACCGTCACACATAACTTCATACATTACTAAAAAGAGAAGGTACCCTACATTCAACAAATAATAATAATCTTACGTTGACTCTTTTTCACTACCTTTATTAGACATTCACTAGAAGTACACATTTTTACCACATGTTCATATATAATCAGATATTTTAACTTTTGACCTAAAACTACACATTAACCCTAATATATAATGTTTTTTTGCGACAAGCGAGTATATAAAATCAAAAGCATTTATATATATAATTATTTTATAAACTCATCCAACATAGAAACTTGTACTTCCTCCGTCCCGGGAATAGCTTCCCGTTTGGTTTTTTGGTCAACCAAATAAGGAAATGGGGGAGTATTGGATTTTATTTAAATGGAAATCTAATAAAGAATGATTAAAAGTTGATAGTTGGTTGATAAAGTGGAAAGTTGAGTATTATTTAAATAAATAAAGAATAAATAATGAATAAAAAGGAGATAGTGGGTTGGTAAAGTTGTAAATAAGAATGTATTTTGAAGTTATTGATTAGTTAATATAGGTGGTCCCATTACCAAAAATGAAAAGGGGAAGCTTTGGATGGAACAACTAAAATGGTAAAATTGAAAACTTTGACCGGGACGGAGGAAGTACTAAATAAAGTTTGGAGGTTACTTCTATCCACACTCATGAATTTGAATAAATTATATATATAGCATCATACCACTTTCATGGTGGCTTGCACATACAACCTAACAAGGATACACACATACACGTAGAGCATAGAAAGGGAATAAAACAAAAGAGTATTTGCATGCAATTCATGGTTATTTTTTTTTCTTTCTACAGATTAAGAACATTTCAAACTCTTAAATTCAATATGGTGTAAGGTTGACATGCTACATATTGACAATGAAACTTGGTGTTTCTTAACTAATAAACCTAGCTAGCTACTAAAAAATAGACATGAATATGTATAACTTGTACGTGCAAGCATGTATTGTCAAAGTGTTTTGCGTTTTCATATTGCTATAATGTTAAATGTAGTATAATTAAATAATAAATACAATAATGAGATAAATTCAAATATGGAGAAGAAATAAGGGATTAAAGCTTGCTAGCTAAATTATTGTGAAGTATAATCTTTGTTTTGGTCAAAAAGGAAAAACCATAGGCAATTGTATGCAAGAAAACATAACAAACAGATCACTGCTGACATTTATCACCTAAAGATGCAGTAAATGTAAAATTTCAATTAAACTCCCTACAATAATAGTTCAATATCTCATAACTCATCAAATAAATATGAATTTTGATATATAGAACCTAATTAAGCTTTGTAAATGAGCATTTCTATACGTACTCATATCCTGATTTATATACGACATAGCACTAATCTCGTATTATAAACTCAAAAATTTATATATTGGCGCTCGATCACCTTTTTTTTAAAAGAACATTCTTACTATATAATTTAAGTTTAGTTTTGCGCTCTATTGGATTATAGATCCATCTATTTGTACATACTGAGTTTATTCCATTTCAAGTCTTATGTGTTCGCCTTGTGATAAGGATACTTTTTTCGTATTAAAAAGTCTTTTATATATATATATATATATATATACTATATTTCAATTCGGGGTTCCTAATACTTTTGTTCCAACATACATTACACCCATTATAGTATTTGTTATCATTCGTGCTTTGACATAATTACATTATATAGTTTTGTTCCTACAAATGGCAAATGGAGATTGTGTGTGTAGACATCACTTTCTTGAAAACAAAACAAAGTAAGTAGTAGTAATATATAAACTGGATGGATCATAAATAATAAGGTAGTCTGTTGTTTTCTTCCAGTTTTCATGATCACTCCAACGCTAATTAATCTGAAATCAACTAACAAACTTGACAAATCGCTATTTCAAGAGAATTTTCACAATTGACAGTTACCCGAATCAGACAAAACCTAGTTCCATGTAGGACTAATTTTGGGGGTTAATGAAGTTGCTAATTAATACCAACAAAATGAGACCTAAGATGTTTACCTAGCTAGATACATACATCGTACCTACTTATGATGTAATATCTCACGTTTCATATACACTATTTTATTTTCTTATCGATCTTTAACATGGAAGCTAGTCTAATTTATGGTTGTGATGTTTTTATCAACTTCATTTTACCAACTATTTTTCTTATAATATTGCTTCATTATATTACCATTAGGAGAAATTACATCGTTGTTCCTCTTTTCTCTTTAGTCTAGCCTAAAATGGAAATAAATCGCTTAAAATCTAAGCACAATAACATTTTACCCAAAAAAGATGGACTTTTATCATAATGCACAATTTGTTACATACCTCTGATTCATTTTCCAGTGAAAGCTTGTTAACCAGATACTTCATCACTAGCCGAATCGTCATCTTGCCATCCCTAAATGCAAATATATTTATTAATTAATTAATTTTAAACAAGTTATGTGATTAAATTTTCTAGAAATTAATATAGAAAAATAGGAAGAAAATGAATTACTTGATTCTCAAGTAGCTTTTTGATACTTGGGGCAAATATGGTTCCTTTTCTCTGCATCCAAAAAAAAAAAAAAAAAAATTCAAACTCAGACCCGTTATAAAATGATTACACATTTCTAATTCTAATCAGAAATGTATTTAAAAAAAAACAAAGAAAACAACTTACTGGTTTTTTGAAGCTTGTAACATGAACCATATGCCAGAATGTGGCCTTCTAGGAGGTGGTATGACTCTGAAATCCAGGCCGGGCCTTGGCCCGGCAGGTGCGAAATCTAAACCGGTATAGAGCTGAAATGGCTGTCGGGGAAAATAAGAACCGGACGAAAATGAAGGCGAAGAGGAAGTAGAAGAAGAAGAAGCGTTCGTTAAATTAATCGGGACAACTGGCCTAAAACCCCAGTTTATTTCTTGACTCTGGTAAAAATTTGGAGTGCTGCTATTCCCGATATGAGGTAACAGAGGGCCAAACCCCATGCCGGTATTTGAAAAATTTGATACCGGCCTTGGGGGGCGAAACTCTCCCAACGGCCTACTATGAGGCTCCACTCTACTACTACTACTTGGTAGTAGGTCAAGCTCGACCAAGCCCGGCCCATCTCTTCGTGGAGTTTCTTCCCTGGAGAAACCTTGCGTTGTTCCCAAGTGGCTAGTTCCACTATTACTTCCACCACCACCACCACTGCCTATACTGAGCTGCAGCCAGCCCTCATCTCGTGTTAACTCCTCTGCGGGGGTAGCCTCGTTGTCTAGAGACGTTGTCCGTGTCTCATCCTCCGTCATTTGTGGAACAAGAAGTAGATCGGATCCTATGCACGAAAGTTGATGATCATATATATTTCCACCATAAGAACTAGTGCTACTATTGTAAAGCAAGCGCGAATCGAGCTCAGGTGAAAACATGGTCATGATCTAGAGAAGGCGGAAAACCCGAAAAGCCGATGATAATCCATGAATGATGAGAAAAATTAAAGAGAGATCGGTCGGTTCCATGAAGAAGGTAAGTGGACGATAAAGATAGCCATTGACCAGATAAGTGTAGGTTTATGGGTACTAATTCTATTTAATTTCTCCTTTTCTTGATGTTTTAACAAATATGGTTTGTGATTGAAAAGAATTGAAAAGAGAGAAGAAGATGGGAGAATAAAACTTACAAATCTCACTTTCTACTAATTCTCCTGGTTTGGAAGGTTGTGAAGAAGCTAAGGGAATGAAGAAATAGTTGCAGTGGGTCAAGATGGAAATATCAAATCAAATATATATATGGTCATGTTTCTGAGCTTGAAGCTTTTAATATCATCATACAAATTAAATACTATATTTTGCTTTGCTGTCATGTCTCTGGTCTATTTTTATTTTACATTTATTTATTTTTATGTATATTAAGCTTCATACTTTCAACCTAAAACTCATTCGGTTTCGATTGCTCCATTCTGATTCTACTTACTTATATTTTATACTACAATTCGATTCGATTAATTTCAAAAAAGTTCTAAATACTTCATCCGTACTTAAGAAGTTGTCAAGTTTTAAACTTTTATAGTCAACAAAATTCAATTTTAGCCTAAATTTTTATTATATAGTTTAATTGAAGATTATTCCATTACAATTTGAGATTAACTCGTGATTAAAGTTGGATTTTGTTAACTGCAAAAAGTCAAAACTAAACACCTTCTAACCAACGGAGGGAGTGTTTGTACTTAGTACTCCTTTCAACTTCCCATTTGACTTTTTCTGGTCAACACCTTTCAACTTTAAGTTTGATTTAATTACATATAATACCTCTTAATGAATTATTTAAAAATATATAATGAAAATTTGAAATGTAAATATTTAATAATATAAATTTTCAATTGTTTTTATTAACATTATTTATGAGTAATTCACATATGAATTTTGTAAGAGTTGATTAGAAAAAGTCAAATGAAAGATGACTCTGGAACGGAGGAAGTATACGTTGATGTTATTTTGAAGGTTTTAAAAGTTTTTCTTTTGGGAAGCTTGCTTGACTTGATTAATAAGATAAATGAAGAATTACAGAAAGGGGTAGAGGCTTTTTGAGTTATCACAGAAAGGTCCTTTTTGGGTGGTATACATTGGATACTACGTACGTATTTATGACTTACTTTTGATTGACCTTTTACCTCGTGTCTTGTTGATTGATAATTATGGGTTAAGGTTCTAGTAATTAAATTTGCTTGATTGTGTGTGTACCATTACTATTATTGTCATAATGTGATAATTAACTTTGTTTTAGTTTTAATTAACTTCTTGTGCATGCATATAACTTAATGCAGTCACTTGAAGTGGAATGTCATTCATATTCATAATTTTCAATGCCATGATTGTTTATGAAGTAAATTTTATCTTTCCCATCATCATGAAAGTTGAAATATAATGATTACTATTGTAATATCCATATCACACATCGGTTAAAATCGAGTCAGATATAATTAGGAATACACACTCTCAAAATAAATACGTACGACTCCGGTTAAAAGCGGATAATATCCTATAGACGTAGGTGTGCTTATCGTTCGATTAGTATTTGTATCGTTACAATTTTCATTTTGTCTGGTCTTAGATATTTGTAGGTATAATAGTTAGTTTTCGAGTTTATTAATAGTGTTGACTTTGGTTTTGCCCTTCATTTTTTAAACTTGTTGGAGATGAGAAGAGATCCTCAAGCTATTTCCTGTGTTGATTTTGATTGTAACCTCTCAATACTTTCGACTAGACAACATGAATGCCTAAGTATAATAGACGATGTGGTGACCATTTTGCTTTACATCTACTTTCCAATGTGAAGGTTGCGTAAAATCATTATTGAAAATTGGAGGTAGGGGATGAGCCAAGAGGAGGTATAGTGGGACGTTTGCCCCCCTCCGAAAAACAAAATTAAATGTAATGTTTTCGATTTCTTTTGGGTTTCGCCCTCCTCAACTCCGGAAATACACTCATATCTAGTACCATTTGGTCCCCAAACATAAATTCCTAGCTCCGCCCCTAAATGGAGGTTTTTATTTATGTAAAAGTTGTCAGAAGTGAAATAATGTATTTTGTGCATTTTATTATATGTTATTAGTTACTCAAAATGACTTGAAGTTTGATGTTAAAAAAAAGTTAACAATTAATATATAAATTGATAAATGAATGGAAAATGAACATCTTCAACCTTAAAACCAGTCTACCTAAAAGAGGCACATGTGAAATGAACCCCCCATGAGAAAAGGTGAGACTACACCACTTCTTGCCTCCAGAGACTAATAGTGGGAAATTTTGTCATACTTCTGATAAATAATCAAGTTCCACAAAAATTAATAAGAATAATGAGTGGGTTCAATTGGAAGACAAATTATTGTCTCTACTTTTCGGTAAACAATTTTAATGATCAATTCAATTTTGAAAACTTTAGCATCTTCATCAACTCTAGATGTCATTATGTCAACTTTCTCAATAATTTTAACATATTTTTGGAAAAATCAAGAGGTTTCAATCTTGAATATGATTTTTATGAAAATTTGATTATATTTCAAGTGTATAATTTAATAGAGTTTTATAAGGGTACTTGGCCCCAAATTCCAATCGACACGCAGTGTAATCTGCAACTATTTCAATTTTGCTCGACTTATAAAGTTTAAGGGTTAATGCGTGAAAATTGCATATATCTAAAGTTACATTATATAATTTAATTGAATATTTTACACTTGCGGTATGATATTAATTCGTAGTTAAAGTTTAAAACGGTTGACTGAAAAAAAATTAAAGTGGAAACCTTTGACCGGATTAAAAGAAGTAATATGTATAATGTTTAGTAGGATATTTGAGTGTTATGTGATAACATTGAACGATTGTAATTCAGCCTTTAAAAAAATCAAATTTCACACTATATTTTTTGTTGTTTTTCCTCTTTCTTCCATTATTGCTTGGTTGGAGTCATCCTTACCTCCGGGAGGGCTGTAAATGAACCGAACTTTTTCGAGTAACTAAAGTTCTACTAAAAAAATAACTTTTTTCGAGCATATTGAATCGATTTATTTTATATTCAGTCGATTCCGGGTTCAAGTTGTTCACCTGTTGTTGATTTAGTCTAGACATATTTTTATTCTTAATGAGCCGAGCTTTTGTATAGCTCGACTTAGACTTGTTTCATTTGGATTCCTAGTTGGGGTGAGTCTCTGCCCATGCATTTTGGGTTGGTTGATTGTAGTAGCAAAATGATTAGTAAGATAGTAGTAGTAGGTTTCTCCCCAAGTTAGCAATTAATAAAGGAACTACATCGGAGTAATTAGTTTTAAACTTCTTAGGGTTTAAACTTGATGTAAAGGGGCAGTCCATTGAATTTCGTGCCAAGTCGCAACCTGAGGAACTAGATCAGGGTAATATAGTTTTAAATTTCTTGGGGGTATAAACATGACGTAGGGATGCGGCCATGGCTGTCTCGTAAATTTCTTGTGAAGTCGAACCCCAAGGAACTAGATCGGGTGGTCTACTTTTAATTGTTTTGGGTTTTAAACCTGGTATAGGGGGCGGTCGGGACCGTCTCTTAAATTTCATGCCAAGTCACAATTCAAGTAGCTAGACCGTTTTGATCTAGTTTTAAATTTCTTGAGATTCCGATGGTTTTGCTTGTGATGTACTCATTTTGGAATTCCGAAAGTTGTAGTGTAGTATTTATGTGTGTATGTATAATTGTATCGGTTGGGTTTCGTTAGAAATTTTCTAACCTAAAAATGGAAAGTTTTTATCCCACTACCTAATTCTTTATTATATATCTTTCTTACTTTATCATCATTTATTCATCTCTCTATTACTTTATCACCCACTTACAACTTTACCAACATAACACAAATTAATATTTTATTAGTATTCCTTAATAATAGAGAAAGTATGAACTTAGGAAGTTCTTAACGGGACGGAGGTAGTACTTCATGATCCTTCATCATAGTTAGAAAATCTCATGGAAATTTGTATCCAACGTCCTACAACTTAGCAAGTTACTTATGACTTGAAAACCGTAAAAGATATTTTATGTTGGGGATCCTCCAAGAATCTGGAACTAGATGTCCAAAAACGAAAATAAGTGGCCTATATATAGATGTCCAAAAGATGTGGTGAAGGAGAAGAAATTGTTCAAAAAAAAAAACTATTTCGCACCAAACGTTAAGAACGCGAGTCGTTCTAGAATGGTCACAACACTCTAGGTAGTAGCTCGTTTGGTTACACTTGAGTTCGAAGCTCAACAAGCACAACCCTTTCCCATTTACCTTTTCCTTGAACAAATAACCTTCCAAGGTGTTCCATGAGTTACCAAGTTCAAACATCTTCTTCCACACCTTTTTATCCATATACTTACATTAATTTTGTCGGAATTGATTGCAACTTCATTGCAAATTAAATACCTTTATATTACTAATTACAAGTGGTCTATTCATGTTGCATCATTTTTAATGATGTAACACGTACGTTTTTCAAGACATGCATGTTTATGCAACGAAAAATAACTTTATTAATCAACAACTGATTAATACAAGTAGGGTTTATGATATAAATATCAGATTCTCCTATCTAGGATTACTCCTTAATCTGCGGGCCACGGGCCTTTATTCCTACTTCACGGTCATGGAAAAATTAATTGATATAACGAGACAACTAAAATAAATAATTAGAAAGAACAATTATTGACCTTCTGGTGCGTTATTTGATCCGCTCTATCGCCCGTCGCTCGTTAAAGTGGGAGTGTGATGGAACGAAAACGGTTCGGTCATGATTAGTGTATACTACGGTCATGATCATTTATGTATTTAACTTGTGTAATAAATAAAGAATTTGGAAGAAGTGGCATAATATAACACGGTAATAGTATAATTATAGAATTATGGGAGTGATGATAGAATATTAATAAGTTAATTATGTAAGAAATAATTATGATAAAGAAATGAACAGAGAGCGGTTGAATGCATGATTGTGTTTGCTCAAGAATCAAGAAGAATTAAGTTGTTGGAAGTGAAGAATGATATTATAGTACTACATGCTAATCTTATTACTAAACAGGATAGGCTTATGGAATCATGGTTTAACAGACGGACGTGGTGTTGTTGTTAGGACGGTAGTAGCATTAGTATATTCTTCTCTTCTCTTCTTGGTTCTACAAATTACAATTCCAGCTCTGATTGCCTGAATTATGCATGTGCCTCCCACCTTCCTGCAACAACAACAGCAGTTGACTCAACTGTCTTTTGTCCCAGAAAGAAGAAAATGAATTTTTTTTTTCTTTTGTTCCAAACATATAACACTTCAAAGTTTTGGAGAATTCTCAGAAATTAATTATGATATTCATAACAACAAAATACACCTGTTTTTAAGGAATCAATCCATACGAACACAAAAGTTGAACGTACTTGGTCTAAAACAATCTTAGAATGCAAAGATTCATTGAAAAGTTTATTGATGTGTGGATGAGTGAGTACAAATTGTGCGATTAATTATATGTGATATTTTGTGGGGGCAACAAATAATCCATAGAGTAGTAGATGAGCCAAAATGAAATGTGCGATTTAAGGCCACTTTTGACTGATGTTTTAGGTGCAATATATAATATTTTTGTCATTTTATGCCTAATTACATGCTTTGATCGATGCTCACGAGGTACATATATGCAAAGTGAAGAGATTATGGCGATTATTGAAGCAAATACGAAGAAATACGCTTAATCCGATAAAATACCGATAGACGGCCATGAGGAGCTAGAAGAATCCAATGAATGCATGGGACCCATCGTTGTGAAGCTTATACAAAGCACTAAAACTTTGTAGAATGCCACTTTTCAAGATGACGGAGTTTAGACATCCGAAAAGTTCCCGAAGAGAAAACCACAAGATGACGTAGAAGTCGAGCTCTGTGGCCGCCCCTGCGGCCTCACAAATGTTGCCTCCCAGATTGTTGGCTCAAGTCCGTACACGTTTTTGCCCGTGATCACCATCTTCTAGTGACTGCTATGCATGAAATTCTCAGGGTTAAACCACTATATAAGTAATGCATAGGCCTCTCAAAATCATAACCCAATTTCTCTTGAAGTGCAACAATTTACAAGGGAAGAAACCATCTCTGGAACCCTAATTCATAAACCCTAGCCGTCACAACCATTGAAGAACGAAGAACGCAGCAATCATCAACAATCTTTCATACTCTTTTACTTTGTGTTATTGCTTTTGATACTATATATGTTTACTACTCCTGCTATGAGTAACTAAACCTTTTCGTAATGGAACACCACCAAACTCTATTGTACTGCTCATTATATTTCATATATTTGATGAATTAGTTTTAGATGTAACATCGTGTATGTTCTTGAATCATCTTCTAAGCTCATGCGAGATACAAAGGTGTGATTGAGTTAGCCATGATTGTGAGTTAGACATTGGTCCACGTGGGGTGATTTTATCAACTGCGTCTTGATTTATATCATGTAACCTGCGTACCTTTCGATGACACGTGCGTAGTTTAAACTACAAGTAGTCGTGAGCAAATACAATAGAGGGAGGTTGGAGATCCTTTACACCGTCTCATCACTGTTAAAACCTTTTGATCTTTACGCATCCATTGTTGATTTCAATATGTTTACAAATTTGTATGTTTTCAAAGCTTTCAATTTATTTGTCTCAAAACAACCTCAAAAGAATCTGGTTTACTATTATGCTTTTCGCAATTCAATTTTTCAACTTTGTATCTTGATTTGTTAGTTCCTATGCCAAGTGTCCGAAAAGAACGACACTCCGAATCAACTTTCTACTATACTAATATGTTTGTTCGTGGATTTTAGGCTCCCGACTTTATAAATTACGAAACTTTGTGAGTGTTTTAGTTAATGTCTCACCCCATCAACATTCTTATCATCAAGCACATCTACATATACTGAAAGGGTCGGGAGTCGATACAAAAGCGAATGGAGTGTTTCAAATTGAATTAGATTTGAATCAATGCAAAACTTACAAAGTGTGCATTGTTGGTATATGCAAGGCGCCATGATGAGGACATCGTACAATTTCATTAGCAAGGGGTGAATGTAACCCCAAAGCATCATAGA
Source organism: Plantago major (assembly GCA_026545765.1). Lineage (NCBI taxonomy): Eukaryota > Viridiplantae > Streptophyta > Magnoliopsida > Lamiales > Plantaginaceae > Plantago > Plantago major. Next base: position 57,310,204 of record CM048841.1, read on the forward strand.
GTTTAAACTAGTTGATTACCCTATTTGTATTAAGGTGCACCTTAAATTTCACAGTGTGTGCACGAGTAAGGGTTAAGTGTGAGGGAGAAGATATATACTGGTCTTTTTGGTCAGCATATCACCCGAAAAACAACACATGAGTAATCGCGCCAGCCTAAAGCGTCGTTTCTAGTCCCAGCTGAAGGAGAGGTGCGTAAATCATATTAATATTTAGCAATGTGATTACCAACTCATTTTTTCCATAACTGAGTCATGAATCTTTGGATGGACACAATTCACTTTTAAATCATTAAATCATGAATCGTTTTTAGTTTTGTCATAACTCTTTGGGACATATAACAGTGTCAAATACCATTCCATCTCAAATTATGAGAATTTTGATGGAATATGATATCTTAGATTAGAAGAAACATGTGAATATTCACTGCAACTATTACATGACATGAAGAAATAGTAGTAAAGTGCTACTTAAAAGTAATAAAATAAATAGAAGCAGGGCATGCTTGAGCAGCTTGATACTCATTATTCTGAAAAGCTGATTTCCATCGTTTCGAGCCCATTAATATTTCGGCATCCTCCAATTCTTTATTCTTTGGTGAAAACAAGGTGGCACACATATTAGATGTTGGCCATGTTTCTACATCTAACCTTCAAGCTTAATTTAGGGTAGATAGACTTGAATAATTATATTACTACTGTCACACTGTATTAACATTAATATAGCATTTAAAATTAAATAAATTATATAATTTAATAATCAATATTATTCTTTTTAATAAATTTAATAATTTAAACAATTTTCGAAATACAAATATACATAATCACAAAAAACCACCATTGTATGATCATTATATTTTAAACCCCGAAATTATTCTTCTTCTCCGAAATTCACCACCACCTCCTCTTCCCTTCTTCAAATATCACTACCACCACAAACCACCGCCACACTCACTGGAGCTTCTTCCATAGCTGAAAAGTTTCGAGCTCTGAAAGCTCGAAAGCTAGCTAGCCGAGATTCCAAGAACGGAGAACAAGAACAAGTTGCGGGAGAGATTGGAATCTCAGCTTCCATGGCCATGGAAGCTTTGGCAGCCATAGAAGCTCGACCTTCCATGGCCGCCAGATTTGGAAGCTCGAAAACTTCCGGCCATGGCAGCTGGCCAGAGCTTCGGATAAAAAAATGTTAATTTTTTTTAAAAGAATGAAATTGGTGTTTTTCTGATTTTTTTGATTAAATGAGTGGTTGATTTGCGATTGTTTTTGGTATATTTTGTTAAGTTTAAAATAAAGGTTCAACCTAATAATATTTTTTAAATATATTACCTACAAAATGAAAATTTCAAATTTTTCTTTGGGAAGACAAAAAAGAAAATAACGTACTTTCAAGGTAGAGCGACTACCCAGCTTCGCCTGCCCCCCTACTCGCTTAATTGGTTTGGGTGTAAAAGAGAACAAAAGCTAGATAGGGGTGGAACTCAAAGAGATTCTTTCCTCTTGAGGCAGAGATTCTCCCCCTCTTTAAACGCCTAGCCCTTGGGGTGGCTTCAGTCTTCCGCCTCCCTGACCTCTGTGAAAGGATCATTAAATCTATACCTTAAGCCTGGACATGAGTACATAGTACACAACATCAATACTATATCTTAAATTTCTTGCCACTTGTTAGGGGCATAGGGTGGAGGGGTGTAGCTCTTGGTAAAACAACTTTTCTTCTCTTCGTGGGTTTGATTCTACAATCGCATCTTAAATTACTTGCCACTTGGTCCTTGGATCATAGGGTGTAGGGATGTGGTTAATGTGGGATGGAAGTTACGGTTTCTCGAGGAATATGACCAATGACCTTGCTTTAAATTACTTGACACTTGCTTTGATAAAGAGCATAGGGTGTAGGAGCATTAGCTAATATTGGTTGTATTTTAAGGAATTGACGGAATTGGGATTTAACCTAGTTCTTTTAGTGCACTTTTCGTTGCCACATAGGACCATCACTTCTGGTCATGTTTCACTTGTGCCGGTTGTATTCCGCCTATGTGGTCTTGGTTTAGAACTCATCCGCGAACCCTCGCTCTCGGCTAGATTTTGGTCTAGACATACTAGACGATGGGGTGACCAAGATTACAACGAAATTTCACTACTTGGATGGTGGTTTTGATTTCTCTTTGGAATTGATGGGTTGTAATTTGCATTTGGAGGGGGTGTAGAAAAGACTACTTGGAGTCTTGAATGGGGTAGAGACATATGTTGGAGATTGAAGCACGAATATGGTGCCAAGGAAGGAAGAAGATTGGCTGTGCAATCAAACAAATGTTCATGGAAGTGTAATGTGAATGGGAAGGTTGAGATAAATGATGTGGTTGTAAACTTTGTGGTATAGAATGATTATGATGTGGAGCGTATTTTGTAATGGTTTGGAGCATGTATAGAGCATCTATTATGCTGTTGTAAACTCTTATCAAGTATATTAATAAATTTTGCAGTTTCAAAAAAAAAAAAAAAAAAACAATATCCATACTATTGACAAAAATAATGTGACTCATACTATTGTACAATAGTTTGTGTTGGGGAATTGGTTGCAAGAGGCAACTAAGTGTGGTTGCAAGAGGCAACCAAGAGAAAGCCAAAATTGTTATGTGTTATAATATGTTAAGTGGGTAACTTTGAGCAATTAATTATCTAAGTTCCACCACTCGGTTTTGCGTGTTCTTTAGTTCGTTGCGAAGTGGGATGCGCAAGCTTCGAAACGGTATAAGATACGGGAGATAACCAATTCTAGGTGTGAATGATAAATTGGCTTAAAGTAAGCTAGTTGAGACTTGCTTTTTGCAATTGTCCCACATTGAAAACATATGGAAGGAAAGAGTAGTATAAAGGTATGCTTGTGTTTACTCATGGTCACAAGTGTGTGTTGTGGTTATGGCAAACCTCCTATGAATTCCAAGCAAATTTGGTCGAATATTAATCTTTTTACTACAATTTTCCATGGAACGCAACTTTTGGCCTTCCAGAGATTTTCCAGATTGTTCCACTTAAATGTGAAGATGCATTACTCTGAGCTGAGCTTAAATGTTGCAGCATCAATTTGGCTACTTCAGAGCTGTTACGTTTCTACAGCTATATATACCACTCCCTCACTTGACAAACAAGCACTAGAAATCCTTCTTCCCTTCCGAGTGTTCTTCACCACATAAGTTCGACGGAGCTTCTGCTGCTGAGCTTCCAGTGGTTGCTGAGATTGGACGTTGTACCTTGGGAGCTAATTGTCCGAGGAAGGCCTGAAGCTTACTAAAGGCGGACAAATTTAGCTTAAGGGGAAGTGGTCTCACTACTGACTCGTCCAGGATTAAATCCGAAACTGTGTTTTTATTTTTGTTTGTGTAATCAAGTTTCAGTAAGTGTTGATAGTTTTTTATTCCTGTACTGTTGTCATATATATTTTATACTGAACTTTGTTGCAGCTAAACTTATAATCGGAACCAGCAGTTTGTAGGTTTTTTTTTTTTAAACAACAAAAATTTAATATATTGTATTATTATTTATCCGAATATAATTGATGCTCAGATAATACTACACCAAGTTCACGTAGTGAACAATTGAGTCAATAAAGTTGGGGTAGCGATACTCGTTCAAGTGGATTCTCGGCGGTCCTCGTGTGCTAAATGCTAATTAGTAACCAAGAAAGGTTAATAATCTTGTTTTTTAGTGGAGGATTATGAGGACTGAGGACTCTGTATGGTTATATATACAGTCACACAGAGACTTTCTCATTTCAGATAGAGGCATTTTGGAGAGAACTGGGGAACAAAATCACCACGCTTGATGTACAATGCTCAAGAGAAATAATATTTGGATGGTTTGTAAATTGTAAAGCATGATGTTTTTTTTTTTATATTTATTTAACTGCAAGAATATACTAATGAACTACTCAAACGTTTACATAAGCATAACAAATTAAATGGTCGAAAGTACAATAGAAATTACAATCACAAACCAAACGAAATCATACAATTCCTTGTTTACATCTTGGGATGTTTTCGAGTGGCACAACTAATATGGGTTTAAACCATGATTGTACCTTAAATTTTGTGATAGACCTAACATTTGGGACTAGACCAAAATGATTTTCTAATTATAATCTCTTCTTAAATTTCTTGTCGTAGAAGCTTGCTGTTGGTGATGTAGAATTTTCCAACTATACTGAACATTTCTTATGCTCGTTTTAATAAAACATCTTACCGTTCCAAAGGAAAAGAAAAAAGAATTCAGGTCTTTTTCTTGAGGCATTCTTGGACTACTTTGGTTTTGTGCTGATAGAACAAGATTAATGTAATACAAAACCCACCATGTTAAAGAACAAGCATAATACGCACCAAAGTAGAACTTGAATAATGTATAAATTTATTAGGTGTGGAGTGATTTTCTTTTTAATAATGTATAAATTTATGTTGGAGGATTAAATGTGAAAAAGTATATAAAATTATTCGGGACTGTTAGATAAATTAATATAAGTGGAATAATTCCACACCTCTTTATAAGTTCGAGCTTTTAGATGAGATAGAATTCTATCATGGTATCAGAGCCTCTGGCTCACGCCCAACCTGGGTTCGAATCTCCACGGAGACAATTTCTGCCCCATATTAAATTTCCACTCGAATGGCCTCCCCAAAGAGGTTGAAATCGGCCACGAGTGCGGGGGAGTATTGGAGTATTAATATAAACGAATCTCACCGTCAACATCTCCACCCATATTCATTATCCACTCGTTGCGCCTCCCAAAAAGGTTGAAATGAGCCCACGAGTGAGGGAAAGTGTTAGATAAATTAATATAAGTGGAATAATTCCACACCTCTTTATAAGTTCGAGCTTTTAGATGAGATGGAATTCTATCAGGGACTGAAGGGTATCAATGAGATGGGGAAAAGTTTTTCTTTTTTTCTTTTTTTATTCTTCAACTAGCTAAATGATTACTTACTAAATACATAGCAAATGTTATATAGAATGATATTCACGTGGCTGGAGTTCGAAATGATGTTGTTTGTGTTATTTAGGAAGGAGAGTTATTTCATTGATGTCACACGCCATGAAAATTGGAATGATGAAGTTCCATTCCATTCCATTCCACATAAAGGGGAAATTAATACTACAAATGTAAGGGTAGTCTTTTAAATTGTCAAACAGTGCATGAACAACATGGGATTTGACTTAGGCTTCGAATAAAAGGATAAACATTAAAGATACCGATGTACTTTTCCTTATCATGGATCGCGATACTTTTCTACCACCATAAAAGTAACTTCATATATATCTTCCACATATACAAGTTTTAAGTAATTTCATCAGCAAAATATTTTGAGAATTCTCATTTTTTGTTTTGATAAAACATTAATGATGAATCAAAGTCATGAGCTGCGCTAGTCACAACGGACAAGTTCATACCTGTTGAGTTTTAGAGATTTTGATGAATCTTTTGTGAATGATGGCTTTTGAAAATGTTTAGTTTCATCTGAATTGTTGTGTAACACTTCGACAACCTATGTAAAGGATTTATCACACTTTTATGAACATCATTTAGAAGTATAAATAGTGAAAATTAAGTAATTCATTTCTAAACACACCACATTTTTTATTCTTTCTCCTATCAATCTCCATGCTCTCTTGCACTTTAATAAATTTTAAAGTAAGTTCGTCATGTTCGCTAATTGAACAGAACATTTACCCACTTAGGCTATCTCAAATCCTCAAACTCTATCAAACTCCATCAAACTGCCGCGTCAGCATTCCACTAACAACAAACTCAACAAAACTCTCCTTCTCCAACCCTCAATCTCTATCATATTCAATTTTTTATTTTTTTCTCATTTCTTTTTAACCTACACTATTCTTTTTCTCATTTCATTTAACACTTTATACTTCACACTTCATATTTATTTTAAATTTCGTTAATTAATTAAAATAAGATAAAATAAAAATTAAAAAATTACAATATTCGATAATAAAAAATACAATACATGATAAAAATATTACAATACTTGAAAATTACAATACTTTTATTTTATGTAAGTGCGTTTTTTAGTGAATTCGAATATATTAAATTTTACAACTGGTGTTCTATATATAATTTATCAATATTAAAATAAAGAAATAAACATTACTAACGAAAACGGAAAGAAAATAAAATGTGAAAGAAAATGGAAAAGGGGAAACGAAAATGTAACAAACAAAAGAAGAAAAAACAAAACAAATGAAAAGAAACAAAAGAAATGTAAAAAGAAATTAAAAAAAAAAAGGGTCTAATAGGCATCAAACGCGTCTGAAACTATCAAACGCGTTTGATACCAAACGGCCCATGGGCTGTTTATCAAACTCCTTTCAGACTTCCGTTGGAGTCAGTCTTAATATTCTGAAAGTGTTTGGTTCCATCTGAATTTTATGTAATACTTCAAGACGGTATGTTTAAAGGATTTATCACACTTTTATATAACTCATTTAACAGTATAAATAGTCAAAAGTATTTCATTTCGAAATATAAACCACGTTCTAGATCTGCTCTTTCTTCAATCAAGCTCCGACTTGTCTTCCACTCTTACATGTTCAAACTAAGTTTGGCAGATTCTCTAATCGGATTACTTATTTAATTACCGTCTTAGAATAGTTTTATCGTGGGAGACATTATTATAATCTGGTAATCACCACTATGGGGCAATTTAATTTCAAAGAGAATATTTTATGATCACATGCAATTACACTTGTACTTTTCTACCCACTTAATGATCATATTTCTACATTCACCCAAGCAAATTTCCTGGTGCGGAAACCATGACCATCCTGCATGGTAGACGCTCAACCATTTGAGCCGATGTTGTTATCAGTAGATGTTGGTTACACAATCCAACACATCCAATTCAAATTTAATTAACTATAATTACGTATAACTCCAGAGTTGTATATATGAATTTTTAGTTAATAGAGAACGTTTACACGAGAATGAATTTCTAATTGGAGAGGATATTTTATGATATGAATAAGATTATATATTCTATTAATATAAAACTTAATTTACATCTATATTGCAAAATCTTGTGAAATAGATGAAGGGAAATGTCGGTCACTACTTAAAATGAGTACTACTACTAAATTACATTATCGATGTATTAAAGGCTGCTGAATTAATGTATGACCCACCAACACCAACACCACCACCACAACAACAAAAAGGAATGAGAGTTGCATGATGACGATGATGACGATGAAGATCATTAAATATCCCCTGCCCTGCCGATATTATGTTTTCTTTCACACAAAAAGACACCTACTTGAGAGCACGTATGGGGGGCTACCTAGTAACACGTAGTAATCATAATAATATTGCATGGGATGCCCTTTTCTTACAAGATATATAAATTGTCACGATGCATATATATCTTCCATCAATTTACTACTGGATGGATATGGAGCTGTCCGACTCAAGCTAGCTACACCATCCAACCCGAGCCCGAACCAGGAGAGCACATACTTGTAAGTCGTAACGGGACAATAAGTTCTCATACAGCGGTATTGCCGAGAGTCCCGGTGTATGATTTCATAGGCTAAACCACTTGCTGGATTAGAGTATTAATACAAATGATTAGATTGCACAAGTCTCTACAAACTTGTGCTTTTAAATGATATAAAATTATATCATGGTATCAGAACCTTTGGTTCATGTCCACCTGGGTTCGAATTTCCTCGAATTAAGACAAACTCCGCCCCATATTAAGTTTCAACTCGAATGGCTTCCCCAAAGAGGTGGAAACCGACCACGAGTGCGAGGGATCAGAGTATTGGAGTATTAATATGAATAATCGGATTCGTACAAGTTTCACGCTTTTACATGAGATGTAATTCTATATATTAAGCCGAACACAAACACTAATAATATTTTATTCTTAAGTCTAAATTCGAGTTTTGACCTAGGCAAATCGGACTAAAAGGATCGAAGCCCCTAATTCTGATTTAAGGTTACAATCCGCTAGAAAGCTCTCAAGTCCGACCTAAGGAGACTTATCATGTTTTACACACTACATGCACTTACTACCTCTGTTTTCTAATATAATAAATCCTACAAAGTATTATTATGGGGGAAGGAAACTTTTTAACTTGGAAAATTCGAGCATATGTTTTTGAATAAAACTACAGTGTAACATTTATAACAAAACCGCTCATATTTTTATAAGTGAACATTCATATGAGCCATTAAAAGTTACTATTTTGCATCATCAACTATTTTAAATATGTAGATTGATGTTTTATCTTAAAACATTAATTATTACTTTATTTGTTTCATTAAAAACTTTCCAACTAACCCATAAATGTAAATCTTTTATCCACTTGTCAATTGATTTTTTGTTTCAAATTTTGTCAGTACTTTATGATCAATAGTTAATCACTCTCTTAGACCATCTCCAGTGGTCTATTACCGTTGGAGTTCATTCCGGGTGAAACACCCAGTGACGTTTCACCCAGGTTGATAGTGGATACCTATCTCACCAGGTGGGACAGATATGAACACTTATTTGTTTCTTTGTTCTTTTCTGTTTTCCCCTTTTCTTTTATTATTTTCTTTGTTCCTTTTTTCTAAGCAATTAAAAGTCCATTAAAACCCGAGAAGTGAAGTATACAAATATTTAAGGCATACCTCAAAGTACAAAGATCACTAATCTATCAAGGAATAAAGGCCAGAGTAGTCTCTAAACAAGTTAACTCCGACATATTAGTACTCTAGCTCTAGTACAAAAACCATTACTACAAGCACTAAGCAAGTCCTATACTATGCCAATAAGTTGTGTCTAAGACCTCAGTCAATGAATGTAATCCAAATCAACAGAGCAACTGTAGACCAGCCGCATCATGACTCCGGCCAAAACTACCGTGATCACACCTCCTCATACTGCTACAGTGGAGTATAGGTACAAGTGTCGAGCAACATCATATCTATTTATAAATATTAACCTGCAAGAACAACATATCATCCACCACCCCCAAGCTTGCAAAGGAACGCCGACAACTATACACAACGCAATAACCAAAACCCAACGTCATATCTATTTATAAATATAAATAGATATGATGCATTGCTTTTAAATATAAATAGACATCTTTTTTTCTATAAACAGATATCTTTTTTTTTCCTTTGCTTTTGAAATTTTTAACTCAATTTTATATACTTTGTTTATTTTTAAATATAATTATAATACTTGAAGCAACGAAAACACACTTGTATATATCAAATACCACTAAAAAATAACCATTCCGTTCCAAATTTAACTTTCCGTGGATCCGGGCACGGGTTTTAAAACTAATTATATAAATAATTTGAATAATTTATAGAAGGTAGGTAGAGTGAACAAAAGTATGAGAGAATGTTAATTAATAAAGCATATGTGATGTGTATCTGGAAGATTTTGATTTCGTTGTAGAGACTGTAATCCCCAATACAATCAAAAGATTAAATTTATCATTGCCAAAGCTCACTAACACACAGTTTATAGTGATAAGTTAACTCGAGATGTCGTTCTCTCGGAAATAACGATCGATTGAAATAGAATATTAAATGGTCGATTTTCAATAAAAAGTAAATAACATATTTTTGGTATTTTTGAATAAGTAAAATAAACACGTAAGCAGGAAAGTAATTTAATAAGAATTGACGAACTAAGACTTATAGAGAAAAAAACATGTAAGTGTTAACCTTCACTTTGATAAATGGATTATATCAGGAATAATAGATAGCGATAGTTACGACTGAAGAGTCACACATGTCACATAGCATATACCAAGACGCAGTCAACAAAGATACCCTATGTAGACTATCGTCTAGCTCAAAGCTGTCACCAGTTGCTAACTCAACATCATACCCCAGGCAGAATATCAACCTATAGACACAGCTGATACCTCCTAATCTAATGCAATGAATATTCATGTCTCGCGAAAACATAAACAAACAAAGCATCTTTCTCAAACAACACAGATATGAACAATAATCGCATAACCAACATTGATGCTAAAACTATTCCATCAAATATAAACCAAATAGTCAAAGATTCCGGCTAACCCTTACACATGTAAATTAGTCTGACATAACTGAAAGTAAATAAACAGAAAACTGAATTGAAATCATGTTTGAAACAACTAAACCGTAAGAAGATGGTGAGTGTCGACCCTCTGCTTCTCCTCTTCGATTCCTCCTTACTTGATCGATCTTGATGTCTTCCTTGGTTGCTTGCTGACGGCTAGGGTTTTGGAATTTCATTTCCCCAATGACTGGTTCTCTATCAGGAGAGATGCTTTTGGGGTTTCACTTCCCCGAGAACTGGTTCTCTCTCAGGAGAGATGCCTTGTGAGCTTGTGTTGATTCTGAGACCCCTGTGGTCTTATTTATAGGTGAAATCTCGAGCTCAAACAACCACTGGTGTATAAGGAAGGTTTAGGAAGACGGGCCTTGGCCTGAGGTCAGTAGAACGGACCAGAAACAAAATAGTCGGTGAACTGCGGTCCACAGGCGACCGCAGTGACCCTCTCTGCGGTCCACAGGCGACCGCAGAGTGCGATGTCCTTATGTTCGAATATGTTTCTTCTGTTCTTCAATTTCGGGCTTCGTAACTTCGTTTCCTCGAAAAGTTATCTTCTACAAAGTTGTAGTATCTTCAATTATCTTCGCACTGGTTTGTCGCATGACATGTTTTGACTTCTCGAACTTCGTGCAACAGTCAATCCGGCGTATTTACTTCCTTGTCCCGATTTGGCATAATTATGCTGTTTTGATGCCTGAAATCGTGCAAATCCTCAAAAACGCGATCATGACCTACAGAAAATATGCAAAGTTGGTAATTGACCATAAAACGATATAAATATTGAATCTAAGGCCAGAAACGAGGGTCTAAAAGCATGCTATATCGTGCATTTCGTTGTTACATCACACCCCCAAATATGTTTCTTGCTCATCCTTGAGCAAGGCAAAAACGATAAAAAAGTGACAAAGAAATGATGCTAAACTCAACACTCCAATTTAAAACTTTCCCAGGATGAATTTTCAAAATCAACCCCGTTTAACAGCTAAGTCAGACATCGGAGATCACGAAGCCATCAGACAAAAACTAACATCGAACTGTATCGTCGGGTTCCCAAATAACAAGATCAATCATAATTCACATAAGAACCTTACGACATGCGACTCATGCTTCCCTTCAAAAAGTAATATACTGTATACACATAATTCTGAGGCAATCAGAGATTAGGCTAGAAAAAGGATTAAGGTAGGGTAAGCATAAGTAAGTCTAAATGCGGAGATATAGGTCTTCCATGCTCCTTATGAATACTACCCTGTCAAAAGTTCATCCCTTCTTCTCCACCTTCTCAAAATAATAAAGTCTGATACTCCCCTCTCTCTCTCTCTCTCTCTCTCTCTCTCTCTCTCTCTCTCTCTCTCTCTCTCTCTCTCTCTCTCTCTCTCTCTCTCCCTCCCTCTTTTTTCATACTATTTTTTGCGGTCGTTTCGACCCGTATGTTTTTCGTTGGCCATCATTGAGCTCTTTTAGTCCCTCCATTTTTTGGTAGTGTCTATTTTACCGAATTCCGCACTTTTGTGCGTGCTGGTTTGGTATACATGCCATCAACCCTCACAGACATGTAGCTTTAAGGACCAAGCCGGTATGTGGGTAGTATCTGTAACATGCCCAGCACGAAAACGGTGATCACTAGGACCATAGATCCACTCTGAGACTTTTTAGTACCTTTGCTTTTTATGATACTCTTTCTTCTCTCTCTTTTTTGGGTACCTTGATTTTTTCAGTACTTCTTTTTCTTCCTTTTTTTCTTTTTAGAGAGAACAAAACAGAGCAAAGCAACCTCAACTTCCTTCTACTTCTCCTCCCCCAAACCTGTTAGTTTTCACAGGGTTTACTTCTTCCCAGAATCCCTCTTTAACTAAGCAGACTCACTCAGAGCATGAAAGACTTCTAAAACAGCGTATATAAGTGAATCAAGAGATCAAGGAAAATAAGGAAGGGAAAGTATTCTAAGACTGGCTCTTTATCTTTGTGTTACATGGCAAAAACTTATAAGCAGGTGCGTGTAAAGTGTCTCGGTTCAAAATGTAAGATGAATATCTCTTGCTGATGAGAACATGGGTTCCTCAACAATCTACGTAAGTAATTGAAAGTGCCTCAATCAAAACAATAAAAGACTTAAATATTAATAGGCTTGAATAAACTTCGAGTCACAGCTCGGTAAATAAATAACGAGTCACAACTCTGTAATCATCCAAAATAGGAAAGAAATAAAAGCGCGACAATTGGAAACTAAATATCAAAAAATAAGGCCCTAAAAATTTTGAATTTTGAGTTACCGTTACGCTCCCCCAAACCTATGCTTGTGCTAGTCCCTTAGCACAAAACAATAATAAAGAAAGTAATGGTAACGAGAAAACTACCCTGTCAGGTATGGTGACCGCTTCTTGGTATATCACTCCGTCTCTTCATAATCAGAAATGTAGGTGTCGTGCTCCGGCGTATTGCATTTCCTAGCTTCCTCCGGATCTTCCTCCTCATAAACAAAACCATTCATGTGGATGACCTTGCTCTTGAGCTTCTCTTGCTCCCTTGCTTCCTGTTCTTCAAGTCCCTGCACTGTTTCTTGCATTATTATTCCAGTTAACACATGGCCTTTTGTTTTTATGTGTAGGGTCAGCTTCTCCATCAGCGAGATCAACAAAGTTAGCTTGCTCTCTCATCGAGCTCAACCTGTCCTCAATGATTTGCTTTTTCTTCACTACGAGCACGTGACTTGGCCTACACCCTCCGGTAGTATTTCTTGCATTACGCCTCACCCTTGGTCGGAAAGATGGTTCTCCTTCTTCATATGTGTTGAAGTCACCTTTTCTTTTCCCTCCAAACTCATCTTCATAGAAAATATCGCGAGCTCTCCTCAAATCTTCCTCCATCTCCTTCGTAGCTCGTGAGACTGCTTCATCTTTTTCTTTCCTTATTTTCTCTCCTGTTTGCAAGAATTCTTCCTCCTACTTAGCTAGAGCCTCCTCATGCTCATCTTGCAACCTTTTCCTGTCCCAACAATACCAACCTTCGTGATCCATTGTCAAAATCTCATGGTAGGTACGTGGGTACTTCTCCTTGTCCTTCTTCTCATGATGTTCAATTCTTGCCAAGGGAGCATCAAAGTTACGAGACAAGGTTCGGTAATGATCCTCTAGCTTGTGTGCCTCTTCCAACTCATGCGATGATCCATCTTCCCTAGTCTTGCTACTTTCACTATGTTCCATCCTCTTCAAAGCTTCCAAAGACTTGCCTCTTCCAACTCCACCTACAATGAGTTTCTTTGCCATGTTCCTAAGAATGGTGATGAAAACTTTAAAGATTAGTTCACATCTCCCCTAAACCTAATCGAGGCAAGGTAGATAGAAATAGCATGCTTGGAGAACCTCAAAAAGTCATATAATCGCAGAAAATTAAAACATGCATACTAACGGATGAGAATGATTGATTAGCATAGCATAGTTAATCATTAGAACATGCATATTAGCATTAATGCAAACTTCCGACCTTCCATGCTCAATGTGTATGTATCAAAACATGCATTACGTAAGCATAAATCATGCGAGTAGAAGTAATGAGAAGAGTAGGGTTGATGAATCATACCTTGAATTGCCGGAGAACTTGAATTCTTGAGAGAAAAGTAAGTAAGATGCTTATTCTAGAATGCAATGATTTTGTGCCTGTGAATTTGTGAGTTTAGAGAGGTAAGGATGCATATAAATAAGATTAGAGTGCTGACAATTGAAGGAAATTCGAGGAAAAACCTTCCAAAAAATGAGAAACAAGTGAAAGGAAATTTCCAAAAGCTAAAAAAGGCAAAATAATTCGCAGAATCAGGCTTCTGCGGTTGACTAGCGACCGTAGAAGCACTGACTACGGTCCACTGTGGACCGCAGTGGTGGTTCTATTTTTTGGTTTCTTGCTCGTTCGAAATTTTTTTCTCGTTTTCTTGTTTTCTTTTGTTTTTTCATTTTTATTTTGTTAATTTCAAAAAGAAACTTTCTAAGGAAAAGATAACTAATGCAAATGACCTGTTTGTGCAAACAATTTTGAAAAACGTGAAGTGCATGCAAACTACGTGAAGTACAATAAGCATAAATACATACAAAACGTTGGGTTGCCTCCCAACAAGTGCTCGTTTATCGTCATTGCCCGACTATGCATTGATCTTCGGCAAGTCCTACCTGTACGTCTCCGTCTAGTTGGTGTGTTGTTGATCTCCCGAGATGTAGGGTTTAACTCTGTGCCCTTTCACTTTAAAAATCCCCTTCGTCTTGTAGTCTAGCAACTGGATCGTTCCATACAGATATACCTTGAGGACTTTGTACGGTCCTTTCTACTTGCTCCTCAACTTGCATGAGAACCACTTCAGACGAGAGTCGTAAAGCAACACTTCCTGCCCTTCCTCTATCTGTTTGTTCCTGATGTGCTTATCATGGTAAGCCTTTGCCTTCTCCTTGTATATCTTCGAGTTGTCATAGGCCTGATTCCGGATTTCAGTCAGCTTGTTGAGATCCAACAATCTCTTCTTTCCGCTTGCATCCAAGTCGCAGTTTAGAGTCTTGATGTCCCACCATGCCATATGCTTTACTTCAAAAGGTAGGTGGCATGTCTTCCCATATACAATCCTGTATGGACTTGCTCCCAGCCCTGTTTTATATGCTGTTCAGTATGCCCACAGAGCGTTTGGCAAGGCATGAGACCAATCCTTCCTGCTTGGCTTAACCACTCTCTCCAATATAGCCTTGATATGTCTGTTGCTCACCTCCACTTGCCCAGATGTCTGCGGATGATATGGAGTTGCTATCTTGTGCCTGATGTGAAACTTGCGCATACAGTCCGCGAATAGCTTGTTGCAAAAATGCGTACCTCCATCGCTGATGATCGTCTTCGGTGTTCCATATCTGGCAAATATGTTCTCCTTAAGGAACTTCAGCACCACCAGTGCATCGTTTGTTCTTGTGGCTTGTGCCTCCACCCACTTCGAGACATAATCAACTGCAACCAGTATGTACTCGTCCCATCTGAATTTGGGAAGGGTCCCATGAAATATATTCCCCAGACGTCGAAGATTTCTGCCACCAGGTTGGTAGTCATAGGCATCTTGTCCCTTTTGGTTATGCTCCCTGTTCTCTGGCACCTGTCACAATTCTTGCAGAAGGTTATTGCGTCCTTGTAGTTCGTCTCCCATTAGAATCCTGACTGAAGGACTTTGTGGGCGGTTTTCCTTGGCCCATAATGTCCTCCACACTCAAATTCACAGTGTCTCAGTATGCTCTCCTGCTCATGCTCCGGGACGCATCTCCTGTAGACCATATCTCCTCCTTCCTTGAACAAATGCAGTGGTTTCCAGATGAAACCCCTGCTCTTTGTTATTAGAGCAATCTTCTCTGTTAGTGTCCAATCCTTCTTCAGCACTCCACTTGTGAGAAAATTCACAATATCTGCATACCACGGCTCCTTATCAACACTGAAAACCTGTTCCCCAGTAACATCATCATCAATTTCTTCTCCTTCGTTAGGCGTGGTGATTCTGGAGAGGTGATATGCGATACTGTTCTCTTTCCCAATCCTGTCTACTATCTTGTAGTCAAACTGCTGTAACAGAAGTACCCATCGGATGAGTCTCAGCTTTGCGTCCGTCTTTGCTATCAGATGTCTTAGTGCGGCGTGATCACTGTGGATGATAACATGATACCCCACAATGTAACTCCATAACTTCTCAAGGGCGAATACGACTGCTAGGAATTCGTTCTCCGTGGTGTAGTATTTCTTCTGCGCATCACTCATAGATTTGTTGGCGTAGTAGATTGCCCTGAATTGCTTGTCCACCTTCTGTCCTAATACAGCTCCGAAAACAAAGTCCGATGCATCGCACATTATTTCAAACGGAATCTCCCAGTTGGGTGCAGTCATAATCGGAGCTTCTCTTTCAGGCTGCTCCATGCCTTCATACAATCTTCGTCGAAATCAAACTTGACATCCTTCCTCAGTAGATTGTTGAGAGGTTTAGCTTCCACTGACAAGTCCTTGATAAATCTCTTGTGAAAGTTGATATGCCCAAGAAGGATTGAAGTTCCTTGACATTCGTTGGTGACAGTAGCTTCGATATCGTCTCCACCTTTGCATCTTCCACTTTGATCCCTTCCTTTTAAATAATATGTCCCATCACTATTCCTTCCTTCACCATAAAAGTACTCTTCTCCCAGCTCAGAGTTAGATTGCACTCGATGCATCTTTCCAGAACCAGTGAAAACTTCTGTAGACAGTCTTCGAACGAGTTTCCAATCACTGAGAAGTCATCCATGAACACTTCTATGAACTTCCCCACCATGACGCTAAATATAGATAGCATGCAGCTCTGGAAGGTAGCCGGCCCGTTGCATAATCCAAACGGCATCCTTCTATAAGCAAACGTTCCAAATTTGCAGGTAAAAGTAGTCTTCTCCTGGTCTTCAGGTGCGATGGGGATTTGGAAAAATCCAGATAGCCCGTCCAAGAAACAGTAATACTCATGCCCTGTTAGACTGTCCAGCATCTGATCTATAAAAGGTAGGGGAAAGTGGTCCTTCCTTGTAGCTGCATTCAATCTCCTGTAGTCGATACACATCCTCCATCCTGTAGTAATCCTAGTCGCGATATTGTCCTTTACCGTTATTCCTGACTTCTTAGGAACCATGTGTATCGGACTCACCCAATTGCTACTTTCAATAGGGTAGATCAGCCCGTTATTCAGAAGCTTGTGGATCTCCTTCTTCACCACTTCCATTACCACTGGATTCTGTCTCCTCTGAGGTTGCCTTACTGGCTTAGCTCCTTCCTCCAGTGTAATAGTATGCATGCACCTTACGTGGCTGATCCCCTTGATGTTGGTTATATCCCATCCTATTGCTTCCTTATACTTCTTCAAGACCTCTACTAGCTTCTCTTCTTGATCCTTAGTCAAAGATGAAGATATAATGACAGGAAAGAACTCATCGTCAGATAAGAAAACGTACTTGCAGTCTGTTAGTAGCGGCTTGAGTTCCAGTTTTGACCGTAGCACCTCCTCCAATCCAAATGCTGGCGGTTCGTGCTACTCCTGTTTCTCCATTGTTTCCACAGCATATAGTTGCTCGAGCCTCTCATACTGTTCTGTGTCAAAGTCTTCTTCATCCTCCTCTATCAGATCTGGCATCAGATATCCAAACTCGAGTTCGTCTCCAAGGTGGAAATCATCTGCGCTTTCCCAATATCCTCTCTTTATCATCTTTCCTTCTTCCAGGAGTTCATCTTTAGAATTGAAACGCTTCTTCTGCCCTTCCACGATCAATGAATAGGTTTTCTCCCCCATGTCAACTACGGCTTCCATCTGATGTAGGGCTGGTCATCCAATAAGTGTTTTAGATCTAATCACGCTTCCTTCCATATCCATCACCAGGAAGTCTAGCCTTGACCTTGTACCTCCGATCTCCACAGGTAGACCTCTGATTTCCCCCAACACATTTCTTTGTCGAGTTGTCAGCCAGCTGGACGCTAGTTCCACATGGTTCTATCTCGTCTTCAATCCCTAGGTCCCTTGCTTTAGCCAATGACATAAGATTTACGCTGGATCCTAGGTCAATCATGCAATTTACCTTTTTACCCTTCACTCCAATCGTCATGCTGTACTGTCCTGGATCTCATATTCCTCTCCTGATGATATCTGATCCTTCTTTCCATGCCACTTCAACGTAGGCTTTCTTCCGGTTATGGAAGTCCCTGATAGCTGCCATGTAGTCGGATGGGTATAAAGTAAATAGATCGGGCACCGAACCTGGAATAGATTGGTTCTCCAGGTTTCCTTTAGCCTTCATCTTCGCAGCCTTCTTCACATCATTCGTGAGCCTTCCTGGAGAAGGTAAGTCTTTTAGGCGAACTATTCCTCCATCTTCTGCTCGGACGTATCCCCTTTCCATCAGGTCGTCATCATATCTTCCTCTCCTGGCTGCTAACCTTTCTTCCTCTCTCTTCTTTTCCTTGGCTTCTTTCTCAGACTTCCCTTTCTCACCTTCTCCCCCTTCTTCTTCTACATGCACTATCTCCGCATCCTTCTTCTTTCCTAGCTCTTTCCTCACTTCTAGGAATAGAATCCGGGGTTGTTATCCCGCTTCTAGTAGTGATAGCCCCAATGCTCTCCACTTGCTGCTCCTTGACCTCGTCCACCTTTTCATCCAGCTCCCTAACTGCGTACTTCATTTCGACCAGATCGTCCTTGACTACATCGACTTCACCACTTAACCTTTCTATAGCTTCCTCAGTTGAGGCAGCATTCTCCGTGAACAGCTTCAGCAAGTAGTGTGTTTCCTCGCTTCCTTTTTCCAGTTTCTCCAGCACTGCCTTTCCTCTCAGGTTATGATGTTCCTTGAGGGTCTTGATCTCCTTTTCCAAGCCCTTTTTAGCAGTTACAATACTGTCAACCACCTGTTCGCCGCTGATCTTGGAAACTTCATCCTTTCCTTCGATACTCAGCTCAATAGGTTTCCCTTCTGGCACTTCATGGCTTTCTTCCTTTGATATGCTTCTCTTATCCAAGTACTCAGGAGTTCCTACGCTCTGTCCCATAGCCCATTATGCTTCTTCCTCAAATGCGGCTATTGCCCTTACTTCTTCCATCGCCTCCATCTTGTTGAAGATCTCATTCTCCTTCAGCTGCTCACTCATGTACCTTGAATTCTCAGCAACACTTGCGCAAGCTTCCAGTACTTGCTTAGCATAACTTCCCATAAATGATCCCTTCAGAGCTACGTCTATAAGGTCTTTGAACTCCTCTCTAGCTCCTAAGTAGAAATACTCACAGAGCTGTCGCGAAGTAAACTAACGTTGGGGGCAGTTGTGCTGCATCTCCTCAAACCTTTCCCATGCATCATGAAAAGATTCCTTCTGTCTCTGAGCGAAGTTGGATATCATCCTCCTTTCTCTCATAACGCTTGCAAGCCCCAGAAACCTCTTCAAGAACATACTCCCCAGCTCTTCCCATTGCAGACCTCCTCTTTGATTGAATCTATCCATCTTTTTGCTACTCCCTCCAGTGTTTTGATGAAGAACCAGAATTTCAGCTCACCATCGGTTAACCCCTGCGTCGAAAACTGCTCGACAATAGACTCGAATGCGTACCTGAACTCGCATTCATTCTCCCCTTCCCTGCCTCCGAACTTTGGTAGTGCAAAAATCAGGGTTAGATCAAATCCGTACTCCCTTACATGCGGCTGGATCCTAATCCACTCCTCTTAGTTTCGGCATACTGATCTCCCTGATAGTTCTTTCGTCTTCTTCTTCCATCTTGAGTTTTCCTATGAAACAAAAGTAATTATTGCTTGAAAATAACTAAATAAGTTCTACACAGGAAATCTACTAATTATTCTCCGGCAGCAGTGCCAAATTTTTTATGTGTATCTGGAACATTTTGATTTTGTTTTAGAGATTGTAATCCCCAAATACAATCAAAAGATTAAATTTATAATTTCCAAAGCTCACTAACACACAGTTTATAGCGGTAAGTTAACTCGAGATGTCATTCTCTCGGGAATAACGATCGATTGAAATAGAATATTAAATGGTCGATTTTCAATAAAAAGTAAATAACAGATTTTTAGTATTTTTGAATAAGTAAAATAAACACGTAAGCAGGAAAGTAATTTAATAAGAATTGAGGAACTAAGAACTTTAAAAACATGTAAGCGTTAACCCTCACTTTGATAAATGGTTTATATTAGGAATAATAGATAGCGATAGTTACGGCTGAAGAGTCACACAGGTCACATATCATATACCAAGGCGCAGTCAGCAAAGATACCCTATGTAGACTATCGTCTAGCTCAAAGCTGTCACCAGTTGCTAGCTCAACATCATACCTCAGGCAAAATATCAACCTATAGACACAAGTGATACCTCCTAATCTAATGCAATGAATATTCATGTCTCGTGAAAACATAAACAAACAAAGCATCTTTCTAAAATAGCACAGATATGAACAACAATCGCATAACCAACATTGATGCTAAAACTATTCCATCATATATAAACCAAATAGTCAAAGATCCCGGCTAACCCTTACACAAGTAAATTAGCCTGACATAACTAAAAGTAAATAAATAGAAAACTGAATTGAAATCATGTTTGAAATAACTAAACCGTAAGAAGATGGCGAGTGTCGACCCTCTGCTTCTCCTCTTCGATTCCTCCTTGCTTGATTGATCTAGATGTCTTCCTTGGTTGCTTGCTGACGGCTAGGGTTTCGGGGTTTCACTTCCCCGAGGACTGGTTCTCTATCAGGAGAGATGCTTTTGGGGTTTCACTTCCCCGAGGACAGGTTCTCTCTCAGGAGAGATGCCTTGTGAGCTTGTGTTGATTCTGAGAACCCTGAGGTATTATTTATAGGTGAAATCTCGAGCTCAAACCGCCATTGGTGTATAAGGAAGGTTTAGGAAGACGGGCCTTAACCTGACAGGCCAGTAATGCAGACGTAAACAATCAACGGTCATGCAGTCCACAGCGATCGCAGAACCCTCTCTGCGGTCCACGTAGACGCAGAGTCACGTCCTCGTGTTCAATCTTTCTTCCGTTCTTCAATTTCGTGCTTCAGAACCTTTCCTCGGAAAGTTGTCTTCTACAAAGTTGTAGCATCTTCAATGATCTTTGCACTGGTTGGTCGCATGACATGTATTGACTCCTCGAACTCCGTGCAATAGTCAATCTGGCGTATTTGCTTCCTTGTCCCGATTTGGCATAATTATGCTGTTTTGATGCCTGAAATTGTGCAAATCCTCAAAAACGCGATCATGACCTACAAAAAATACGCAAAGTTGGTAATTGACCATAAAACGATATAAATATTAAATCTAAGGCAAAAAACAAGGGTCTAAAAGCATGCTATATCGCACATTTCGATGTCACATCAGTATGGAAGATTGAATACAGTATGATAGGGGTAAATAAAGTAGGAAATGTTTTGAATTTCAGGTATAAGAATTTGAGATTGGTACAACTAAAAAAGGAAAATGAATAGTTGAGATTGGGGCTGCGAGAATATTAAAGTAGACAAGTTTTAAAAAATAAAAAGCACACATGCAAAAACAAATAAAATACACATCCTTAGAAAGTAAAACACACTTTAAAAATGAAAATTATTAGAACATGCTGAAGCAGTGTTCTGATGAGACAATATTCTAATGTCTCATTTGGTCCTTTTTAGTGGTCTTTGTGAGTCTTTGTCTTTAGTTTTATAGCCTGTTTAGTTCGCTTTTACGCTTTGGTGTTTTGTTTACATTTTGTAGGAATTGATGTCCTTTTGAACTAAATGAGGACGAACTGCTTAGCATAGCTCGCCGCGGCGAGATTTTACGAGCTTGGACTTGGGAATTGCAGGAAGGCCCGCAGTGGCGAGGAAATCACTCCGCCGCGGCGAGAATTTGTGAATGGAGCCTCTGATTTGAAGATTGAAGCTCGCCGCGGCGAAATTATACGAGGGCTATATATATTGCGATAAAGAAGGCTCGCCGCGGCGAGGCAATTGGGCCGCGGCGGCGAGATTTTGCGATTAGCTCCCCTGTTTTGAAGGAAGGCGATCGCCGCGGCGAGGGATTCAATCTGCCGCAGCGAGAATTTGCGAGCTGGATATATAATTGACAAAAGGAAGCTCGCCGCGGCGAGACGCGCAGGCTCAGAATTTGTTTTCCCTATTAGTTTGGAATTTATTTTTCTTGGATATACTTCTTTTTAACCTAGTTTTTGAAGAGAGCTCCTAGATTCAGACATTAACATTGAGACATCTTTGGAGCTTGGTTATTCATTGATTTTACTCATCAGGATTATTGGTATTGATTTCTCTATTGCTTTCTTCTTTACAATTCGTTCTTTATCTTTATCGATTATATTGTATGTTATTGCATGCGAGTTTCATATCTATGTTTCGTATGATTATTACCATGAATCTCTGTATGCAATTATTTATTATGAGTAGCTAAACACCTTTGAATACAGTAGTATGTGAAGATTATGCATATTCGTTTTAGGGTTTATCAAATCACTCATATAGGTTAGTCTCGTATAAAATCTTCGTAAAAACCTTCAATTCGATAAGTCCGTATTAAATTCTCTAAATTGTTCATGTTTAAGGATCGTGAATTGACGACTCACGATTTCTCCAGTATAATATATTCTAAGAACAATTGGTTGAATCGAATTGATTGATTTACTGTACAACAACCGTGTGACAAATATGAGTGTTTTTCCTAGTTCGAATTAGCATAATTGGATCTTGCTATTGTATTCATCTTTCTCTCATTGTTGATCGTAATCTTAGCTTTAGTCAATCTAGTTAGAAGTATACAAAACCATCAATCAAACTGTTACTGGCAAGTATCTGTTTACTCTCACTGCTACGTAGCTTGATTAATCCCCTAGAGATCGATCACGAGTTAGGCTTTAGTCTGCAACTACAGCTTAATCTCTAATTGCTTTTTAGAGTATAATTTGAGCTTATTATGTTCTGCAAGGAAGTGCATGTATATTTGGATATTGACGAATGAGATTTATAAGTAACGTTTTAGTTTATTGTTACGCATGTGTGTTTGAATTATTTAACCATGTCATTTTATCAAATAAAATTACACAAATGATATTTTACGAATTTACAATCTCTAGGTATCCTATTTTTATGCATATTTCAATTTGCAATCTCTAGTTGTCCTCTAATTCAACTATTCAAGAAATATCTAACGTTTAACTTTGAGAAGTTGGGCAACTTTGATGTGTTGGTCTTCTCCTTATTAACTTGGAAATTTGAATTTGTAAGCGAAGGACGCTTGTTAACTTCTTTGATTTGGTTACTCAAGGACCTTTTGGTAACTTGTTCTTGAAGCAATGATTTGACTTCTTGAAGTTGACGATAGATGATAGTTAATTTCCCAGATTTATTGACACAAGGACCTTTGCTGCTTGTTCTTGAAGTTGGCAATGTACGTTTGTTAGCTTCGTGGATCTGTGTATCTATGTCCAACTTCTCAATAAGTGCACCCAGGTTGCTAATGAAGGATTGTTGATCTCCTTTAATTTCTGAGCAAAGAGACTTGTAGCATGTGTCTTTGTCAATGAAGTCATTCAGCACTATCAGCAACTTCTAGGGCTTTTGTAGGAGCTCGTGTCACCCTTGACTCTTCAACAGTTCTAAATATCGCTTGATTTTTGTAATGAAGTGCAAGTGCTGAAGTTCTTCTAAGTACATTGTCCATGAAGTCTTTAAGCTCAGGTGGAGCATTCTGAATGATGTCTTTATTTTTTTGTAAAAGGACATTTCTTTCGTGCGAAAGTGCCTTGCCCATGTTCTCTTAAAATGCCAAGCGGTCATTTAGCTCAGTATGCTATGGGAGAGAATGATTTAGCATCTGGCTAATCAAGGCATGTACCCGCATATTCTCAGTGTCGGAATCGTCTGCTTGGAAAGTCTCTTCTTCATCGTCATCAAAATCACTGTCATTTAAGGAAGGCATAATGTCTTCCAGAGCAACAATTTGTTTGCCTTTACCTTTGAACTTCTTTGCCTCAACCATTTCAGAAGATTCAGGAACGCTTATTGGCATTGGTTCCGAATGTGTGACCACAAGTTTGTGGAGCACTTGTTCAGTGCTTTGTGGTTTCTCACATATTGACACATTTTGTGATGCTTTTTAGTACTCACTATGTATGTTGATTTTTCAGCGGTATGCGTAACCTTTGAAACTACTACTACACTTTCAGTGGGAAAGGCATCATTACCCCTGTCTTTATTTTCCTTAGGCTTTTTAGTAGCTTTCTTTTCTTATTTCTTAGCAGTGGGAGGAGGCATATCAACATTGTCTTGATCTTGATCTGCATGCAGATTTCTTCCTCCAGTGGTGTTAGCACCACCTACAGTACTAGGAACATCATTCCCCTCATCATCGGAGTCATCCTTGTCTCCCTTTGTGGATTTGTCATCTTAATCCTATTTTTCGTCTTCATTTTCTCCTTGATTCCCGAAAGTTTCAAAGTTATCGTCAATTTATTCAGCAGCTAGGTCGTCTGATAGATGGATCAGTAGAAGAACACATCAACTTCTTCCTTGACATTGACAACCTGTTGTCTGATGGTAGGCAAGTAGGGAGAAAAGACCATGACGGCCTGGTCTACTAAGGTTGAGGCATTGAACATTTTCAGTAGGTGATTGTACAACTGACTAGTGTAGGAATTCTGAAGTAGAGTGGCTATGTATGTATGTTCAGGGTGATGTTGTAGACAAAGTGTTCCAAAGATTGCACATTTTGATCATCAATGGGATCATTTTCGATTTTGGAGATACTAGATCACGATTTTCTTCGAATGGCTTGTCAATTTTTATAGGCATTGATCATCTTGGGAAGAACAAATCGTTTGAATTTCTCCAAGAATTCTTCCTCCTTTTCTTGCTTTTAATCAGATGTGTGATGATCAAAAGAAGCCCGTGGAAGAAAAGAGTTAGAGAAAAAAAAAGTAGATTCTCAATAGGTGATGAATTTATTTCTGAAGAAGTATCTACCTGCGATATTTCAGCACGCTTGTGTTCTTCCATAAATTGAACAACAGCTCCTTGTTCAAGAGCTTCCAACTGAGAGTTTGTGGACTTGTAATTTCCCATGTCAATTAATTCTTGTGAAGCGTGTAAAGAATAAGTGTGATCAAAAAAAGAATTTTCAGACAAGTTACTATATACTGTGGAATGATGAATCACTTGCTTAGGATAAACATGCTTCAATGGTTGTACATGTTTTTCACCATCAGTGGCCACTAGGTCTTGTTGTAAAGTCTGCAATAATGAAAAGTTAGCAAAAGATAACAAGGTTTTAACAATAGTAAGAGAGGACATATTTGAAGTAATTTCTACCTGTTGAGGAGCAACATATACCATTACTTCAATTTCTGCTCTTTCTCCTGCAGGTCTTGATTCTCCTCATCAAACTTGTATTCAGAGGTTCAAACTTTTCTCTTTCTAATTCACTAGCAGTAGCACCATCATGGAGATCCTTTTGGGTCTCAACTAGAACTTCTCTAGTGTGAATGGCCCTAGCCAGAGTTCAAGTTTAGATATTGTTGAGCAAACAAATGACATCTTTAGTCACAGCAAGTGATTAGTACTCTTAGTCCCTTATGTGTATTTTTATCTTGGACATTGTAAAAGAGGAACATACTTGTTAGGAATATCTATATGAAGAACAAGAACTTTCCTTATAGAAGAGAAGAATTTAGGAAATATCTTTTGGAAGATTTTCCTTGTGATTCAAGACAAGATTTCGATGCAACATTTTAGAAATTACCTTCTAGTTGTTTCTGATTTGTAAACCTATAAATACTACTAGAAGTTAATTAGGTCAAGTACGCAAGTAGAGCAGCAGCCGAGTGTATTCATAACACTTTGTGTTCTTGACAGTTTTTCTAAGCTTTGTCTAGTTTTGTTTACTAGATTAGGATAGTTAGTTCGATCCTCTGCTTAGTGATTTTTCATAGCTTTTACACTTTGTTCAAGCTGTGTATTCGGTTGTAATTTATTATTGTCATAGTGGATTATTTGCCTTATAGGTCGGAAGGTTATAATATATTAACCTTCTTGAAACCAAACCTGGTGTTCTTATTATTTCGTTGTGTTCTTGATTTGCTCTGTGGATTAGCTTTAGTGTTTATGTGTTTAACTTTCGTAGTTAATTCACTATTTTGTTCAGTATATCGAAGACACTGATTCATAGTGTTCTTAGGTCATGCTTGTGAAGGCTTTGGTCATTATTCTTACGAATGTGCTAACACTCTTCGAAAGAAGGGAAATTCGTATTGGGTTTGTTTGAATGATGATGAAACAGGTATAGAGAAAGAAGTAGTACTTGAGGAAGAAGAAGTTCACACTGCTGCATTACACTCTCAAGTAAACTGGACTGATGGCAAGTTTGATGGTGCCCAGTGTTCTAACAACACTGACAACCCCATCGGTGAGCAAGAAATCTTTTTTGCAGGTGTTGCCGACGACCCAGCTGATGAGTGTATTGAAGGAGTAACATTCTGTACTGAAACACCTGAGTCCTTGGTGTTTTGTGATCTTTTTGACTCTCACTGCATGCGTGGTTCTGTTGATCTTGATGATGTCCATCCAATTGAGAAAGACCTGAGCCAGGAGGAGTTCATACAAGAACTTGAGGAGATCTATGAGGAAGTGTTAAAGGCATGGCAAAAAGCTGCCAAGAATGAGAAAGAGCTGATGAGTGTATTGAAGGAGTAACATTCTGTACTGAAACACCTGAGTCCTTGGTGTTTTGTGATCTGTTTGACTCTCACTGCATGCGTGGTTCTGTTGATCTTGATGATGTCCATCCAATTGAGAAAGACCTGAGCCAGGAGGAGTTCATACAAGAACTTGAGGAGATCTATGAGGAAGTGTTAAAGGCATGGCAAAAAGCTGCCAAGAATGAGAAAGCTCTGTTCAAGAAAACTGAGCATCTAAAATTCTTGAACAAATCTCTGCAAGACACAATCCTGGATCTAGAGGTTAATCTAACCAGAAAGGATGTTGAACTAGAAAAGGTAACTGCCAGGCTCAAGGTACATGAGCTTACTTTGACAAAAATGAATACAGGTACTGCTAAACTTGATGAAATGCTAGGTTTAGGTAATGAAGGAACTACTGGTTTAGGTTTTCAAGATCTAATCCAGGATCTAACTTCTTATCCTAAAGATGAACCCAGTAACTATCCTACCCCTGTATTTGTGAAAGAAAAAGGATTGTCTGCCAAAAGCAAGAAAAAGGATTTTGTATGTCAGTTTTGTACTAAACCTGGTCATATTAAACCCTACTGTTTCAAATACCAGAAGTCCTTGAAAGTTTCCGAAACCAGTGTTACAATAGAAGAAATCCCCTTAGTTGATCCAGAGTCTGTCAAAGTCCCCTCTATTGTAACTTCTTCTGATTGCAACAAGTCTCATGCTGATAGTCCGAGTACTAGTGCTCCCAGTGTTCTGACAATACCAGAGTGTACTTCTCAAGAAAAAAACCTGTTAAGTCTAACCCTGCAAGTACTTGGTACTTCGATAGTGGGTGTTCCTGTCACATGACAGGGACAAAAACCTACTTGAAGGAGATAATTCCTCTCACCAAAGGAACTGTCACTTATGGTGGTGGAAGCAAAAGCAGGATAATTGGTAAGGGTGTGTAGAATGTGGAAGGATTTCCAACACTAAGAGATGTTTTGTTAGTAGATGGCTTAGCTGCTAATTTAATTAGCATTAGTCAACTATGTGATGATGATCTTAAAGTCTGTTTTGACAAGAAATCCTGTGAAGTCTTTGATAGATCCAATTGCTGTGTTATGACAGGCATTAGGTCCAATGATAACTGTTACAAGTTTAGTGATCATATTGTCTGTAATCCTGTGAAAGTTGATGAGTCTGTTATTTGGCACAAAAAACTAGGTCACATGAACTATAGGAATCTTGATAAGCTGGTTAAGTGTGAAGCAGTTTTGGAAATTCCCAAGCTAACCAACCCTGGTAAGATTGTTTGTGGTGATTGTCTTAAAGTAAAACAAACCAGGGTATCCCATACACCTGCCCCCATTGTATCGGATGGTAAGCCCACTGGTACAGACAAGTGTTTTCAGCTTCTTCATATGGATCTTATAGGTCCAATTGAAGTGAGTAGTCTTGGTGGTAGTAGATATGCCTTTGTGATTGTGGATGACTTTTCCAGGTACACTTGGATTAAGTTTCTCAAAGAGAAGTCTGAAACTTTTGATACTTTTAGAACTTTGCATGCTAGTATTATGAACTTGTATGGTTGTTCTATTATTCGTATTAGGTCTGATCATGGTAGGGAGTTTGAAAACAAAAAATTCTCTCAATTCTGTGATATGCATGGTATCTATCATGAGTATTCTGCTCCCAAGACCCCTCAGCAAAATGGGATAGCTGAGCGTAAGAATCACACTTTGCAGGAAATGGCTAGAGTCATGCTGAACTCTATGAATGTTTCTAAAAGACTCTGGGCTGAACCCTTGAACACTGCGTGTCACATCATTAATAGGGTCGGACCTGGCTCGTCTAAGACTCCTTATGAATTGCTTAAGAATAAGAAACCCAACTTGAAATACTTTCATATCTTTGGTTGTGTTTGCTATATTCTGAATGATCGTGACTATCTAGGCAAGTTTGATCCCATAAGTGTAAAGGGAATCTTTGTTGGCTACTCCCTAAACAGTCATGCCTACAAGATTTATAATCCAAGGCTAAAGACTGTTCAGGAGTCAGTCAATGTTGTATTTGATGACTCTACTTATGATGCAGATACAGATACAAAAGAAGTTGAGCCTGTCACTACACCTAGAGCAAAAAGTCCAGGTACACTAGCTTAGCAACTAGAACAAAGAGCAGCTGACTCTGGAAATTGTGTTCCTCGCACACCTGATATCAATGAAGGAAGAAATACCAGTGTTCCTGATACACCATTTGGTGTACAGCATACACCAGAAGAATTTGATGCTGAATCTGAAGATCAGGAAGAAGAAGCAGAGAGTAGACGTGATCATCCTGCTAGAATCAGAAAGAGTCACCCAGTCACCCAAGTGATTGGTGATCTAGCTGATGGTGTACACACCAGGGGTAAGGAAAGAGTCGACTATCGACACATGGTAAAGTTATGTGTGTGTATGTCTACCACGTCACCTGAGGTACCTATCTCTTGTTATGTTTCTGCCACTGAACCTAAGAATGTTGCTGAAGCACTAAAAGACTCCCACTAGATCAATGCTATACAAGATGAGCTACAACAATTCTCTAAGAACAATGTTTGGACTTTAGTTCCTATGCCACCTAATGCTAATGTAATAGGTACCAAATGGATCTTTAAGAACAAAAGTAATGAGAATGGTGTCATTGTTAGGAATAAGGCACGTCTAGTAGCCCAGGGTTTCACCCAAGTTGAAGGCATTGACTTTGATGAAACTTTTGCTCCTGTTGCTAGGATAGAGTCTATTAGACTGTTACTTGCTATAGCATGTCTTTTAAAGATCAAACTGTTTCAAATGGATGTCAAAGCAGCTTTTCTAAATGGATACATAGACAAAGAGGCTTTTGTTGAAAAACCTAAAGGCTTTGTTGACCCTTTTCATCCTGATCATGTCTTTAAGCTTCATAAAGCTTTGTATGGATTGAAACAAGCTCCTAGGGCTTGGTATGATAGGTTAACTGAATTTCTCTTGCAGCTTGGGTTCACAAGAGGTGACAGTGATCGTACCCTGTTTATTTTGAAATAAGACAAAGATGTGTGTATAGCACAAATCTATGTAGATGACATTGTCTTTGGTTCTACTAACAAATCTATCATGGATAAGTTTGTTGGCTCTATGACAGGTACCTTTGAGATGAGCATGATCGGTGAGCTCACATTTTTTCTAGGTCTACAAGTGAAACAGCAACAAGATGGACTGTTTCTTTCACATGAGAAGTATGCTAGGAACCTGGTCAAGAGGTTTGGTTTGGAAGGATCTATACCTAGTAAAACTCCCATATCTGCAAGTTCTAAGATCTCAAGGGATGATTCTGGAGAGAGTGTAGAAACTACATTGTACAGGTCTATGATAGGTAGTCTGCTGTATCTCTCAGCGACCCATCCTGATATTATGTATGCAGTTTGTGTTTGTGCTAGGTATCAAGCTAATCCACGTATTTCACACCTCAATGCTGTTAAGAAAATCTTAAAGTATGTCTCTGGGACAACAAACTTGGGCATATGGTACTCAAGAGATACTAACTCCAACCTGGTTGGTTTTAGTGACTCTGACTGGGCCGGAGACTTAGACGATAGAAAATACACAAGTGGTGGGTGTTTTTATTTAGGTAATAATTTGGTCTCTTGGTACAGTAAGAAACAAAATTGCATGTCTCTTTCCACTGCCGAATCTGAGTACATTGCGGTAGGAAGTTGTGTAACCCAGTTAGTATGGCTAAAGCATATGTTACATGACTATGGCCTTAAGAGTGACACCCTCCTAATGTTCTATGATAACTTAAGCGCCATAAACATATCTAGGAATCCTGTCCAGCATTCTAGAACCAAGCATATAGACATTAGACATCATTTTTTTAGAGATATGGTTGATGCTAAGGCTATTCACATAGAACATATAGAAACCACACATTAGTTAGCTGAAATCTTTACTAAGCCATTAGATCATGAGAGATTCTTCAGTTTGAGGAAATCTCTTGGTATGTGTGTTGTCTGATTGTGGTAGAACCTCAGTGTTGCCATAAAACCACTGGCTAACACTGTGTATTGCATGTGGTGTGTAAGTCCGCATTAAGTCTTGACTTGTTTTACTTGTTTTTCTTCTCTCTCTCTTTGGTGTTGCTTTAATTGAGTATTTTTGTGGGTTTTGATAATCCCTGGTGCAGTCGCTGGAGGACCCCTTTGAAAAGAATAATAAAAATGTCGCTCTTGGACTAAATAAAGTATGTGCCTATTTTTGCTTTGGAAAGATGGGATGACCAGATATAGGCTGGATCGACACTGGGGTGTATGGGGGCTCCGGTTGCCTACATTCGGTGTTGGTTCTGACTTGAGGTTGTCTCTATAAAAGTGACACAGCAAATGAGTACACATTGGGATACTGGGGTGTTTGGGGTTCCGGCTTCCTACATTCAGTCCTATGTGCTCACCTGTGTTGCCGAAGAATTTGTATTTTCACTGGGGTGTATGGGGTTCCGGATGCCTGCATTCAGTGTTTCAATCATTTCAAATAAGAGTACCACCATGTTGTTTGCTTTTTGGCACTAATAAAAAGGTCTCTTGAGTTGTACTAATAAAAGTTTTCTGATGAGGCTACTCTGGGATTGTTCACCTGGGTGTTCTGACAACACCATATTGTACGCAGTGTATTTGCAACACTACTTCTTGCATCATATAGGTTTTCTTTCTGTACTGCATCTCATGTAAAGTCTTGGTGGGACTTGAGTATGGTAGTTGTTAAGGGGGAGTGTGAAAATTGTTTTGGGCAACTTTATTTAAGAAATATGTCGTTTTGAATCAAACTGCATTTTGAGGCCAAATTATTTCTTAAATTTTAATTATCTCACCCTTGAAGATTTTGTGTTTTCTGACTCTCCTGTTTATGTGCAGCTATTTTGAGTACTAACTCGTGTCTCAGGTTAATTGTTCCGGATTGAATGGACGAGGTTGTCTTAGAAGCATTATCCTGATCCATGACTACAAGCTCAAGAAACAGGCCCAAATTCCCCAAGCCCACAACTGAAAAACCTATATTTCCTTCTTTACATCAGTTTCCTGTGTACTTAACTTCTCCAAACTGCTTTCCCTCCCATCACTCTACTTCAAACTCCCTTTGTCCTCATCCACAATTCTTCTCCAACCGCTCCCATTCCTCTCCATCATTGGCTCCCCTCTTCCGTTCCTGGAAATCCAACCGACGAAACCCTAATTGGGGACTAGGCCCCAAATTGCTGAGATGGAAGAAACTTAGGGGAGGGTCAAAAAGGAGAAAGGGGCTGCATGCACGATCGGTCTCTACACCCACAATGCCTGACTACTCCACCAACATCAGGGAACCTGAGTTTGACAATTCAGTGGAATTTGAATAGTCGGCTTTCAACCCAGTCGAATCGGCAGAGAAGGCTATCGAAATTGGATCTGACTTGGAGCTTGCCAACGATTTTGTTCCTAATGTACAGACCGATGCAGAGGAAGCTATTGAGGTAGACCCTGAAATTTTGCTTGATTTTAAGTCTCCTCCTTTCAATGCAAAATTCAAAACTAGGGCTATCAGTGTGAAGTGGCGTACTTTAAGTAAAAGAAAATTGTGGGTTGAGAAGATTATACATGAGGGTGATTTCAAGCAATATAGAGTGTATGAATTTCTGGAAAGTCGTGGTCTTCAAGGTTCTGTGTCTGAGTCTGGTTCATATGTTGTTGATGTTGTGAGGGAGTTCTAATGTAATCTCTCTATTCACTGTGATAATCCCATATCCCCCAAATATCTCAAAGCTTTTGTTCGAGGAAAAGTTTACAACTTTAGTCCTGCTTTGATCTCTGTTGCATGGGGTTTGGGTGAAGTGGTTAATGATGAGAATGATGAGGATCTGGATATGAATGAGGTGATGAGTGTTGTAATTGGTGGAAGAACAACAATGTGGTCTCTAAAACTAAAACTGGTAAATGTAACCTCACTCTGTGGAGTATTGCAAAAATTAGCCACCAACAACTGGGTACCCTCCCCTAATCCTTCTTATCTCACCAGTGAACTTGGTGTCCTGTTGTACAAGTTGGTTAAGGGTGTTCTTGTCGACCTTGGTTCCAGGATCTTTCTAGCCTTTATCTGTGATGCCCCTCATAAGAAAGGAACCAAGTACATTCTTCCCTTCCCTTGTCTAATTTACAAGCTCCTGGTGGATGAAGGTTTTGTTCCCAATGCCACAGAAACTGTCGTGGAGAATTCCCAAGTCACTGGTGTATGGGAATAGGGCTCATGATCTTCCTTGGATTGTCCCAGCTGAAGAAAGGCCCTCTGTCCAGCCTATTACTGAGGTCCCCAGGTCCACAACTTCACTTAAGGTGGAAATTGCCTTACTCAGACAGCAGATCACTGATACGGAATGGGAAATTGCAGAAAAGACAGAGGAATTGCAGGTCTTTCAGAGATCCTTGGAGGAACTGGATGTGCTGCTTTGTACACAAGAAGGGGGAGATAATGAAGACCCTACAAAATGATCTATTATTTCTGCTGTTTGTGTGATCTTTTGCTTTGCCTTATCTTAGTTATTTCTGAACAATTTGAACTTATTTTGATTGGTCTGTAACAATAACTCTTAACTGCTACTTATCTTACTTAATGTTATAAGTAGGTATGACTTCTGATACTCAGGGGGAGTATTTTTATGTTAAGTGCTGAAATTTTTTGCAGGTATAAGTCTTGTGAAGAAAGGCAAAAAGGGGGAGAATGAAAGTGCAAGTATTCAGTCCAGTGTTGTCCTAACACCATCTGACTGCACTATTTTCACTTTACTCCTTCTAATTTATATTTTGCCTTTATTCACTTAATATAGTTCTACGATTTTGGTTTGAATTGTGCAGGTTCAAATTAGTTAAGAAACCATTGAAGAAAGGAAAACAATCGAAGCAAGAAGGAAAAAGAATGAAGAAGGAAAGTAAATATATGAAGAACAAGACTTTCCTTAGAAGAGAAGAATTTAGGAAATATCTTTTGGAAGATTTTCCTTGTGATTCAAGACAAGATTCCGATGCAACATTTTAGAAATTACCTTCTAGTTGTTTCTGATTCGTAAACCTATAAATAATACTAGAAGTTAATTATGTCAAGTACGCAAGTAGAGCAGCAACCGAGTGTATTCATAACACCTTGTGTTCTTGACAGTTTTTCTAAGCTTTGTCTAGTTTTGTTTACTAGATTAGGATAGTTAGTTTGATCCGCTGCTTAGTAATTTTTCATAGCTTTTACATTTTGTTCAAGCTGTGTATTCGGTTGTAATTCATTATTGTCATAGTGGATTATTTGCCTTATAGGCTGGAAGGTTATAATATATTAACCTTCTTGAAACCAAACCTGGTGTTCTTATTATTTCGTTGTGTTCTTGATTTGCTCTTTGGATTAGCTTTAGTGTTTATGTGTTTAACTTTTGTAGTTAATACACTGTTTTGTTCAGTATATCGAAGACACTGATTCATGGTGTTCTTACGTATACTGGATACACTTGTTCACATTATACCAAATTCGGGTCCATACATTTTCATGTTAGTCTAGTAAATCTTGTGTAGGATGTTAGGTCTCAAATTTTAATATTTATATCCTTGAAGAAGACCAAGAAGCAAGCATTCAACAGAAAGGAGCTCATTACTGAAGATCAAGAGACTGTACAAGATTGTTGAAGACTAAGGAGAAAAGTCTCCTCATATTGCTTGGCTCAGATACCTTGAAGATTTTAAGTGTCTTTAGAAGACAAGTATTTCAATAGGTATCTGATAACCAATGCTCAGTGAGTAAGGATATGCAAAGCCTCAGATAGCTTGCATTGTTCTGTTGAGACTACAGGACAAAAGATAGTACAGTGCATTTATTACGCAGACAGTGATGTTTGAACAAAAGAGGAAATCTCTGTAAAGAGACAAAGCTCACTGTCGTACTATCTTGACATATCAATAGTTTGAATTACATTGTGCCTAACGGATACTATTCAAACGGCATGATTTTCAACTATAAATATCACCACTTAGAATGCTTGAAAGACACACCAAGAACTACATTGAACACAAGTTATACTCAAGCATACAAGCCTTCTAACTACTTACTCTCTAGCATTCTGTTGCGACTAAATCTCTTGAATTCTAAGTAGCACGAAAGTTCTAAGTGTCCTGATCCTTAAGCAAGAATTGCATATTGTGAAAGAGTTGAATCCCAGGATAAAGTTGCCACTTATATCTGAGATTCATTCTCTTGAACAACATCAGGACTTGGGTCAGTAAAGAACAACTTACCATACATTGTAAAGTGTATTAAGTAAGATTGATTCTATACAACTCTCTAAGATAAGTGAATAAGTTATAAAGAGCTTGCTCACCTGACAAACTACCATAACCAACACCAAACAAGCATTGAGCACAGGAAATACTTAGTTTGGGAAACTAAGGAATAGTTCAAAGGTTACTGAGTAAAGGAAGTACTTGGCTGAGAAAGCCGGGGAATAACTCAGGGGGACACTTGGTTGGGAACCTAGTGTAAAAGGGATCAAGAGATAGGATTTTGTAAGGAGAACTCATAATCTTATCTTAGTGGATTCAAGTCCTGAGAAAGGGCGAGTGGATTAGTTGAGGGATTACGCCACATTCAGATACCACTATAAAGCACTGTGTTATTTACTTACTGCACTTTACTTATTGCTTATCTATTGCTTGCTAAGTTTTTACACACCTTATAGCTTGCTGACCACGTGCACTTATCACAAAACTCTTTCACTTTTTGATTATAAATATTAGATACCTTTATAGATATCTGAGAAACTGTTTTATCGACAAAAGTTTGAAAATACTTTTCAGCCCCCCCCCCCCCCCCCCCCGCGCTAGTCTTTTACTTTGCCGTTATCTGGACCAACAATACTTGACTGATAGATGGTGATTTGTATGAGTGCTAGGTCTTAAAGAGCATGTAATTTTTATTTTTATTTGAAGCTGCTGAAGACCTATGCATCAACATTGCGACCAGAAGATGCTAAGAAGACAAGTCACTGAAGACTTAAGCATAACTGAATAAGTTATCTAAGATAGGGAGGACACACTTTCAGCAAGCATATGACTCAGCAATTACTTGGTCAAGTGAAAATCTATATGATAGAGTAAGTTGACCAAACTTCCTGCTCACAAGTATTCTCTCAAAAGATTAAAAAAAAAAGGTCACTTACTTTCACAAATAACCAAGTTATAAATCCGTTACAAAGGAGATTTGAATTTGTATGGTAATACTAAAAGACAAAGTTTTAACCTGCCATAAAGAATTCTTCCTGAGTGTAAGGACAAAAACCAAGTACGACTGATAGTGACCATTCAACACTGATGTGAACATGAAATGTGTTTCTTACCTAATTTTAGACCCTCGTTTTTTGGCCCAAGATTCAATATTTATATCATATTATGGCCAATTACCGACTTCCTGTGTATTTTGTAGGTCATGATCGTGTTTTCGACGAATTACACATTTTTCCGGTGCCACAACGTCACATGTATGCCAAATCAAGGAAAATAAGGAAATACGATGATTTAATCTTACATTGTAATTTCTTTATTTGTTGAAAGATCAAACAAATGTTATGTGCTTCAAAAAAACGATGATTTGATCTTACATGGAGTTGGAGTAGTCCGATGAAGTCGTGCTACCTACCATTACGAAGCTCTCGAAAAAAACATGAAATGTTGAAGAACGACACTTTTCAAGATAACAAGGTTACGATGCCCAAAATCAGCCCGGAAGATGAAATAGCCAACACGGAGGAACAACAAGGTGACTGCGGCCACCTTGTGACTAACTGCGGTCACGTGAGAAATCTTCCTGGAAGCCTATTTTTCGGACTGTCAGGCCAAAGCCCGTCATTCTAACCTTCCTTATACATCATGGGCGGCTGGAGCACGAATTTGACACTATAAATAAGTGTCTTTGGGTCTCATAATCATACACCGCGATCAAAAGCAACTCTCTTGAGAGAGAACCAGTCCTTGGGGAAGTGAAACCCTAAAACAGCAAAACCCTGGCCGACAGCAACCTGGAGAAGAGACCCTGGCCGGCAACAACAAAGACATCAAGACAAAGCTTTTCTTTTCTTTGCTTTTCAATTCTTCATGTGTTCTGTTTACTACAATTATGAGTACCTAAATACTTTCGTAAAGGCGAACCGCCAACACTTTGCTGTGCTACTTCTTTATATACCGTGATATATTAATGAACTAGTTTTAGACGTAATTTAGTATTTGCTCTTTATTCGTCCGAACTTTCCACATGGGGAATCCCTACTGACCGCGCCTTGGTAACAGATTTTACAATATACTGTGTGACATATTCTGAAAACGAGACATGATGGTGTGTTGAGTGACACAACATACTATTGGTATAGCGCTTAGGATATCTGTATTAACTGCGACTTGATCCTCCTGATATGTACCCTTGCGGCCACTAGATGACAAGTACGTTGTTTGATTCTAAGTAGTTGGAAGTAGCACGGTACGAGGGAAGGTTGGGGATCCTATACATCTTTTAAACCATTGATAAAAACCATCTTTTTACGATTCTGCATGCTATATTACAACTTGAGATAAAAAAAAAAACGTTGATTGATAAATTGTTTGCTTTTACTTACTTTAGTTCATTAAACATCGTTATTTGCATATCGAGTCAATTGTCCGCTATATTGATTCTAATTATGTGGATTTGTAGGCTTCCGACTAAATAAATACTCCCTCCATTCCAAAGATAACTTGCTATTTTCCTTTTGCACAATTTTTAAGAAGTTTGAGTAAAAAAATGGTTTATATAGATAAAGTAATAACTGTATGGTAAAAAGTATAAGAAAGATAATTAATAATGGGGAT
The DNA here is from genome assembly GCA_026545765.1 of Plantago major. NCBI lineage: Eukaryota > Viridiplantae > Streptophyta > Magnoliopsida > Lamiales > Plantaginaceae > Plantago > Plantago major. The sequence continues at coordinate 57,347,431 of CM048841.1, forward strand.
AATGGGTTTCCATAAAAGGAAATAGAAAGTTTTTAATGGAACGCCCAAAATGGAAAAATGAAAAGTTTCTAATGGAATCGAGGGAGTATTAAATATTTCTGTGTATTTGGAAAATACAGGAGTACAACGATTATTAATTTTATGAGTGCACGTCACGCACCGTATTTGAATTTTGTATCCAACAGCTTAAAACACATTGGGACTGATTTACACTATGAATAGAAGCATTTAGTAACTGAGAAAACACACCAACAATATCCAACACATTAAAGACAACACCATCAAGCTCATATTATGATCAAAGTTTTCTCAGTACTCTAAGTCTCAAATCTCCAACAAGACTCATGCTTGTGAAGCTACTTGTAAAGAGGTAGAACAAGCTTTAAACTGTCGACTACAAAGTATTCTTTCGCCTGAACAAGAAGATGTCTTGTTTTTTCAGAAACAATCTTCTTATGATTGAAATATAGGATTTTAAAGGAAGAAGTTTCTCTGTGTGTGTCAAAGTCACTAAAACATTGTGACTAAGATACACACTGTGTAGAAAAGCCAACAACTACACAAACAACCAACAAAACTGATAAGGGAGGAACTACTTAGTTGGATTACTAAGGAAAACCCCTTGGAAAAGGTTAAGGGAGGAACTACTTAGCTTGTGAAAGCTAAGGTGTTGGTCCAGATAAACGGAAAATTAAAAGACTTGGGGGGGGGGGGGGGGGTGTGAATTGTCTTTTCAGACTTTTGTCGATTCATAGATTTCTCAGATATATGGTTAGTTAACAGAGAGCGGAAGGCTTTGTGATTAGTGCTTGATTGTGTGCAGGGGTTAGTTAGCTAAAGCAATAAAGTAATGCACAAATAGATAGATAGATAACTAAAATGTAAGTGCAGTAAGTAAATGACTGATGAGTCGGTTTTACACCTTCTCATTTGGTCTTTTTTTACCGTCTTATTGTGGTTCTCAAGTATAGTATTTATTAGTTTTCCTAGAGTATTTTTACTTGTTTTGTTATTTGTGTGTTTTGTAGGTATTTGGCTAAATCGCATTAATTGGAGGCAAAAGCATACATTTTATATGCATTTACAGGAGTACGGAGTTCCAATGCCTCAAATGGATGCTAGAAGCGGAGCGGGAAGGCCAAAAATACCAAAATTGGAGTCAAAGTGCGGAACTTGCCATTTTAGTATGCTTGACGCACGCCAAGCATCCATGGCGTATGCCAAGCAACTACGAGTTTCTTGGCGCACGCCAAATCACTGTGGCGTACGCCACGCGCTATTTAGGCGTACGCCAAATCTGTTTGCCGTTTCTTTCATGACACAATTTGGTAAAATCTGTATCAACTCTTGATTCTTGGTATTTAGTTATTGATTATGCTTATTATGTGTTCGGATATGATATTGATTATGTCTATGCATATCATGAGTAGCTAAATGATGTGCACATAGAGATCTCGTTTTCCGATGTAGAACCTGTAATCTGCAAAAACAATCAAGATTTAATTTATAATTCGGAAGTCCTCAAATCCACAATTTATAGCAGAAAGTTGACTCGGGATGTCGTTCTTCACGGACACTTAGCATAGGAACAAGCAAATAACATTGTGATTGAATGCAGAAAAGTAAACAATTTTAATCTCAGACAGAATAATCAGTTCGTAGTAAACCGTAAATTGCTTTTGTTGTAAATCAATAGTTGACAGGCGTAAAGGTTCCCCAACCTCCCTCTGCTATGCTACTCCCAACTTCCTAGTTAAAATCCTACGCAGTTACCTCTAACGACAGCAGGGCATAATACTATGGTGCTCAAGGCGCAGTCGGCACGAGTACCCCTACTCAGTTCAATGAAACTACTATGTCACTCAGCAGAAACATCACACCACGAAGGATGTATAGAGTTGTATAACCACAATTTATGTCAAATAACTATTCCATTAACATATCCCGATATGTAAAGACGTAACAAAAGCAAAGTTACGGCGGTTTGCCTTTACAAAAGGAAATTAACTACTCATAGTAATCAAAGAATAGTAATCGAAATCTAATTAGAAAGGAAAAAGAAGCTTAGTCTCTGATGATCTTGATGTCTTCGTGCTGCTCCTCCTAGGGTTTCCTCCTTCTGGGTGTCTGACGGCCAGCGGGTTGGGGTTTCACTTCCCCGAAGACAGGTTCTCTCTCAAGGAGAGCTGCTTTGTGAGCTGTGTGGATTCTGAGACCCCTGAGGTCTTATTTATAGGTGAAATTTCGACCTCCAAACCGCCATTCTTCAATAAGGAAGGTTTAGGAAGGCGGGCCTCAGCCTGATAGGCCAACAGAGCGACCAGAGAAAAAGCAAAGGATGTGGTCACTGGTGGCCGCTTGACCTACGGTCCCCTGGTGGCCGCCATCTTCGATGTTTCAGCTTCGAATTTATTTTCTTCGTTCTTCAATTTCGGGCTTCGTAACTTCGTTTTCTCGTAAAGTGGTCTTCTACAAACTTGTTTCTCCTTCAATTATCTTCGCATCGGTTGGTCGCATGACATGTTTTGACTCCTCGAACTCCATGCAACGGTTGATTCGGCGTATTTTCTTCCTTTTCCCGATTTGGCACAATTATGTCGTTTTGGTGCCTGAAATCATGCAAATCCTCAAAATCGCGATCATGACCTACATAAAACACGCAAAGTTGGTAATTGACCATAAAACAATACAAATATTGCATCTAGGGTAAAAAACGAGGGTCTAAAAGTATGCTATATCGCACATTTCATTGTCACATCACACCCCCAAACCAGTTTCTTGCTCATCCTCGAGCAAGGCAAAAACGATAATTAAGAAGTGACCATGAAATGAGCAGCAAGAATAAACCACCACATAGACAAGTAGCCAGTTTCAAGGTTCCAAACTCTACTGACTCGCTTAGTTTCTGCTACAACTTCATGACTCCACAGCAAACAAGTAACAAGTAAGCATCACTCACTACAGCCAGCGGTTAAAAGTGTAACCCATTGTCCTTATAGGTGTACTTCAAAATCGTTACCTCGTGGTAACGTTATGCAATCCTACTCCCAAAAGTCAAGGTACAAATCAAAGTAGTACTCTGGTTGGCTAGGTAATTAAATCAGGTAGGATAATATAAAGAGGAGGGAAAGGCCAAGTATCATTAGAAAATAACAAGGTAGAATAAAAGGGTACTTCAGGGGGACTTATCCTTTCGGACACCGAGTTCCTTCCTTCGACTTTGTCTTCTCGTCATGATAAATCTTCAGTTTCTCTTCTATCATCGTAACCACTCCATCGGTTGCTTCACACATAGACTACTAGCTCCTTTATTTTTCTGTTTTTTTTCTTTTTTTTTCTTTTTGGCATACTATTTTTTCCAGTCGTTTTACTGACCCGTATGCTTTTGGTTGGCCATCATTAGGCTCTTTTAGTCTCTACATTTTTTGGTAGTGTCTGTTTTACCGAATTCTGCACTTTTGTGCATGCTGGTTTGATATACATGCCATAAACCCTCCCGGACATGTAGCTTTTTAGGGCCACGCCGGTATGTGGGCAGTATCTATAACATGCCCAACCCGAAAATGGTGGTCACAAGGACCATAGATCCACTCCGAGACTTTTGTATCTTTGCTTTTTTCGGTACTCTCTCTTTTTTTTTTTCTGGAGCAAGAGCTAGTGATTTTTAGTACTGGAAATAAACAGTAGAGCCAACAAGGTTACCTTTCGATGATGATCACCTTCCACTTCTCCCCCAAACCAATTTCTCAAACTAGAGTCAGGGTTTTCTTCTCTTCTTTCCCCAAACCTGTTCTCGATCATGATTAAAACATGATTCTCCTCCATTCTTTGGAACTCGTTGCTTCATTTCTTCGTTCAAGCTCGGCGGTAGGTTGCTGTCACCGCATAAGTAAATCAAGTATAGGATATATGGTGGAGTTTCATAAAGGCTCAAAAGGCTTTCAATGGGGTTAGTGAAAGGTATAGAAAAAGGATTCAGAAAGGTGAGTACCACTAATCATATTCATGCTGTTGACAAATAAAGACTCAAGGGTAGCAATGTTCACACGGGTGCACACAGGACTTTCAATTAGAGTAGCAAGCAAACTCACTCATCAAAGTAGCATGGGTCGAATTCAGTCACAGCATATATCAGCAAGCAGCAAAGCAGAAAGCAAATCCAGTGCTCCCTCATCCTAGTTATGGCTCAAACTCAGTACTCTCTCATAGATCAAAACAATTTTCAGCAAGTAGATGACCTTAGACTTAACATATGCAAACAAAATCTAACAGAAATTAAACTACAAGTTATTAAGTGCGAGTATTTAAGGTTAGTACAGACCGAATAGTTAAGCAGGTAGCAAACAAATCAAATTTCTCCCCCAAACCTAGCTAAGAGCATATAGAAAACTAGGAAAGTGAAGAGAAAATGAAAAGATACTCCCCTCTCGGTGCTGCTTCTCCAGTCCAGATGGCGCTTCAAGATGATGATTCTCCAGGAGGCGGTGGAGGATAAAATCCCTGATAGCCTTCGTAGTACAGCGTCGGATCGACGTCGGGTGGTGGATAGAGCTGCGGAGGCGGGTAGTAAGGTGGATACTCGAAGTGACCATACCCGTCAATGTTCTCATGCCGGAAGGAGATCTGCTCATAACGGTGCAGGTAGGTGACATGGTCGTTCCACTTCGACCTTCGGCCCATTCCGTTCATCTCATCTCGACTTCGTTAACTCCCTTGACTCTCCATCTGATAGTTGTTCACAAATTCTCTGAATGAATTCATGTCAAAAGCTCCTTGCGGCTAATTCGCTACTCCTCTTCTTCTAAGCTCGGCTTTGGCAGCCTTCTCCTGCATTTCAAGGAGGTTGATAGTTCTGTCTCCATCAAAAGGTTCAGTGAGTCGAGCTAATCCTGTCTCACTGATAGGAACTCCATTCTTCTGGCATATGGCGGTGATGAGATCGGGGAATAGTAGGTTCCTTCTCGTGTTGTTCTTCACCATTTGCATCTCCTTCACAATGATTCTCCCAACATCAATGTAGTGACCCTCCATAATTGCGTAGACAAGAGTGGCTACGTCGCCCTTGAGCCCTTCGTGGTGCAGGGTCGGCTTCAAATTGGTCTCTACAAAGTGCATCCAAAACCTTGCTCTTCCGTTAAGTGTAGCCCTCGGGATGGACATTCCCACTGCATCCTCTCTAAATCTCTCTCCAAGTAATACCCTTGGGATGTCTTCTAGGATCTCTCCGTACTCCATCTCGTCATATGCCGGTTCCTTGTATACTCCATGGATGTGCTCCTCCGGGATTTCGAAGAACTCATTGATAGATCCTGGCCCAAACATGACCTCTACCCCCTCGAATGATGACGGGGCGATGCAAAAGTGCATCCTCCGGCTTCTTGACCTTCAGTTGGAAGTATTCCGCGTAGAACTCCCGGACTATCCCGATGTCATACCCTCGGAGAATGGAAGTGAAAGTTCCGCAATCATAGAGGCTCAAAACGTCGTGAATCCAATTAAGGGTCGGGTTTATCCCCCATTCGATCACTACTTTCCTCTAGGGGACCACCCCTCGGCCATTATTAACCAAGAGCTAACTCCGAGCCTTGCTAGAGAGATTCCCCAATGCCACCTTCTTTCCTTTCTTTGCTCTATTGTTGCTTGGTTCACCCACATCCTCTCCTCCTTTGGTTCTTCCCATTGTACCTAGGCCAAAAAAGTGTGTGAGATAGCATGTTTGGAGTTAAATCAAGTCTAAGGCTTACATGCAAATCCAATGGGGATTCTTCTCCCCCAAACCTAATGTGTGGCACGAGGTGTATGCAAAATTATAGCTTGTAATAAGATCAATAGCCACTTCAAAATAATGCAAGAACTAGGCATGTAACTCAAGTTTTCAAGTTGTGTCAAGCATCAAGTTGAAAGGCAAATTGCAATGTAATCTCCATCCTATGAGCATATGACGATGCAAACATGTTTTCTAAGCATACTTCAACAAGTCACTACCATGTAAGCAAGTAATCGAAGGAGAAAGGGGTCGACAAAGGAGTTTGTTCTATTGAGACATTTTATCAAACACTTGGTAGGCAAGAACAAAAACTTCAAATTCTCAAACGATTTGTAAAATCTCCAACAAGCAAGTAATGAAGTAGTGAATACTAGAAGTAAGCATGTATCCACATATCTCAAACATCAACAAATCAATCAATTTTAAGCACATAAATGTGATGAGACAATATTCTAACGTCTCATTTGGTCCTTTTTAGCGGTATTTTGTTAGTCTTTGACCTTAGTTTTATAGTGTTTTTGTACGTTTTTATGCTTTGGTGCTTTGTTTGTGTTTTGTAGGATTTTTGTGTCCCGAAGGTGAAAATCGGAGTGAAAACTTTGGTTCTAAATCTTTGAATGTAGAGTAGCTGGGCGAAAACGGAAGTGGATTCGGAGTTCGGATGAAGATTTGAGAGCCGTTTTAGCGAAGCTTGCAAAAGTGAAGTTTTACGAAGTAGTCTAGCCATTTTGGCCATAACTCTCTGATATGATGTCCGATTGACCTGCGCTTGGTGGCCACGGAAAGATAATTCAAAGGGATACAACTTTCGTTTTGGAAGCATGGCCAAATTCTGTCTGCAGCAAAAGTTACAAAGGTTTTAAGCTCTCTGTGGTGAGATTTTGCGAGAGCAATTTGGGAGCCTAAACAGTGTCTCGCTGGGGCGAGCTATTTTGCCCGCCGCGGCGAGATTCGGCGAGATTTGCGATAAAACCTCACAGATTCAGCGAAAAAACTCCTTTTTATGTTAGAATTAGGTCTTCCTTTTGCCACAACTTCATATACTTGATTTTTTCATAGAAAAAGAGGCTCCTAGACATTATTCTTGACATTGAAACACATTGGAGCTTGGTTTTATCTTTGATTGAAGGATTGATATAAAATTCCTGATTATTGTGGTAATTCTCTATTGTTTATCTCTTTAGAATTCGTTCTTGTTCTTGTTGTCGAATTGTATGAGCTTGCATGCGATTATCATTCTGTTTATGTTTAACATGAGCAATATCTTGAATTCTTTGATCCATGCTTCTATCATGAGTAGCTAAACCACTCCGAACACGGTAGTTATGTGATGGTATTGTATAATCGTTTCTTGGGTTTTGGATTCATTCATATAGGTTCGTCTAGTTCAAAATCTTCGTAAAACCTTCAATCCAATAAGCTAGTTCAAGACTTTCAAAATCGTTTTCGGTTGAGGATCGTGGATTGACAACCCACGATTACTCTAGTTTGAAATATTCAAATAATGATTGGTTGAATTGGATTGATTGATTTCTGTACGCCGACCGCGTGACAAATATGAATGATTGCCCTAGAACGAATTAGCATGACTTGATCATTACTACTGTGTTCATCTTCTCTCATTGTTAAAAATCTTTATTTGCTTTATCTTATTCTAGTTTTTAGAAACAACCATCTTACAAATCAATCTATTTTCACAAGTAACTGTTTGCTTTCAAACCGTTGTGGTAGCTTAATTGGTTCCTTAGCGAACAATCTTGTGGTTAGCATTGTCTGTCTATAACAACTGCTTACTACTTGTTTTCTAAATATTAATTTGAGCACATCAAAATGCTAAGCACCAAAAAAGCAAGAAGAAAGTGCAAGCAAAGAGATGAATGATAAGTGCATTGAATTGGAGATCTAATGAGAATAATAATGAGTAGAAATCACTTACTTGATGTTGATGATGGATGGGCAAGCTAATAATGCAATGGGTATGATAAAATTGAAGAGAAAGTGAAGAAATTTGGGAGAGAAATGAAATGAGGAGGGGAAAAACGTTTTTTGGGTTTTGAAGGGGGAAGGTGAGCTGGGAGCAGCTCACAGCGGTCGCTAGGGGGCCGCAGTGAGGCTGCTGCCCGGCCTCCTTGTCCCTCGCGATGTTTCGCATTTTTTCGATTCTTTTTTGTTTTTCAATTTTTCAAAAGGCAAACATAATAAATAAGAAATTTTGAAAATGATTTTGAAAAGTTTTTTGAAAAATAAATTTGGCACGGAAAACGAGAAAAAGATGCAAATTGAAAATACGAATGCAAGTGCGTAAAAGTAAACGTGACCTTGGGTTGCCTCTCAAGAAGCGCTTGTTGAAGGTCTTATAGCTCGACCCCTGGTTGTTGATGACTCAGTTGTTGGGGTGGGACGCCCGTTCTCCATCGGTGTTAGTAGTCATCCAATCTTCCTTGAAGCTCGGGTCGGCGTTCCAATCTTTCACTCCCATGTTGAATCGGTCACCTTCCCTTATAAACTCGAACTTGTAGAGGGTACTTCCTTCATTCTTGAGTCGGTTTCTAAAACCCTTGTCATCCTTGTAGTTCTTGTAGAATAGCCCCTCATTTCCCAATTTCCATCTTCCGGTCATCCACTTGTCCAGATAGATCTTATAGGGTTCGTCCTCCTCGTTCCTCGGATCTGGAAACTGGAAGTGAATCTCATTCGAATAGAAATAGTTCTTATCTATTTCCTTCATCTTCGTCAGTGCATCTTGAAATTCTCCAGGTGGTTGATCCTTCTTTCTCCTTGGCGATCTTTCAGCTACAAGTTTCCCTTTCATGAAGTGCGACCTTCCGACGGACAATTCCACGTCACTCTGCAAACCATTAATAAACATAGAAACTTTTCTGCTAGTTATATCAATAATGGTGTTAGTCATTATCATAAAGGGCCTTCCCAGATACAAGTTTCTATTGTTGTTATTCTCGTAGTCGACTACCAGCAGATCCACCGGGATTATGAGAGCACCTACTTTGATCAGCACGTTTCTAACCGTCCCATAGTTCTTTTCTATGCTCATGCCAACGTCGTAGGACATGCCACAAGCGTCGGTCTTCCCTGTCAACTTGAGTCTCTAGTACATCTCTAAGGGGATAACATTCACATCGGATTCCAAGTCTAGAGTTCCTACTACCATCCCGCCCCCGATGTTAATTTGAAATGCTGAGGGATTGATTTCCCTCATGGGGATATTAGTCCAGAAGTAGGGGTTTTCTTTCCTCTTATTCCTCCTGAAATTCTCTATTTGGTTCTTCTCCCCATAGAGGTACTTGCATAATGTCAAGGAATCATCTTCTATATGCAGTTCACTAGATAAGGTAGAGTTAAAGTGAGAGTTAGAGAGCTTATCGAGGAGTTTTTCGGAAGTCTGTCTGTCTTCTGCATCCATCCGCTGTATAGCTTCCTCCTCATCTTCGCTTTCTTCGTCTTCTTCTTCCTCCTCATCACGTTGCTCTAGAAGTATCATCAGCCTCTCTGTTATGTTTACCAAGCTTCCTTCCACTTCTTCTACCTTCTCGTTGATCATGTAGAGCACCTCGTCCGCTCTTTCAATAAATGCCTCTACCTTTTCGTCCCTTTCCTTCTATTTCTCCATAAACTCCCTTACTGTCCTTAGCTCTTTGATGATGAAGTGGATCTTTCCTTCCAAAAGGGGTGACTCCTGCTGAGCTGGTGCGGTTACCCTTATCGGTGTTATGGGGGTAAGAGGTCGACTCCGGTGTTGCCTAACTTCATGCCAGGTTTGGGTTAACGGAGGGGTTTGGACTGATGGTTCACCATCTTGGATGTAGTTTGCCTCCTCCGGTGGTTCCTTGTGTCCATCTTCTCCTTCGGACTCCCTCCTAGATAGTTCGGCTTCTATATCATCAAGCCTTTTCGTGATCATTCTCCATGGAACCTCTTCGTGGCACGAACTTCCTTAGACCAGGCACTCCTTCCTCGCCCCTTCTGCATTGAGTTTTCACTGAGGTTCTCACATACCTCCCAAATCCTTCTTGGGGGCACGTCCAGCAGATTTCATTGACATGCTCTGTCAATAAGTGCCTGGCTGATAGAGTCAATTCCCTTATAGAAGTTGTTGACATTGTCGAACAACGCGTGGGAGTGCATCGGGCACCTGTCAAGTAGATCCTTATATCTCTCCCATGCTTCATAGAATGTTTCTCCGTCCAGTTGGTTGAAGTTCTAGATTTGGCTCTTCAGATTGGACGTCTTCATAAACTTGTTGTAGACTTCGTCCCATGTAGTCAAACTACCTGGTTGTAGTGAGATAAGCCAGCTCTCCGCCTTGTCCTTAAAGCAGCTGGGGAAGACTCTCCTTGTGAGTTGACATTCCGTGAGCTCGTTTAATGGTATTCCTCCAACCACTGTGTAGAATTCTCTCATAAAGTGCATAGGATCTTCAATTGGGTTCCCGTAGAAGTGTGGTAGCTGGTTTAGATGAGTTCCCTTCAGATCATATTCTCTAGCGATCCTTTCCAGATAGATGCTTGAGGTATGCGATGTAAGTCTCGGCATAACATAGTCGCGCATGGGTCTGTCGTCTTCATCCACCAGTTCCACCCATGCATTGTTATCCCTTCTTCAGTTCTCATCTAACCTCAATCTTTCCTGGGCTATCCTTAGCCTTTCTAGTTCCAGCTCTTCGCTTTCAGCTTGAATCTCAAGTCGAATACTAAGCAGCTATTCAGAAATATCGACATTCCCAGATGGATTGTCGTTGTTGTTTCCTTCTCCACCCATGTTGCTAGATGCTTCCATTGTGGCAGTAAACAGTCTTCGCCTTCCAAGCTTATCTATGTTGTCTCTAAGCGGTGCTACTGGTATTCCTGCACATCTCCTGCTTTGCATAAAGACTAACAAACAAACCCTTGCAGATACAAATATATAATACTAGAAAGAAAATAAACGGAAATCTAAAATTACTTATTTTTAGATTTTCTTGATAGGTAAACTAATATGGGAAATAAAAAAATTTGGATTTTTTTGCTATGGAGATAGATTCTCACAGATTTTCTAATTTTTTGGATTTATGATGTACGTATTAAAAAGATAGTGCGTAAATTAAAAAGTAAAAGAAATATTTCAACATATCTCGGTCGATCGAAACTTGCTTGAGCGGTCAAGTGCCCCCGGTAGCAGCGCCAAATTTTGATGTGCACTTAGAGATCTCATTTTCCGTTATAGAACCTGTAATCTCCAAATACAATCAAGACTAAATTTATAAGTCAGAAGTCCTCAAATCCACAATTTATAGCATAAAGTTGACTCGGGATGTCGTTCTCCACGGACACTTAGCATAGGAACAAGCAAATAACGTTGTGATTGAATGCAGAAAAGTAAACAATTTTAATCTCAGATAGAATAATCAGTTCGCAGTAAACCCTAAATTGCTTTTGTTGTAAATCAATAGTTGACAGACGTAAAGGTTCCCCAACCTCCCTCTGTTATGCTACTCTCAACTTCCTAGTTAAAATCCTACACAGTTACCTCTAACGATAGTAGGGCATAATACTATGGTGCTCAAGGCGCAGTCAGCACGAGTACCCCTACTCAGTTCAATGAAACTACTATGTCACTCAGAAGAAACATCACACCATGAAGGATGTACAGAGTTGTACAACCATGATTTATGTCAAACTATTCGATTAACATATCCCGGTATGTAAAGAAGTAGCTAAAGCAGAGTTACGGCGGTTCGCCTTTACAAAAGGAAATTAGCTACTCATAGTAATCAAAGAACAGTAATCGAAATTTAAGAAGAAAGGAAAAAGAAGCTTAGTGTCTGATGATCTTGATGTCTTCGTGTTGCTCCTCCTAAGGTTTCTTCCTTCTGGGTGCCTGACGTCCAGGGGGTTAGGGTTTCACTTCCACGATGATTGGTTCTCTCTCAAGGAGAGCTGCTTCGTGAGCTGTGTGGATTCTAAGACCCCTGAGGTCTTACTTATAGGTGAAATTTCGACCTCCAAACCGCCATTCTTCAATAAGGAAGGTTTAAGAAGGCGGGCCTCAGCCTGACAAGCCAACAGAGCAGCCCAGGTGAAAAATAGCAGAGTGACTACGGCCGCCTGGTGGCCAAAATGACCCCTACTGCGGTCCCCTGGTGGCCCCCATCTTCGATTGTTGCAGCTTCGAATCTGTTTTCTTCGTTCTTCAATTTCGGGCTTCGTAACTTCGTTTCCTTGAAAAGTGGTCTTCTACAAAGTTGTTCCTCCTTCAATTATCTTTGCATCAGTTGGTCGCATGACATGTTTTTGACTCCTCAAACTCTGTGCAACGGCTGATCCGGCGTATTTGCTTCCTTTTCCGGATTTGGCACAATTATGCCGTTTTGGTGCCTCAAATCGTGCAAATCCTCAAAACCACGGTCATGACCTACATAAAACACGCAAAGATGGTAATTGACCATAAAACAACACAAATATTGCATCTAGGGCAAAAAATGAGGGTCTAAAAGTATGTTATATCGCACATTTCATTGTCACATTACAAAACACCCAATTATGGGGTGGTGATGGATTCAATGCATGCTAATTAGGGTTTATGCAGTTCAATAACAGTAATATGAGATTTACTTTGTACTCTTTTGATTAAATGCGTATGTAGCTACAAAATCATCAACGGATGATGCAACTGATTTACCACCAAAACGTCGAGAGATTGCAAATCCATAGGTTCGTATCAAACACATAACTGCATTAGCTTATTAATTGTAGCTTAGTGAAATTGACGTAATGCTATATGTTATGTAGAACAAAATAAGTTAGCTCATTTTCATAATCCTTCGTACCTTATCTGATATAAGGTGTATGCCTAGAGCGCTAGAGTAGTGTAATAATCATTAGGACGTGTCCCAGTGATGACTAGAGTAAATCGATATCGTTATTGTTGCATGTATTCCTGCTAGCTAGCTTGATTTCTGTCACCACACCATAATTCCCTCTCATATATTCGTTTTCACAAGTTTATCTGTTTTCTAGTTAGTCTGCATCATAGTTAGATTATCATTCTGCTGCCGAAGCAAACAAACTTTACTGCTTTTCGTACTGTTATTACTATTCATAAACCATACTCAGCCTAGTTAAGTTCTTGAGAGACCGACCTCGGGGTTAACTTCACTGCACTACAAGTTTTCGTAGTGTTGAGAATTAACTCTTGGCTTAACCAAATGTTCAAACTTTGATATGACACATCAAGTTTTTGGCGCCGCTGCCGGGGACTTAACTCCTTTGTTAAGTTTACGAATTTTAGTTGTCAGTTGTATATATTAGTTAGTTTTTGTTTTTGCTGTTCTTCTCTCTTTAGTATAGCTTGTTTGGCGGAACTACTCTGGCTTCTTTCTTTTGTGTGTGCAGGTGTGCATGAATTACCTGTATTGCGATGAGTGCGGAATGTATGGTCATGTTGCGAGAATCGGTGATAAAGACCCGCTCATGCTGTCGTTTCTGGAGAGAAACTCGATAGAGCATGGTATAGATTTAAGGAGCTGCAGCAGACGCATCAGAACCATGGTTTAACATTGGGAGAGCTCATGTTGAGTTTCTACAATGGTATAACAAGTGGTTGTAAGAGAACGGTGGCTAGAGCGGCTGGTGGGTCAATCATGAGTTTGACTCCTCAACAACTTGAGGAATTGGTTGCCATGATCAGAGAGTACGCGGTGCTTCTTGGAGAAGAATAAGAGACTACTACTAACACTACCACCATACCGGAAGAAGAAACCCCCATTTCAGTTGAAGGAGTTTGTGAGATTTTAGATGATTAGTTGGTCATGGAGGAGGACACGTCCACCTATGTGATTGACAAAGAGACTGAATCACCCGTTTTCGATTATTTGGAGATGGAGCAGACACCTGATACCACCCAGAAGACACCATCAGATTCACTTTCCATTCCCCCACCATCCAGTGATCTGTACATACTAGCCCCAACTCTCACACGAGATTGCCTGGGAGTTCAAACCCCCTTTGTCGTTTTTACTTTCCTCCTGATTCCCTTAGTTTTATTTTAGTCTTTAATTTATCTAATTTTGGTTTGCAGGGAATCATGGAAAAAAAAATAGGAGAGGAGCTAAATATGGCACCCAAATTGCTGAGCATAGCGGAAAGGATGTAAGGGATTCGTTCTCGTTAGATAATGGATAGCAGCAGCTACACGTTTCAGGGAAGTACATTTTCAGCTTTCTTTCTTTCTTTCTAGCCTATTCGCTGGGGACCAGCTCTAGTCTAGATTAGGGGAAGGAGGTAGCTTTCATGCACTTATCCATTTACGTCTCGTGTCTGTCGTGTCTCGTCGTGTCAGTCCTTTTCCTGTTTGTGTGATTTTCTATTGTGTCTAAGTCTGACTCCCAAGTCGAGCGTCTATTGCATGTACTAAACCTATTTAATGCTTGAGTTTTGATTGATCTCTGATTATTAGAAGTTGGCATGTTATAAAATTGTTAAGTTCGTTTCTCTTGTAAATAGAAAGTCTATTCTAGTTCTGTAGTCCAAAAGTCTGTGAGCAAACCTTAGCCAATGAAAAAATATTATACCGGCAAATTTTGTACTTGTGTGATTTATCGGGAAGTGAAAACTCCCTTGTTTGCGCCTCATCATGCTCATGTACTCTGTGTAAGTTAAGTATGACGGACGGCATGTTTTTCATTCCTTATTTGCTCAACCCAAACCCGTTCCATGAACAGGTTTGGGGAGGAGGTTTCTGTGTGCCATATATGTATATATGACTGTGATTTGGCTTTTGTTCTCTCTCTCACACACACACACACACACAGATATATATATATATATATATATATATATATATATATATATATGGCTTTTGTTCTCTTTTGATTAAATGCGTATGTAGCTATGTGTATTGCGTTTTACCCACAAAATCATCAAAGGATTATGCAACTGATTTACCACCAAAACGTCTAGAGATTGCAAATCTATAGGTTCGTGGCAAACACATAACTGCATTAGCTTATTAATTGTAGCTTTATGAAATTGACGCCTTCACTAATGCTATATGTTTTGTAGAACAAAATAAGTTAGCTCATTGTCATAGTCCTTCGTACCTTATCTGATATAAGGTGTATGCCTAGAGCGCTAGAGCAGTGTAATAATCGTTAGGACGTGTCCCAGTGATGACTAGAGTAAATCGATATCGTTATTGTTGGATGTATTCTTGCTAGCTAGCTTGATTTCTGTCACCACACCATAATTCCCTCTCATATATTCGTCTTCAAAAGTTAATCTGTTTTCTAGTTAGTCTGCATCATAGTTTGGTTATCATTCAGCTGCCGAAGCAAACAAACTTTACTGCTTTTCGTACTGTTATTATTATTTGTAAACCATACTCAGCCTAGTTAAGTCCTTGAGAGACTGACCTCGGGGTTAACTTCACTGCACTACAAGTTTTCATAGTGTTGAGAATTAAATTCTTGGCTTAAACAAATATTAGAACTTTGATTTGACTCATGAATGACACACACCTTTATAGTGGTATTTGAGGGTTGTGTAATCCTTCAACTAATCCACTCGCCCTTTCACAGGACTTGAATTCACTAAGACAAGATGATGAGGTTCCTTACAAAATCTTATCTGTAGTCTAATCCCTTTAACACTAGTTTCCCAATCAAGTGTTTCCCTTGAGTTATTCTCTAACTTTCTCAGCTACGTACTTCCTCTACTCAGTAACCTTGAGCTATTCCTCAGCTTTCTCAGTTAAATCCCTTCCTTAACACGCATGTTGGTGTTTTAAGGTTGTGATAGTTGTCAAAGTAAGTTCTACTTTGTAACGTGTTCCAGTTACTCAATAAAAACTTGAAGAATCAATCTTCCTTAATGCTCTTTTCAAAGTATGGGAAGTTGTTCTTGATGACCCAAGGCTTGTTACTTGTTTAGGAGAATGAATCACTGATAAGTCGCAACTATGTTCTTGTAATTCAACTCCTTCAGCGTATTCAAGACTTGTTGAAGTTCAGAACACTTAGAACTTGAGAGCTACTTGGAAACTGGGAGCTTGACTTGTAACAGAAAGCTTAAGTGTTAGCAAGTTGGTTTGAAGGCTTATATGATTGTGTTCTTGCTCTGAAAATCTGTTAACTTTCAAACATTCTAAGTACTTATATTTATAGTTGGGAATCCTCCCGTTTGAATAGTATCCATTAGGCATTATGGGATTCAAACTACTGATATTTGAAAATAGTACTGTAGTGAGCTTTGTCTCTTTGCAAAGACCTTACCGCTTTTGCTCAGACATCTTTGTCTCCGCATTAAATGCATTGTACTATTTTTGTCATGTAGTCTCAAAGGATATGTGCAAGGTATCTGAGCCTTTACAAATTCGTTTCTCAGTTTCCTCTTATTTCCAGAAACGTATTTGAGTGAAACTTGTCTTTGAAAGACAATTGTTTCTTCAAGGTGTCTGAGGAGACCTTCATTCCTTGTCTTCAGTTATCTTGTTCAGTTTTAATCTTCAAAATGAAGAGTAAGTATAGTAAAAGGGAATATTTTCCTAAACTATAGGAAAATCCGATTTTTACAATAAAGAACCAGACAGAAACACTACAAACCGGTCAGCAGATTTTATATAAATACTTTAAATAAACAACACAATCTCTCACAAAACAATACCACTCAACCATCTTTATTTCTCTACAAAAACCTAGTGAGAGAAACTTTCAATTCCCCCCTCTCTCTCATCTCGAGCTCCATCATCTCTCCACCATACACCTCGATCTGCCGCGAATCCTCCACGCACGGATGTTTTAATCACATCCACCGAAGACCGGATCCGACGATGGAGTAATCACGGAGCAGATTTCACTAAGGTCCAAATGGTTGTTTTTCTCTATCGCAATCCGACGAGTGATAAGCAGAAGAAGAGCGGAAAGGCAAAGATTAGTTTCGAGCTTATTTGGTTGATTTACTCAGTTTTGTCTCTTTCTCTATGAATTTGAGTTGATTGTGCTAGTGATTAGTTTTGTATACATGATTTCTAGATTGTGCTTTTGTGCTAGTGATTAGTTTTGTATACATGAACCTATTTGAACCTTTAAACATTCCTTTCCCAGTTTCCTCTTTTCTCCAGAAACCAATTTGAGTGAAACTTGTCTTTGAAAGAAATTGTTTCTTTAAGGTGTCTGAGGAGTCCTTACGTCCTTGTCTTCAGCTATCTTATGCAGTTGACTTGATCTTCAAAATGAATGTCCTCCTGCTGGATGCTTGCTTCTTTGTTCTTCAATAAAGATATAAAAATTACATTTAAATGACATAACATCCTATACAAGATTAACTGGACTAACATACTCAGTAAGCTTCCTCTTATACAATGTTCAACTGAACTAAGAGTACTAGTTACATGTCTGTGCTCAGATAAGTCATACAGGTTACTGATCAAAATTAAAAAGATATTCCTAACATAAGGAAAACCCCTTGGAGGAATCAGAGTATTTGACTTGGGTTAGACAAAGAAATAGGGTTCTAGTTCAAGGTTACTACGTTGGAAACTTAGGATTAAAGAGATTTTGCTTTGGATATGATTTTGTAAGGGAACTCATTATCCTGTGTTAGTGAATACAAGTCCTTGTGAAGTGATGTGACAATGAAATGTGCGATTTTGCACGCTTTTAGACCCTCATTTTTTCCAAGATTCAATATTCGTATCATATTTTGGCCAATTACCAACTTCTTGTGTATTTTGTAGGTCATCATCGTGTTTTTGAGGAATTGTGCACCAAAACGTCATATTTGAGCGAAATCGGGGAAGTTAAGTAAATACGCTGATTTGGCCGTTGCACGGAGTTCGAGGTGTCGAAACATGTCATGTGACCAACCAATGCGAAGATAATTGAAGATGCTACAACATTGTAGAAGAACACTTTTCGAGGAAACGAAGTTACGAAGCCCGAAATCGAAGAACGAAGAAAACAGATTTGAAGCTGCTGAAATCGAAGGACAGCGGTCGACAGTCGACCGCAGAAGGCCTTGTACGGTCTATTGTCGACCGCAGTGATGAAGAATGTTCCAAAAACAGGCTTTTTACTGGCCTGTCAGGCTAAATCCCACCTTTCTAACCTTCCTTATGATGAATGGCGGCCAGATCATGGATTTTCAAGTATAAATAAGACCCTTGGGGTCTCATAATCATTCACCGCTCACAAAGCAGCTCTCCTGAGAGAGAATCAGTCCTTGGGGAAGTGAAACCCCAAAACCGCTGGCCGTCAAGCACCTAGAAGGAGGAAACCCTAGAAGCAACACGAAGACATCAGAGACTAAGTTGCTGCTGTTTCTTCTTCTTCTTCTTCTTCTTCTTCTTCTTCTTCTTCTTCTTCTTCTTCTTCTTCTTCTTCTTTCTTTCTTTCTTTCTTTCTTGTTTTTCGATTTCTGTCTGTAATAGAATACTATGAGTAGCTAACTTTCTCTTGTAAAGGCGAACATCCGAAACTCTGTTGTTGCTACTTCTCTATATGTCGGGTTATATTAATGGAATAGTTCTTAGACATAAATCATGATTATACAACTCTATAAATCCTTCGTGGTGTGATGTTCTGTTGAGTGACACAGTAGTTTCATTGAACTAAGTAGGGGTATTCGTGCTGAATGCGCCTTGACACCATAGTATTATGCCTTGCTGTCGTTAGAGGTAATCGCGTAGGATATTAACTAGGAAGTTGGGAATAGCATAGCATGAGGGAGGTCGGGGGGTCATTTAAACCATCACACCATCGATCATAACCAGGATAATTTAGTTTACTGCGAATCAATCATCTGCTGGCAATCTATTTACTTTTAATCAGTCTGCTGTCTGCACGCGAAATCAAAACGTTTCTTGTTTGTTCCTATGCTAAGTGTCCATGGAGAACGACATCCCGAGTTAACTTACTACTATTCTGTTAGTTTGTGAGCTTCCGGAAAATATAAATTTAATCTTTGATTGCAATTGAGGATTACAAGTACTACAACACTTTCTAATCGTTAAGTGCACATCATGAAGACCGAAGTATATTACTTGAAGGATTACAGCACCTTCAGATACCACTATACACAAGTGTTATTTACGTTCAACAAGTTACATTCAACACCTTATCGCTATATCTGCCTAAAGTAGTTTTGTTCACTGAAAGAACACACCCAGTCACTTAATTGTAAAAAACTTCCGCACTCTGTAAAATATAAGTACCAACAGGCACCCATACCTTCTGAGAAATTTGTTTTAGATATAAAAAGTTTTAAAGCCAATTAACCCCCCCCCCCCCCCCAATACTTTAACCTTGACCACCATTTTCATCACTCATAATTTCTTGATTGAAGATTTCAAGTGCAGTAAGGTATGGATCCCCCCCCCCCCCCAGACAACTTCTTCTTCGGAAGGTGTCTTCTTAGTTGTTTTCTCAGCAACTTTGATAACAACTTCTTTTTCAGCAGTTGGCTTGAACCTTCAGTGATTGGTTCTTTAGTAACTGCTTTTTTAGAAGTGGGTTTAAATATCGAACCTTCAATGGTTTCTCCAGTTTTTGTGACATCGACCCACCCTGAATTATCATCATCTCCTCCTCCTCCTCCCGTTATGACCTTCTTCGACTTCTTGGCCACTTTCTTCTTCTTTGAAGTTCGTGAAGATTAAATAATTCCCTTTATTTTCTTTGGCCCTTTACCTTCACTAACTTCAGGCTTTATCTTTTAATCATACAAATGTTTCAGTATCACACATGTTTTGTCCAAATTTGTATCACCTCTAAGTGTAATGCCTAACATTTCAAGGAGATAGCACAATCTCAGTCCAAGAGGGATTAAAGTTCTTGGACAAACTCCATCATTGAGTTCTTGAACCTGGAAGTTGTTGATGCTAGTCACAAGTTTGTTAAACTTGTACTTGGCCTAGTTGATTCTTTTATCATGGCTTCTCAGCAAGTGTAAGAGCATCGATCGCTCAGTACTCAATTGACCTAATCCTCCAGTGTTACAATCAATACATATTTCTGACGGCATCCACTAAGGTAGCATATGTGGTCTCCACTTTCTTAGTGGTACCAGTCTTAGGTAGGTTCAGCAGGTCGCCAAACCATTTCCAATCAAGTTCAATCGTGGTTCCTTGTTAACTTTTCTTCTGATAAGCAGTTTTTCAGTCCTGAAATTGTATGGATCGGGACTGAGTACCAAATACAGATATTGTAACTACGTATTGTAACAATACTCAAAACCAATATCTACAAACTATCTTAGAGTCTAAACAGCAGAATGTAAAGAACACAAGATACAAATAATATCTAGCAGATTATGAATAATCTGCCGAGCCACAGGCGAAATATCCACTATAAAATATAGCGGAATTACAAAAAGATATCCAGAAAATATTCCTATAATCTAGAATATCAAACACTAAGCACTTGAATCAGGCCACCAATTCGACGCTAGATCTCGCACAAACAAAGAGAGAGATGACTAACTAAAAGCTTAGTAAAAGAGATGCAAAACAAGCTGCTACAGAATATCTATCTTACGCGTAAAAGCTTGTTATGAATCTATGAACTATTCGACTAGTATTTATAGTTGTGAATATTAATCCAACTAGTACAATAGTTCTATCTTGATTGAAAGTCTTGATCATGTTGAATCACCATGTTCTTCTCCTAATTCTTCTCAGTCTTCCATGCATCGAGTATCCTTCTTGGAATACAAGTAGAAAACCTTCTTCGGTTAGGATTCTAATTCCTTTCCCTCTTCAATATCTTCTAGTATCCAAACTCCAAGAGTTCTTTTCCATAAGATATCTGAACCTGTTAAACCTGCTAAGACTAAACCAAAATCGTGGAACTATATCAAAATGAAGTAATGCAAAATCCATAAATAGAAAGTCCAGTGTACAGACAACTAGTATTGTGACAATACTAAGCCAAGTTAGTATTGCACCAATACTTAGCTAAAGTCTGCACTTTCAAGTCCCATCAGTGACTGAAGTATTTACTGTAGAAGAGTTATCACAAAATTCTATGATAGACAAAATAGAAGGTGTAGCAGCCAAGAAAGATGAAATCCCAGCTTCATCCAGGGATTGTAACATTTCTTTCTTCTCTTCCGTGTCCTTCTTAGCCAGGGTATGAATAGTGTCTTGATCGACACTTGCACCCCATTGTAACATTTCCATGCAGCCTGCAGGATCCCACCGACTCTAGTTGAACTCTCCAGTAACTCTGCCGTCGGCAATTACCGGTGAAGTGGTAGTAGGGTTTGAGAGTGTTGAAGCTGTTTTCCATTATACAGTAAATTGGAAGTGATTAGTGAAAAAATCGCAGAGAAGGTTTTCCGATTTCCAGGGAGGTTTCAGAGAGGTTTTTGCCATTTTCAAATAAAAGTGTTGGAGATTAGAATTGTGAAGTGTTTAATATTCTCAATTTCTCCCTTTAAATGGCAAGTGTTAATCAGAATAGATTCAATTAATTTGTATCTCTCTTGATTTTACTGCTATAAGTTATATTGGCGTGCCTTGCGGATTTAATGCGTCGTGGCTCATTAACAATACCACGTCTTTGTGAGAATGAATCTTGATCGTACGATTTCAAATGCCATCTATTCAACGGCTTAGATTAAATTCTCAGCAATGACTACAATCTACAAGTGTAACTGTGCCATCCTGATGAACAGTTGGAATTTGCTCTCCACATTAATGTGACTGTATTTGAGGACAAAATGTTCAGTAGGTCAGCCTAAGTGTAGTAAGACAAACTGTTCAGAAAGTCTCATCAACAGACTTTCACTAAAATGTCAAGATTTTAGAAGAAGATAAATATTTTAACTCTCAATAAGTATAAATTGTACCAAAGTCAAATATTTTTGTCAATTCTTTTGAAAGTTTCTTTCACCAAATTGTACCTTCACTTTAGAGAGTAATTTGGTCAATTTCCCTCACTCTTATGTCTATAGGTATGCATTTCAGTGACTAGATACTAAGTTGCAATTTTTCAGCGACTTGTTGATACGTTACTTGTTTCGGTAACTAAGTTTTCTAATTGCATATTTCAGCAATTAGATACCATTATTGCGTGTTTCAGCAATATGCTGCCCCCTTACTTTCATGTCCAACACACTGAATTTCTTTTGTCATTGGGGCATTTCCATAAGACCAAGACTATGTCTTAGAGACATAAATCTACTTTCTTGGAGGGGTTTAGTGAAGATATCTGCCAATTGATCTTCAGTACCACAATATGGCATTTCTCCACATGATCTCTAATGAAGTGGTGTCTAACATCAATGTGCTTTGTTCTTGCATGTAATTATTGATTCTGTATTACATTGAATAAAGTTCAGAAATGTATGTTTATGAAATAATTTTACAAAATACTTTTCTAATATAATACTCATCCGTCCCGAACCCAACTTTCCACTTTCCTTTTTAGTCCATCCCAAACTCAACTTCCTTTCCTAATTTGGAAAGTTTTATACACCACTATAATTATAATAATATTATCTCTATTACTTTATTCACTATCTTTCATACTATATCCACACTCTTTAATACTTTACTAGTACTAACCCGTGGCGATGCCATGGTATAATTTACTTTTAATAATAAATAGAAATGTGAGGATAAAATAAATTAATCGAGAAAATAAGATAGTCAAAATTCTTTGTAAACAACTTTAATCATGGTGTCTATGTGTAGTCCTTCGTCAAATACTATATTATTGTATCTTTGTTTATGGTAACTATATAAAATGTAAAATACGACTCATCATGGGGTACACTACAAGAAATTCGCTGAATAGCGACGGAGAGGGGCGACAGATGCCTATCCGTCGCTACTTAGCGACAAATCGGTCATTTTAGCGACGGAAAGAGCGTTTGGCCCTATCCGTCGCTAATCCGTCATTGTTTCCATCGCTAAATAGTGACGGATCGATAGTCTATACGTCGTTAGTGTTTGTTGACTTTTTGATTTAAAAAAAAAATAAAAATAGTATTTTAATGACGGATAGATTATCCGTCGTTAAATAATTAATTTTTAAAAGAAATAAATAAAAATCTAGCGACGGATATTTCTATCCGTCGCTAAAACCCTAGAAATTCGCATATACAGCCACCATTCACCATATCTTCTTCCATCTTCCTCCACCACCCATCTCCCTTCCACCAATCTTCTTCCATCTTCCTCCACCACCACCCTCCACCGCACCACCACCATCCTCCACCGCACCACCGCCTCCACCACCACCAACACACCACCATCCTCCACCGCACCACCACCCTCCTTCCACCACCATCCTCCACCGCACCACTGCATCCACCCTTCCACCACCACTCCACCACCCTCCTTCCACCACCATCCTCCACTGCACCACTGCTTCCACCCTTCCACCACCACTCCACCACCGCACCACCACCCTCCTTCCACCACCATTATCCACCGCACCACTGCCTTCCACCCTCCATCCAGATCCACAACCACCACCATCCTCCACCCACACACCACCATCACCAGATCCACAACAACCACCACCAGATCCGATATCTGTTTATTGACATAATAATTACAAAAAAAAAAAAACTAATAATTTTTAAAAAAACAAAAACCAGCTAATAATTTTAAAAAAAATAAAAAACAGTTATTTAGCAACGGATAGTTATCCGTTGCTAAATAGAACTCGAATTTGGTGAAAATGTCAACATTTTATCCGTCGTTATTTAGCGACAGATAATCTAATCCGTCGTTGTTTCCGTCGCTAAATAGCGACGGATAGTCTATCCGTCGTTAGTGTTTGTTGACTTTTTGATTTTTTTAAAAAAAAATAGTATTTTAATGACGGATAGATTATCCGTCGTTAAATAATTAATATTTAAAAGAAATAAATAAAAATCTAGCGACGGATATTTCTATCCGTCGCAAAAACCCTGGAAATTCGCATATACAACCACCATTCACCATATCCTCTTCCATCTTCCTCCACCACCCATCTCCCTTCCACCACTCTTCTTCCATCTTCCTCCACCACCTAACTCCACCACTCTTCTTCCAACTCCACCACCCTCCACCGCACAACCGCCTCCACCACCACCAACACACCACCATCCTCCACCGCACCACCACCCTCCTTCCACCACCACTCCACCACCCTCCTTCCACCACCATCCTCCACCGCACCACTGCCTCCACCCTTCCACCACCACTCCACCACCCTCCTTCCACCACCATTCTCCACCGCACCATTGCCTTCCACCCTCCATCCAGATCCACAACCACCACCATCCTCCACCCACACACCACCATCACCAGATCCACAACCACCACCACCAGATCCGATTATCTGTTTATTGACATAATAATTAAAAAAAAAAAAGCTAATAATTTTTTAAAAAACAAAAACTAGCTAATAATTTAAAAAAAAGTAAAAAACAGCTATTTAGCAACGGATAGTTATCCGTCGCTAAATAAAACTCGAATTTGGTGAAAATGTCAACATTTTATCCGTCGTTATTTAGCGACAGATAATCTATCCGTCGTTAGAATCATTGTGACGAAGAAAATGACGACGACTTTTTTATCCGTCGATAAGTCCGTCGCTGACGACTTAGCGACGGATCAGTAGCTGTTTAGCGACGGATAGGTCCGTCGCTAAACAACCAGTTTTTTGTAGTGGTATATGCTTTGAAAGGGGTAGGACCCAACTCGAACCCGTTCTGGACCCGACGGGTTAAAAACATATAGTTTTTTATATCGGATCCTCTATCCGTATCTAATACGTTAATTAATAACTAATACTCCAATCCGAACCAAAATAAAATACAAAATCGTATAACGCAATTAACAGGGTTGGTTCCCAACAACCTCTGTGGTGGTATGTGCTCCCCCACCACTATAGTGGTTTTTTTTTTTTGCACCCACCCCAATATACGCACCCCCTTGTTTACTAACTTAACTATAAAATGTTGCAGTTCGGGTCTTGTCACAAAGGTTTGGAACGAGTTCAAATATATGTCCGACCCGGACACGAACATCACTATTTCAAATGGGTCTGAATTCCGGGTGGATAGAACCTAACCCGTTTATAAGTATAATGATGGAATACCAGTGTAGAGTGTTCCTCACTCTTGTTAATTGTCATAACTTAGAATTTTTCTAGCTAAGGTTTGATGGTACACGAAACTGTATCAAAGTGTGCAAATCCCTTAAATCAAACTTCACCCATAGAATACAAATTAATTTGTGTTCGTTGATGTTACACTACATAAGGTTGTATGAGTTTCATTCTTGTAAGCTTGGATTAGCTTAGTATTGTCTTAGGGTATATAATCTACTTCATCAACATCTATCTATTATATCAAAATGCTTCAATTTGTTGGAGTACACTCAAACTTGTTATTATGATAACTATGACTCAAATAAGTATATTATTTAGTATTGTTCTACTTCGTTATGCTTGGACCATCCTACATATTGGAGAAACACTAATTGAAACGCAAAAAGATAAATCTAAAAAAAATACGGCAAACTAAAATTTTATTTTATTAATACAAACAGACAATCAATATCGGGCATGAACATGTAGATAAATTATAAATTATTTGTATATAGGTAGCCACATTTCGTCAATGATAACAATAATTAAGTTAATTTATGTGATGGTGGATAACGAACACGTGCCCAAGGCTATTCTTCCTTATCCCAGTTGTGCAGTGTAAACTTTGACTCCGCATTTTTCCACACCAACCTTTGCCCCCTCTGCCATTTAAGAATCTCAAATAAAGGGTATTCCTCCCGTATCCAAGTCAAATATGTCCCGAATAATATTTTACAACCGCTCCAACCCCATCTGATGGAGCCCGTTGTCAAAAATAAAAACATCAAATTTATCTCGATCTATATCAAATAAAAAATAACAACTCGAGAAGAATATGCGTAGAGTTGTATTTAAGTACGCCATAATATTTTCGACTTTATGAAAACATGAGAGTCATAAAGTCTAAAAGTTTAAGATGAATTCTTCTTGGCACGACAAATTTAAATATATGTTCAAAATATTTTTCGGAATTTTGCATATAAATTTATACTATATATGCAGGCAATATACACAAAATAAACAGTGAAAATATATTGGCTAAAATGCAATTAATACTACAAAATCCCCTAGGCGATGCCGCGATATAGTTTACGCTTAATAATAATAGAAATGTGAGGACAAAATAAATTAATCGAGACAAGCCCTGGGGTGGTATGTACTACCCCCACGTAACAATTTTGGTATGGATAATACGTACAAATCTACCAAACAAACATCATCATAAGAACACCCAACTGATAATCCATGTGCTAAAACGTTAGCCTGACGTTTCACTTGGCAAAACTTCATGGAATAAAACTCCCCATCAAATACATAAATTTCTTTGAAAAGTGAAACAAAAGGGCAAAGTTAAAAATTATCGATTTAAGAGATTTAATCACCAAAGAACAATCCTTTTCAATTATTACATGTTGCCACCCAAAATCTCGAACAAATTTAGTTCTTAATTTGGCTGGCCAACCTTCCGCATTTCAACAACCATAAGACATAAAACTTTGTCACCAAGCAATAACTTTGCCCACATGATTCATAGCAACAACACTAATACGTCCTCCTATCCGGACTCTGCTCAACCATATCAAAATTTCACGTAGGATGGCTGGAATTTGAATGAATCTGGTGGGGTTTAGTCTATCAACTTTTTATATTATCACATTTAACCTGGCAAAACTGCATAGAACAAAATTCTCTATCAAATACTTGAATTTCTTTGAAAAGTGAAACAGAAGGGCAAAGTTAAAATTTGTCGATTTAAGAGATTTAATCAGCAAAAAGAACAATCATTTTCAATTACTACATGTTGCCATTCAAAATCCCGAGCATATTTAGTTCTTAATTTGCCTGGCAAATTAACCTTCCGCATTTTCAGCAACTATAAGACATAAAATTTTAGTCACCAAGCAATAACATTGCCTTCATGATCATTAGCAAGAACACTAATACGTCCTCCTATTCGGACTCTGCTCAACCGTAGAATTAAAATTTCACGTAGGATGGCTGGAATTTGAATGAATCTGGTGGGGTTTAGCCCTCAACTTTATATATTACATTATATTATATAAGAACACCTAACTGATAATCTGTGCGCTAAAACATTAGCCTCACGTTTAAGTTGGCAAAACTTCATGGAACAAAATTATCTTCTCCCTATTCAGACTCTACTCAACTGTAGAATCAAAATTTATAATTGAGAATCTAAATATCTATTAATTTCTTGTTAAATAGATGGGGGGAGTATTGAATATTTAATAAATGTTGTATTTTTAAAATTTCATTATTTCATTTTATCTTATTTAATAAATTTATATTTTATTTTAGGGAATAAAATGATTTATTTAATTAATAATAATATTCTAGTTTGGTGTATATGGATTTGTCTTGTCACGGTGAATTCAAATATATGTTCAAAATATTTTTTGGAGGCTTGTAAATAAATTTATATGAGATTTAGTGAAAACTATATAATCACCTAAGATACAAAAAATAAATAGTGAAATATATAATGATTGTTAATGCAACTAATTATATAAAATACCACGTAGGATTGAATTAATTTAATAAATGCTCTATTCTTAAAATTGTATTGTTTCATTTTTATCTTAACAACATGGGATTCGTTTTGTCATGATGAATTTATGTTCAAAATTTTTTTCTGATTTTTTAAGATAAAGTTATATGAGATTTAATAAACGTTATGTATGCAGTCAACATACTAAAAATAACAGTGAATTATATACTTGCTAAAATGAAACTAATTCTACAAAATTCCACGTAGAACTAAATGAATCTAGTGAGATTTAGCCCATTCTGTTTTACACAATATACTATTTTTCATAGTTCGTTAATTAAAAATTTGGGCGCTACAATATTACTATTTTATTTTTGCTATTTTATTTTAATGAATAAATAATTTATTTAATTAATAATGATACTCAAGCGTGGTGTATATGGATTCGTCTTTTTTTTCCTCACTCGACACTAAAACGTTAGTCAACACTTTGAGTCTACATAAAGGTTAAGTTTTTTTTTTCCAATCAACACCAAAACCTTGATGATAAATTACACCAACTACCAAAACCTTTTCAGTTCACCAGAAATAAATTATGTACAACCTTGATGATAAAAAAACAAAAGAAAAAGTATAAAAACGATTGCTTGTATAAGAAGAAACATGTAATTACATTATTTTGATGAGAAGAAGTATAATCAGAGGAATTAATCGTATATAATATGGAAAGAGAGATATAATTGTACGTGGCCATAGTTGCAAATTCTTACGTGGCAGGATGTGGTTCTTGATTGTTAAATATTTAATAGCCATTCTGATGTAAATATGCCGACTTTGCATAATTGTTATAAGAATAATAATAGGGAATCATAAAAATAGTTGTAGTTCCTTGAATTCTTGCAATATAGGTGAGGGCATTAAATGAAAATATTTGCCACCTCCTTGATCTCATTGCAATATACATGATTTAAAAATGAAATTTACATGATAAACAAAATACATATATGATATCTTCATTCTCTTTCTCTCTCACTCAGTTATGTCTCTCTTTCAACATTATGTACGATTAATTCTTCTGATTGTACTTGTTCTCATCAAAATAATGTAATTACATGTTTCTTCTTATACAAGCAATCTATTTCATAAATTTTCATTTGTTTTTTTATCATCAATGTTGTATATAATTTATTTCTGGTGAGCTGAAAAGGTTTTGGTAGTAGGTGTAATTTATCATCAAGGTTTTGGTGTTGATTTGAAAAAAAACTCAACCTTTGTGTAGACACAAAGTGTTGACTAACATTTTAGTGTCGAGTGAGAAAAAAAAAGATTGTGACGTAACTTCAAAGTGGCCAAAAAGGTTTTAGTGTAAAATAAAATTTACCCTTAATTAAAATATGTGTCATTTATTGTGGTTCCGTGGGGAGTAGTATCTGATGGGAGCCATATATGATATATACTATTGATGATTAATGAAGCTAGAGATCCATTCAAGGGAAACGAAATGATGATCGATTGAGGGACCAATATAAATTGCATTCATTCATCATGCCTGCTTCTTTGTCCTTTGTATCTTTGTTTAATGGGTTTTGCTCCTAATATGCATGTTTGGAATGTATGTGTAAAATATTTATACAGTTAAAGATCATATTAATTAAGGAACAAATTAAAATAGAAAAAAAGGGGAAATGTATAGTTTTAATCGTGATCGATCGATCGATCGTCATGATAGCATCATGAGTACCATCATCATACCTTCACCATTTTTACACCAAAAACTATATCGTAGTGCGATCCATTCCAAACACTACTTTTCTGTTAATTTCTTTCCTTTTCATATGCTATGTACTGTACGAATGTTGTTTATATAGATCTATACTGTATCCTAACCAAAACTAACTAGGTAGTTACTTTATCAAAATAAAAGTTAACAAAAAGAAAAAAATGGTAAAATAATAAAAGTTCATTTCTTTTATTTCATTCCCCTTTCTTTTTTCTATTTTTCTTTTATGTAAATTAGTTACATTATATAACGGTCACACGGGTATCCGCTGTCAATTATACTAGTTATATAAATTCATCTTCATCAATTTCGGACCACCGATTTTTCTTATTAAGTGTAAAAGAACCATTGGAGTAAAAACGGATCTCCCCCAAATAAAATTCACATGTAAATTGCACAGAATCCCTTCAATTGTCTTATAGTTGCAAGGAGCCTACTAAAAATCAACCCCTAATTGCACTAATGGAGAGCGAACTACACTCTTCGTTCATTTGGAAGGTAGTGGTGTTCATGCTAGATTTTCATAAAATTGAGGTGGTTTGATGTAATTTTGATAATTAAGTGAGTTTTATGTTACTTTTTGTTGGTCCAGATAACGGCAATGTAAAAGACTAGGGGGGGGGGGGGTGAATAGTCTTTTAAAACTTTTGTCGATAAACACGGTTTCTCAGATATCTGTGAAGATATTTGATACTTAATTTCAGAGAGCGGAAGACTTTTCTGTGATAAGTGCACGTGTTCAGCAAGATATGTGTAAATACTTTGCAAGGTAAATAAAGCAAGCAATAAAATGCAGAAAGTAAATAACACAAGTCTTTTTATAGTGGTGTCTGAAGGTGGCGTAATCCTTCAACTAATCCACTTCGGCCTTTCTCAGACCTAGAATCCACTATGACAGTTAATTGATGTAACCTTACAAATATCTTCTCTCGATTCCTAATTACACTAGGTTCCCAACCAAGTGTTCCCCCTCAGTTATTCCCCGGCTTTCACAGCCAAGTACTTCATGTACTCATAAACCTCTTTCCTGGAGTTGTTCCTTAGTTTCCCAAACTAAGTACTTCCTGTACTCCACGCCAATTAAGGTGTTGGTTAAGGTAGTTTGTCAGGTGAGCTTCTTTAATAACTTGTTCAGTTATGCAGATAGCTCTATGAATCAAGTATACTTAATACACTTTTCAATGTATGGTATCTTGTTCTTTACTGACCCAAGTCTATGATAAATGTTCAAGAGAATGAATCTCAGATATCAAATCTTAATTCAACTCTTTCACAAATAGCAATGCTTGTTAAGGATCAGGACACTTAGAACTTTTGTGCTACTTAGAATCAAGAGCTTTGGTCGCAACAGAAAGCTTGAAGGTAAGTAGTATGCTTGAGAGAGCTTGTGTGAGAGTATTCAATGTGTGTTCAGTGTTCTAAGGTGTGTTCTCAAGCAGTCTAAGTGTTGATATTTATAGATGAATTTGAGTGCCGTTTGAATAGTATCTGTTAGGCTTAAATCAAATTCAAACTATTGATATCTGAGTATAGTACCGTAGTACGTTTGTCTTCTTCTTCAGAAGCTACCGTTTTTGTTCAGACATTTCTGTCCGCGCATTCAATGCATTGTACTATACTGTGTCCTGTAGTGCCAATGGAACTATGCATTGTATCAGAGATCTACTATCAGAGTTCTCTGAAGCTCTGCACGTACTTTTCCAGGGATTATCACAACTCCAGATATCACTTGTTGAAACAACTTGTTATAATATATTTCTTTTCAGAAACATAGTTTATGTCCAAGGTATCTGAGTGTAGATATCTGTGGGCACTTTCCTCGTTTCAAAAACCTTTTATTTATCAAATATCTTTTGCAACACTGTTTATTTAAAAACGCTTGTGTCTTCAAGATATCTGGTCATAGATATCTGAAAACCCTTGTCTTCAGCAATTTTGTGCAGTCTTCAAATCTTCAAATCCGTTGAACTTTTTCCTGCTGGATGCCTTCTTCTTGGTCTTCTTTAGAGGAATAAAAATTACATTCAGAGACCTAATATCCTATACAAGATTTGCTAGACTATCATACTTAGTGAGTTTCCTCTTTTACAGTGTTCAAGTGAACCAAGAGTACTAACCACCTTTCTGAGCTAAGATAAGTCATTAGGTTGCTGATCAAAATCTAAACAGATAATCCTAACACTTTTGAATAACTCGATTAGATTTTATACAGTTTGTTGTGGCCAAATTAACGTACAGTTTTGGTATGGTATTGTATTGTGGATCAAAATAAATAAATAAATAAATAAATAAAAATCATTACAGATGACAAAACGAGGGCCAACTTTCCATCAATCCCCCCTCTTTTTGGGGTTCAATGCAACTCCACCTTTTGCATTGCATGTTGCCTTTCCTTGTTTATATGCGCATCATCATCATTTCGATTCACACACTTTTCTTTCTAACAATTTTCAAGTAATGGGGAAGAATCTTCTTATTCTAGTGTAATTGGTGGTTCAAGTTTCATACGTAACCCATATAATTAAGTGCGCCTTACAAAATTCAGTGATATGTAGGGGCGAAGGTGTGTTGTTGGTCCTTGTAACAACAAGGTTTAACGTGATGGGAGAATAGACTTTAAAACACTTGATGTACTTTAAATTTTAAATTTTTTCAATACACATGTCTACAAGAGATTGGTGAGAGTACTTACATATCAAAGTAGCGGAAGGCTTTTTGTTCGGAGTGTCGTGCTGGTGCAAGTGAGCAGTGTACAACCAAAGCAATTTAAAGCAGATAGAATATTGAAAGTAAATTTAAGTAAAGTAAATGCAATAAGAGATTATAGTGCAATCTAAAGGTGTCGTAATTATTCAACTAATACAATTTACCCTCCAAGGACTTGATTTACTATCAAAGATTGAGTTCCGGTTACAATCCTATCATACCCAATCCAAATCCCCTTAATCCAGAGTTCTCAACTTTGAATTTTAGTTGATTCCCTATTTTGGTCCTTTAGACAACATAATTAAAGACTGGAGGTGGTGGGGAGGGGGTTGAATAGTCTTTAAAACATTTCGTATCTAAACTATATTTCTCAACAAATACACTAATTGTTGAAACTTATAATCAGAGTGTGGAAGACTAGCAATTAGCTTAGCTACGTGTTGGCTAAGTTTCAATAGTTAGACTGAGACAGACTAATTATGTATAATATGTAAACTACAAATCGGGAAAATTTGATAACAAGTGTGTACGCTGGTGCAATCATTTTCAAGTATCAGATTATTTTATGAAAAACTAACTTACACAAAAAAATTTATTCATGTTAAATCAATTGTTTGCTTCCATAATTTTAAGCTTCATCTGTTATAAAAAAATCTTTGAGAATGTTATAAAGTTAATAATATTGATTAACAATTCAGTCGAGTATTTCTTATACTCGTTTGTGACTTTGTGATTTTTAATCAATATATTTTTGATTTTTTGGTAAAAAGAAAAAAATGATTAACAAAACACACTCCTACGTATGTAGTGAAGTAACGTGTAATCTATCAGTTCCACAAAGACTCCCTTATTATTCTGTTTGTCGCGCGCAGGTTTGTTTGCATTTTCAATGCACATTAGTGTGCATATTTATAAACCACAGCCAACAATATAAACATTTGATGGGTATAATTGTAAGGGTATATCCGCAGACAGAGAAGTACTAAATTAAATACATATTTTATATATACCCCTCCCATTTTTTATACAAGTAGTTTAGCTTTTCTTTTAATAAATCTTATCCGAACCTTGATACCCTAAAAGTACTCTTGTTTATCCTAGTGATCAGTGTAACCAACAGACTTGAGGTCAAATCTTGATCCAATAGAAAACTTAAATTCACTTCAAATTCAACAAATTGCATTAATATTGAAGTTATAGGGAATAAAAAATGCCCAACGTGCTGACATGCCATTTTAATTGAGCCTCCCAACATGCTTTATGTATTTGATTATACCATTATTTAAGTAACATATATATATATATACTAGCATCTATGTAACACACTACGTGTATTAAAGGATTTTATATAAACCAATGAATCTGTGATTTTTTAAAACAATTAAAAATAATAATTAAAAGGGAGAAACTTACGCCAATAAAATTCGAACCCTGCACCTTCTGCTTAAACAATGATATATGTACCTACCAGATTCAAATTGAATAAGTAAGATCAAAGGATGATATTTAAATTGAATTATAAACTTAGTGAAATTTTGTGAATTATTATATTTTCAATTTGAATATCTTCTTCCTCCAAGATTAGATCTTTGAGATCAAGTATAAACATATACGGTGTAACTGTGTAAGGATATGGAGTATTCACATTTGTTTTTCATAAATATATTTTTGTAGAAATTTTGTGATTTGTATGCAGGGGCGAAGCTAGCCATTGAGTAATGACTAGCTCGTGTTAGGTACGGGGTAGTTTTTATTTTTGTTTAATATTGAAATCTTTTGAAATACCGTCCACAATAAAGATTTGAAAAAAAATATACAAACCTTAAATATAAAAAAAGACGTACAAACTTTAAGGTTATCGATGTTTTTCATAATAAAAATAATTAAAAAATGTAGTTTGCTGACAACATAAACGCTTTGCATAAAACATCAATGTTTTTATTAGGAACATAAATCCATCTATATTTAAATTAAATATAGACGGTACTTTTTGAATATTTATTTATGTTGAATTTTTATATAATACTCCTTCCATCCCAAGGAACTTCATATATTAGAGTTCACGCATAATTTTAGGTGCAACTGGGTGTAGAATTGATATTGCTTATATTATTTGTTAGATATGAGGTAGCTTTTTTTTTTTCAAGTTCTGTGGTACGGTTAAAAATGACAAATATAAAAAATTGCGGGATGTAACGAGTAAATTATTATTATGTTAATAACTCAAAACCGAGCTCGAGCACGGGTCAAGAAAAAAATCCCGAATTCACCTATGATTGTATGGGAAGTAAGGATATCATATTCTTTTTATGATAATTTGATGCATGGAATTGAAAATAGGAAACGGAGCTAGCGTGATGAGAATTGAGAATATGCAAGTAACATCGTCCCTCGTAAAAGCCAAGCCAAGCCATGCCATGCCATGCCATGCGTCTCGAAGTTGAGAATGGAGGGTCCATGAAATTCCACGCCTAGCTGCTTGCTACTGCTTATGCTACCTTGGTTGGCTGCATGGACGTGGGCCGCGATCACCTAACGTGGCCCATTTCACTGACAACGCGTGCGAACCGGGCTACAGTGTTCTTATTTCTATATTTTTCTATACTTAGGAGTTAGGCCCCCACCCAACCCCCATTTTATCTACTGCCACCTTCATTCTCATTAATCGAATTTTAAGACGGACCTATATTGTCAAAAAAATCATTATTGTTATTAATCGAAACACTCATGTTCTCAATATTAGTGTTTTTTCATATTACAATAATACTTATTTCGTTAAAAAATATAGGCATTTTGATTAAAACATGGATGATTTTATAGATAACATATGTCGCCTCTATCTAGATGTCGTCTCTCATGAGACTTTGTAATTTGAATCACTACAAAAAAAACTGGGCTGTACCAACTAAATATTCAGTTGTTATTCTGTTGGTATTGACCTTTACCAACAGTTTTTTCCGTTGGATAAACTGTTGGTGATAGTGGCGTTGGTAATTCAGCAACGGAAGACAATTTTGTTGGTGAGTTTTGCAACCCCTTTTTTTGTCGGTAATTTGTTGGAAAAAAGGAAAATAATATAATAAATAAATGTCTTCCTTGTAAATCGAACCCGCAATCTTAGATTATTAACTCCGTTTATTACCACTACACTACATAAAACACTTAATCTTATCTTGTTACATTTTATAAACAATTGAATATGACATTTGACAAAGAATGGTTTGGAGTAACATATTCCTTACAATCCCGATTTTCTTCTAACCAATTTGAATGTTTCTCCCAATTTACAGCCACTAATAAAACTCAAAACATACACCCAAAATCTTAGTCTCTAAAAACTTCTCCGACACATTTTATTATTGCTATTGGTTTGGACTTAATTGATTATTATATAATACATGTCTTTATAATATCAGAAACAAGTTTGGTATTGTATTTTAGTTTATTGATGTGAATTAGAGAACTTATAAATTGAATGAACTATGTTGAAAACTAAATTTGTTGGTAAATTGTTGATATTTTTGCGACCATGCTAATTTTTGTTGGTTTTTCGTTATAAATTTATTACAAATAGTAACAAATTATTTACGTTGGAATGTTATGTTGGTGTTGACTGCTTGCTCTAATATTTCCAACAATTTTCCTACAAAAAAATTATTCGAACCTAGACCATTTGACAATTTGTTGGTATACTGTTGGTATTTTCTATTATGTTTTTAAGGATAAATTACCGTTGGTACTTTGATGTAATTCCGTTGCAAGTGGCAACGAAATTTGTTCTGTTGGAACTTATGCGTTAGTGTTGCTAAGTTTTTTTGTAGTGAATTAAGGTATACTGATGAATAGTAAATAAATTTTAATTGAGTGGCGAAAATTTATGTTTGGTAGTATAAAGTTAAAGGAATAAGGGAGAAAATAAGCCTAGGGAAGAAACGGAAGAAGTTAATCGAGTGAAACTCAATTAAATTTGGAAAGTATTTTGATCAATTATAATAACAACCCAAATACAATGGATTTGGCTAACTCAATTAAAATGGTGGGATAATGCTATGCCAAACAGCCCGGTAATCTTCATTCTAATTGACTGACAATAAATACCGGTGGTTTCAGAAATAATATTATTTTTACACATGTAAATTTTGTGAAATTCTCTTTCATTTTAGGAATAACCACAAAAATTAGTTTGTGAATGGGAGTTTTTCTTTTCTTTTTGCAACTATGGGGGTACGTGTGACTACTTAGATCAACCAGGATCTTAATCGTGTGTTCACCCCAGACGAGGTAAATCGCTCACTTTCTTAATTACCCACTTAAATCTCCTGGCCCTGATGGCATGTATGTTGTTTTCTATTAACGTTTTTGGAATATTGTTGGTAATAACGTTGTTGATTGTGTGCTTAATTTCCTGAATAATAAAGTCCTTGACCCTCAGCTGAATTTTACCCATATTGTTCTTATCCCATAGTCTAAAACACCATATAAGGTTAATCATTTTCGCCCCATCATCCTTAGCAAGGTAACGTTTAAAATAGCTTCTAAAGCTATAACAAACAGACTTAAACCTCATATGCAAACCATTGTTTCTGAAACCCGATCTGCTTTTATGCCTAACAGACTTATTATTGATAATGTACTTTTGGCTTGTACAGTTAACCATTTTATGAAAGAAAAAACCTAGGGACCAAGATGTTTTTATGGATTTAAATCTTGACATGATCAAAACTTACGACATGGTAGAATGGTCTCCTTTGAAATGAGTGTTAGAGTGACTAGGCTTTGAGAAGTCTTTTGTGGATCTTATTATGCTTAGTGTACATACTGTCTCTTATTTTGTTATTTTGAATGGAGATTAATTAGATCAGTTCCAGCCGGAGAAGGAGGTTCGTCAGGGGATCCCCTCTCACCATACTTGTTTCTTTTTGTCATGAAAGATTTTTAGTGCTCTTGTTCGTGATTCTGGGGAGAGGGATGTGTTGCGTGGAGTTGTTGTTACTCCTCGTGCACCTAGGATCTCTCACATGCGCTTTGCTGATGATACTTTAATGTTTTGTCAATCTTTTAAAGATGCTTCTTGTGAAATTGGTTGTATTCTTCATAGGTTTAGCCTTGCGTCTGGTCAAGATATCAATATGGATGAGTCTACTGTTTCTTTAATAGAAATGTGGCGAGTGAGAGGGCAAAGGAGGTGAGGGGTTTTCTTCGGGTTAGGGTTGTAGAAAAGCACGATAAGTATCTGGGTTTACCTACGGAAATGGGGAGATGCAAGACGGAAGTCTTTAGTTGGCTTAGAGAACGTGTGTGGAAAAAAGTCGATGGGTTTGGGAATAAGCTTCTTTCTAAGGCGGTGATGGAAGTTCTTACTTTAAGTTACCTGGGTACCTCTTACATGAAATTGAGCCCATTATCTCTAGCATCTGGTGGGGGGGGGGGGGGTAATGGGAAATATAAGAAAATTCATTGGTTGAAGTGGGGTTCTTTATGTAATTCTAAGCGTGGTGGGGGTATGGGTTTCCGTGATCTTAGGTCATTCAATCAGGCTATGCTTGGGAAGCATATTTGAAGGGTGATCTACTATATTAATTCCCTTTTAAGTCGTGTGTTGAAAGCTAAGTATTTTCCAAACTCTTGACATTTTGAATGTGACTTCGAATGGTAACGCTTCCTTCACTTGGAAGAGTATTTGTGGAGCTTTTGATTTGGTGAAACATGGAATGTGCTGGAGGGTTGGAGATGGAACGAGTATTAATATGTGGACGGCAATTGGATTCCAAGGGAAGGAGGTTTCAAACCTTTTGCCCCTAATCTTGTAAACTTAGATGATGTGTATGTTTCCTCCGTTGTTAATATGCTTATTGGATTGTGGATTGAGGAGTTTATTAGGAGCATTTCTTTGGAGGAAGACGTCAATTATATCATCAGTGTCGAGGGCAAAGTTCCCCGAACACTTAAATGAATTTCCCTTGTTCTCCTTCACCCTGAGTGCCTAGACCACCTAGCTTGCAAGGACCAAAGAGTAGAAGCCCTTAAGAACCGTCGTAATGATAAGAGGCGACGCGTGAGGACCTGCACAAGTAACTTGGAGAGGGAGGGGTTAGAACCTTATACCCGGTTTGCGTGGTGTCAAACCGGAAG
The DNA here is from genome assembly GCA_026545765.1 of Plantago major. Lineage (NCBI taxonomy): Eukaryota > Viridiplantae > Streptophyta > Magnoliopsida > Lamiales > Plantaginaceae > Plantago > Plantago major. Next base: position 57,385,403 of record CM048841.1, read on the forward strand.
AAGACTTTACTTGCGAGAGAGTGAGGATTAACTCGGTATAATTATCGGGAATGAGAAGTGATTATGCCTTACCGTTATTATGGGAATGTGTGCCATATAAATAGATTTCTCCCAAAATGGGAGAGAACCCCCGGATTGCGCCAAGTGTCAGGCTCAGATTGAGCCAGCAATGCCTCAATAGGCCCATGGCCCATTAATGACTCCCTAACCCATTCCTTTTTGGGCTTTTGGGGGGTAGATTAGTCATTAATGTGAGAGTTTGGAGACCTTGTTGCAGTCTGCCGTGTATCAGATCCGAGGAGGTAGGTCCGGACCTGAGGTCCGGACCGTACTAGGTTGGACTAGGGATTTCCACAATCCATGCACTGTCCGAAGGAGGCGGTCCAGGACATGCGACTTGGACCTCAATACTCTCAGGTGCCAGTTCACTTGGTTGCTTATGAGGTTGTTGTGTTAAGTCCGGACGGGTGTCCGGGTCAGACCCCATGGTTACGGACCATTGGCAGGGTCGGACCTACTACCCTTTGGGCCCTCCTATTCAATTCCACTCAGGTGAGTCGGACCTGCGGAGGCTCTGGGTCGGACTGTAAAGTCTCAGACTCGTAGACAACTTGGGATGCCTTAGGATTCGTTCCAAAGGCGTCTATGACGGATTGGACATATTTCCGTTTCAACATATGTCCCCCTAGTTTCCAAGTATCTTAGTAGAAGATAGTTGTGGAACTATGGTTAAAAGTGGAGAAGACAGTTTGTTTCTCGGTTCAATCCGTCCCTCGTAAGCAGAAAAAAGGTGTAATCCGTGCTTCTTGTAGTCCTTAACTTAATCTCCCCCCCCCCCTCTTTCTTTCTGTTGTTGTAGTCCGAGGATGGAGGCTCGGATTGCAACAAAATTAAAGAAAAAGGGGTATTTGTAAGCGAGATCAAGTGTAGATAGGGAACGTTGGAGTTGTACCTTTGGTGGGTTAAGGGATGATCCGAAGACGGATATCCAAACGGACGAGGGTCTATGTGGTTAAGAGAGGAATCACCCTTGTAAAAAGGATAGGGTTTTTATCAACATGGTTGGGATGGTCCAAAGAGGGACATCCGAACGGATGAGGGTCCGTGTGATGGTGAGTTAAATCATCCTTCCTTGTAAAAAGGATAGGGTTTTTATCAACCTGATTGGGATGGTCCGAAGAGGGATATCCGAACGGACGAGGGTCCGTGTGATGGTGAGGTAAATCATCCTTCCTTGTAAAAAGGATAGGGTTTTTATCAACCTGATTGGGATGGTCCGAAAAGGGACATCCGAACGGACGAGGGTCCGTGTGATGGTGAGGTAAATCATCCTTCCTTGTAAAAAGGATAGGGTTTTTATCAACCTGATTGGGATGGTCCGAAGAGGGACATCCGAACGGACAAGGGTCCGTGTGGTGGTGAGTTAAATCATCCTTCATTGTAAAAAAAAAATAGGGTTTTTACCAACCTGATTGGGATGGTCCAAAGAGGGACATCCGAACGGACGAGGGTTCGTGTGATGGTGATGTAAATCATCCTTCCTTGTAAAAAAGGATAGGGATCCGAGGCAGAGGATGGCCGGTCATCCGAAGGTTGAGTGGTGTCCTTCTCCCGAGAATGGTGAAGTTTGTTGTATTTTTTTGTCATCGTAAGGTAAATTTTTTGTACCAATCCGTCATTTCACTTGGTATTGTTGTACTACGCCATTAGATGAATTTTGATCTACGGTTGAGATTTAATCCCGAAAAATGGTGACGGTTGGGCTTCCCGATTTAACCTTCTATAAATTGGGGGTTGACCGCTATCACTTTCACATTTCTAGAGAGATGATTTTTGAGTTTTAGTGCATCCGAAGCAGATTCGAGCAATCCGAAGCGACAAAGAAGAAGTCCGGAGCAGGTTATTCGAGTAAAGTTAACTACTTTCGATCTGACCATCCGAGTGCAAGTTTCATGTTCTTCTCATTTTCTTCCAAGTTTTATGTGCTTTCTATTTGTCCATTTCCAAAATGTTGCATGTTCGGATGTATGTACGTTTTCTGTACTCTGTAGTTGGCTATAAGTATAACGTAGTTTGCTTTGGATATGTTGAGTAGTTAGACCTAACACCGAACTGACTTCACACTAACATTGAACTAACCGCGTTCGACGGAGTTGTTCCTGCTCCTCTGATCGTAGATTTTTTAACTTTAATCTACGTAAGTGGCCTCTCGGACTACAATCTTAAAACTCATAGAACTGCCTTTTCTTTCCCTAGGATGTCCGAGAGTGATAGTCAAAACCGATCCGAAGCTGAGGGGTATGCTTCCGTAGCGTCATCCTTCTTAGAGAGCTCCGAGGAGTTTGATGTTGGCGGTACGGAGGATTTGCAAGAGCTGGATCGTTCTCCTCATCTGCGCCTGGAAGAGCCCGAGGTAAACTCTTTATTTCGGTTAGTTGTTCCGGTTCAAGGTATCCGGATCGTCAGGATTACTTGGAAGTCTCTAATGTGCAGGTTGTCGGTGCTGTCCATGAGACGAACTCTCGGACCATAGGGAGTCTTCGTCCGCGCCGTGTTGGGAAGGAGCCCGAACTTCCGATAGAGATTCGATCTCTCATGCGCAACTTAGGTTATAATTTTAGGATTAACCCTAACCGCGTGCCATTCGTTCCGGATCCACAGGAGCCGAATATCGAGGATGTGCATGATACCTCCGACGCACAGCCCGAACTCGAAATGTTGGAAGAAGGTGTTGAAGATCGGGTTCACACTGCGGCCCCTCTTCGGATGGTAGTGGAGTTGAGCTCCTCGTCCGGGGAGGAAAAAGTTGAGGAGATGGATGCTGAAGAGGAGCGTCGACATGATGGTGTTGGTTCGGAGGAGGATGAGGAGGAAGAAATGATTTCTCCTCATGTATTCCCGAGGGAGTCGTCCGGGCAAGCAGGTCCGAGTCATCGCAAGACTGAAGATGAGGTTGTGGAGGAGCTGCCTGAGGGCAATAAGAAGAGTGAAGACGTATTCAGAGTGAAGTTTCCTCGGTTAAGGGACAATGTAACTCATCCTGATCCGGATGGCCAGCTGAACGACGATTGCACGTTGCCAACGTGCCCGTCTATTGTGATGTCCGAGGAGGTGGAAGAGCTTCGGAGGAAGTATGAGATTCCGGAGTCCGTGGAAATTCTTATTCCGGATGAGTCGCATGCCTTCTACAATACACCGCCCGGATACATGTGCGTGCATGAGATAAGTCTACACTGTGGATGGCGCTTGCCTGTGTCGTCCGAGTTGGTTGTTACTTTATTGCCCTTTTCGTTTTTTTTGCAAAAGATTTATCTTGCATTAACTTTGTGCCCTTCGGATTCACAGTTTTTTAGTTCGAGTATATCATGTCGACCATGCGTGAGCTAAAGCGGAAGCAGAACGCCGCACAACGGAAGGAGATGGAGGAGGGCACTCGGACCCAAATAATCAAGATGTCCACTGTGCTTCCTATGGACGAGCCAAGGAATGCGGCCTCTTTCCGAGTGGAGGAGACTCGGAGGGCTACGGCGGGTGAGGAGGCTCAAGTGATGCACACTCCGGATAAGGGCAAGGTTGGGGGCTCGAAGGGGGCAAAGAAATCTCCGAAGGCTGTGTCCCGGGACCCTCCTGCCGGCTGTTCAAGTGCTCCGGTCGGTCATAAGCGCCCCTCCGAAGGTCCGATTCCTCATGCCAAGCAGGGCAAGGGGAAAATGAGTAGTAAATCGAACTTAGATGCGGAGGTGGCCCGGATGGCTGCTGCTCTGGAACTGGACCGGATCGCGGAGCTATCCACAATTCACTTGAAGGTACGCCATTCTCACATAAAATGTTGCATCTTTCCTTGTTTTGGAATCCTCATGATTTTATTTAATACATGATAGCGTAGCTTACTGCCACCATTCGAGCGTGCTCCGTGGTAGCGGCTCTGAGGGCCACGATAGAGGAGGACCTGGCCAAGGCTGAGGCTGCCCGGGAGCAAGAGGCATCCAAGGTGGTCTGCTTATCCGAAAGGTTGAAGAAGGCCATTGCCGCGAGGAAGTAGTCCGACGCGGAGGTTGGAAAGCTGAAGAGTTCTATCCTGTCTCTGGAGAAGGATCTCAGGGTGCATCAGGAGAGTGTAGACGAGTACGTTGGAGTCTCTCGGACCTTCAAGGAGATGATGCTCAAAGAGTTGTTGCAGGTCCGGACACGTGCTGTCCAAGACTTCTTGGGGTCGGATGCTTGCAAGTTCATGCTTGAGTCCAAGTATGACGAAGCTCGGCAGGACGGTTTTGATGCAGCCATAGGGCAGCTTCGACATAAGGGATTGATCCCGAGTGGCTACAACTTGGAAGCTGAAGGTATTTCTACTTTCAAAGAGGCGGATGGCTCGGACTTTGCTCCGGAGGGTGTCTCGAACGATGACTTGCTCAAGTGCGAGTTTATGGAGCTAGTCTGTGACGAGACCGAGGACAAAAAGTATAATCATGGTGGTCCGTACCTTCCGTCCTTTGTGCCCCGGGTATTGATGTCCAATGTCTTCGTCCCCTTGGAGGAACATGTGGAACATAACCGGGACTGGCTTACTCTACCTGGGCCTGTCCGTGGCTTCTCTCGCGAACTTAATCTGATGAAGGAATGCCCTGCTTTCCTCGAGGAATTGAGGGTCCGAAGGGAGAAAAGGTTGGCCCAAGAAGCCAAAGAGAAAAGGTTGGCGGACTTGCAAGCGTCCCTGGAGGAAGAGATCGGAGGTCCATCCGGAGCACAGGCTGGTACGCCCGGACACCAGGAAAACTAAAGACGAGGTATGCCCCGAAAATTCTGTAACACCGGTCTACGGACCGTAAAACAATATTCGTTTTGTTGATGTAGTCTAAGTTTGCATGGATAATGTTTACCGCATTTTGATTCGGAATATTTCCTTTTATTTGGAAATACATTGCACTGGTTCGGGCTCATCAATGGCTCGGATCGGCTTCATCATAAGTTCATGTTGTCTCTGATTCAGATGCATGTATTTTGTTGCGTACTTAGTTTATAAACTAAACCAGTAGCGTAAGCAAGTGTCGTTGGTTCGGACGTCGGCCAGTGGATCCGAGTCAACGAGACCAAATGCGTCTGAAATAAGGAAACTCTATCGAATTGGTCGACTATTCTGACTCGGACGGTCAAAGCGTTTGTCCGGGTCTTAGTTTTGAATGCCATCGTGCCGATAAGATTAGCTTACCAAAATTTGTAAGAAGTAGGACTAGTTCGGATGTTAAAATCCTATTTGATTCGTAGAGACTTGATGTAGTGCTCCAAACCTTGTTAACTTGTGAAAAAGTTGTAAAAAAGGAGATAATCATAGTAAAATGTTGAGTGAACTGGTGCGGATCATAGAGATTACGGAAGTATTGTAATGGGCTCGGATTGACAGATGCGATTGGGCTACAGTTTGGAGTAATTCCTTCAATAAGGCTGGAATTGTAAAGGTTCCCCTGGTTGGCCCACTAGTGGCCCAAGTGTTAAGCCCAAGCCCATATCCGACGGTTACGGGCCATGTGGCGAGTGATGATTGGTCTTTTAGTTCTATATATACCCCTGGATTGTACGGCTTTTTGCCGGATCATTCCATCTCTTTCATGGTAGATGATTCGGATCATTGGGTTCGGACATCCCAACGAGTAGGTTGGTTCCACCGTTCCTGTTTGATCCGCCTCCGGGGGTTCTTTGGACGTCTAAAGATCCCTTTGGGTCGGACCACGCTGGGGACGATGAGATCGGTCACTCAGAAGTAATCTTCCTCGGATCGCCGTGCTAGACTTCTTTCTCTGGGGCTCACGGGTGTATCAACAACTTGAGCCCTAGGAAAGTGGACTAGCTCGCTGGTTCCAGGGATTACCAAATAATTTTTACTCCGGAGAGTCAAATCGTCGGCCTGCCTGCCCCTTCCACCATTTACCATTTTCTTGTGGTGCGGACGGGCGCGAACCAGAAAGTGGTTGTGGTGGAAGATGCGGATGGTCTGTGTTGATACGGATATATGTCCAATCCGTTAAGGGCGCCATAGAGCGTGTCCTAGAGCGCATCAAGGCTAAAATAGCCAATTCAGTGCTTATCCGACCTTGGCTAGTCCGCCTTAAGGAAAATCATCTGGGTCAACCAGTACGCTCAAGTCAATACACCTTTACAGCGAGTCCGACCTAGCTAGGTGCACGACTTTCGAACCTGACAAGAGGTCACATGGTCTCACCAAGAACCGCACACTGTTAGTCCAAGGATGCCAAACGGACCGGACGAGATAAACTCGGACGCCACCTTAACAATAAGATCAAACGTATATGTTGGAACTACTGAGATACTTCCGTGAGACTCTTAGCTCGGACATCCAGAGTTACCCAAGGGCAGATTAACCAAGCAGACAAAACTGTCCGAAGGACTGACACGGACCCAACAGGCGGAACAGTACTCTCGGAGGGAAAAGGTCCAAACTACCCTCCCAGGCCCACTAATCGGTATTAGACTACTGTTCACTATTGGGCTATGGGCCGAAGGTAGCATTGGTGTCCAAATCTGAATCATACACTTGGCATCATCTTATGAGTCACTTCATAAGCTATTGTCTCTATAAATATAGCACAAGGTCCAAGACTTTAAGAAAAGTGTTTTAAGTAATTTTTGGACATTATAATCTTCCTCATAACTACTACATTGAGAGCCTTCCTCTCTCTCTTTAGCAAACCGGGTTACCTATCTAACCCCCTCCCCCTGTTAGTCTTTTCAGGTGTCCCGACTCGGACCAAGTCACCAGGTCAGACTTCAAGTTGGAGGTGGACCTTAGATTAGGGACTTGTAGTAGTTTAGTCAGTGTTTGAGGCTCAACCCCTCAACATTTGGCGCCGTCTGTGGGAAACGTTACAAAAGGTTCCGTGTTTAAGATGGGGTGATGGAAAGAACAAGACGGACAGCATGGACCAGTGCTGCTGGCGTCGAAACTCCACCTCCACGCCCACGCGGGCGTCCACCCAACAGAGGACGAAGGGCCACTGTGGCAGAAAGGAACGCTGAAGGAAGGAGATTCCCGAGCGATGGTCACACAGCAAGCCCATCCTCTGATGAGGGAAGAGATGTTCCGCCCCGTGGAATCCGTAATGTTCCTGAGAATGTTGGGCCTGAAAATCACGGAGAAGGGGCTGCTCAAGTTCCTCCGGCAGGGACACAAGGTCCTCCTCTAGGTCAGCACTTTACCATGCCAGATGGTCGTGTAGTCCGCACTAGTGACTTCGGATTAAATAAGAATCAATTTGGTAGACTGCTCACGATAATACAAGGTTGTCTTGGGTCAAACAATGTCCAACCCCAACAAGTCACTCCGCCAGTGGCAAATCCGAGGCAAGCAGAGCCCGCTCTATCAAGGAACGAACAACGCCCGATCCAGCAGAGGTTGGGGAATCAGCTACCACAAGAGGATTTGCGGAATCTCCTAGACAGGAGAGCCTCTACTTCCGAGGCTCGACGAGAAGGAAGCCCAAATGGGCAGAGAGCATATCAAGAAGATGGAAATAGGCAACCTAGAGTTCCGCAACAGATACCACCGCGGGCTAGAGATCACGTGGCGGAAACCATTCCACTGGTTCACTTAGATGAACTTCCCGCGGATGTAGCAATTCATCCTAGAACGGGAGAGATGATGATTGCGGAAGAAATCTATGCTCAACAAAAAGCCTTGGAAGCCCAGATTCTCAATCTCGGACGCTTGGTAAAGGATCATGAGCAGATAACTACTATTACACCAAACCCTTTGGGTGATGATATCATGAAAGAAAAGGAAAGAAACAAGAAGTTGGATCAAGTGATTTCGAACTTGGAATACTATTACGGAGATACTTGTCATGTGGGCCACTTGACAAGGTACAATAGTAAGATGGATTCCAAAGGGATGAGTGATAATACAAAAGCTCTCACTTTCTCATCTACTCTCTTCGGAACAGCCATGGATTGGTCCACTGCATTGCCAAACAAGTCAGTAAGATCCGATGCGGACCTCTCTTCCAAGTTTCTGAGACGATTTGGAAAATCAAAAAGAAGAAAACGAACTGTCGAACACCTGGCATAAGTTATACAAAGAGAACAGGAGGATCTTAGGACTCTCCTAGATCGCTTCAATGCGGAGGTTCACCGAGTTGAGCCTCACAATATTAAGGAATGGGTCCGTCACCTGTATGCCAATACTTAAAACGCAGAATTCCGCGGGAAACTTTCTAACCAAGAAGTAAGAAGTGAAAAACATTTGGATGACATCTGTGAAGAGGTAATGTACGGAGAGGAGTACCGAAGGAATGTTCCAGTGAGAGCTGGTTCCAAGAGAGGAAAAGAGCCAATGAAGCAAGAGTAACGCCATGGAAAGTTCGACCCGAAGAAGGATTACAGAGATAAAGGTTTCAATAGGGAAAGGAGTCCGCCAAGAAGATACGCGGATTATACCCATCTCAATAGACCAAGATCCGACATCTTGGCAACCATTATTGAGAAGAAATTGGATATTCAATGGCCAAAGCCATCTCATAATAATCGGAAGAACAAGAATGCAAAAGGGTATTCCAAGTTTCACAGGAGTCGTGGCCATGAGACGGACGATTGCATTCAATTGAAAACAGAGGTTGAGCATTTAATAAGAGAGGGAAAGTGGAAGGAGCATGTCTATACGGATGAGCCTTCTAGGCATGATTGGACGGAATGGAGAAGGGAAGACAGAACCGCAGAACCACAACCATATCCGCCATCCTTGCCACCTCCGCCAACCAATCATCCACCTCGGATAGATCATCTCCACTACCGGTATGATGATGATATTGAAATGGAGACCTTCCATACAGTGGAGTGATCAACACCAGCAGGAGAACCGACTGGAGGCGATAGCAGGAATGCAAGAGAACGGATAGCTCAAAATCTGCGGAACAATGGTAGATCCAATGCTGCTCCGGTAATCCGTGGAACCAACGCTATATCCTTTGATGACAGTGAGATTCCCCCTCCTACGGCAGGAGGTGAGGACATGGATGATCCGGATGTTCTACTGGTGGTCTCTTTAACCATAGCAACTTATCGGGTGAACAAGATCCTGGTAGATACGGGGAGTTCCTCGAACATCATTGCCAAAAGAACAATAGATCAGATGAACATGGGAAGAATTCGATATGAGAGAGTCAATACCTATATAATAGGGTTTGGCGGAGGAACTGTCCGCCCTCTAGGAAGCATCATGCTACATGTATCGTTGGGGACACATCCCGCGAGAGTGAAACAGCTGGTCCGTTTTGTAGTGGTGGATCGAACTTTTGACTACAATGCCATCTTTGGTCGTCCAGGGTTCAATCAATTCCAAGCTATACTTTCCACCCTCCATAATAGAATGAAGTTTCCAACTCCTGCGGAATTGGAGAAGAGGTAGGAAACATCCGAGAAGCTTGGGAGTGTTACATCATGTCTACCAGAAGAGCATCCGCTCCCGTGTTGGCAGTCTCTCTAACTTCTGATCCGCAGATTATTCTTCCACAGAAAAAAGGAGAATCCCAACATTGGGATAGGGGGTCAGAAAGACAAGTTTCCCAAAACGGCACGGATCGGACCTCATGAGACCCTCAAGGATGTTGAACTTGTTGTTGGAAGCCCGGACAAGATGACTAGAATCGGAACGGAGATGAATGCGGAAGTGGAGATGAAGCTCATTGCTTGTCTCTAAGATAACATTGATGTCTTTGCTTGGAGTACTGACGACCTCAAGGGGATAGATCCGAGGTTCGCTATTCACCGTCTGAACATGGACCCCTCAATTAAATATATCCACCAGAAGAGGAAGGATTTTGGTCCGATCAAAGATGCCATCATATCCGCGGAAGTTGACCGGCTCATGAAGCCTGGACACATTGACAAGGTCCGTTATTCCGATTAGGTTTGCAATGTTGTCCTAGTTGAGAAATCACCGGGCAAATGGCGGATGTGCAATGATTTCACCAGGTTAAATAAGTTTTGCCCAAAGGATCCATACCCTTTGCCAGGGATTGACCAATTGGTTGATTCCACGGCCGGACGCGTATCAAGGCTTTTACCAGAGTCAGATGGCCAAGGAGGATATTAAGAAAACAACTTTCTTTGCTGCGGGAGGGGTGTATTGCTTTAAAGTGATGTCCTTTGGATTGAAAAATGCGGGAGCTACTTACCAACGGCTGGTAAATCAAATGTTCAAAGAAGAAATCAGCAAGAACATGGAGGTGTACGTGGATGACATGCTCGTTAAAAGCAAAACTGAGGAACATCATATAGAGCACTTAAACAAATGCTTTTCTATCCTTAGGAAGTACGGAATGAAACTCAATCCTGAAAAGTGCACGTTCGGAGTAAAGGGCGGGAAGTTCTTAGGCTACATGGTCACAGAAAGGGGAATAAGTGCAAATCCTGAGAAGATAAAAGCCATCCTAGACTTGCCTCATCCGAAGAACCTCAATGAGGTACAACAGCTTATCGGACGCCTCATGTCCTTAAGTCGTTTTATTTCGCGATCCGCAGAGAGGAATCTTCCATTCTTCAAAATCCTCCGGAAAGGAGAGAACTTTGAGTGGACTGCAGAATGTTCCGAGGCTTTTGAAAACTTTAAAAAGTACCTCCATTCCCCTCCACTGCTCTCCAAACCTATAGAAGGAGAACCACTCGACCTCTAACTAGCAATTACGGAAGAGGCAATGAGTTCTGTATTAGTACGGATCCAAGCTAATGATCACATGCCAATCTACTATCTTAGTAAAGCCCTTGCTGGGGCGGAGACAAGACGTAAAGATTGAGAAACTTGCATATGCTTTGGTTTACACCGCGAGGCGGTTAAAGCCCTATTTCAAATCTCATAAGATAGTAGTCCTAACTACGGAACCTTTGAAACAGGTCCTTGGAAAGCCCGACCAATCCGGATGACTCTCTAACACTACAAGAATTCTGCGAATTGGCGACGGAAAGGGCGTTTCGCCCTATCCGTCGTTAAATAACGACCGATAGTTATCCGTCCTTTGACTTTTTTTAAAAAAAATAAAGGAAAATAGAAATTTAACGACGGATAGATTATCCGTCATTAAAAAAGTACTTAAAAAAAAATTGAACAGGTAGCTATCCGACGCTACCTAGCGAAGGATAGCTATCCATATAGCGACGGATATCCGTCGCTGATTCTCACAGATAAACGGGCAGAAAGCTTCTTCTCCCCCATTTCTTCTATGTTTCTTCTTCTTCTTCTTCTTCCTTCCCGGCGAGATTTTTGCGATTTGGTTCTCCGACCAAACGTCCACCATTCCGGCAAATCTTGGGCTCTTTTTAAAGCTCTTTCAACAAGGAACTCGGGTGGCCGTTCAATTTCATCGTTTTTCCACTATTTTTCCCGCAATTTGAAGGTAATAGTCTAAGACCCTACTTTTCTAAATTTGGGATTTTTGCTAATTTCGATCAATTGTATGTTTTTAAACTCATATACTAGCTAGTATAGCTCATATTAAGTAGTGGGTTAATGAATTGATTGATTTATTGTGAAATTGATTAGTTAGTATAATGTTTGTAAGTATGGTGTTTAGTTTGATGTTTGTAAGTATGAAGTATGTAAGTATGTATGGTATGTATGTAAGTATGTATGTTATTTATGGTATTTATTTTGATTTAGTTTAATGTTTGTAAGTATGTATTGGATTTGGTTGAGTAATTGGTAATTTAAAATTTGTATAAAAAAAATTGGTAATTGGTAATTCGTATAATTCGATGGGAATATAAATTGATATTTCGTAGAAAAAATTGGTAATTCGTAATTTATAAATTATAATTTATAATTCGTATAATTGAAATGCTTTTAATTTATAAATTGGTAATTGTAATGGGAATATAAGAAAATTGTATGAAAAAAACTTTAAATGTAAAATGCATATAATTCATGAAATTTGGAACTTATTATAATTAACAATGCAATTATAGCCAGGAATTGGAATTGAGTTGAAATTCAATACGATCTAATAAATCCAGATGTGTCAGGTTATATAATCATCTAATTAATCCCGATCGTTCATGGAAGTGAGTGGTATGTTAGCCGCTAAACTTGGGTGATATGTCAGTCACCATTGAATATGTTATGTTGTGTTATCTTATTAAATTGATGTCTCGGTTTACGTTATGTAATTTGGATGTTGTCTGGAATTGAAAATGTAGAAAAAGTACTTCATTCCCAACAGGTTGCTCTACCTGATATGGCCTTGTTTCGAGTCACTGGGGTCAGCTCGATACAAGGATATGGTTTGCACTATGAAAAGGATGTGGCGACAAAACAAAAGGCCTGCATGGTGTGATGAGGAGGAGTGGGCGGTTTGGGTGGCCTACTGGACTCGAGTTGATGTCTAGTAGATTCCGGACATCAACAGAGAGAACCGGCTGACAGAGCCGTCTGAGGGTAAAGGGGTGGCCATTCACCACTACGGGTCGCAAGCTGTTCTTACGCATCACGTGAAATCTGTAAGTATACATCTAATTTGGTCAGTTTATTCGTACATGTGTTTTGTGTTTCATTTCTATACATTTAATGAGTTCCTAGCTAAATGTTTGCCTTTAATGAGTTCCTAGCTAAATGTTTACCTTTAATGTGTTTTGTGTTTCATATGTTCTTCAGGTGTCTTCAGGGGAGAAGAATACCGCCTTCGAGTAATTCAAAAGAGCCAAGCTGAAGAACGGCAGATGGGTTGACAGCAAGTCCGAGGCTATTGCGGTAAGTTAATTTTGGTTAAAGTTCATATTTGTGTAGTACAAGTTATTATGAAAAAATTGTAACTCATGATATCTGCATTTTACGGTTTCAGGCTAAGGTGGAGGCTCAGATCGAGAGGCAGCAGGCCGAAACGGGTGAGGAACTGACAGTTGAACAACAAAACAACATCTTCTTAGCCGTCAACCCAATGGACAACAAAGGCCGAGTATATGGATTGGGGAGTTTCGGCCCTGTGATGACTACTCCTACATACTCAGCATCCCAGCAATCTAGACATCAGGTTTTCACACAGGAGTAGGTCTCGGAGTTGGTGCAGTCACAGGTTTCAGAACATGTTGAACGACTCACAGAGGAAATGGAGCGGCGAGATAGAGCACTACAGGAGGAAAACGAGCGCCTTCGGTCACAGATGCAGTCTTTCATGTCCAGGTTCGAGCAGCAGCCACCCCCGTCCGGTAGTTAGATTTTGACTTGTGTTTTTTTTTTTGATTTCTTACTTTAGACTATGTACGGATATTGATTTTCATTACGGATGGTTTGTTAACTTTTGTATAATGATTTCTGTTTAATTAAAACAATTTCATTATTCTAGATTTACTATCGGACAGTATATTTTGTGAAACAGGTGAAATATGAAAACAGGCTGCAAATTATTAAAAAAATATTTAAAAATCTGCTTTTTTTAGCGACGGATAAAATATCCATCGCTAAAAGAAGAATTAAAAAAAATAAAAAATTGCTTTTTAGCGATGAATATTTTACCCGTCGCTAAAAAAACAGATTATAAAAAAACAAAAATCTGTTTTTTAGCGACAGATAAACTATCCGTCGCTAAAATAGCAGATTTTTGTTTTTTTTTAAAAACTAAAAATCTGATTTATCCGTCGCTAAAAAGTCAAAGGTTTATCCGTCGCGATTTAGCAATGGATAACCTATCCCTCGTCCCACTTCCCATGGGACGACGGCTGTTTTATCCGTCGCTAAGGACTTAATGACGGATCGCTACTATTTTAGCGATGGATAAATCCGTCGCTAAAACAGTAGTTTTTTGTAGTGTAAGTGGGCAATTGAGCTGAGCGAATACGACATTAGCTATCAGGCTCCGACAGCCAGAAAAGCTCAAGTTATTGCTGACTTCCTAGCGGACTACCCTGAAGCAGAGTCAAAGAAAGTCTCGGATAAACAGGCATTTGAGTGCTTGATTACCAAGCAGACCAAACGAAAGTCAGTTCCGCCAAAGCTTAGCCCTGATAACCTTGAAGATGCTCAATTTATCAATCAATCTCGGACTACGTCATGGGAGGAAACCCGGGTTAACCACATGTTCCTCCTTGATGGTATATCGAATGAATCAAAAACTGATAACTCCGAATGGGATACTCATAAGGAGAAGGAACAAGGGTTCAAAATTCCGGAGCTTCTAGAAGATCCCCATACCAAGGAACAGCCCACCGATGTTTGGACATTGGAAGTGGATGGTTCATCCACCGAAAGAGTGGGAGGCATTGGAATCTATCTTAAAAGCCCTGATGGCGCGGAACACGACTATGCGATATCCTTGGACTTCAAGGTTACAAACAATGAAGCTGAATATGAAGCACTGTTGGTCGGACTATGTATAGCCAAGTCCCTACAAGTCAAGAAACTCAAAGCTTACACGGATTCACAGTTGGTTGAAGCCCAGTTTTTCTGGTGCTTTTGCCACAAAAGGCCCTTCATTGATCAAGTATCTTGAGCTACTGAAGCAAGAAGTGAGTCTCTTCGAAGAGTTTCCCTAGAAAAATTTGATAGGGAATGGAATGAAAGAGCAAACACTCTGGCAAAGTATGCGTCCGCAACAGTTGCTTTGGATACAAGGAGAGTCATTCTACTCACAATTAGGAACTCATCCGTCATGAATCCTACTCCAACCATTATGATCACTGGAATAGGAAGAAATTGGATGACTGATATCTTTAGTTACCTCAAGGACGGATCATTACCTGCTGATCCGAAGGAGTCAAAGAGTGTACATCGCCTAGCAAACAGGTATTTCATACTTGGGGAAGATTTGTATAAGAAATCCTTCGCTGGGACACATATGAGATGTTTGGATCCACAAGAAGCGAGGACGGTGCTTGAGGAAATTCACAGTGGAAGTTGCGGAAGTCATTCTGGTGGGCGGACTCTCGCTCAAAAGATCATCCGACAAGGTTACTACTGGCCTACCATTGATAAGGATTCCGCGAGGTTCGCCCGAAACTGCCCTGATTGTCAGTATTATGCAAATGCCCCCATCGTCCGACACACCCTATGATTCCGTCAGTCATAGCATGTCTGTTTGATCAATGGGGCATTGATATTGTCGGACCTTTCCCAAGAAGCACTCAACAAAAGAAATTCTTAATTGTAGCTGTGGAATATTTCACCAAATGGGTAGAAGCGGAAGCAGTGGCCACTATCACGGAAAGCCGTGTGCGGATCTTCATTTGGAAAAACATCATTTGTCGCCTTGGCTTACCGAGAGTTCTTGTCTCGGATAATGGTGCTCAATTTTCAAGCAACAGAATCAAGGAATGGTTTGCCTCTTTCAAGATTGAGCAACGCTTCACATCTTTCGGATATCCACAGGCTAATGGACAAGCTGAATCCACGAACAAAACAATTGTTAAGATCCTGGAAAAGAGACTGAGGACCTCTCAGGATAGTTGGGTGGATGACCTGGATGGTGTACTCTGGGCTCACCGCACCACAGCACGGACTGCAACTAGGGAGACCCCATTTGCTCTGGTTTATGGCATGGAAGCAGTCATACCAGCGAAAATTGCAGTCGAAACAATGAGGGTCCAAGAATTCCATGATTCCGCCAATCAGGAAGCTCGGGTCTATGACCTAGATATGCTAGAACAGAAGAGGACCGAGGCATTGGCTAATATCCATCGATATCAAGCAACTGCAACCCGGGCCTACAACAAAAATATTCAAGCTAAAGATTTACAGGTCGGAGACCTAGTGCTCTGCAGAGCTGATATCTTGAGCAATGTGGGGAAGCTCAAGCCTAAGTGGGAAGGACCTTACAAGATCGTTGGTGCAAGGGTGAATGGAAGTTATTAACTGGAGGACGAACACGGACACCCCCTCAAGCGTACTTGGAATTCCAAGAACCTTCAAAAGTTCTATGCTTAGGGCTTGTTCCACGGAACTCCGTCAGTTGTTTTGACATTCTAGGTTTAAACCATTTGTTACGCGGAACTCCGTCAGTTCTGTCTTTGTTACTCTTTTATCATTGGCCATGCAGCTCACAAGTTGTAATTGAATTTACAGCAAATCAATACTACTTTCATCTTTCGATTCAAAATGAAATTTTACATGGCAAAGAGATTCTAACAACAATCTTGTTTGTACAAATAATCAAAGGTACACACAATCTCCTTTGTACGTACTACGATCCGATATATCTATACGGATCCGTACAATATCTACACTACAACGGAAAGGCCTATCCTATTCTCCGAAATATACCATAAATTCACCAAAGGATCTCTCAAGCAAAGGGGTCCATCAGCACACTAACAACATCAATCCTTCCATAGACAACGAGTAGTGGGATGTATCTGTAACACGGACAAATCAAGAGTCAGTCTCCGGACATTAAAATTTTTCAAAACATCCATTCGTTTGAATCCAAAACACGGATGTGACGCATTGATCGTACTACGACCCACCTGCCAGCAGCTTCCTGGATAGGAAAAGCTCTTACCGGGTGGATCACGCATACAACCAATGGGGTTGTCCGTTAGCTTACTCAGATCGGAAATTTTCCAAAGATCTACGTTTCCTAACAACAGATCTCGAGTAATCCATCCCTCTAGACTCACGCCACTCTCAAACTCAAGACAACCCATGCTAATTTGAGAGTGGACGGGAGTCTCAAGGAGAGACTAGTCAAGAAATCGTCTTCCTATTGAGACCACTAGGCTCAAACTGCAAGATCAGTCTGAGCTTGAAAAAGAAGAAAGAAATTTTCAACAAAATGGAGATTAGAATCAGATTTATGCGTTACGTGCAGTGGGGAACTCGGGTATTTATAGATAGGACGAACCAATCAGCGTCTGCCACGTAAGAAGATTGACGTCGACGATGGGCTTGGGCCATCCGTAAGGGCCAAACAGTATTGGATCATCTGGGCTTACCCTAGCTGATCATATTGCGCCCATGTTTTTAACTTTCCTATAGAAGTATCCGAGTAATCACTCATCGACAATCCCGACAAACTTCATTTGCAGAAACACCCGAAGGTTAAGCCTATCAAGTAGTCCGAAGATCAGCAAGTTCATAGTTTGATTGTCCTAGATCAAATGTCATTCAAAGTGATCCGCGATTGCATGAGATGTATATTTATGCACACTACTAAGACTATGCATATCGTGACGGATCAAGAAAGCATGAAAACAGAAGCATTAATATATCAAAAGAAGCATATTGTACTTGCATCACTATTACAGAACGAAAAATCATTGTACTTGGCAACAGATCCGTGCCATCAGACATCAAATATTCAGATGCTACATGATTTCCACGGGGTATACCCCGGACTTCTCATTGAGGAGGGGGCCGGCTTCATCAGTTCCAGGGGGATTGGTGGAAGACGGATTAGCAGTCGAGGTGCCCGCACGTGACTCAGCAATAGCATCAAAGGAAGCCTTTATGCTTTTGAACAAGTTATAGTCCGCGTCACGGCCAACAATCCGGGAAGGCATGAAGTACCAATTCTTCAAATAGTTCATGTTGTCATGGAAAGGCATGAAGCATACCTTTCCTAGAGCCTCCGGGACACATTTGGGAAGAAAAGGTCCGCCGTTGTTAATATCAATTTCACCTTCCTCGGTGACCACCTCGGCGAACTCACATGCCGCCAACCGCTCATCCGGGACGATTTCCACTAGAATCTCGACTCCACTAGCGTCCACGGATGGATCCAATCCTTCCCTCTTCCAATCAAAGTTCCGAGGCACCAACCCCTTTGCTTGCAATTGGCCGATGGCGGATGAGAACCCCTCCAGGCGGAGAGCGTCGGCTTTATCCGCCATGAACAACTTGAAGGAGTCCGACTTCATGAAGTCCTTAACAGCTTCAAGCCGGGCGAACTGGAGATCTTCGAGGAGCGCATCCTTGGACTCCAAGAACGACTTCATTGACCCATCAATAAAGTTCTCCTGCCACTCCACGTCCGACTTTTCTTACTCCCAGCTAGCCTTCAGCTTGGTGATGAGCGTGCCCTTCTTCTTCAATTGGGCCTCCGCCCGCTTAACCTTCTCCACCTCCTCTGCTGATGCAGCCAATGCCTTATGCAGGTCCTCTTCAATAGTGGCCCGCTCACTGGACTTCCACTGCATGGCCTTGATCATGCATCCGAGCTACAAGAAGTCCGCACAGTCAGAAGTTATATTTTTAACTAAAAGCTGAAATCAAACAAGGAAAACATGTGGGAGCCACTTACCCTTTGATGCAGCTCATGGATCTCTCCGACCCGTTCAACCTCAGGGAGTCCGCGACTCCGTTCATACTCCGCGTCAAGGGCCGCTTGGTCGGATAACGGCAGAACAGCGGAGAAAAGCTGCCTCTTTGATGCAGAAGAAGCATCCGAGGTCGCGCCCCTTTTCTTGCCAGAGACGATGGCATCCTGCATCAACACATCCTGCGGATGCGCGGACGCAGCAGAACCACCAGGCCCAGACGTCCTCGGAGCACCTGCGGTTGGTGGTTTCAACGTAGTAGCACTACGGGTCGCAGGACCTTTGCCCTTGTCGGGCACCTCCAAGATATGCGGATCTTCACCCGCCTTCTTCTGCCTCTCTTCTTTGGTAGCAAATAGGGCCGCATTTTTGGGGTCCGCCATAGGCAAACCCGTGGAAGTGTTGATGATCCTGGCCCTCTGGCCAGTGGCAAGTTCAAGGCCTTGCTGCTCCCTCTGTTGCTTCTTCTTTTCACGGAGGGTCGACATTATATATTCGAACCAGTAAGCTGCGAAAGGAACAAACGATGTCAGCAACGGATCTGTCAAACTACGAACAGCAGTCTCATATGACAATCATATATGACACTTAAAAGACAGAAAGAAAACATGAACCCTAAGGAATCCTTACAGAAGTCGGTCTTCCCTCCGACCTCAACGACGCCAGTCAGTCCGCACAAATAGGGCAGCGGTTGACAAATCAATCCGTGGAATGGATAAGTTGGTGGGTTATTTTTCTTGTGGATCTCCGCCACCCACGAAGCCACATTTTTGGGAAGAGGGCGCTAATCCGGAATGCTCTCCCTCAAAAATTTTGTGGGCAACCCCCATGATGTGTCAAAATCAAAGTTTTAATATTTGTTTAAGAGCCAAGAGTTAATCCTTAACACTACGAAAACCTGTAGTGTAGTGGAGTTAATCCCGAGGTCGGTCTCGAAAGACTTAACTAGGCTGAGTCATGTTTACGAATAAAAGCAACAATATGAAAAGCAGTAAAAGTTGGTTTGCCTCGGCGGCGAGATAATAGACTAAAGCGAATAACTACTTGCAACTACTAGAAACCAATTTGATAGTAACGAGATTGAAATATGAATGGGGAAAATTATGGAGTGGTAATGTCAAAAAGCTAGCTAGCAGGATACATGTGATTCACGGGATTGATTATGCAAGTTGTCACAGACATGAGTACAGAAATGAATAGTACTAGTGGAGGCGTCAATTCCACTAGGCTACAATCAATCTAGCTAATCCTACTATTACTGTTTGCAACTAACTGTTAGATTGAAGCAAGACGGAAAACATTTGGTTGTATTGATTAAATGCTTAATCTAACAGTGATATTGACGGATTGCACATTGTTAGGAAATTTGTTAGATATTTTGTTAGAAATATCTGTTTAGATTTTGATCAGCAACATGATGACTTATCTTAGTCTCAGAAAGGTGATTAGTACTCTTGGTTCACTTGAACATTGTAAAAGAGGAAACCCACTAAGTATGATAGTCTAGCTAATCTTGTATAGGATGTTAGGTCTCAAAATGTAATTTTTATTTTATGAAGAGAAGACCAAGAAGAAGACATCCAAGCAGAACAAGTTCAACGACATTGAAGATTTGAAGAAACTGCACAAGATTACTGAAATAGTTTTGCAGATACCTTGGCCAGATTTCTTGAAGACGCGAATGATTGCTAAACAAATCATGTCACAAGAGATATCTGAGAAGTCAAGAGGTCCATCTGGAAAACAAGGAAAGTGTCCACAGATATCTACACTCAGATACCTTGAGCTTTAAACCACATTTCTGATAAAGAAATATATATTGCAAACAAAGTTGTTTCAATAAAGGTGTTATCTGAAGTTAAAGGTAAGGACGTGCTAAAACTCAGAGAAAACTGATAAAGTTAAGTCTCTGATACAAAGCATAGTTCCGTTGGCACTACAGGACAAAAAGTATAGTACAATGCATTTAATGCACGGACATAGATGTCTGAACAAAAGCAACGGTACCTTCTGAAGAAGAAGACAAACCTGCTACAGTACTATACACAGATAACAATAGTTTGAATTTGATTTAATCCTAACGGATACTATTCAACGGCATTCAAATTCATCTATAAATATCAACACTTAGACTGCTTGAGAAGATACGCTGAACCTTAGAGACACAAAACTTACTCAACAACATTTACACGAACATATTCTCTCAAGCAAACTACTTATCCTCAAAGCTTTCCGTTGCGACCAAAGCTCCTGATCTTAAGTAGTACTAAAGTTCTAAGTGTCCTGATCCTAAACAAGCACTGCTATTTGTGAAAGAGTTGAATCGAAAGATCAAGTATCTGAGATTCATTCTCTTGAACAATTATCATAGACTTGGGTTAGTAAAAAGAACAAGATACCATACATTGCAAAGTGTATTAAGTATACTTGATTCACAGAGCTATCGATTAAGCGAAGTTATTAAAGAAGCTCATCTGACAACTCAAACCAAAACCAACACCATCACTGGCGTGGAGTACATGAAGTACTTAGTTTGAGAAACTAAGGAATAACTCCAAGGTTATTGAGCACAGGAAGTACTTAGCTTGGGAAGCTAGGGAATAGCTCAAAAGGTTTCGAAAGCAGAAGTACTTGGTCGTGAAAGCCGGGAACAACTCAGGGGGAACATTTGGTTGGGAACCATTTGTTTAAGGAATCTTAGAATAGGATTTTTGTAAGGTGACCTCAATTATCTATTCTAGTGAATTCTAGGTCTTTGGAAGACCGAAGTGGATTAGTTGGAGGATTACGCCACCTCCGTGATACCACTATACTTCTTTGTTATTTACTTTTACATCGACATTTCAAACACACACACACACACTTTAACTGCTTTACGCACTTATCTATCTTAAGTCTTCCGCGCTCTGAATCTAAGTATCAGATATCTACACAGATATCTGAGAAATAGTTTTTATCGACAAAAGTTTTAAAAGACTATTCACCCCCCCTCTAGTCTTTTACTTTGCCGTTATCTGGACCAACAAGCACGACAAGAATTCTGCTGTATCGGGACGGAAAGGGGCGACGGATTTTATCCGTCGCCCCTGTAGCGACGGATAGAATCCGTCGCCCCGTTTGTCGACGGATAAAACTTATCCGTCGCTACAGAGCGTTGACCAAGATTTAAAAAAAAAAAAAAAAAAATTTAGCGACGGATAGATCTATCCGTCGCTATATAGCGACTATAGCCGAAAAAAAAAAAAAAAAGTTAGCGACGGATAGATCTAGATCTATCTATCTGTCGATAAAAGCCTAAAAAAAAACCATATATCTCCTCCACCACCTCCTTTCCTCCACCACTTCTCCTCCATTTCTCCTCTCCTCCTCCTCCCACCACCACCTTTCTCCTTCCACCACCTTTCTCCTCCACCACCACCATCCACCACCACCTCCTCCACCACCATCTCCACCACCACCACCTCTCTCCTCCCACCACCATCTCAACCACCACCACCACCTCTCTCCTCCCACCACCACCGCACCACCACCATCTCCACCACCACCACCACCACCGCACCACCACCATCTCCACCACCGCACCACCACCACCACCACCTCTCTCCTCCCACCACCACCGCACCACCACCATCTCCACCACCACCACCACCACCTCTCTCCTCCCACCACCACCGCACCACCACCACCACCACCTCTCTCCTCCCACCACCACCGCACCACCACCATCTCCACCACCACCACCTCTCTCCTCCCACCACCACCACCACCTTTCCACCACCCACCACCACCCCGCCACCACCACCAAGCCACCACCACCACCGCACCACCACTGCCACCACCGCACCACCTTTCTCCTCCCACCACCACCGCACCGTACGAATACAAATTGGATACGAATATAAAAATTCGAATACAAATTAATACGTATACGAATACAAATCAATATCTCGTATACGAATACAAATTGGATACGAATTAATCCGTATACGAATATAAAAATTCGAATACGGATTTTATTTTTTTTAAAAAAAATAGAAATGGGGCGACGGATAGATCTATCCGTCGCCACGTGGGGCGCCAGATAGGTGAAGGAACTTTGTCCATTTTCGAGGACTATTTAATTTGTGTGTTAAGTGTGCAGGAATGTCTCTAAGTGATGCACCCGTTCTCAAACCAGAGAACTATGAGAAATGGAAAAATAACATGATGCTCCACCTTGAAGCCATAAGTGACGAAATGATCGAAGTGATAAAGAATGGCCCAATAGTCATTCAACAACTTCAACAAGTCATGGAGGTTTCTAATGGTAGAGACAGAGATCAAAGCGAAGGATCTTCACAAACTGATGCGTCAACAAGTGGGAGATCTACTAGTCAAGTTATTTACGAACCAAAGCCCAGAGAACTCTGGACATCGGAAGATGCCAAGAGAAATCGTCTGGATGGTCAAGCTCGTAATATCATCATCAGATCGACACTGAGCACATACGATTAAACCGTGGTGCTAAACGGCGAAGTTGTCGCAACCGATTGAAGAAATCGTGAATCGGAAAACCAAAGAAAACAAGTTCGAAGTTCTCAAGTTGAAATTTCAAAATTTCAAACAAGGACCCATGAAACTCGAAGAACTTGATTTCAGATTTACCACTCTCATGAGTGATATGGCGACTTGGGAAAGCAGATACTCCCGGTCGGAAAAGATTAAGACTATTGTCAAGTCTTAACCACAATCGGGAGCATACTATATTCTTTTATTTTAACCAAGGAATTCCAAATATAACTCCAGTGGAATTCTTCTCACATCTTGCTACGGTTGATTATGAGACAACACAAAGAGAACAAACAACTGAAAAGTTGCAGAATATTGCTCTAGTTGCTCAAGGAACTTCTGAAAAGAAGAAAAGCAAGGAAGAGACTGAGGATGCTCTTGCTGCAAAGCAAATGAGCAAATATGTCAGTCGAGAAATTGAGAGAAGAAAAGCCAAAGAGAAGCTGAAAAAGCATCTAGGCTCAAACTATCACCAGTACAAAAATATGCAAAGCTCACTGAACAAGCCGGATCGTAAAGCATCATGTCTTGAGGAAGTAGAAATTGGAAAGCGATATACTTTCTATTGTCAGAAACCTGGTCACTTCAAGAAGGATTGTCCTGCCTTCAACAAACTAAGGACAGGTGACAAGAAAGATAGAAGAACCTTCAGAAGAAGCCAAAAAGCTTTATTAACTGATGAAAGAAAGAAAATCCAAACTCAACTGGATGCTCTAGACGTTGAGACAGATTCTGAAGGTGACATTTCAGATGACTCAACCTTACCATCACCAGAATTATGTGGAGTTACTCATGATATAATCGACTTCGACCTCAAGAAGAATGAAATGTGTGGAGTTGCTGAAATTGACGGTCCAGACATCTCTAACATAGAAATCTGTCTTATGGCTGATGAGGTAACACATACTTCTTATTATACTTATGAAAGTGATGAAGAAGAAATAAAAGATCTAGAAAATCTCAGGAAAGAACTTGACATCCATGAAAGAGAATTTCTAATGATCCGAGCTAGAGCCGAAAATCTTGAAGAAGAAAAGAATTCTCTTGCAATGGAAAATTCTCAATTAGTTAAGATATCTAAGAAAAAGGATGCTAAAAATGCATTTCTCAAAGCTCAGATATCTGAGACTGAAAAGTCACATAAAGAAGCAATGGCTGAATTACGAAAGAAATATGAAGATCTTCTTTCTGAGAACAAGGAACTCGAAAAGAAAGAATTATCTTTTCAATCTTATGCCAAAGCTAGTGACACTCTTACTGAAGTACAATCTTACTTAAGAGATCCTTCAGAAAAGAAAGGACTTGGGCTGAATACACAGACAGATTGTTCTATCACTCTGAATAAGAGTGAGGAAAGAAGAACATTACTCAGCAAGATGGTTCCCATGCAATCTATAGTATCGGTCAGAAGACGAAGATTGTTGACAAAGGAAAGGCAGTTGCGACTAAACCTTTGTGGGAAAAACAAGTCAAAAACAAAACTGTTGGGCACGTCTCTAAAAAGAAACACAACACTGAAAAGTGTAAACACCCACAATGCTATGTCTCTCAAAAGGGTAGAATTGCAGGAGCTGGCAAATTCTCCCATGTCACTTTTTCTGGAAAGAAATTGGACCAACCAGAGACTAGCAAAGATGCTGAGAAAAGATCTCAGATAGCTTCAAGTGCTCGAAACGGTATTGGCTATAAAGGCATCGGGAAACAACTTGCTCATGAATACAAACAGGAGCAAGAGCGATGGCTAAAGGCTAGAATTTCTCAAAGCAATTATCAGAAGTGGAAGTTGAATCAAGCCACTGAAAATCTGAATCCCAGGGCTAGAAGAAATCTGGAAAGGAAAGTTAAGTTTGCTGAAAAGCAAATTCAGAAACCTGACAGGTATCTGAAAGCACCAAATGGAGCACCTAGGAACACACCAAGGAAGAAAATAATTCTTAATAATGATAATCATTCAATTAGAATTCCTCCTTGTGTTCCTATCAGACAAAAGAATGTTCCAAGGAAATTCATTCAAAAATGGATTCCTACTGGAAGATTGTTTAGTCCTGATGGTTCCAACTGTAAATTGAGAACCTAATCTCTTGTTCCCTGTGTGTGCAGAATGCTTCCTGGACTAAAGCACAATGGCTATTTGATAGTGGATGCGGAAAGCACATGACAGGAGACAAAGCAAATCTGGTCGATTACAAAGCTTGCAACACAGGACCAGATATCAGATTTGCTGGAGGAGAATTAAATCCCTCTCTGGGATTTGGCAACGTTAAATTGGGACATTAACAATCACTGACGTATTACATGTTAAGGATTTGAAATATAATCTATTTAGCATGAGCCAGTTTGCAGACAAAGGTTTTACTGTAAAATTCAAAGCAAAATACTGCAAACTAATTGACAATGAGTCAAAGCAGACAGTCTTGGTTGCTCGGCGGAAAGGCAGTCTTTATGTTGCCGATTGGGCATCTGCCACAACTGAAGAATGTCTCATGGTGAGTCAATCTGGTCACACAGAAGAGCACTGGTTATGGCACAAAAAAATGAGTCACTTGAATTTCAAAACTCTGAACAAACTTGCCAAGAAAGAGTTAGTGGTTGGCCTTCCCAAAACATCTTTCAGAAAGGATGGTATATGTTCTGCATGTCAGATGGGGAAACAATCCAAAATCTCTTTCAAGTCCAAAACTAGACACTCTAGTGTTAGACCACTGCAACTACTACATATGGATCTTTTTGAATCATCTGTAACTAGTTATGCAGGAAAGAAATATGGTCCGTTGTTGTAGATGACTTCTCAAGATTCACTTGGGTTGTCTTTACGAAACACAAATCGATGCGAGTGGAGATACCAAACTTCTTTGAAAAAGCTTGAAGTCATGAAAATGACAAGGTATCTCAGAATCGAGCAGACCATGGTACCGAGTTTGTCAACCAGTACATAAAGGAGTTTTGTACCTGCAAAGGTATACAACACCAACTTTCCTCTGTAAGAACAACTCAACAAAATGGTGTTGCAGAAATGAAAAACAGAACCCTTAAAGAAGCTGCAAGGACGATGCTAGGCGACCTTTGAAATAAGTGAAGTTTATTAGGTTGAAGTCGTAAACACACTGCTACACTCGAGAATGTATGTTTGATAAACAAACACCATGACAAGACCCCTTATGAAATCTTGGTTGGTAGACCCTAATATCAAACATCCGAGTATTTGGTTGTAGATGTTTTGTTCTAAACAATGGAAAAGATTATCTGAGAACATTTCAAGCAAAGGCAGATGAAGGTGTATTTCTTGGTTATTCCACGAATAGCAAAGCCTACAGAATTTACAACAAAAGAACAAAGAAAATTGAAGAATCAGTTCATGTTGTATTCTATGAAGGAAGTAAGAAAACACCTCCTAATGATGAACTCTCAGAAAGGTTCAAAGAACTAATATTGAGGGATTCTGAAGAAGAATCCTCAGAAAGGAGAAACATCATTATGGAAAGTGAGGATGACTCTGACGTAGAAAAGCTTGATATGCCTAATAACAACCAGATGACTCACAAACATGATGAAGAATTTCCTATGAAACTTCCAGAAATGGAAACTGAAGATATTCATCATGAAGCTATCTCTGGAAATAATCTCTCTAAAAGACATGTTCCAGATAGCTCAAACACTGAACAAGTGTCAGACATTAATTGCCCTTCTGAGGAGCAAAATGTCTTAGATACTGAAAAGTATCAAATCAAAATCCCAGTTATTCACATTCAAATCATTTGGATATTGATCCTACTAGCACTAAACCTATGATGAGATGGATCAAGGATCATCACGCAAAGATGTGATTGGACCAATTAATCAAGGTGTTAGGACTAGGAGAGCAATAGCTGAAAATGCTAATTCTCTCTTTGGATGTTTCATCTCAAATATTGAACCTAAAAATATAGAAGAAGCATTAGGAGACCAAGACTGGATCTCTGCAATGCAAGAAGAGTTGGATCAATTTGAGAGAAACAAAGTCTGGAAACTAGTTCCATTTGTGGAAGGAATATCTGTGATTGGAACTAAATGGGTTTTCAGAAACAAAATGAATGAATCTGGTGAAATAACCAGAAACAAAGCAAGATTGGTTGCGAGGATTTACCTGCATCAAGGCTTAGATTTTGATGAGTCATATGCACCGGTTGCAGATTGGATGCAATAAGACTCTTTCTAGCCTTGACTCATAAAGATTTTAAAGTTTATCAGATGGATGTCAAAAGTGCATTCTTGAACGGTGAACTTGCAGAAGAAGTTTATGTTGAGCAACCACCTGGCTTTGAAGTTTCCTCAGAAAGTAGAATGGTCTATAAACTACAGAAAGCTTTGTATGGACTGAAACAGGCTCCAAGAGCATGGTATGACACTTTGGCCAAATACCTTCTGGAAAGTGGTTTCAAGAAAGGTGAAGTTGATAAAACTTTATTTACCTTAAATCATGATGGGAAACTACTCTTAGTTCAAGTATATGTTGATGACATCATATTTAGATCAAAGGACAAGCAATTTTGTAAGGACTTTGCAAATCTCATGAAAAGTAAGTTTGAGATGAGCATGATGGGAGAAATGAATTATTTTCTAGGATTGCAAGTCAAGCAACTCAATGATGGAATATTCATTAGTCAAACAAAGTATGCAAAAGATATGCTCACAAAATTCAATCTTAAGCCTTCTGAAAAGAATGCTAAGATACCTATGAGCATTGGAACCAAAATG
The DNA here is from genome assembly GCA_026545765.1 of Plantago major. Lineage (NCBI taxonomy): Eukaryota > Viridiplantae > Streptophyta > Magnoliopsida > Lamiales > Plantaginaceae > Plantago > Plantago major. The sequence goes on from CM048841.1 coordinate 57,412,925, forward strand.
ACCTATACTGAATCAAATAAGAGTGTTGAAGAACATAAGTATAGGAAATTGATAGGTTCACTACTTTACCTCACTGCAAGTAGACCTGATATTCAATACGCCGTTGGAGTGTGTGCTAGATTTCAGACAAATCCGATGCAAAGACACTACAACATTGCTATGAAAATATTAAGGTATGTAAAAGGTAGAGTAGATGTAGGATTGTGGTATCCTAAAGAAAGCGAATTGAGTTTAGCTGGGTACTCAGACGCTGATTATGCTGGATCACTGCTTGATAGGAAAAGCACCTCAGGAACTTGTCAGTTTCTGGGTACTAGACTTATCTCGTGGTTTAGCAAGAAGCAAAACTCAATTGCAACTTCTACCACAGAGGCTGAATATATTGCTGCTGGTTGTTGTGCAACACAAATTCTGTGGATACAACAACAACTTAAAGACTATGGACTCGATGAAAAGAAAACTCCCATTTACTGTGACAACACAAGTGCTATTGCGATTACGCAGAATCCTAAATTTCATGCCAGAACAAAGAATATTGATGTTAGAAATCACTTCATCAGAGACCATGTTGAAAAAAGCAATATAGAGATACTCAAGATTGGCACTGAAGACCAACTTGCAGATATCTTCACTAAGCCACTACAAGAAAGTAGATTCTTAGCCTTAAGACATAGTCTTGGACTAATGGAACTACCAATGAACTGAAAAAGTTCAGGAATCTGGAACGGGCATCCAGAGAAGAGGTAGCTGGAACGGGCATCCAGAGAAGAGGTATCTGGAATGGGCATCCAGAGAAGAGAAAAGAGAAATCTGGAACGGGTATCCAGAAGTCAAATAGGCTAAAGAGCAAAAAGACAGCTTAAGATCTCTAAGACGGGAACTCAGATATCTGAATCACTCTATAAACGGGGAACACAAAGGAGAATAGTACAACTATCTGCAGTCAACTACTCTCTTGAAATTCGCATTATTTCTATCTTGATGAAAAACTTGGAAAAATCCTAAGTATAAGATAGATTCAGATGCAAACAGTGTTCTTGGTCATACAACGTGATTCGGATAGCTAATAGCCAAAATTCATTAAATGGGCACAATTACACTTGTTGATTGTGATCATTCTTTGAAAAAGCAATGGTGACCCTTGATGAAATTAAGCGTTTGATCTATCGGTGGAAATTAATTCACGATAAATAGTGGATCAGAAAATTCCGACAAAGCCCACTTTGCATTTAATGCCGAACTAGCTTTTGCTCACGCCTGCTTGCAAATCACAGATACGTACACACAAAATCAATTTGTATGTATTTGTCTGTTGAGATTCTATTGCTATATATATAGGATTTTGGCAAAAGAAATCACTTTCGCCTAATCCAAAATTCTGACTTACACAAAAATAGCAAAACCTTCTCTTGATTCTCTGCAAACCTTCTACAATCTCTGCAAATCAAGATTAAGTTTTTCTGCAAAGAATTACTGAATCAAATCTCTTTCAAACACCAATCCAAATTCCTACACTATATAAAGAGATGGCCCCAAAGAATTCTTCCACACAGAAATCTCAATCCTCCACTGGTACTGCTGAAAAGCAAACACCAGAGTTGGTTATTGTGAACAACCGACTGGTAGGAGATTTTAATCCTAACCATTGGACTTCAAATCACAGAATGATTTGGGGTGGTGCCATGGTTGAGGAATACCTCACGGCTGCAATAGAGAACCAAGCCGACAGAAAGTTGATTCTTGACATGCTTGAGAAGGCACAAATCAAAGGTTTTCTATCTGCTCGCCCAAGTGGAATTTCATCACTCGATGTGTTGGAATTCTACAACAACTCCAGGATAATTTCCTGTGTTTAGGCACCTGCAATAGTGTCTGTCAAAACCTCGATCGAGAAAGAAAATCATACGGACTTAACAACTTCGTAAGTTGTTTGAGTTTCAAAATCTTGGAAAGGATTTTGAAATAAACACCAAGGATGATGATCTCCTTGAAGGTGTTAAGCAATTTATGCGATGGCGTGTGTGATCTTGAAAAATCAGATACACCCACTGAGTTCAAGCTTGCTGACATCCGAACCAGACATCTGATGGTTCACTGGGATGTATTGGCTTGCATTCTCCACAGATGCTTTGATGGTCTACAAGGAGGTGCTGACCGGATAAGCCAAGAACGATGGATCATGATGTTCTTGCTGAATCAACAAGACAAAAGGTTGGAAAACCCTTTTAACTGGGGAAAGTACGCCTTCATGAAGTTTGTGAAGAAGATTCAAGGCTTCGAGCCTAAGATTGCCAAAGGACTAGCTGAGCCAAAGGCGACAGTAGGCTATGGTCTGAAGATATGCTACTTGCTGGAGACGCTTGGCATTGAGCTCAGAGAGACGGCTGAAATAGCCAATAGTAACCTACTCTACAAATATGAGTATACAAACTTGATGAAAAAGGTTACTAGGTCTCAGAAAGGTTCTAAGAAGCGAAAGTCTGAAAAGGTATCTGAAGAAAAGGTTGCGACCAAGAAGCCCAGAACTTCAAGAAAGAAGTCTGCTGGCAAATCAGAAGACACACCCATTGAGGTTGTCGATTCTCAGATATCTGCAGGCCTTGCCGATGAGCTGATAAAGGCAGATCAACTCATCAATGTTGCAAAAGAGTCATCAACTACTGAACAAGTAGACTCAGCAAGAGAAAGTGCGTTCAGAAATGTTGCGACTAATGCAGAATGCCTTGCTGATGAAGTTATTAATCTTTGCCAAAATTGAAAAGCACCAAGCCCCATCTGCAGAAATCGCAGGAGTAATGGACCAATCAGTTCCCAATGCTGATGAGAGCTCTGACGATGAAGATGATGAACTAGTCATCTCTCAAGTCCTAGAAAGAACAAAGAGGGCTAAGGTTACTGTAACAGTAACTGGTGATAAGGTTTCTAAAGAAGAACCTACACCTCAGGTTGCTGAACAAGCACCTATAGCAAAGGTTGTTGGTGCAAACACATCATCAGGGAACGTTTCTTACGCATAACTTCAAGAAGCCCTGATGAGTGGTAATTTAGTGCTGGCAGATGCTGATGAAAATGCCACATCTAAAAATCTGGAAGAATACTCTACTGACCGATCTTCTGCTTCCAGACAACCACAACAACCACAAACACAACAACCACAACAACCACTAGTGGTTGATGAAATGGTAAATGAACTCCATTTCGAATTACCAGCATTACAACACGCTGAAGAAAATCCTGCAAAAGAGCAGGTTCCCCAACTCGACAAGAAGGATCAAACTGAGACATCCACTCAGTATGATCAACCAGGGGAGGCAACTGAGTTGCACACTTAGGAAAGGTGTGAAGTACCTAAAACTTCAAACAAAGAAGCTGTACTGGAACAAGAAGACCAAAGTATAAAAGGGTCACAAGTTCCAGAGACCAATCAGCCTAACAATGCTCAGGTAGCTGAATGGTTTAACTCCTACCTTGTGAAAAATTTTATGCTTGTATATCTTGTTACTTATATAAAAATTCTTTGTTACAGGCTGAGTTAGAAACACAGAAACAAGAGGAAGCTGGAAAGCTTGCCTCGAAGCGAGAAGGAGGTTACTGACCTCGCCTCTTAAGAAATCTGAGCCTGTACCACAAGTGATAATTGATTCTTAAGATAACACTTTTCAGTCATTTGTCTATGTGCTTAGTCATTTAAAGTAAATGTTTCTAACAGGCTCCAACTGAGAAAGAGGAAGATAAGGCAGAAATGCCAGAGACGAACCCAGAGACCGACAAGGTTTCTGAAGAACACATCATTGAGCCTTCTAGCATGAAGGTACATGAAAAATCAATGATAAGTATTCTTCATCATGGGTTATCTTAAACTTCTTCTAAAATATTCAATACTTTCTACTTACAGGCTCATTCAGAAGTAGAAATGCAAAGGAAAAAAGTTGCAACATCCCCTGCATCAATGGAAATTGATGAAGCTCCCAAGGCAACATCACATGAAAGAATACCAGAAACTGAGAAAGTCTCTGAGAAAAATGACTCTGAGCTTCCTATTGAGGAAGTAAGTCCAAAACTCAGAACTCATTAAAGCATTTTTGCACAAATTCTTTCAAATAATTTCCTAAGTATTGTATTAATCTTAATTCTCAGGTTCAAGAAAGAAAGGTTGTTGAGGACCAGACTTCCAAGTCTCCACCTCACAACAAGATATCTAAGACACCAATTGTCTCAGTAGCACAAGTCTCTGAGCCTGAAGTACTTACTCAGGTAACTCAGAAACTAAACTACACTTCTACTCAGATATCTACAAAAGTTTTGAAGCTCACTCAAAACTCTTTCTTTCAAGCTCAAACAAGTGCAAAGCAGGCTCCCAATGATGAGAAAAGGGACCTACTTCCCTTCTTCAAAGCTCAAACCCTGCCAAAGCATATTCAATGCTTCAAGAAATGGCAAAGGTTAAGGTGCTCTGATCTCTCTTAAATATTGAGAATCACAGATCAACCAACCAGACGAGCACGAGTTCTTGACTTGGAGACGTATATCCATGCAATGTTCCCTACCGAGCGATTACGATTCGACTCTATTGCATAAGGATTTCTCCAGAGAAGTGGCGCACAGTTTGATACAAGCCTTTGAACAGGCAGTTGGTCAGACAAGATTACAGATGGCATTCAAACCAGTTCTGCCCCAGACTCTGCAATTTATACCTTCTGAACAAGAAGAGGTTAATGGGCAGAAGATCACTATTCCTGAAGTGATCAATCTTGTATCTGAAGATGATGAGGAGGAAGAGATAAATGAAAACGACTTCGATGAACCTTCCACTGACCATCACCAAAAGGATGACACAGACAAAAAGGATGATGATGATGCCCCTGCACCAGGGACCGAAGGAATTTCACAAAGAAATCATGCCTCAACTGCTGAAAAGCAAACTGAGAGGAAAGCACAGAAATCTCCGTCTCCATCTCCTCAAAAGTCAACTCATCCATCTTCCCAACAAAAGGTTATTACTGAACAAGTAGTTGAGGATTCTGAGGAAATCGCTCAGAAATTGTTAAATACTCAATCCAGAACTGCTCAACTCAGACAACTGTTGGAAGAAGAACAACAGCTCCATCTTCAACTGGAAGACCAGATAGCTAAATCCAGAGACAAGCTTGACCAACTACAAGATCAATATCTGCAAGAGATGATTGCTTACTCTGATGTTAAAGAGCTACAGAATGTTGTAAATGCCATCACCAAAGAACTCGATACTGAAGAGGTATCTGAAATTAAGCATGATGCTAAGGCTGCATCATCTTCAAAAGAAGTACCATCCTCCTCCCAAAAAGGGAAGAAACCAATCTCTGAGATGGTTGCTGGACTCGACACAATCGATGAGAATGTCCAAGAGGATGAAGATCACTGGGCTGATTACTCAGATGATGAAGAAGACAAGACTTTGGCAGAGCACCGCAATGAATATCTAGCGGTTTGACACTTGAAAAAAGCGATTGCTCTGAAACTTTCGTAAAAGCGCAAATGTCCACTCCCATGAATACATGAACAGATACCAAGTACTGGCTCATCTGAAAAAGGAGTTGTCTTCACAGAACAAGGAAGTAATTGCCTCCGTCCCCTCTGAAATGAAAAAGTTCACTGAGCTCATCACTCAGAGAACAACTAGCATAGTCATTGCTCAGAAAGATCTGGGAATGATAAGGGACGATGATGCGTCTTTAGCTGAAAAAGCTTTACAAGAGGCAAGTTACACTGCTGGAAAAGCAGATGCCATCCTAGGCCCATTGGCAGAGCTCACTGATAAGGACAATGGACTTATCAAGCAAAATCAGGAGCTCAAAGCCGAACTTCAGAAGTTGGTCACTGCCTACAATTATTTACAAGGGCATTTTGACTCTCTCTCAGTTTCTTTTATGAGACTGAGTCAGCCAACAATGACTAAGGGGTAAAGAGTGTACAAATCTGGACCTCAAAGTCAGGGGGAATGGGAAGAAGGAGAAGAAAACAAGAAGAAATCCGGAGCTGGTGCGGCTCAGAGAGGAAGAAGAAACATGAAAACTTCCCAGCCACCACTCAGAATCAATGAACCCTCCTCAAGCCAAGCTGCTTTGCAAATAGTAGCTGCTTCCCAGAAACCTACTGAAGGAACTACAATGATAACAAGGGCCATGACACAGAAACCTCCAAGGAGTACCAAGGCTCCAAGGAGAAGACAGGTTAAAGGGATTAATGAATCTTCTGAAGAAAAAGAAGAAGGCCAAATCAAGTCCTTGGGCAATGAAGAAGGCTGTAAAACTCTCACAAGATTTAATCTTGATGATGATGAGGAAACTGATAAAGATGAAGCTCCTCTTCACAGAAAAAGGAAAATTGAAAGCCTAATTGAGCCCATAGCTGCAAAGCCCCTAGCAGCTAAAACACCCTCTGGAAATACCAAGTCTATCCAGGGTGGTTCTTCAAGCAACAACCCCAAAGAGAATTCAAGATGCAGGAAGGAGCAGTGAGTCGAGCAAAGACAAAGTCAACTTCCACTCAGGCCAGAAGAAGCCAAAATAGAGTATGTGAAGAATGACAATGATTCCTCTGTCTATAGGTGCATCAATCAGAAAAATGACTATTGGATTCTGGAACTTAAGCATCTACTGGTAAATTCAAGATTTCCAGAACCAATCCATAAACAACTTATGGCATGGAGAAAAGATAAGCCAACCTTGATCAACACCAATCACATTAAAGCCTGGTTGGATTTTGAAGTTGTCAAGAGAATCAAGCCATGAGAAAGGACCTCTCGATGAATGTCCATATGGAAAGCGGATGATGTGCACGAATTCAATATCACGTAAAGCACAAGAGCAAGACTCGCTGTGGAACCCTATGAGTCGTTCTATCTAACTGAAGATCAATACAAGGGTGACATCAGATATCTGAGGATTATCTACGAATACTTCAAGCTTTCAGATATCAGAATAGAGCATGCCTGGAAGTGGGGAAAGTATCTGTGGGTCAAACATTTTGTCAAGAAAAATCCTACCAAAACCTACAAAGAGGTGCTGGATTTGCGAGACACCGAGATGCTCGTCTAACACTTCTCTATGATTATTCGATGACATCAAAAGGTTTGGAGATAGGAAATTTCGGTGATCCATAGAACTACTGTTGAAGACTTGAAGAGTTGAAGACTTGAAGACTAGTCTATTAGGATGTTTACTTGGAGCTTGGCTACTCCTGTTGTCCTAATTTACTATTTTTTTTGTTGTATTTTTGCTGACTGAGCTAAACTTGTTTTATGTATTGAAGTTATCTGTAATCTTTCTTTGTAACTTATCTGAAGAACTTACTCTCTGATAGTATTCTATAAAAGATAACTTGTCAGCAAAGATCACACCTTGTGATTTGGTTGATGTTTACTTTCTGCAATAAATTGAATGAATTGAAAAATCTTAAGAAATGATTAAGTGTTGGATTGTTCACTCATCCAGATTTGTAATAGGTCAGATAGTCATCGTTGACTGATCAAAAAGGGGGAAATTTGTTAGGAAATTTGTTAGATATTTTGTTAGAAATATCTGTTTAGATTTTGATCAGCAACATGATGACTTATCTTAGTCTCAGAAAGGTGATTAGTACTCTTGGTTCACTTGAACATTGTAAAAGAGGAAACCCACTAAGTATGATAGTCTAGCTAATCTTGTATAGGATGTTAGGTCTCAAAATGTAATTTTTATTTTATGAAGAGAAGACCAAGAAGAAGACATCCAAGCAGAACAATTTCAACGACATTGAAGAGTTTAAGAAACTTCAAAAGAATAATGAAATAGTTTTGCATATACCTTGGCCAGATTTCTTGAAGACGCGAATGATTGCTAAACAAATCATGTCACAAGAGATATCTGAGAAGTCAAGAGGTCCATCTGGAAAACAAGGAAAGTGTCCATAGATATCTACACTCAGATACCTTGAGCTTTAAACCACATTTCTGATAAAGAAATATATATTGCAAACAAAGTTGTTTCAATAAAGGTGGTATCTGAAGTTAAAGGTAAGGACGTGCTAAAACTCAGAGAAAACTGATAAAGTTAAGTCACTGATACAAAGCATAGTTCCGTTGGCACTCTGAGACAAAAGTATAGTACAATGCATTTAATGCATGGACATAGATGTCTGAACAAAAGCAACGGTACCTTCTGAAGAAGAAGACAAACCTGCTACAGTACTATACACAGATATCAATAGTTTGAATTTGATTTAAGTCTAACGGATACTATTCAACGGCATTCAAATTCATCTATAAATATCAACACTTAGACTGCTTGAGAAGATACGCTGAACCTTAGAGACACAGAACTTACTGAACAACATTTACACGAACATATTCTCTCAAGCAAACTACTTATCCTCAAAGCTTTTACATTGCGACCAAAGCTCCTGATCTTAAGTAGTACTAAAGTTCTAAGTGTCCTGATCCTAAACAAGCACTGCTATTTGTGAAAGAGTTGAATCGAAAGATCAAGTATCTGAGATTCATTCTCTTGAACAATTATCATAGACTTGGGTCAGTAAAAAGAACAAGATACCATACATTGCAAAGTGTATTAAGTATACTTGATTCACAGAGCTATCTGATTAACTGAAAAGTTATTAAAGAAGCTCATCTGACAACTCAAACCAAAACCAACACCATCACTGGCGTGGAGTACAGGAAGTACTTAGTTTGAGAAACTAAGGAATAACTCAAGGTTATTGAGCACGTGAAGTACTTAGCTTGGAAGCTAGGAATAGCTCAAAAGGTTTCGAGTCCAGAAGTACTTGGTGAAAGCCGGGAACAACTCAGGGGGAACATTTGGTTGGGAACCATTTGTTTAAGGAATCTTAGAATAGGATTTTTGTAAGGTGACCTCAATTATCTATTCTAGTGAATTCTAGGTCTTTGGAAGACCGAAGTGGATTAGTTGGAGGATTACGCCACCTCCAGATACCACTATACTTGTTGTGTTATTTACTTTTTTGTCGACATTTCAAAGAACACACACACACACACTTTAACATTTACGCACTTATCTATCTTAAGTCTTCCGCGCTCTAAAACTATGTATCAGATATCTACACATATATCTGATAAATAGTTTTTTTCGACAAAAGTTTTAAAAGACTATTCACCCCCCCCCCCCTCTAGTCTTTTACTTTGTCGTTATCTAGACCAACAAGTGGTATCAGAGCAGGAGGTTCCCAAGCCTTCAAGAGAACCTAGATCCCAGATAGGTGAAGGAACTTTGTCCATTTTAGGACTATTTAATTTGTGTGTTAAGTGTGCGGAATGTCTCTAGTGATGCACCCGTTCTTAAACCAGAGAACTACGAGAAATGGAAAAATAACATGATGCTCCACCTTGAAGCCATAAGTGACGAAATGATCGAAGTGATAAAGAATGGCCCAATAGTCATTCAACAACTTCAACAAGTCATGGAGGTTTCTAATGGTAGAGACAAAGATCAAAGCGAAGGATCTTCACAAACCGATCCGTCAACAAGCGGGAGATCTACTAGTCAAGTTATTTACGAACCAAAGCCCAGAGAACTCTAGACATCGGAAGATGCCAAGAGAAATCGTCTGGATGGTCAAGCTCGTAATATCATCATCAGATCGACACCTGAGCACATACAGTGTAAACTGTGGGGTGCTAAAATGGCGAAAGTTGCACAACCGATTGAAGAAATCGTGCGGGCGAAAACCAAAGAAAACAAGTTCGAAGTTCTCAAGTTGAAATTTCAAAATTTCAAACAAGGACCCTGAAACTCGAAGAACTTGATTTAAGATTTACCACTCTCATGAGTGATATGGCAGCACTTGGGAAAGCAGATACTCCCGGTCGGAAAAAGATTAAGACTATTGTCAGAAGTCTTAACCACAACTGGGAGCATACTAAATTCTTTTATTTTAACCAAGGAATGCCAAATATAACTCCAGTGGAACTCTTCTCACATCTTGCTACGGTTGATTATGAGACAACACAAAGAGAACAAACAACTGAAAAGTTGCAGAATATTGCTCTAGTTGCTCAAGGAACTTCGGAAAAGATGAAAAGCAAGGAAGAGACTGAGGATGCTCTTGCTGCAAAGCAAATGAGCAAATATGTCAGTCGAGAAATTGAGAGAAGAAAAGCCAAAGAGAAGCTGAAAAAGCATCTAGGCTCAAACTATCACCAAGACAAAATATGCAAAGCTCACGAACAAGCCATCGTAAAGCATCATGTACTGAGGAAGTAGAAATTGGAAACGATATCTGTTTCTATTGTCAGAAACCTGGTCACTTCAAGAAGGATTGTCCTGCCTTCAACAAACTAAGGATAGGTGACAAGAAAGATAGAAGAACCTTCAGAAGAAGCCAAAAAGCTTTATTAACTGAAGAAAGAAAGAAAATCCAAACTCAACTGGATGCTCTAGACGTTGAGACAGATTCTGAAGATGATAATTCAGATGACTCAACCTTACCATCACCAGAATTATGTGGAGTTACTCATGATATAATCGACTTCGGCCTCAAGAAGAATGAAATGTGTGGAGTTGCTGAAATTGACGGTCCAGACATCTCTAACATAGAAATCTGTCTTATGGCTGATGAGGTAACACATACTTCTTATTATACTTATGAAAGTGATGAAGAAGAAATAAAAGATCTAGAAAATCTCAGGAAAGAACTTGACATCTATGAAAGAGAATTTCTAATGATCCGAGCTAGAGCCGAAAATCTTGAAGAAGAAAAGAATTCTCTTGCAAAGGAAAATTCTCAATTAGTTAAGATATCTGAGAAAAAGGATGCTGAAAATGCATTTCTCAAAGCTCAGATATCTGAGACTGAAAAGTCACATAAAGAAGCAATGGCTGAATTACGAAAGAAATATGAAGATCTTCTTTCTGAGAACAAGGAACTCGAAAAGAAAGAATTATCTTTTCAATCTTATGCCAAAGCTAGTGACACTCTTCTTCAAGTACAATCTTACTTAAGAGATCCTTCGAAAAAAGAAAGGACTTGGGTGAATACAGACAGATTGTTCTATCACTCTGAATAAGAGTGAGGAAAGAAGAACATTACTCAGCAAGATGGTTCCCATGCAATCTATAGTATCGGTCAGAAGACGAAGATTGTTGACAAAGGAAAGGCAGTTGCGACTAAACCTTTGTGGGAAAAACAAGTCAAAAACAAAACTGTTGGGCACGTCTCTAAAAAGAAACACAACACTGAAAAGTGTAAACACCCACAATGCTATGTCTCTCAAAAGGGTAGAATTGCAGGAGCTGGCAAATTCTCCCATGTCACTTTTTCTGGAAAGAAATTGGACCAACCAGAGACTAGCAAAGATGCTGAGAAAAGATCTCAGATAGCTTCAAGTGCTCGAAACGGTATTGGCTATAAAGGCATCGGGAAACAACTTGCTCATGAATACAAACAGGAGCAAGAGCGATGGCTAAAGGCTAGAATTTCTCAAAGCAATTATCAGAAGTGGAAGTTGAATCAAGCCACTGAAAATCTGAATGCCAGGGCTAGAAGAAATCTGGCAAGGAAAGTTAAGTTTGCTGAAAAGCAAATTCAGAAACCTGACAGGTATCTGAAAGCACCAAATGGAGCACCTAGGAACACACCAAGGAAGAAAATAATTCTTAATAATAATAATCATTCAATTAGAATTCCTCCTTATGTTCCTATCAGACAAAAGAATGGTCCAAGGAAATTCATTCAAAAATGGATTCCTACTGGAAGATTGTTTAGTCCTGATGGTTCCAACTGTAAATTGAGAACCTAATCTCTGCTTTCTGTTGTGTAATGCTTCTGGACTAAAGCACAATGGCTATTTGATAGTGGATGCGGAAAGCACATGACAGAGATAAAGCAAATCAAGTCGATTACAAAGCTTGCAACACGTGACCGGATATCGATTTCTTTGGAGAATTAAATCCCTCTCCGGATTTGCAACGTCAAATTGGGAACATTAACAATCACTGACGTATTACATGTTAAGGATTTGAAATATAATCTATTTAGCATGAGCCAGTTTGCAGACAAAGGTTTTACCATAAAATTCAAAGCAAAATACTGCAAACTAATTGACAATGAGTCAAAGTAGACAGTCTTGGTTGCTCGGCGGAAAGGCAGTCTTTATGTTGCCGATTGGGCATCTGCCACAACTGAAGAATGTCTCATGGTGAGTCAATCTGGTCACACAGAAGAGCACTGGTTATGGCACAAAAAAATGAGTCACTTGAATTTCAAAACTTTGAACAAACTTGCCAAGAAAGAGTTAGTGGTTGGCCTTCCCAAAACATCTTTCAGAAAGGATGGTATATGTTCTGCATGTCAGATGGGGAAACAATCCAAAATCTCTTTCAAGTCCAAAACTAGACACTCTAGTGTTAGACCACTGCAACTACTACATATGGATCTTTTTGAATCATCTGTAACTAGTTATGCAGGAAAGAAATATGGTCTGGTTGTTGTAGATGACTTCTCAAGATTCACTTGGGTTGTCTTTCTGAAACACAAATCTGATGCCAGGGTGGAGATACCAAACTTGCTGAAAAAGCTTGAAGTCATGAAAAATGACAAGGTATCTGCAATCAGAACAGACCATGGTACCGAGTTTGTCAACCAGTACATAAAGGAGTTTTGTACCTGCAAAGGTATACAACACCAACTTTCCTCTGTAAGAACAACTCAACAAAATGGTGTTGCAGAAAGGAAAAACAGAACCCTTAAAGAAGCTGCAAGGACGATGCTAGCTGACACTGAAATAAGTGAAGTTTATTGGGTTGAAGCTGTAAACAAAGCCTGCTACACTCAGAACAGATGTTTGATAAACAAACACCATGACAAGACCCCTTATGAAATGTTGGTTGGTAGACCCCCTAATATCAAACATCTGAGAGTATTTGGTTGTAGATGTTTTGTTCTAAACAATGGAAAAGATTATCTGAGAACATTTCAAGCAAAGGCAGATGAAGGTGTATTTCTTGGTTATTCCACGAATAGCAAAGCCTACAGAATTTACAACAAAAGAACAAAGAAAATTGAAGAATCAGTTCATGTTGTATTCTATGAAGGAAGTAAGAAAACACCTCCTAATGATGAACTCTCAGAAAGGTTCAAAGAACTAATATTGAGGGATTCTGAAGAAGAATCCTCAGAAACGAGAAACATCATTATGGAAAGTGAGGATGAGTCTGACGTAGAAAAGCTTGATATGCCTAGTAACAACCAGATGACTCACAAACATGATGAAGAATTTCCTATGAAACTTCCAGAAATGGAAACTGAAGATATTCATCATGAAGCTATCTCTGGAAATAATCTCTCTAAAAGACATGTTCCAGATAGCTCAAACACTGAACAAGTGTCAGACATTAATTGCCCTTCTGAGGAGCAAAATGTCTTAGATACTGAAAAAGTATCAAATCAAAATCCCAGTGATTCACATTCAAATCATTTGGATATTGATCCTACTAGCACTAAACCTATGATGAGATGGATCAAGGATCATCCTGCAAAAGATGTGATTGGACCAATTAATCAAGGTGTTAGGACTAGGAGAGCAATAGCTGAAAATGCTAATTCTCTCTTTGGATGTTTCATCTCAAATATTGAACCTAAAAATATAGAAGAAGCATTAGGAGACCAAGACTGGATCTCTGCAATGCAAGAAGAGTTGGATCAATTTGAGAGAAACAAAGTCTGGAAACTAGTTCTATTTGTGGAAGGAATATCTGTGATTGGAACTAAATGGGTTTTCAGAAACAAAATGAATGAATCTGGTGAAATAACCAGAAACAAAGCAAGATTGGTTGCCAAGGGATTTACCTGCATCAAGGCTTAGATTTTGATGAGTCATATGCACCGTTGCAGATTGGATGCAATAAGACTCTTTCTTCTACTGACTCATAAAGATTTTAAAGTTTATCAGATGGATGTCAAAAGTGCATTCTTGAACGGTGAACTTGCAGAAGAAGTTTATGTTGAGCAATCACCTGGCTTTGAAGTTTCCTCAGAAAGTAGAATGGTCTATAAACTACAGAAAGCTTTGTATTGACTGAAACAGGCTCCAAGAGCATGGTATGACACTTTGGCCAAATACCTTCTGGAAAGTGGTTTCAAGAAAGGTGAAGTTGATAAAACTTTATTTACCTTAAATCATGATGGGAAACTACTCTTAGTTCAAGTATATGTTGATGACATCATATTTAGATCAAAGGACAAGCAATTTTGTAATGACTTTGCAAATCTCATGAAAAGTAAGTTTGAGATGAGCATGATGGGAGAAATGAATTATTTTCTAGGATTGCAAGTCAAGCAACTCAATGATGGAATATTCATTAGTCAAACAAAGTATGCAAAAGATATGCTCACAAAATTCAATCTTAAGCCTTCTGAAAAGAATGCTAAGATACCTATGAGCATTGGAACCAAAATGACCTATACTGAATCAGATAAGAGTGTTGAAGAACATAAGTATAGGAAATTGATAGGTTCACTACTTTACCTCACTGCAAGTAGACCTGATATTCAATACGCCGTTGGAGTGTGTGCTAGATTTCAGACAAATCCGATGCAAAGACACTACAACATTGCTATGAAAATATTAAGGTATGTAAAAGGTAGAGTAGATGTAGGATTGTGGTATCCTAAAGAAAGCGGATTGAGTTTAGCTGGGTACTCAGACGCTGATTATGCTGGATCACTGCTTGATAGGAAAAGCACCTCAGGAACTTGTCAGTTTCTGGGTACTAGACTTATCTCGTGGTTTAGCAAGAAGCAAAACTCAATTGCAACTTCTACCACAGAGGCTGAATATATTGCTGCTGGTTGTTGTGCAACACAAATTCTGTGGATACAACAACAACTTAAAGACTATGGACTCGATGAAGAGAAAACTCCCATTTACTGTGACAACACAAGTGCTATTGCGATTACGCAGAATCCTAAATTTCATGCCAGAACAAAGCATATTGATGTTTGAAAGTGCAGTATGCAATTATATTTTGATAATCTTGTCTTTCAATAATCAGTTCCAAGTTTGTGTTTGTTGTTGTTTGTGAAGCTACAGGATTATCAATGTTGTATAACATTGTGACAGGATAGAATTTAATATTGGCATAACATTGAAGATATAGCATTGCCGCAGACATCGAAGACAAAGCACATTGGACAGGATACTTGGACTGGAAGTATTGACAAAACGAACAAGAATTGATTTAAGGAAAAAGAACAGCTTGTGGTGAAAGCAAGAAGGAATATATTTTATGAAGAATTGAAATATGGAAATTTCCTTCTATGCGCATTTTGAAGAAAACAAGTAAAAGGAAAAATTGCCTTTGCCGAGATCCTATTGCCTTTCGACTTAGATGGAAGAGGTCGACATCTCAAGTATATATATGCAAGGATTCAGCAAAGCAATGTTTGAAGCTTTTCTTGACGATCAATCGAGGTTTTATTAAAAGAGTTTAGGCTTCTTGTTTTCTGCTAGCTTTAGAGTTTGTCTAAGAGTATTCATTGTTGGAATAACTCTTTCAAACATCGACCTAGAATAGCTTTTACTGTTGGTTCTTCTAGGGCTAGTTTTGGTTGTTTAATCAATCGTTTGTGATTGTATTAAACCTAGTTGATTAGATCTACTTTTCCTGTCAGTAGATATTTTGCCTAAGGCGCTGCCAATATATTTTTCTATATATTGGCTTGGTAATATAAGTTTCATTATTATTCATCCGCTGCTATCGGTTTGCTATGTTGAAGACAATGTTGAACAACATTGTTGGCAACATTGTCTATTGATCTTGTTTCAAAGTACCAATCCGGGATCCTAAGTTCTAACAAGTGGCATCAGAGCCAGCCACCTAACTACTGGTGTCTGGATTTGGTACTACTACAATGGATGCAAACTACAATAGACCTCCTGTGCTTGATGGGTCCAGCTACCATTACTGGCAAATCCGGATGAGGACATACATCAAGTCCCTTGATGGCCGTGCTTGGAGATCCATTCTGGAAGGATACACCTGGCCAACTGAAGGACCTGATGCTGATGGTGACATTGTCCCCATACCTGAAGAACGCTTCTCTGCAGGTGACATACTTCTTAGCTCTTATAATGAAAAAGCTTTAAATGCTATTTTTGGTCATGTAGATTCTCATATGTTTAAAATCATTCAAAACTGTACTACTGCAAAACAAGCTTGGGAATTACTTCAGAGTCATTGTGAAGGGGATGCTAGTGTCAAACAAACTAAACTTAGAATGCTTTGGTCTCAATTTGAAAATCTAAGAAAGGCGGAGGAAGAAACCATTTGACTCCTATTTTGAAAAACTTTTGACTCTCTCAAATGAAGTCCAAAGACTGGGAGAAGCTATTTCTAATAGGCAACTTGTTTCCAAAGCTGTTCGATCTCTTTCCCCAAGATTTAATACCAAAGTCACTATTTTGGAAGACACTCATAACTTGGCAACTATGGATTTTCATACCCTGTTGAACAATTTGAAAAACTTTGAACTAAATGAAAATGAGAGACAAGGTATGAAAACTCATAGTATTTCCCTTCACTCTGTTTCTAAAGCAAAATCTTCAAAGCCTGATAGTAGTAGTGATGAGTCTGACAATATGACTGAGGAAGCTTTCAACAATCTTGTAAGGAAGTTCAACAAACTTAGATTCAGGAAAAACTCTGGTCAAGGATCCTCAAGTGGAACTAAAATTTTCAAAAAGAAAAACAATACTTTCAAAGCGGTTACGCTTCCAAAACTAGCTCAATCGATTTCGATCGCACTCCTCTTAGTAAGATTAGATGTTTTGAATGCCAAGGGTGGGGTCATTATCAAAATGAATGTGCTAACAATCTCAGAAAAGAGAAAAAGAATCTTCTTGCTTGTCTCAGTGATGACTCAGATGAAGAACAGGAAGATGAAGAAAAAGAAGATGATTCAACTACCAATGCCAGAGCTCTCCGCTCATCCACTTACCATGTTGATGACCAATGTTGGGACAACATTGTCAAGACAACATCAGGAATAGAAATCTTCTTTGACTATGATGACTCTGAGAACTGTGAAATTTTGGCACTAACCAAACCTGAGAAGTCAGGAATCTCTAATGTTTTATGTCTACATGATTCTGTGGATTTTGATACAGATAGCCCTTCAGAAGAGGAAGGTAATGCAGATCAAATGGTGAAGGATCTGCATCAGATGTATGAGAAACTCTTCAGTGAATGGAAGACTCTCAGAAAACTCCTCAAGAAAACTGAGAAGGAGAACCACTATCTGAAAGACACCATTGTCAAACTAGAAGCTGAATTAACAAAGAAGGACTCGAATCGCTCAAGGTAATCTCTGAGCTAGATAATGAAAAGAAGGTAATTGCAAAATGGAACTCTTCTACTTCTAGACTTAATGAGATGCTTGATGTGAACAATGATAGGACCACTGGTTTAGGGTACACAAGTAGTTATGATGAACTTGGGTGCAACATGAACGACACTGTTGACACTGATACCTCAAAAATTGTCAAACCTCTTTCTGAGCTCATAAAAGGTCCTACGTTTGTCAAAGAAAAAGCTTTGTTTGTGTGCACTTACTGTCTTAAATCTGGTCACAAAAAGCCTTACTGTTTCAAGTACCAAAAGGACTTAAAGAGGGAACATGTTGAGACCTCCAACCTCAGTAATCTCTCCATAATTCCCTCCCATCCAGTTTCCAGCAAACAAAACAGTGATGCTAGCCGCAATGTTGTGACAACATCCACTTCAACAGAGACTGAAAGATGTAATCTTAAGACTCTAAAGTACTTTCCTAGTTCTCCTAAACAAGATAAATCTCCAGGACAGATAAGAAAACACAAGAGTGTTTCGAAACATGTTTGGGTAGCTAAAGAAAAACATACTTGCAATGTTGCTTTTTCTGTTGCTACTTCCCCTAACAATGTAGGAAAATGGTACTTCGACAGTGGTTGTTCTAGGCACATGACCGGTAACCCGTCAAATTTGTCAAACCTTGTAGCTCAAAAGACAGGTACGGTAACCTATGGAGGAGGATACCAAAGCAAAATACTTGGAAAGGGAACACTGTGCCTTAAAGGATATCCGAAACTCTCGAATGTTCTTCTTGTTGAAGGGTTAACTGCTAATCTTGTTAGTATAAGCCACCTGTGTGATGATGATCTGAAAGTCAAGTTTGATAAACGTTCTTGCAAAGTTTATACTTGTGTGGACAAATTAACCGTAATGACAGGTGTGAGATCACAGGACAACTGGTATGTGATGGACATTCCTCTCAAATGCAATGTTGCTCAACATGATGATGCAACACTGTGGCATAAGAAATTGGGACATGTCAATTACGTAAATGGAGAAGATCATCAAAATAATGTGGTGACAGAGTGCCAAAGCTTACCAATGTAGGGAAACATGTGTGGCGACTGCCTTATGGGAAAACAAACCAAGGTGATACATCACCACTTGATTGAAGGACAACAAAGAGGTACTTTTAAGCTTTGAACTCCGCATATGGATCTCATGGGTCCTATAGAAGCTAAAAGTTTAGGAGGAGCCAGTATATCTATGTTATAGTTGATGATTTTCTAGATACACTTGGGTCAATTTTTGAAAGAAAAATCGAAACTTTTGAATCCTTCAAAAGCGGCATACAAAATGTTGTAATCGATTCTACTCTTGTTCAAAGAATTGATCGACCATGGTAAAGAATTGAGAATCAATTCTTTGATAATCTTGTGAAAAGAAATGAATCATGCATGAATACTCAGCTCCTAAGACACCACAACAAAATGGTGTTCTTTGAAAGGAAAACAGGACTCTTCAAGAAATGGCGAGTGATGTTGAGCTCAATGAACCTATCAAAAGGTTGTGGGTCAAGTCGTGAACCGCTTGTCACATAATCAATCGTGTCTATCTTCGTCCAGGTTCCCTAACCACTCCCTATGAGATGTTGAAAGGTAGAAAGCCCAATCTCAAGTACTTTCATGTTTTTGGATGTGTGTGTTACATACTCAATGATAGAGAACATCTAGGGAAGTTTGATGCTAAAAGTGACAAAGGAATCTTTGTAGGATACTCTCAAAATAGTCAAGCGTATAGAATATACAATCCTAGATTGCAGACTATACAAGACTCTGTGAATGTTTCCTTTGATGACTCAGAGCCCTATGCCCAGAAGAAGATTTCGCAGTCTTGAGCAGGTTATTGAATCAACCTCTGACTCTTCTACACATGAGAACGTACCAGAAACTGTGACTCCTGCTGCTGATCAAAATGAAAGAACCCATGTTGTCGACAATGTTGTGCCAACATCCCCTCTGTGCAATGATGACTCAACATTAAATTCAACATCCCAGATTTACACTCATGATGAAGAACAAGCTGATCCTCATAATGAAACTGAGGCTGAATCTGACAATCCATCCAGCAACAATGTTGAACCTATGTCTCCTGACTCACGAAAGGATCCTCCTCCTAGAATTCGCAAAGATCATCCCAGTTCCCAAGTAATTGGAAATCCAAGAGGAAGGACATTGAGGGGAAACACGCGCAAAAATTACAAGGAGACACTCAGACTTGCTGAAATATGTCACTCTGTAAGTTCCTCGTGCTTTGTTTCGTTAATTAAACCTAAAAATGTGAAAGAAGCTCTTGCTGATGATTTTTGGATAGAAGCAATGCAAGATGAACTTCGTCAGTTTCAAACAAATGAAGTCTGGACTCTTGTTCCCCGCCCCCATAATATAAATGTCATAGGCACCAAGTGGATTTTCAAAAACAAGAGTGATGAAAAGGGATAGTTGTAAAAACAAAGCCAGATTGGTTGCTCAAGGTTACACCCAAGTGGAAGGCATTGATTTTGATGAGACCTTCGCTCCTGTTGCTAGATTAGAGTCCATTCGCTTGCTCCTAGCCTTAGCATGTTGTCTTAACATAAAACTCAACCAAATGGATGTTAAAGGAGCTTTCTTGAATGGTTACATTGACAAAGAAGTGTATGTTGAACAACCTAGAGGGTTTGAAGATCCTTTTTATCCTGACCATGTTTTTAAACTAAGAAAAGCCTTGTATGGTTTGAAACAAGCCCCCACGCTTGGTATGCTAGGTTGTGTAATTCCTAGTTGGGTTAGGATTTAAAAGAGGTGAGGGAGATCAAACTCTGTTTATCCTCAGGAAAGGAATAGACATCTGCATTGCTCAAATCTATGTTGATGATATTGTCTTTGGTGCTACTAACCTCTCCATGCTAGATAAGTTTGTTCAAGCCATGACAGGAACTTTTGAGATGAGTATGATTGGTGAACTCAGTTTCTTCTTGGGGCTCCAGATACAGCAGAAACAGGAAGGCCTCTTTATCTCTCAAGAGAAATATGCCAAGAATCTTATCAAAAAATTTGGTCTGGAAAATGCCAAACCTTGCAGCACTCCCATGGCTACATCTCTGAAACTCAGCAAAACCGATGTTGGGGACGATGTTGACCCACCATTGTACAGATCAATGATTGGAAGTCTCTTGTATCTTTCAGCCACCAGACCGGACATCATGTTCTCTGTTTGTGTGTGTGCCAAGTATCAATCCAAGCCCAAAATATCTCACTTAACTGCTGTCAAAAGAATCATTAGATATATATCAGGAACTGTTAATCTTGGATTATGGTATGCTTGTGATTCAAACACTAATCTATTGGGATTTAGTGATTCTGATTGGGCTGGTGATTTAGATGATCGAAAATCAACTAGTGGAGGTTGTTTTTATCTTGGACCAAATCTTGTGTCATGGTATAGTAAGAAACAAAATTGCGTGTCTCTCTCTACTGCTGAATCTGAATATGTAGCAGCTGGGAGTTGTGTGTCTCAACTAATTTGGCTGAACAATATGCTGCATGAATATGGATTTCAAAGTGACACTCTTTTGCTGTTTTGTGATAACCTTAGTGCCATTCACATATCCAAGAACCCTGTTCAACACTCACGCACCAAGCATATAGACATTCGACATCATTTTCTTAGAGACCTAGTCTCCAAACAAATAATTGACATACAACACATTGATACCACAAATCAGTTAGCTGACATTTTCACAAAGCCCCTTGATAAAGAGAGATTCTTCAGTTTGAGAAGGTCTCTTGGCCTTTCCACTATTTGATAGGATTTGCTGCAAGCAATGTTGACATAACATCCTGGTCAACATTGTATTCTATGTTTACCTAGTGTTGTCTTTCTTTTATTCTTTTAGTCTTTTCTCTTTCTTATTCTTGTGTGTCTATGTGTTTTTTTGTGCTTCTGTGCTGGTCAATGGATGTTCCTGTTTGTAGCTTACAGTGGTGATGCTTAGGTTTTGAAAGGCTGTTTGAAACCAAGGTTGAAAGGTATCGAGTCTCCTGTGTGTTTGCTTTATGTAAAACCCACTTTTGCTGCTTTTTGGCCATTTTTTCTCGTACCTTGACTTGCACTTGATTTTGCCTCCTGCTCTTTGTGCTTAATAAATCTAATGAATTATGATAAAAAGGGCTCGAAGTGTTTCCGTCGAGGATCGTGTTGGGTAGGTTCCAAATACTATCCAAATATCGACGTGGCCAATGTGTCATATGTCGTGAGGGTTGATGGCCTGTACTGGAAACCGACACGCACAAAAGTGCCGATTCTCGTAATGCTGCTGGTTCACTTTCTGAGTACCAAATTACCCAATGTGGTCAAATGAGTGATTTTATGCCATGAGACGTGTGTTTGCCTAACTCCGCATAGGCTTTGGCTTTGGAGCGGATTCATACATGTTCCAATTATTTGACATGGTCCACGGTCTCATGGTCACCCCCACTCAAACTTATGCTAATTGTTCCATTTACTTCTTGAGGCAATGTTAAGTGTGTTTCTTTGGTATTCCTTTCTCTCTCTGTCTTTGCCTGCAGCATCAGTGGTGTTAATCGAATCTGCACATTTTGAGACTTGGTTCCTGGCTGACTTACATTAAGAGTGGTCTGATTTTCCGATGTTGTCATCAATGTTGAGCCAACATCCTGGTCAACATTGCCTGTGCTGGAAGTACCTTCTTTGCTGTGATTTTTGTGTGCGCATTCTGTGTTTTGGGTTGGGTTTGAGGGGGAGTAATTTTGTGTCTTGGGTAATCTGGTAAAATGTAAAGTGTAAAATATCTTACTCTTATCTGACCTTGATTTGTTTCCTAAAACAAAAATGTACCTCCCTAGGTTGAGTTTTGAGAATCTTCTTCATTCTTGACCTAATTGATACGGTGGTCATTTGCTTTCCTTAATCTCATATTAACAGCTGTGTACAGAACTTGGTTTGTGTTTTGATATATATGGTTATGATTCTTGGAGCAAACCAACCAAAAACACTCCTCCAACCATAGTACCACTACCTTTCTCATTAGCCCACTTCTCCACCAATCACAAAAACTGCCATCCTTCCAAACCACTCTCTTACAAAAAAAAAAAAAAAAAAAAAAATTCTATTTTATTTACTTCTTACTCCCAAAACTCTTCACCTTCCCCTCACTTTACTCTCTTGTCGCTCTCAACCAAAACCCCTCTCCCGCTCTTTCTCCCTCAACTCTAGCTTCACGATCCAAACAATGTCGTCCCCGACAAAACCCGTCTTGCCCGGATTTTCATTGCAAACACCTGAGGGGGAGCAAGCTTATCCTCTTCCCATTCATGCTGAACCTGCCGATTTTGAGATTCCAGTCTATAATTGTGAGGATTCGGAAGATAGTGCTGAAAAACCCTCATCTCCTGTACTAAAACCACCATCTCCAAAAACCCAAACAGAGTCATCACCATCAAACCCCTCTAAATTTGCTGCAGAAACCCTTGTTAAATTGGGGAGCATGCCAGTCGACTTGCCACAAGATCTGAGGGATGATGATGAAAGCCCAATGGGGATAGAGAAAGATGCTCCCATGGAGGATGCTGGGAAAGATGTTGGACATCCCGAAATTCAACATGCAGATCTGACAGAAAACCCCCAAAACCCTGCATCTGTTGAAGAAGATGATGTACAACAACCTGACAAAACAGGGGAAACGGCTACTGATGGCCTGAATGATGAGAATCAGACAAGCATGCATTCTGAAAATGTTGAGAAACCCGCAGATGAGCCTACTATTGAACTAGTTGAAGTGGAAGATTGGCAGTCAGATGACTCAGAGAAAACTGAGAGTGATCCAATGAATATAGATGAGGATGTTGTTGCAACATCAGCTGCTCATGATGATAACAATGATGAAAGCTCTAATGATATGGAGGATTATGAGCCAGAAACTGAAGATGACTCTAAGGATGAGTCAATGGTTGATGAAGAAGATCTGAGTAACTCAGATGAAAGCTCAGATGACTCTGAAGATTATGAAGCTGAGACAGAGGAAGAATCTGAAGAAGAATCACTTGATGATGAGGATGTCATTCTTGGAGAAGACCAGTTGAAGACCACGAGGTAAATGATCTATCCTCCGAACTCTGTGTTTCTGATGGTTCGATTGGGATGAAGATGCGCTTCTCATTTGTTCTATGATAACAAGAATCTAGAAAAATATGAGAAAATCAAAAACAATGCTATAGATGTTGAGAAGATAATTAAAGAGGACTCATTTGAAGAGTATAACTTGGTTGCCTATCCAAGAAAAGGAATCTCTATTATGCTATTACTCAATATCGCTTTGTTCTGAAATCATAAGAGAATTCTATGCCCATTTATCCGAGAATTTTGGTAGTGAAGGGCATGGTAAGCATCACCGTGTACTTGAGAGGTGATGTATTCTTCTTGACTTCTAAGGATATCAATCTTGTCTTGCATAGAAATAGGGATGAGATTGAGACTCTGTGGAGGTAACTATGGATGAGATTGCAAGAGAGCTAATCTGCAGGAAAATTAAAATCTTGGCTCATGGAACTCTAGATCTGAAATATTGTTGTTCTCTAGTATCTGTTCTTGCCAGATCTGCTGTATAATGTCGCCATCTTCCAATAACAACAAGCTCAGCCAAGAGGCAGCCATGTTGCTTTACAGGATTAAAATGGGTTACAATGTCAATCTGGGAGAAAGGATTCTCAAGCATCTAGAAAATTCTAAGAATAGAGGGATCAGAGGCCATTTGATTCTTCCATCCACTATATTTGCTGTTCTTCAGATGCAGGGTATTGAGGTCAAAGCCAATGATGTCTATCATTCCAACTTTAAGTCCATCACAGTCACCAAACAACTACTGGAAACACATGACAGGATCTGTGATCTTCCTTGGGTAGATCCTGATGTTTCTGTGAACATGGATGTGGAGGAGAATATGCCTCTTTCTACTGGCAAAACTGATGCACCAGAAAGCTCTGTAGTTGCAGCTCAACATTTCAATGTTGACTTACATGTTGGGACAACATTGACTCCTAACATTGAAACTCTGTCTGCAGGTATTTTAACTGAACAGGACAAGCTGATTGTGGAGCAAATCAAAGGGCTTGATGAGCAGATCTCAAACAATCTGAAGTTCAGAAATACTCTAGTTTCTTTTCTTTCCTCACAAAAAGGGGGAGAATAGATAACATGAGTCTGTGTTGAACAATTATAATTTTTGTGGGTCTGTAATATTTTAAATTCTCCTAAATATTTCTTAAGTTGTCTGGTTAAGGGGGAGAATAGATCTTTAATAGTTCTTAGTTATGTTTCTTATATTTCTATGATCTGTTCTCTTGTTTTGTTTTGTGAGGTGTTTTGTGATGAAAGACTAAGATTAAGGGGGAGATTGAAAGTGCAGTATGCACTTATATTTTGATAATCTTGTCTTTCAATAATCAGTTCCAAGTTTGTGTTTGTTGTTGTTTGTGAAGCTGCAGGATTATCAATGTTGTATAACATTGTGACAGGATAGAATTTAATGTTGGCATAACATTGAAGATATAGCATTGCCGCAGACATCGAAGACAAAGCACATTGGACAGGATACTTGGACTGGAAGTATTGACAAAACGAACAAGAATTGATTTAAGGAAAAAGAATAGCTTGTGGTGAAAGCAAGAAGGAATATATTTTATGAAGAATTGAAATATGGAAATTTCCTTCTATGCGCATTTTGAAGAAAACAAGTAAAAGGAAAAATTGCCTTTGCCCAGATCCTATTGCCTTTCGACTTAGATGGAAGAGGTCGACATCTCAAGTATATATATGCAAGGATTCAGCAAAGCAATGTTTGAAGCTTTTCTTGACGATCAATCGAGGTTTTATTAAAAGAGTTTAGGCTTCTTGTTTTCTGCTAGCTTTAGAGTTTGTCTAAGAGTATTCATTGTTGGAATAACTCTTTCAAACATCGACCTAGAATAGCTTTTACTGTTGGTTCTTCTAGGGCTAGTTTTGGTTGTTTAATCAATCGTTTGTGATTGTATTAAACCTAGTTGATTAGATCTACTTTTCCTGTCAGTAGATATTTTGCCTAAGGCGCTACCAATATATTTTTCTATATATTGGCTTGGTAATATAAGTTTCATTATTATTCATCCGCTGCTATCTATTTGCTATGTTGAAGACAATGTTGAACAACATTGTTGGCAACATTGTCTATTGATCTTGTTTCAAAGTACCAATCCGGGATCCTAAGTTCTAACAATGTTAGACATCACTTCATCAGAGACCATGTTGAAAAAAGCAATATAGAGATACTCAAGATTGGCACTGAAGACCAACTTGCAGATATCTTCACTAAGCCACTACAAGAAAGTAGATTCTTAGCCTTAAGACATAGTCTTGGACTAATGGAACTACCAATGAACTGAAAAAGTTCAGGAATCTGGAACGGGCATCTAGAGAAGAGGTAGCTGGAACGGGCATCCAGAGAAGAGGTATCTGGAACGGGCATCCAGAGAAGAGAAAAGAGAAATCTGGAACGGGTATCCAGAAGTCAAAAAGGCTAAAGAGCAAAAAGACAGCTTAAGATCTCTGAGACGGTTACTCAGATATCTGAATCACTCTATAAACGGGGAACACAAAGGAGAATAGTACAACTATCTGCAGTCAACTACTCTCTTGAAATTCGCATTATTTCTATCTTGATGAAAAACTTGGAAAAATCCTAAGTATAAGACAGATTCAGATGCAAACAGTGTTCTTGGTCATACAAAAACGTGATTCAGATAGCTAATAGCCAAAATTCATTAAATGGGCACAATTACACTTGTTGATTGTGATCATTGCTGAAGAAGCAATGGTGACCCTTGATGAAATTAAGCGTTTGATCTATACGGTGGAAATTAATTCACAGTAAATAGTGGACTGTAAAAATTCTGACAAAGCCCACTTTGCATTTAATGCCGAACTAGCTTTTGCTCACGCCTGCTTGCAAATCACAGATACATACACACAAAATCAATTTGTATGTATTTGTCTGTTGAGATTCTATTGCTATATATATAGGATTTCGGCAAAAGAAATCACTTTCGCCTAATCCAAAATTCCGACTTACACAAAAATAGCAAAACCTTCTCTTGATTCTCTGCAAACCTTCTACAATCTCTGCAAATCAAGATTAAGTTTTTCTGCAAAGAATTACTGAATCAAATCT
Organism: Plantago major; assembly: GCA_026545765.1. Lineage (NCBI taxonomy): Eukaryota > Viridiplantae > Streptophyta > Magnoliopsida > Lamiales > Plantaginaceae > Plantago > Plantago major. Next base: position 57,439,505 of record CM048841.1, read on the forward strand.
CTTTCAAACACCAATCCAAATTCCCTACACTATGTAAAGAGATGGCCCCAAAGAATTCTTCCACACAGAAATCTCAATCCTCCACTGGTACTGCTGAAAAGCAAACACCAGAGTTGGTTATTGTGAACAACCGACTGGTAGGAGATTTTAATCCTAACCATTGGACTTCAAATCACAGAATGATTTGGGGTGGTTCCATGGTTGAGGAATACCTCACGGCTGCAATAGAGAACCAAGCCGACAGAAAGCTGATTCTTGACATGCTTGAAAAGGCACAAATCAAGGGTTTTCTATCTGCTCGCCCAAGTGGAATTTCATCACTCGATGTGTTGGAATTCTACAACAACTCCAGGATAATTTCCTGTGTTTCTGAAGGCACTGCAATAGTGTCTGTCAAAACCTCCGTCCAAGGAAAGGAAATCCTTCTGGACTTAACAACTTTCTGTTGTTTGAGTTTCAAAATCTTGGAAAGGATTTTGAAATAAACACCAAGGATGATGATCTCCTTGAAGGTGTTAAACAATTGTACAGTGACGTGGTGATCTTGAAAAATCAGATACACCCACTGAGTTCAAGCTTGCTGACATTCGAACTAGACATCTGATGGTTCACTGGGATGTATTGGCTTGCATTCTCCACAGATGCTTTGATGGTCTACAAGGAGGTGCTGGCCGGATAAGCCAAGAACGATGGATCATGATGTTCTTGCTGAATCAACAAGACAAAAGGCTGGAAAACCCTTTTAACTGGGGAAAGTACGCCTTCATGAAGTTTGTGAAGAAGATTCAAGGCTTCGAGCCTAAGATTGCCAAAGGACTAGCTGAGCCAAAGGCCACAGTAGGCTATGGTCTGAAGATATGCTACTTGCTGGAGAAGCTTGGCATTGAGCTCAGAGAGACGGCTGAAATAGCCAACAGTAACCTACTCTACAAATATGAGTATACAAACTTGATGAAAAAGGTTACTGGGTCTCAGAAAGGTTCTAAGAAGCGAAAGTCTGAAAAGGTATCTGAAGAAAAGGTTGCGACCAAGAAGCCCAGAACTTCAAGAAAGAAGTCTGCTGGCAAATCAGAAGCCACACCCATTGAGGTTGTCGATTCTTAGATGTCTGCAAGCCTTGCCGATGAACTGATAAAGGTAGATCAACTCATCAATGCTACAAAAGAGTCATCAACTACTGAACAAGTAGACTCAGCAAGAGAAAGTGCGTTCAGAAATGTTGCGACTAATGCAGAATGCCTTGCTGATGAACTTATTAATGCTGCCAAAACAGGTGAAAAGCACCAAGCCCCATCTGCAGAAATCGCAGGAGTAATGGACCAATCGGGCCCAATGCCGATGAGAGCTCGACGATGAAGATGATGAACTAGTCATCTCAAGTCCTAGAAAGAACAAAGAGGGCTAAGGTTCTTTATAAAGAATCGTGATAAGGTTTCTAAAGAAGAACCTACACCTCAGGTTGCTGAACAAGCACCTATAGCAAAGGTTGTTGGTGCAAACACATCATCAGGGAACGTTTCTTACGCACATCATCAGGGAGACGTATATCCATGCAATGTTCCCTACCGAACAGTACACAGTTGCGACTCTATTGCATAAGGATTTCTCCAGAGAAGTGGCGCACAGTTTGATACAAGCCTTTGAACAGGCAGTTGGTCAGACAAGATTACAGATGGCATTCAACCCTCGCTTCTGCATCGCAATTTATACCTTCGAACAAGAAGAGGTTAATGGGCGAAGATCACTATTCTGAAGTGATCAATCTTGTATCAAGATGATGAGGAGGAAGAGATAAACGAAACGACTTGATGAACCTCCCGACCATCACCAAAAGGATGACATGCATAAAAGGATGATGATGATGCCCTGCACTGTGGACCGGAGGAATTTCACAAAGAAATCATGCCTCAACTCAAAAAGCAAACCGAGAGGAAAGCACGAAATCTCCGCTCCATCTCCTCAAAAGTCAACTCATCCATCTTCCCAACAAAAGGTTATTCTTGAACAAGTAGTTGAGGATTCGAGGAAATCGCCGTAAATTGTTAAATACTCAATCCGAATCGCTTCAACTCGCATAACCGTTGGAAGAAGAACAACAACTCCATCTTCAACTGGAAGACCAGAGATAGCTAAATCCAGACAAGCTTGACCAACTACAAGATAAATATCTGCAAGAGATGATTGCTTACTTTGAGGTTAAAGAGCTACAGGATGTCAGAAATGCCATCACCAAAGAACTCACATCAAGAAGTATTCGAAATTAAGCATGATGCTAAGGTCGCATCATCTACAAAAGAAGTACCATCCTCCTCCCAAAAGGGAAGAAACCAATCTACGAGATGGTTCTTTGGACTCGACACAATCGATGAGAATGTCCAAGAGGATGAAGATCACTGGGCTGATTACTCAGATGATGAAGAAGACAAGACTTTGGCAGAGCACCGCAATGAACATCTAGCGGTTTCACACTTGAAAAGGAAACTGATTGCTCCTGAAACTTTCAAAGAACTGCCAAATGTCCACTCCCATGAATACATGAACAGATACCAAATACTGGCTCATCTGAAAAAGGAGTTGTCTTCACAAAACAAGGAAGTAATTGCCTCCGTCCCCTCTGAAATGAAAAAGTTCACTGAGCTCATCACTCAGAGAACAACTAGCATAGTCATTGCTCAGAAAGATCTGGGAATGATAAGGGACGATGATGCCTTTTAGTGAAAAAGCTTTGCAAGAGGCAAGTTACACTGGAAAAGCAGATGCCATCCTAGGCCCATTAGGCGAGCTCACCGATAAGGACAATGGACTTATCAAGCAAAATCAGAGCTCAAAGCCAACTTGAAGTTGGTCACGCCACAATTATTTACAAGGGCATTTTGACTCTCTCGGTTTCTTTTATGAGACCGTCACCAACAATGACTAAGGGTAAAGAGTGTACAAATCTGGACCTCAAAGTCGGGGAATGGGAAGAAGGAGAAGAAAACAAGAAGAAATCTGAGTCAAAGGCTCGAGAGGAAGAAGAAACAAAAAACTTCCCACCACCACTCAGAATCAATGAACCCTCCTCAAGCCAAGCTACTTTGCAAATAGTAGCTGCTTCCCAGAAACCTACTGAAGGAACTACAATGATAACAAGGGCCATGGCACAGAAACCTCCAAGGAGTACCAAGGCTCCAAGGAGAAGACAGATTAAAGGGATTAATGAATCTTCTGAAGAAAAAGAAGAAGGCCAAATCAAGTCCCTGGGCAATGAAGAAGGTCAGAAACTCTCACAAGATTTAATCTTGATGATGATGAGGAACCGATAAAGATGAAGCTCCTCTTCACGAAAAAGGAAAATTGAAAGCCTAATTGAGCCCATAGTCGCAAAGCCCTAGCGCCTAAAACACCCTCCGAAATACAAAGTCTATCCAGGTGGTTCTTCAAGCAACAACCCCAAAGAGAATTCAAGAGAGAAGGAACAGATCGAGAGTCGAGCAAAGACAAAGTCAACTTCCACTCGGGCGTAAGAAGCCAAAATAGAGTATGTGAAGAATGACAATGATTCCTCTGTCTACAGGTGCATCAATCAGAAAAATGGCTATTAAATTCTGGAACTTAAGCATCTACTGGTAAATTCAAGATTTCTAGAACCAATCCATAAACAACTTATGGCATGGAGAAAAGATAAGCCAACCTTGATCAACACCAATCACATTAAAGCCTGGTTGGATTTTGAAGTTGTCAAGACTGAAGCCATGAGAAAGGACCTCTCTGATGAATGTCCATATGGAAAGCCGATGATGATGTGCGAATTCAATATCACGTAAACAGCACAAGAGCAAGACTCGCTGTGGAACCCTATGAGTCGTTCTATCTAACTGAAGATCAATACAAGGGTGACATCAGATATCTGAGGATTATCTACGAATACTTCAAGCTTTCAGATATCAGAATAGAGCATGCCTGGAAGTGGGGAAAGTATCTGTGGGTCAAACATTTTGTCAAGAAAAATCCTACCAAAACCTACAAAGAGGTCTGTGGATTTGCTAGAGACACTGAGATGCTCGTCAGAACACTTCTCTATGATTATTCTGATGACATCAAAAGGTTTGGAGATAGGAAATTTGCATCGATCCATAGAACTCTTGTACCATGAAGACTTGAAGAGTTGAAGACTTGAAGACTAGTCTATTAGGATGTTTACTTGGAGCTTGGCTACTCCTGTTGTCCTAATTTACTATTTTTTTTTTTTTGTTGTATTTTTGTTGACTGAGCTAAACTTGTTTTATGTATTGAAGTTATCTGTAATCTTTCTTTCTAACTTATCTGAAGAACTTACTCTCTGATAGTATTCTATAAAAGATAACTTGTCAGCAAAGATCACACCTTGTGATTTGGTTGATGTTTACTTTCTGCACTAAATTGAATGAATTGAAAAATCTTAAGAAATGATTAAGTGTTGGATTGTTCACTCATCCAGATTTGTAATAGGTCAGATAGTCATCGTTGACTGATCAAAAAGGGGGAAATTTGTTAGGAAATTTGTTAGATATTTTGTTAGAAATATCTGTTTAGATTTTGATCAGCAACATGATGACTTATCTTAGTCTCAGAAAGGTGATTAGTACTCTTGGTTCACTTGAACATTGTAAAAGAGGAAACCCACTAAGTATGATAGTCTAGCTAATCTTGTATAGGATGTTAGGTCTCAAAATGTAATTTTTATTTTATGAAGAGAAGACCAAGAAGAAGATATCCAAGCAGAACAAGTTCAACGACATTGAAGATTTGAAGAAACTGCACAAGATTACTGAAATAGTTTTGCATATACCTTGGCCAGATTTCTTGAAGACGCGAATGATTGCTAAACAAATCATGTCACAAGAGATATCTGAGAAGTCAAGAGGTCCATCTGGAAAACAAGGAAAGTGTCCACAGATATCTACACTCAGATACCTTGAGCTTTAAACCACATTTCTGATAAAGAAATATATATTGCAAACAAAGTTGTTTCAATAAAGGTGTTATCTGAAGTTAAAGGTAAGGACGTGCTAAAACTCAGAGAAAACTGATAAAGTTAAGTCTCTGATACAAAGCATAGTTCCGTTGGCACTACAGGACAAAAAGTATAGTACAATGCATTTAATGCACGGACATAGATGTCTGAACAAAAGCAACGGTACCTTCTGAAGAAGAAGACAAACCTGCTTAAAGATTATACACAGATAACAATAGTTTGAATTTGATTTAATCCTAACGGATACTATTCAACGGCATTCAAATTCATCTATAAATATCAACACTTAGACTGCTTGAGAAGATACGCTGAACCTTAGAGACACAAAACTTACTCAACAACATTTACACGAACATATTCTCTCAAGCAAACTACTTATCCTCAAAGCTTTCCGTTGCGACCAAAGCTCCTGATCTTAAGTAGTACTAAAGTTCTAAGTGTCCTGATCCTAAACAAGCACTGCTATTTGTGAAAGAGTTGAATCGAAAGATCAAGTATCTGAGATTCATTCTCTTGAACAATTATCATAGACTTGGGTTAGTAAAAAGAACAAGATACCATACATTGCAAAGTGTATTAAGTATACTTGATTCACAGAGCTATCTGATTAACTGAAAAGTTATTAAAGAAGCTCATCTGACAACTCAAACCAAAACCAACACCATCACTGGCGTGGAGTACAGGAAGTACTTAGTTTGAGAAACTAAGGAATAACTCCAAGGTTATTGAGCACATGAAGTACTTAGCTTGGGAAGCTAGGGAATAGCTCAAAAAGGTTTATGAGTACAGGAAGTACTTGGCTGTGAAAGCCGGGGAACAACTCAGGGGGAACATTTGGTTGGGAACCATTTGTTTAAGGAATCTTAGAATAGGATTTTTGTAAGGTGACCTCAATTATCTATTCTAGTGAATTCTAGGTCTTTGGAAGACCGAAGTGGATTAGTTGGAGGATTACGCCACCTCCAGATACCACTATACTTGCTGTGTTATTTGCTTTTCTGTACTTACATTTCAGCAACACACACACACACACACACACTTTAACTGTTTCTGCACTTATCTATCTTAAGTCTTCCGCGCTCTTAATCTAAGTATCAGATATCTACACAGATATCTGAGAAATAGTTTTTATCGACAAAAGTTTTAAAAGACTATTCACCCCCCCCCCCTCTAGTCTTTTACTTTGCCATTATCTGGACCAACACGCATCAAACATAATAGCAAGATATGCAATTAATCTAAAACGCACAAGTAATCGAATTCCGATGCACTTCAAATCACATAAAACCTAGCTAGCAAGCATTGAATCAGTCACCACCCCATAATAGGGGTGTTTAGCTACTCATGATAAGCGAAAGCACAATCATACTAGCAATAAACATAATCTCAACCACAAAACAAAGATTCGAGAGAATTGATACAATTTTACCATTCGTTGTCACAAACCCTAGGTAGAAATTGAAGAACGAAAACGAATCGATGCAAAAACTATGTAGATAATCTCCCAATCAACGTCAATCTTCGAATTACAAGGGAAAACGGTTCAATTACCTCGAAATCGGGTAATTGCCTTGAAAACTAGGTCTAGCTCTAGAGCAAGGTATTGTTCTTCACAATATAATTGATATGAAAAGTGATTATGTCTTGTTCTAAGTAATAGAAAGGAGAAAAACTAGGTTTTGGTGAATTAGGAAACAAATCGCGTAAAGAACGGCAAAAAAACTGGCGTCGCCAGTTTTCTAAAACTGGCGTCGCCAGTTTGTTTCTGTAAAACAGAAAGTTGCTGCCGTACGCCAGTTTGATAACTGGTGTCGCCAGCTTCTTCTGGATTGACCGTTTTGCCCTTTGACGCCTTTTTGACTCCAATTCTCGATATTTTGGCCTTCCCACTCCACTACTAGCATTCGTACGAGGCATTGGAACTCCATAACTTGTAGATGCATACAAAGTACAACATTTTGCCTTCCATTAGTGCGGTTTAGCCAAATATCTACAAAACACACAAAGAACAAAACAAGTAAAAATATTCAAGGAAAACTAAATAAAACCATACTCAAGGATGATAAAAAAGACGGTAAAAAAGACCAAATGAGAAGGTCTAAAACCGACTCATCAAACTCCCCAAACCGAACTCTTGCTTGTCCTCAAGCAACAGACTCTCTAAAAAACCTAGAAAAAAACAAAAAACACATAGTCACAAAATAAAGTCTAGCTCCCAAGCTACTGAGGCTACGATTGCAAGTAACAAGCCCAAGAAATGCAGAAGCTTTGATATCACACTGACATTCACAGGATAACATGCATAAGTTCAAAAAGTTTGTTTGCAAAGTAAATAGAACTTAAGTCTAAAATGGCAGTCCCTCACAAGTGGATCCTATGCATCTATTCTCTCACACTCCTGGAAGTATCCAGTGGGGGCAATCACTCAAGAATATGAAGAGGTAAGGAAGGTGACTCACGTCACAAAGATGCCTCAAAAACCTCAAGCAATGTACTCAATCAGTTAAGTCGGAAGGGACTTTTTTCATAGCTCTATAACAATCAGCAGTAGACTCATAAAAGGTAATTGTTCTCTCTTTTTTTCAAGATATATTTTTTCATGTTTTTGCATACTCTTTTTTGCAGTCTTATATATTACCCATATGCTTGTATATATTTTTTTCTGTCTCAATTTTTTGGTAGTGTTTGTTTTACCAAAACTCCGCACTTTTGTGCGTGCTAGTTTGGTGTACACGCCATCAACCCTCACGGACATATAGCTTTTAAGGGCCACGCCAGTATATAGGTAGTCTCTGAAACGTACCCAACATGACTAACGGTGGTAACTAGTACCATAGATCCACTCCGAGACTTATTTTTTTAGTTTTTTTAATTTTTGAGAGAACGAAAAGCCTGAACACAGTCTTTATCAATACAAGTAAGGCACATAAACCTCCTCCCCAAACCTGGACTTGGAACGGGTTTGGCATAAGCAAATAAGAATGTAAAACATGTCGTTCATCATAATTAACTTACACAGAGTACACATGAGAATGATGAGGCGCAAACAAGGGAGTTTGCACTTCCCGAATTAAATCACACAGGCACCGGTACAATATTTTTTCATCGGCTAAGGTTTACTCACAGGCTTTTTGGACTACAGAATTAGAACAGACTTTCTATTTACAACAGAAACGAACATAGCAAAGTTAAACATGCAAACTGCTAATAGTCAAGGATCAGTCAAAGTAAAAGCATTAAACAGGTTCAGTACATGCAATAGACGCTCGACTTGGGAGACAGGCTTAGACTCAACAGACTGACAGACTGACATACTCGAATAAGAAATACATGAATCATAAACAGAGTATGAAATACAAAAAGAAACACATCCGAAAACATGCAAGTAAGAAGCCTAAAGCAGATCAAAACTCGAAACACCGCTCCCCAAACCTGAACTCGTGCTCGCCCTCGAGCAAACGAGTGAGAAGAGAAAAAATAGAGAGTTGATAAGATAGAGGCTTCACTAATTGAAGGTTTCCAAGATTCATAAAAGACTGGTGGTGTTCATTTGCGATGGTGGGTACTAGACTTCCCCATGCTCGAATTCCTCTGCCCTTGCACCTGCGAATAGATATAAAGGGGTCCAACATACCCCGCAGAATAATCCTTGTAGATAAAATCCTTAGGCAAATAATCCAATGCTTTCACCATGCCGACCTTACCATTCACCTCGTATGTTATTGTGCGTCTAAATACGCTAATATCCATTCTAGAGGCGAATAAAAATGGCCAGCCAAGGAGGATTGTATCGGGTCCTGTCTTCTGATCTTCCTGGACATCCTTCAGAACAACAAAATTGGTGATAACAGTTTCACCATTCAGTTTAACCGCGACACCCTTTGCCAATCCAACTGGTCTTCTATGTGATCCATCCGCCATTAGGAGTCGAGCTTTCATCTCTTCTAAGCCTGCAAAGCCACATCCCTTAAACAGACTGTATGGGATTGTATTACATGTAGCTCCTGTATCTAAAGTCGCAATGACTTTTGAATTTCCCATCCCAACTAAGATGTTAAAGCTCTTTTTACTGAGAGGATGCTCCTTCACATTTTCTGCTAACTCTTCTTCCTTGGCAGGAACTTCAACTGCTCCAGTTTCCGGGGTGCTCACTATAACTGTAGAATCTTCCTCTTTTGCAGAACCCAATTCTTCAACGAAAACAGCTGGATCTTCCTCTTGTTCCGGGGTCAACTCCTCAGCAGAATTAACGGGGGTTATCACCTCTTCTACTGCTGCTTCTCCAGCAATCGGAATCAACGATGCACACCCACAAGCTGCGCAAATTTGTTTGGAAACCTCAACACGAGTCTCATTTTCCAAAATAGTCACCTCAACCGGTGTTTCTGTGATCACCTTAATAGCCATAGCTCTCTCAGAAGTATTAAGGAATTTAACCCTTTTCCTTTCTTGGTTTTTCTCTACCAGCTGCTGGAGGTTACCTTTGATCTGGTCGCTGTCCCTTTCCAATCTTTGAATTGTGGCTTCTAATGCATCCAACCTCTCAGTGGTAGCTGTATGTATCCTCGCTGTGTGTTGCATGGTGGCATGACAACTTTTCACAAACCCTCGCAGATCCTCCAAAAAACCTTCTGGAAGTTGTGATTCGGGAAGGCGGCGTTCCGGGCAATTAGAGCCGCTAAGCTTAGCACGCTTACTCCTATGCTCTGAGCTTTTTGCTATCCTCTCAAACACAACACTTAATCCAACAGGGGTGCTCTCCCCCATCCATCCTCCACATGCCATATCAACCAGCACTTGTTTAGACTCTTCAAGCCCATCAAAGAAGAACTAGTTTAAATCTGCTGTACCAAAACGGTGATGGGGGCACTGACATTGTAAATCACGGAATCTCTCCCATGCTTCGAAGAAGGGTTCTCCTTTTCGCTACTTAAACTCACTAATTTGTGCTCTGAAGCTCGTAGTCATCGATACAGGGTAGTATTTGCCCATAAAGGTTTAGAAAGCTTTGTCCCAAGTAGTGATGCTTCCTTCTTCCAGACCGTTCATCAAAGTTCGTGCCTTAACCAAGAGACACATAGGGAAGATCCTGAGCCTCAAATCATCATCCTTAACCCCTTCGGGTTTCTCCAATCCGGAGATGAAATGTTCAATTTCTCTGAGGAAACCCATGACGTCCTCGTTCTCGACTCCATAGAACTTCTAAAGTTGTTGGAGGAGATGCTTCTTAACCTCAAGACCCCCACATTAGATGGTGTGGCTATGGCTGGGCGACAAGCACCCTGCATAGGTGAAAGGAGTGTGTACATTGAAGGTTGCTCCACGGTAGCCATATCTGCGACCTTGTGCTATAAGGCAGACATAACACCAGAACTACGCAAACGTAAGCACCCGTTAGTTAAAACAAGCACTCAAGATGAAGAACACAGAGGTAACAATGGAAAAAGACTAACAAAAACAAAAGCTAGAAAAAGAAAAACAAAAATACTGTAACTAAAATTCGTAAACTTAACAAAGGAGTTAAGTCCCCGGCAGCGGCGCCAAAAACATGATGTGTCAAAATCAAAGTTTTAATATTTGTTTAAGAGCCAAGAGTTAATCCTCAACACTACGAAAACCTGTAGTGTAGTAGAGTTAACCCCGAGGTCGGCCTCGAAAGACTTAACTAGGCTTAGTCTTGTTCACGAATAAAAGCAACAATATGAAAAGCAATAAAAGTTGGTTTGCCTCGGCGGAGAGATAATAGACTAATGCGGATAACTACTTGAAACTACTAGAAACCGATTTGATAGTAATGAGATTGAAATATGAATAGGGAAAATTATGGAGTGGTAACGTCAACAAGCTAGCTAGCAGGATACATGTGATTCACGGGATTGATTACGCAAGTTGTCACAGACTTGAGTTCAAAAACGAATAGCACTAGTGGAGGCGTCAATTCAACTAGGCTACAATCAATCTAGCTAATCCTACTATCACTGTTTGCAACTAACTGTTAGATTGAAGCAAGACAGAAAACATTTGGGTGTATTGATTAAATGCTTAATCTAACAGTGATATTGACGGATTGCGCATCAAACGTAATAGAAAGATATGCGATTAATCTAAAAAGCACAAGTAATCGAATCCCGATGCACTTCGAATCACATAAACCCTAGCTAGCAAGCATTGAATCAGTCACCACCCCATAATAGGGGTGTTTAGCTACTCATGATAAGCGAAAGCACAATCATACTAGCAATAAACATAATCTCAAGCACAAAACAAAGATTCAAGAGAATTGATACAATTTTACCCTTCGTTGTCACAAACCCTAGGTAGAAATTGAAGAACGGAAATGAATCGATGCAAAAGCTGTGTAGATAATCTTCCAATCAACGTCAATCTTCGAATTACAAGGGAAAACAGTTCAATTACCTCGAAATCAGGTAGTTGCCTTGAAAGCTAGGTCTAGCTCTAGAGCAAGGTATTGTTCTTCACAATAGAATTGATATAAAAAGTGATTATGTCTTGTTCTAAGTAATAGAAAGGAGAAAAACTAGGTTTTGGCGAATTAGGAAACAAATCGCGTAAAGAACGGCAAAAGACGCCAGTTTTCTAAAACTGGCGTCGCCATAAGTCAGAATAGAAAGTTATGGCGTCGCGCTTGATAATCGGCGTCGCCTTTCTTCGATTGACCATTTTGCCCTTCGATGCCTTTTTTACTCCAATTCTCGATATTTTGGCCTTCCCGCTCCACTTTTAGCATCCGTACGAGGCATTGAAACTCCATAACTTGTAGATGCATACAAAGTACACCATTTTGCCTTCCATTAGCGCGGTTTAGCCAAATATCTACAAAACACACAAAGAACAAAACATGTAAAAATATTCAAGGAAAACTAAATAAAACCATACTCAAGGATGACAAAAAGATGGTAAAAAAGACCAAATGAGACGGTCTAAAACCGACTTATCACCCCACTGTTCTCGTCTTCTCGCGGACTCCCCAGGCTTCAAATCCATTCGCACAAAGATATATTTCTCCCACCACTTTGATCCGAGCGAGGAGATGGGATCAGAAATGAAGTTGTATGATTTTCTATTTACAAATGTATAGAACAGGGGATTTCCCGGACTAAAGGTTACATTGAACAACTGCCGGAAGTTTTCAAAGTTTACACTTTGCCCCTTCTTCGCACAGAAGACCGCAAAGTAGATAAGGTTTCTCAAGGACTTGGGGATAACCTGGCTCGGACCAATCCCGATGTGATTCAAGATATGCTTGAATTCGGACATGATGGGAATCTTCCACCCACAGGGGAAAGCTGCTTCATGCACGCACATATATCCAGCTGGTGGATTGTAGAAAGCGTGCCCGGGCTCTGGAACCATAATCTCGACGGACTCAGGAATTTTCCACTTCCGCCTCCACTCCGGGATATCCTCAGGCTTTACCTAGGACGGACAAGTGGGGAGCAAACCATCCGCGTTCAGTTCACCATATGGGTCCGCGATAATGACAGCAGTCGTAGGTCGAGGGAATTCAGTCCAGGTCGCCTTAGCTCCGCGACCCGCAACCAGTGGCGGATTATGATGAGCACCACTGGTGCTAAACAATTGGCGCCCAGGCGTCCTCATGACGAAATTGAGGGGCTTCCTCCTCGTCATCTTCTTCTTCTTCTCCTTCTTCCTCCTCTTCTTCTCCACCTTCGGGTCTCCCAGTTGTACTTGGATTGGTCGGACCAGTTTCCATCACCACACGGTCCTCCTCCCCAGCCTCGAACATCTCTATATCCTCTGCCTCACGATCAGTATCACCTCCTTGTTCCGTTCGAGGCACGCTCATGTTAGCAGGCATGCCACCGCTGCCAATGGTCCGAGATTGGACTCGTACCTTTGTTCTCGCGACATCTGTCTCGTTTCTCACAGTCTCGTTCTGGATAGTGACAGAGTCTCGGACCCCATGCCTAGCATCTGAATCTCCAGAAGAGACAACCTCCACAACGTCCGCGTTACATTCCTCCGCAGGAAGTCTATTTTGCGGAATCTCCAATTCCGGGTGGTCTAATACGGACGAGGTTACTGCACCAGACTCGGATCCTTGGTTTATTCCATCATCATAATCATGAACTTCATGCTAATTCTGACTATCGCTCTCGGACATCCTAGGGCACAAGGAAACGGATTAAAAAATTATATTGTGGTCGTCTGAGAGTTCGTTTACGTATCTTATTAAGTACCATGGTCCCAAAAAACTCTACTTTAGTGTGTGTTCCTATGAGTCATTGTCTCTACCTATTGGCATATAGCTCGGCACACAAGGTCATGCCACAGGGGAATTCTACGTGCCAATTGGCACTATTATCTACAACACGAGGCAAAATAACAGGAGTTCAACAAGCCTACGAGTCATATTCTACCATACATGGTACATTTACAGGGCAAATCTACGAGTCATATCTACGAATTGGTACCATATTTCAACTACGGAACGCATGCAATACTAGAGTCACCAAAACTCAACATACGACACATTACTTGGCAAAAAACACCCTACCTATATAGAATACGAGCACATAAATTCAGCAAAGAATGCATGCATCCGAAGAAGAAGAACAACTACTCAAAATTTAGAGAAAGCTAGATTTACTTACTTGATAAAGTAGCTGGAGAAAGGTTGACGGACGACGCAGCTTTGCTAGCTCTCCGACAGTGATGTGCACGGACGATCGGATTACTCACTGGAAACTTTGCTTACTCCAAAGTTAGTTACTTGCTCGGATTGCTTAGGAAATCTCTAGATTAGATTCGGCTAAAGTGTGACAAAGACAGATCTGGCAAACTACTTATAGAGGGATAATTGGGGAAGGCGAAGCGTCACATCACTTAGCTTTTAAACCCAGTCGTCGGTCATTTCAATCGAACAGTCGCGTCGGTTCATAGGTGGTGAAAATACATTAGACCCCATTAAATTGTCCCGGGATCCTCACTCATGGGCTGGACGGACGACTTATTGAACCTCTGGGATCACTATTCATCGGCCCAAGTGGACCATTTCACATATCCAGCCCAACGGATTGCTTCCTACTCACTCTTCCACAAGTGTTAGGAATATCTGTTTAGATTTTGATCAGCAACCTAATGACTTATCTTAGCTCATAAAGGTGGTTAGTACTCTTGGTTCACTTGAACACTGTAAAAGAGGAAAATCACTAAGTATGATAGTCCAGCAAATCTTGTATAGGATGTTAGGTCTCTGAATGTAATTTTTTATTTCTCTGAAGAAAACCAAGAAGAAGGCATCCGGCAGAAGATCTCAACATACTTGAAGATTTGAAGACTGCACAAGATTGCTGAAGACTAAGGTCATCAGATACCTATGTCCAGATATCTTGAAGAAACAAGTGTTGCAAAAGATATCTGAGAATACAAGGTTTCTAAATAAGGAAAAGTGCCCACAGACATCCACACTCAGATACCTTGGATAAAACTATGTTTCTGGGAAACAATGTTTCAACAGGTATCTGGAGATGAGAAGGTCTCTGGAAAAGGACATGCAATGCTTCAGAAAGCGTGCATTGTTCCATTGGCACTACAGGACAAATTATAGTACAGTACATTGAATGCGCGGACAGAAATGTCTGAACAAAAACGGCAGTCTCTGAGAAGAAGACAAACGTACAAAAGTACTATACTCATATATCAATAGTTTGAATTTCATTGAGCCTAACGGATACTATTCAAACGACATGATTTTCAACTATAAATATCAACACTTAGAATGCTTGAAAAACACACAGAACTCACAACAAGAACACTGAACACTATCTTTCAAACTCTCAAGCATACTACTTACCTTCAAGCTTTCTGTTGCGACCAAAGCTCTTGATTATAAGTAGCACAAAAGTTCTAAGAGTCCTGATCCTTAACAAGCATTGTTATATGTGAAGGAGTTGAATTAAGATTTCATATCTGAGATTCATTCTCATAAACACTTATCATAGACTTGGGTCAGTAAAGAACAAGATACCATACATTGAAAAGTGTATTAAGTATACTTGATTCACAGAGCTATCTGCATAACTGAATAAGTTATTAAAGAAGCTCACCTGAAAAACTACCTTAACCAACACCTTAATCGGCGTGGAGTACAGGAAGTACTTAGTTTGGAAAACTAAGGAATAACTCCAAGGTTACTGAGCATAGGAAGTACTTAGTTTGGGAAACTAAGGAATAGCTCAAAAGGTTTCTGAGTACAGGAAGTACTTGGCTGAGAAAGTCAGGGAATAACTCAGAGGGGAACACTTGGTTGAGAACCTAGTGTATTTAGAAATCGAGAGAAGATATTTGTAAGGTTAACTCAATTATCTGTCTTAGTGGATTCTAGGTCTGAGAAAGGCCGAAGTGGATTAGTTGAAGGATTACGCCACCTTCAGATACCACTATAAAGACTTGTGTTATTTACTTTCTGCAATTTATTACTTGCTTTATTTACTTTGCTAAGTATTTACACATATCTTGCTGAGCACGTGCACTTATCACAAAAAATCTTCCGCTCTCTGAAAATAAGTATCAGATATCTGAGAAATTGTGTTTATCGACAAAAGTTTGAAAAAGACTATTCACCCCCCCCCCCAGTCTTTTACTTTGCCGTTATCTGGACCAACAAGTGGTATCAGAGCAGGAGGTTCCCAAGCCTTCTGCACTGAACCTAGATCCCAGATAAGTGCCCATTAACTGCTTTTCACCTACACTTGATTTGTCTGTTTAATGTGTTTGCTGCAGGATGTCTTTAAGTGACGCCCCAATTCTCAAGCCAGAGAATTATGAGAAATGGAAGAACAACATGATGCTCCACCTAGAGCCATCAGTGACGAAATGATCGACGTGATAAAGAATGGCCCCATAGTCATTCAACAACTCAAGCAGGTCATGGAGGTTTCTAATGGTAGAGACAGAGAACCAAGTGATGGCTCCTCATAGACAGATGCGTCAACCATTGGGAGACCTACCAGTCAAGTTATTTACGAGCCAAAGCCCAGAGAGCTCTGGACATCGGAAGATGACAAGAGAAATCGACTGGATGGTTAGGCTTGCAAAACGTTCTACTCCATAGCACATACAGTGTAAACTGTGGGGTGCAAAAAGGGCGAAAGTAGCCTGGCAACTGATTGAGGAAATCTGTGCAGGCACTGAGAAAACAAAGGAAAATAAGTTCGAAGTTTTGAAGCTCAAATTCCAAAACTTTAAACAAGGTCCCACAGAGACTCTTGAAGAACTAGATTTTCGGTTTACAACACTCATGAGTGACATGGCTGCACTTGGTGAAAGTAATAGTTATACCCAACCAGAAAAAATTAAGACTATTGTGAGAAGTCTAAATCATAACTGGGAGCATACAAAG
This sequence comes from Plantago major, assembly GCA_026545765.1. Classification (NCBI taxonomy): domain Eukaryota; kingdom Viridiplantae; phylum Streptophyta; class Magnoliopsida; order Lamiales; family Plantaginaceae; genus Plantago; species Plantago major. Next base: position 57,455,887 of record CM048841.1, read on the forward strand.
TTTTTTTACTTTAACCAAGGAATGCCAGATATCACTCCAGTGGAACTTTTCTCTCACCTTGCCACAGTTGACTATGAGGCAACTCAAAGAGAACAAACAACTGAAAAGTTGCAGAATATTGCTCTAGTTGCTCAAGGAACTTCTGAAAAGAAGGAAGGCAAGTAGGTGACTGAGGAGAATGCTCTTGCTGTAAAGCAAATGAGACAATATGTCAGTCGGGAGATTGAGAGAAGAAAAGCCAAAGAGAAGCTGAAAAAGCATCTAGGCTCAAATTATCATCAGTACAAAAATATGCAACTGTCTAGCTAGCTGAACAAGCTGGCTCAGAAAGCATCTAGTACTGAGGAAGCAGAAATCGGAAACGATATATGTTTCTATTGTCAGAAACCTGGTCATTTCAAAAAGGATTGTCATGTCCTCAACAAGCTAAAGACAGGTGACAAGAAAGATAGAAGAAACTTCAAGAGAGGTCAGAGAGCTCTGCTCACTGAGGAAAGAAAGAAGATATAAATCCAACTAGATGCTCTAGACATTGAGTCTGATTCTGAGGATGAAGACTCAGATGATTCCACACTGCCTTCTCCAGAGATGTGTGGTGTCTCTCATGAAGTGGTTGACTTTGGTCAAAAGAAGAAAGAAGTGTGTGGAGTGGCTGAAGAAATCTTTCCAGATATCTCCAACATTGAACCTTGTCTAATGGCTTATGCGGTAACACATACTTCTTGTTATACTTATGAAAGTGATGAAGAAGGAATCAAAGATCTGGAACATCTCAGAAGAGAACTTGATCCCTACGAAAGAGAATTTCTAATGGTCCGAGCTAGAGCTAAAATCCTTGAAGAAGAAAAGAATTCTCTTGTAAAGGAAAATTCACAATTACTCAAGATATCTGAGAAAAAGGATGCTGAAAATGCATTTCTCAAAGCTCAGATATTTGAGACAGAAAAGTCACATAAAGAAGCATTGGCCAAACTTCAAAAGAAATGTGAAGGTCTTCTTTCTGAGAATAAGGAACTCAAAAAGAAGGAAGTATCTTTCCAATCTTATGTCAAAGTCAGTGACACTCTTACTGAAGTACAATCTTATTTAAGAGATCCTTCAGAAAAGGGAGGACTTGGGCTGGACACACAAACAAATAGATCTACCACTCTGAATAAGAGTGATGAAAGAATAACATTTGTCAGTGCTCAGCAAGATGATTCCCAAACAACCTATAGCATTGGTCAGAAAGCTAAGGCTGTTGCAAAGGAAAGGCAGTTGCAACCAAACCTTTGGGGGAAAAACAAGTCCAAAAGAAAAATGTTGGGAATATTTCTGAAAAGAAACATAACACTAAAAAGTGTAATCACCCATAGAACTATGTCTCTCAAAAAGAAAGAATTGCATGAGCTGGCAAATTCTCCTATGTCACGTTTTCTGGAAAGAAAATAGACTACCCAGAGACTAGCAAAGCTGCTGAGATGAGAACTCAGATAGCACCAGGTGCTCGAAATGGCATTGGCTATAAAGCCATCGGGAAACAACTTGCTCGTGAGTATAAACAAGAGCAAGAACGATGGATAAAGGCTAGGATTGCTCACAACAATTATCAGAAGTGGAAGAAGTCAAGCCACTGAAAATCTGAATGCCAGGGCTAGAAGAAATCTGGCAAGGAAAGCTATGTTTGCTGACAAGCAGACTCAGCAACCTGACAGATATCTGAAAGCACCACAAGGAGCACCAAGGAACACACTAAGGAAGAAAATAATTCTTAATAACAATGATACTAATCATTTACCTAGAATTCCTCCTTATGTTCCTATTAGACAAAAGAATGTCCCTAAGAAATTCATTCAGAAATGGATTCCTACAGGATGATTCTTTAGTCCAGATGGTTCCATTGTTGGTATGAGAACCTAACTCCTGTTTCATGTTTTGTGCAGAACACTCTAAAGACTAATCCAAAGTGGCATTTTGATAGCGGATGTGGGAAGCACATGACAGGAGACAAAGCAAATCTGATTAACTACAGAAAATGCAATGATGTACCAATTATTAGATTTGCTGGAGGAGATGAAAATCCAACCATAGGATTTGGCAATCTGAAGTTTGGAGCCCTTACAATCTCTGAAGTACTACATGTAAGGGATTGAAATATAATCTCCTAAGCATGAGTCAATTAGTAGACAAAGGGTACACTGTCAAGATCAAGTCAAAACTATGCAAAGTGATTGACAATGAGTCAAAGCAGACAGTCTTGGTTGCTAGGCGAAAAGGAAATCTTTATGTTGCTGATTGGGCATCCGCCACAACTGAAGAATGTCTCATGGTGAGTCAATCTGGCCACACTGAAGAAAATTGGCTATGGCATAAAAGAATGAGTCACTTGAATTTCAAAACTCTGAACAAGCTAGCCAAGAAAGAATTGGTAGTTGGTTTACCCAAAATGGCATATAGAAAGGATGGTATATGCTCGGCTTGCCAAATGGGAAAACAATCCAAAACATCTTTCAAGTCTAAAACTAGACACTCTAGTGAAAGGCCACTGCAAATGTTACATATGGATCTTTTTGAATCCTCTGTAACTAGCTATGAAGGAAAGAAGTATGGTCTGGTTGTTGTTGATGATTACTCAAGATTCACTTGGGTTGTATTTCTCAAAAAAAATCTGATGCAAGGGTTGAGATACCCAACTTGCTGAATAAGCTTGAAGTCATGAAAAATGACAAGGTATCAGAATCGTAATGCAGACCATGGTATCGAAGTTTGTGAACCAAGACATAAAAGAGTTTTGTACCGCAAAGGTATACAACATCAACTATCTTCCGTAAGGACACCACAACAAAATGTCATTCTTGAAAGGAAGAATAGGACTTAAAAGAAGCAAAGAAGAACAATGCTTACGACATCGAAATAAGTGAAATCTATTAGGTTGAAGTCATAACACTGCTACACTCAAAATAGATGTTTGATTAACAAACACCATGACAAAACTCCTTACGAGCTTTTGATTGGTAGACCCCCTAGTATCAAACATCTAAGGGTGTTTGGTTGCAGATGTTTTGTTCTTAACAATGGAAAAGAATACTTGAGAACATTTCAACCAAAAGCAGATGAAGGAGTATTTCTTGGTTATTCTCTGAATAGCAAAGCCTATAGAATCTACAACAAAAAAACGCAAAAGATTGAAGAATCTGTTCATGTAGTTTTCTACGAAGGAAACAAGAAAATACCCTTGAATGATGATCTCTCAGAAAGATTCAAAGAGCTGATGATTAAAGATTCTGAAGAATCCTCAATAGGAAACAAATCTATCATTCACTTAGAGGATGAATCTGACGATGAAAAGCAACCATTGCTTAGTAACTACCAGATGACTCTAAGACATGATGAAGAATTTTCTATGAAGAGAATTCCAGAAATGGAACAGGTTACTGAGAACTTCATCATGAAGAGGTTTTTGAGAATGAGATTGCTGAAAATCAAATTCCAGATATCTCTAACACTGAAAAAAGTGTCAGATATCCATGGCATTTCCCATGTGTCAGATATCTCAGATACTGCACAAGTATCCCATCAAAATCATATTGATTCACATTCAGATCAAAATGATATTGATCCTACTAGTTCAAAACCCATTATGAAATGGATAAGAAATCATCCTGCCAAGGATGTGATCGGTCCTTTAGACCAAGGTGTTAGAACTAGGAGAGCAATTGCTGGAAATGTAGATTCCACTACAAAAAAAAACAAGGTTTAGGGACGGATTTATCCGTCCCTAAACCATAGCCGATTCGTCCCTAATCCGTTAGGGACGGATAGGGACGCCCGTCCTTAAAACGGGCGTCTCTAACCGTTTAGGGACGGATAACATATCCGTCCCTAAACAGGGACGGATTTTATCCGTCCCTAATGGTCAAAGACCATTAGAGACAGATAATATCTGTCTCTAATGGCTGTGCCCCTTAGGGACGGATAAATCCGTCGCTAAGTTTAGGAACGGATTTATCCGTCCCTAATCAACGGGATGGTTTAGGGACGGATAATATCCGTCCCTAAACTGGTTTTTTTTTTTTTTTTATGTTTTTGACATTTCACCTGTTTTACAATGTAGTCGTAGATAATATACCCGAAAGTGACAAAATTGCATTAATTAAAATAGAGATTCGATAAAATATCCGAACAAAAGACTAAATATCCGAACAAGATGAATAGTGTGAAAAGTATGTATCTAGAACAACGTAAGTACATGAGCATCTAAGAACCGGGAGGAGGCGGTGGTTGTTGGTTCGCAGCGAACATCTGTTGTGCCATCTCATCCATCCGACGAGTGATATGAGCTTGCTGCTCTAGAAGTTGATCGATCGTTTGCTTGAGAGGATTCATCAGCTCATTCACCTGCTCTTGAGTGTAGAAATTTCCACGTGATGAGGATGCCTGCTGAGACACGGAGAAGCTACCACTGGGTGTCAATGAAGGGCCCAAACTGCCGAGCCCATACACTCGACCCTTAGCGTCCATCGGATTAACTTGGAAGAATATCTGGTCTTGCTCTCAAATTGTGAGCTCATCATGACCGTCGATCATCCTCTCCTCCATGATCCGCTCCACCTCACTCTGCAATAGTGTAGTGCATACGAAATGAGATACAGTTTTAGGAAGATACGCTCGATATATAATATACACAAATACAAATGTGAACCTTAACAAAGAAACATACCCCAATTTGCTCGGCCCTAGGATCAGTCCACATGCCATTCTTCATTTTTGCCTTCTTGAAGTGGTGAAGAGCAATAGTGGGCTCCCCGGCATGGAGCTGAAGAACATGCAAACAAGTAGAAAGTTGTTAGAAATGAAAGCAAAAAACATAAGTACAAATCATATTGCAAGTCAGAAATAACATATATACTAACCGACATCTGGCGGTCTGTAACAACAGCCCGCGACCCATAATGATGCCTGGAGGTGCCTGTACCATCTCGCGCCTCAGTTAACCGGTTCGCTCTGTTCTTCGCCACCGTGTCTATGACAAATGGATCTCTCCAATACTCCTGCCAAAGTGCCCACTCATCATCCCCCATCCACTGCGGCTTTACCCCAGAGGCTTTCATGTTGCAAACCATCCTCTTATAACACTCTGACCCAACAGTCTCGAAAACAGGCCACAGTTGGGGAATGAGGGCATTGGGAATGAAGTAGTACTTCTACAACATTTCCATAAGAAGTAGCAAGCCCAAATAGATTAATGAAAGCTGGAATTTAAAGGTAAACACAAGTGCAATGGCTAACATACCATGAAATCAGCAAAACAAGTTCAGTAATGGTGACTAATTAACATGTCACCCAAGTACAGTGGCTAACATACCACTCAATCAGCACAACAAGTGAAAGAACAGTGACTAACATATCAATTACAGTGGCTAACATACCACTCAAATTGTCATAAAATTTACTAACACAATGGTGATTAACATATCACCCAAGTACAGTGGCTAACATACCACGAAATCAGCACAACAAGTTCAGTAATGGTGACTAATTAACATATCACCCAAGTACAGTGGCTAACATACCACTCAATCAACACAATAAGTGAAAGAACAGTGACTCACATATCACTCAATTACAGTGGCTAACATACCACTCAAATTGTCCTAAAATTTACTAACACAATGGTGACTAACATATCACCCAAGTACAGTGGCTAACATACCACGAAATCAGCACAACAAGTTCAGTAATGGTGACTAACATATCACCCAAGTACAGTGGCTAACATACCACTCAATCAGCACAACAAGTCAAAGAACAGAGATAAAGCTTTGTAACATTTAAGCTTACCCGCATCTCATCAAAATAATGATGCTTCATCCTCTCCGGGAGCGTAGACCACTTCTCCCCTCCTTCACCCGGCTTCTCCCTCCGAAGTCTTATAATCTTACCAAGATTTTCGGAGGCACCCGATGGCCAAAGCCTGTTACAAATGAGATAGACATGAAACAAACATTATTAGTATATTCATGTAACATTTAGTAATTATCTGAAGTTATGTTCTACAAATGCATAATACTCACTTCTTCCCGTTAAGAACAAAACCGCTTCCCATTCCAACTAGCACCGGTGTCGAACGGTGTAGGGACACCGTCGGAGGATAAGTCAACAAACATGGGTGGCGTCCCACGCTCGAGCGATGGGAGTCTCGGGAACTGTGTTCGTGAACTCCCGCCAATGTCATAGCCCCCCGAAGGGCTACCCGCATCAGGACCACCACTAGTACCACTAATGGCCGGTGGACGGTATGTGGACCTCCTATGCCTCGGCATCTGCAAATTCATACAACAAGTGTTAGTAAGAAAGACGAGATGAATTGGCAGGTAAAACATATACAATAGACACTTAATAAAGCATATATAACAAGTTGATGATCAAGTGTTAGCAAACCTTCAAAGCAACATACCATTGATTCTGTGCAAGCTCGAGCGTATCTTCCCACTGAGCTTCTTTGATTCTATGGAACACTTTCCGGTTCACCTCCCACACGAAGCGAGGCTTGCTGGACCGGTTCAGTATCGATGGATTTATCCGTCCCTAAGGGGCACAGCCATTAGAGATGGATATTATCCGTCTCTAATGGTATTTGACCATTAGGGACGGATAAAATCCGTCCCTGTTTAGGGACGGATATGTTATCCGTCCCTAAACGGTTAGAGATGCCCGTTTTAAGGACGGGCGTCCCTATCCGTCCCTAACGGATTAGGGACGAATCGGCTATGGTTTAGGGACGGATAAATCCGTCCCTAAACCTTGTTTTTTTTGTAGTGATAGTCCATGAACGGTATTGATTCCTCACCATGATAACACCATACCTCATACTCATTCTGAACCCTTACATTTCAAGTCTTTGGACTACCGCTCGGGAGGCAAAATTGTCTATTCCTACATTTGTTCGCATTGCAAGGGCACTTCATCATCCCCGACTCAACAAGTAGTCTGTAAGTGCAAAAGCAATGAAGGCTTCAACCCTTCCACAAAACTAGATTCAATTACGCCATTAATAAAGGTCGGTACATCCATGAACGATCGGGATTCATAATTCAACAATTAACCTGCGTCTCAATTTATTAGATTTATAACATTTATTATAACATTACGTATTTAGTTTCATTACAATTACAATTACATTTTTAATTATGATACGTTAACAATTGGTAATGAATTACATGCATTTTACGATTACAATTCAATCCCACTGGTAGTTAGAACATTTATACCATTACGTATTTAGTTTCATTACAATTAAAATTACATTTTTAATTGTAATACGGTAACAATTGGTAATGAATTACATGCATTTTACGATTACAATTCAATTTTCTAGTAGTTAAACTTCCATATATCTATTAACATTACAAATTGTAGATGAAAATATAATTGATTGTTTTTATGTTAATACTCCAAAATTATATTAAAATCACCAAAATCACAAAATTTTCTCCAAACACACAATTAAATCTTCATAATCCTAGTACGTATACGAAAATAGCTAAGTAAATACCCTACACACTTACAATCATAGTAACATCATACTAGCAATCCAATTTCACAATAAATATATCAATTGCACATCTCAAAGCTAACCCAATACGTAATATAAGCTAAATTATCTACTACATACTTCCTATAAACATACAATTGATCAAACTAGTCGAAATTCATAAAATTCCTAAATTTTAAAAATTAAGGGTTTTAGCCAAAATACCTTCAATTTCGGGAAAAATAGCGGATGAAAGTTGAAATTGATGCACAATCCGAGTTCCTTGTCCGACGAGCTTCGAAACGAGATCAAGATTGGCCGGAGTCGTCGAGATTTGGCCGGAAAATGTTTGGGACGAATTGGGGGAAGAAAGGAAGAAAGAAGAAGGAAATGTGGAAATGGGGGATTCTGCCCGTGTTCTGTTATGAACACAGGATTTTAGGGACGGATAGATATCCGTCCCTAAGTCATCTCTACATTTAGGGACGGATATCTATCCGTCCCTAAAAATGTTTTTTTTATCCCCGGTCAACTGTTTTAGGGATGGATAAAAAATCCGTCCCTAAAACAGGGACGGATTATATGATCCGTCCCTAATTAAGGACGGATTAGGGACGGATTATGTAATCCGTCCCTAGTTAAGGACGGATTAGGGACGGATAGGCCTATCCGTCCCTAATCCGTCCCTAAAACACCCGATTCGTCCCTAACCTTAGGGACGGATAATATCCGTCCCTAATTCCGTCCCTAAATCCGACAATTCTTGTAGTGATTCGCTCTATGGATGTTTCATCTCAAATATTGAACCTAAAACTATAGAAGAAGCATTGAAGGATCAAGATTGGATCTCTGCAATGCAAGAAGAGTTGGATCAATTTGAGAGAAACAAAGTCTGGAAACTAGTTCCATTTGTTGACGGAATATCTGTAATTGGAACAAAGTGGGTTTTCAGAAATAAAATGAATGAGTCTGGTGAAATAACCAGAAACAAAGCAAGGCTGGTTGCCAAGGGATTCACCATCAAGGACTAGATTTTGATGAATCTTATGCACCGGTTGCAAGATTGGATGCAATAAGACTCTTTCTAGCCTTTGCACTCATAATGACTTTCTGATTTATCAAATGGATGTCAAGAGTGCATTCCTAAATGGTGAACTTGCTGAGGAAGTCTATGTTGAGCAACCACCAGGCTTTGAGGTTTCCTCAGAAAGTAGGATGGTCTATAAGCTTCAGAAAGCTCTGTATGGGCTGAAACAAGCTCCAAGAGCCTGGTATGATACATTGGCCAGATACCTACTAGAAAGTGGTTTCAAGAAAGGAGATGTTGATAAAACACTCTTTACATTGAACCATGATGGAAAACTACTTTAAGTTCAAGTATATGTTGATGACATTATATTTGGATCTAAAGACAAGCAACTTTGTGAAGACTTTGCTGAGCTCATGAAAAGTAAATTTGAGATGAGCATGATGGGAGAATTAAACTACTTCCTAGGATTGCAAGTCAAGCAACTTAATGATGGAATATTCATTAGTCAAACAAAGTATGCAAAGGACATGCTCAACAAGTTTAATCTAAAGCCTTCTGAAAAGAATGCTAATATACCTATGAGCATTGGAACCAAAATGACCTATACTAAATCTGACAAGAGTATTGAAGAACACAAGTACAGGAAATTGATTGGGTCTCTACTGTACCTCACTGCAAGTAGACCTGATATTCAATATGCAGTTGGAGTGTGTGCCAGATTTCAGACAAATCCAATGCAATCACACTACAACATTGCTATGAAAATAGTAAGGTATGTAAAGGGTACTGTAGAAGTTGGATTGTGGTATCCAAAAGATAGTGGATTGAGTTTAGTTGGCTACTCTGATGCTGACTATGCTGGATCGTTGCTTGATAGAAAAAGCACCTCAGGAACTTGTCAATTTCTTGGTGCCAGAATGATATCATGGTTCAGTAAGAAATAAAACTCAATTGCTACATCTACCACAGAGGCTGAATATATTGCTGCTGGGTGTTGTGCTTCACAAATATTGTGGATACAACAACAACTCAGAGACTATGGACTCAATGAAGAGAAAACTCCGATTTTCTGTGACAACACAAGTGCTATTGCCATAACTCAGAATCCTAAGTTTCATGCAAGAACAAAGCACATTGATGTTAGACAACACTTCATTAGAGACCATGTTGAAAAAGGCAATATAGAGATACTCAAGATTGGCACTGAAGACCAACTTGCAGATATCTTCACTAAGCCACTACAAGAAAGTAGATTGTTAGCTTTAAGACATAGTCTTGGACTAATGGAGCTACCAAAGAACTGAAAAAGTTCAGATATCTGAAGAAGATATCAAAAGAGAGAAAGAGATATCTGGAACGGGTATCCAGATATAGAGGGAAAAGAAACCTGGAACAGGTATCCAGAAACAAGGTATTTGGAACAGATATCCAGATATAAAGAGAAAAGAGAAATTTGGAACGGGTATCCAGAAAAGAGGTATCTGGAACGGGTATCCAGAAATCACAGGTAAAAGGGTAAAATGACTATTTGAAGATCTCTGAGACAAGTACTCAGATATCTAGATCACTCAATGAGGGGGAACACAAAAGAGAATAGTACAACTGTCTGCAGTCAACTACTCTCTTGAAATTTGTATTATTTCTATCTTTGTGTAAAACTTGGACAGATACTGAGTATGAGATAGACTCGGACAAAAGATGTTCTTATTCACACAGAAGAAATGTGATTCAGATAGCTAATCGCCAAAATTCATTAATTGGGCACAATTACAATTGTTGATTGTGATCATTGCTGAAGAAGCAATAGTGAGTCTTGATGAAACGGGCATTTGATCTTAACAGACGAGATTATTTCTCTGAGAATTAGTGGACTGTAAAAGCTCAGACGTGGCCCACTAAGCATTTAATGTCAAACAAACTTTACCCACGCCTATCTGCAAGTACACTGATACTGAAAGTGCAGTACGCACTTGTGTTTTGATAATCTTGTCTTTCAATAATCAGTTCCAAGTTTGTGTTTGTTGTTGTTGTTTGTGAAGCTGCAGGACTACCAATGAAGATATGACATTGCAGTCAACATCAAGAACAAAGCACATTGGACAGGAAACTTGGACTGGAAGAATTTACAAATCGAACAAGAGACGATTTAAGGAAAAAGAACAACTTGTGGAGAAAGCAAGAAGGAATATATTTTATGAAGAATCAAAATATGGAAAACTCCTTCTCTGCGTATATTGAAGAAAACAAGAAAAAGGAAATTGCCTTTGCTGAGATCCTATTGCCTTTCGACTTGGATGGAAGCCGTCGACATCTCAAGTATATATACAAGGATTCAGCCGAGCAATCAGTATGCCTTTCTGTGTGGTCTACTAAGATTTTATTAAAGAGTTTAGGCTTCTTGTTTTCTTCTAGGTTTTGAGTTTGTCTAAGAGTATTCATTGTTGGAATAACTCTTTCAAACATCGACCTAGAATAGCTTTTACTGTTAGTTCTTCTAGGGCTAGTTTTGGTTGTTTAATCAATCATCTGTGATTGTATTAAACCTAGTTGATTAGATCTACTTTTCCTGTCAGTAGATATTTTGCCTAAAGGCGCGGCCAACATATTTATATATGTTGGCTTGGTAATATAAGTTTCATTCATATTCTTCCGATGTCTTTTGTTTACTGTGTTGAAGACATTGTTGAACAACATTGTTGGCAACATTGTTTATTGATCTTGTCTCAATTACCAATCCGGGATCCTACGTTCAAACAAGTGGTATCAAAGCCAGCCACCTAACTACTGGTGTCTGGATTTGGTACTACTGCAATGGATGCAAACTACAACAGACCTCCTGTGCTTGATGGGTCCAACTACCATTACTGGCAAATCCGGATGAGGACATTCATCAAGTCCCTTGATGGCCGTGCTTAGAGATCCATTCTGGAAGGATACACCTGGCCAACTGAAGGACCTGATGCTGATGGTGACATTGTCCCCATTCCTGAAGAACGCTTCACTGCAGGTGACATACTTCTTAGCTCTTACAATGAAAAGGCCTTAAATGCCATTTTTGGTCATGTAGATGCTCATATGTTTAAAATTATTCAAAACTGCACTACTGCAAAACAAGCTTGGGATTTGCTTCAGAGTCATTGTGAAGGGGATGCTAGTGTCAAACAAACTAAACTTAGAATGCTTTAGTCTCAATTTGAAAATCTAAGAATGGCGGAGGAAGAAACAATTGACTCTTATTTTGAAAAACTTTTAACTCTCTCCAATGAAGTCCAAAGACTGGGAGAAGCTATTTCTAATAGGCAACTTGTTTCCAAAGCTGTTCGATCTCTTTCCTCAAGATTTAATACCAAAGTCACTATTTTGGAAGACACTCATAACTTAGCAACTATGGATTTTCACACCTTGTTGAACAATTTAAAAAATTTTGAACTAAATGAAAATGAGAGACAAGGTATGAAAACCCATAGTATCTCCCTTCACTCTAAATCTAAAGCTAAATCTTCAGAGGCTGATAGTAGTAGTGATGAGTCTGACAATATGACTGAGGAAGCTTACAACAATCTTGTGAGGAAGTTGAACAAACTTAAATTTAGAAAAAAACTCTGGTCAAGGATCCTCGAGTGGAACCAAAAATTTCAAAAAGAAAACTAATACTTTCAAAACTGGTTCTGCTTCCAAGACTAGCTCTGAATCTGATTTTGATCGCACTCCTCTTAGTAAGATTAGATGTTTTGAATGCCAAGGGTGGGGTCATTATCAAAATGAATGTGCTAACAATCTCAGAAAAGAGAAAAAGAATCTTCTTGCTTGTCTCAGTGATGTTTCAGATGAAGAACATGAAGATGAAGAAAAAGAAGATGATTCAACTACCAATGCCAGAGTTCTCCGTTCATCCACTTACAATGTTGATGACCAAAGTTGCGACAACATCGGCAATTCAACATCAGGAGTAGAAATCTTCTTTGACTATTATGAATCTGAGAACTGTGAAATTTTGGCACTAACCAACCCTGAGAAATCAGGAATCTCTGATGTTTTGTGTCTACATGGTTCTGTGGATTTTGATACAGATAGTCCTTCAGAAGAGGAAGCCAGTGCGGTACAAATGGTGAAGGATCTGCAACAAATGTATGAGAAACTCTTCAGTGAATGGAAGACACTCAGAAAACTCCTCAAGAAAACTGAGAAGGAGAATTACAATCTGAAAGACACCATTGTCAAACTGGAAGCTGAACTGACAAAGAAGGACACTGAACTATTCAAGGTAACCACTGAACTATCTAATGAAAAGAAGGTAATTGCAAAGTGGAACTCCTCTACTTCTAGATTTAATGATATGCTTGATATGGATAATGATGGGACTACTGGTCTAGGGTACACTGGTAGTTATGATGCTTCTTTTGATAAGAAACTTGGGTGCAACATGAACTGCACTGTTAACCCTGAAACCTCAGATGTTGTCAAACCTCTTTCTGAGCTCATAAAGGTCATGTGTTTGTGAAAGAAAAAGAAATTTTTGTGTGCACTTACTATCACAAACTTGGTCACAAAAAACCTTACTGTTTCAAGTACCAAAAGGATTTAAAAAGGGAACATGTTGATTCCTCCAACCTCAGTGACCTCGCCAAGAATCCCTCCCTTCTTGCCTCTAGCAAACAAAACAATGATTCCGATGTTAGTTGCGATGTTGTGACAACATCCACTTCAATAGAGACTGAAAGATGTAATCTTAAGTCTTTCCCTAGTTCTCCTAAACGAGGTAAACCTCCAGGACAGATAAGAAAACACAAGAATGATTTGAACCAGATTTGGGTAGCTAAAGAAAAACATACTTGCAATGTTGCTTTTTCTGTTGCTACTTCTCCTAACAATGCCGGAAAATAGTACTTCGACAGTGGTTGCTCTAGTCACATGACTGGTAACCCGTCAAACTTGTCAAATTTTGTCTCTCAAAAGACAGGTACAGTGACATATGGAGGAGGATACCAAAGCAAAATCCTCGGAAAGGGAACACTGTGCCTTGAAGGATATCCTAAACTTTCAAATGTTCTTCTTGTTGAGGGTCTAACGGCTAATCTTGTCAGTATAAGCCACCTATGTGATGATGATCTGAAAGTCAAGTTTGATAAACGTTCTTGCAAAGTTTATACTTGTGTGGACAAATTAAGCTGATGATGGTGTTAGATCTCAGGACAACTGCTATGTGATGGTCGTTCCTCTCAAGTGCAATGTTGCTCAACATGATGATGCAACATTGTGGCACAAGAAATTAGGACATGTCAATTACAGGAATCTGGAGAAGATCATCAAACACAATGTTGTGACAGGTGTGCCGAAGCTTACCAATGCAGGGAAGCATGTGTGTGTGATCTTGGGAAAACAAACCAAGGCAGTACACCAGCCACTCCAGGTTGAAGGACAAAAAAGAGGTACTTTTAACTGCTTTGAACTCTTGCATATGGATCTCATGGGTCTTGTAGAAGCTAAAAGTTTGGGAGGAGCCTGGTATATCTATGTTATAGTTGATGATTTCTCTAGATATACTTGGGTCAATTTTTTGAAAGAAAAATCTGAAACTTTTGAATCCTTCAAAAACTGGCATGCAAAATGTTGTAATCAGTACTCTACTATGGTCCAAAGAATTCGATCTGACCATGGTAATGAATTTGAGAATCAATTTTTTGATATGTACTGTGAAAAGAAAGGAATCATGCATGAATACTCAGCTCCTAAGACACCACAACAAAATGGTGTTGCTGAAATGAAAAACATGACTCTTCAAGAAATGGCCAGAGTGATGTTGAGCTCAATGAACCTGTCAAAAAGTTTGTGGGCTGAAGCTGTGAACACTGCCTGTCACATAATCAATCGTGTCTATCTTTGTCCAGGTACTCTGACCACTCCCTATGAGATTTTGAAAGGTAGAAAACCCAATCTTAAGTACTTTCATGTCTTTGGATGTGTGTGTTACATACTCAATGATAGGGAACATCTAGGAAAGTTTGATGCTAAAAGTGACAAAGGAATCTTTGTAGGGTACTCACAAAATAGTCATGCATATAGAATATACAATCCTAGATTGCAAACTATACAAGAATCTGTGAATGTTTCCTTTGATGACTCTGAGCCCTATGCCCAGAAGAAGATTTTTGCAGGTGCTGAACAGGTTATTGACACAACCCCTGACTCTTCTACACATGGGAACGTTCCATACATTATGACTCCTGCTGCTGATCAAAGTAAAAGAACCCATGCTGAGGGCAATGTTGTGCCAACATCCCCACTGTGCAATGTTGACTCAACATCCAGTTCAACATCCCAGATTTCCACTCTTAATGATGAAGAACAAACTGATCCCCACAGTGAGACTGAGGCTGAATCTGATAATGCCTCTAGCATTAATGTTGCACCTACGCCGCAAGGTCCTCCTCAACCTGACTCACGAAAGGATCCTCCTCCCAGAATTCGCAATGATCATCCCAGTTCACAGGTAATTGGAAATCCAAGAGGGAGGACACTGAGGGGAAACACATGCAAAAACTACAAGGAGACACTCAGACTTGCTGAAATCTGTCACTCTGTAAGTTCCTCGTGCGTTGTTTCTTTAATTGAACCTAAAAATGTGAAAGAAGCCATTACTGATGATTTTTGGATAGAAGCAATGCAAGATTAACTTCATCAATTCCAAACAAATGAAGTCTGGACTCTTGTTCCCCGCCCCCATAACATCAATGTCATAGGAACCAAATGGATTTTCATAAATAAGAGTGATGAGAAAGGGGTAGTTGTAAAGAACAAAGCCAGATTAGTTGCTCAAGGTTACACTCAAGTAGAAGGCATTGATTTTGATGAAACCTTCGCTCATGTTGCTAGACTAGAATCCATTCGCTTGCTCTTAGCCATAGCATGTTGTCTTGAAATAAAACTCAAACAAATGGATGTTAAAGGAGCTTTCTTGAATGGCTACATTGACAAAGAAGTGTATGTTGAACAACCTGGAGGGTTTGAAGATCCTCTTTACCCTGACCATGTTTTTAAACTAAGAAAAGCATTTTATGGTTTGAAACAAGCCCCTCATGCTTGGTATGCTAGACTGACTGAATTCTTAGTTGGATTAGGGTTTAAGAGGGGTGAGAGAGATCAAACTCTGTTTATCCTCAGGAAAGGAAAGGACATTTGCATTGCTCAAATCTATGTTGATGATATTTTCTTTGGTTCTACTAACCCCTCTTTGCTAGAGAAGTTTGTTCAATCCATGACAGGAACCTTTGGGATGAGTATGATTAGTGAACTCAGTTTCTTCTTGGGGCTCCAGATACAACAGAAATAGGATGGCCTCTTTATCTCTCAAGATAAATATGCCAAGAATCTTATCAAAAAATTTGGTCTGGAAAATGCCAAACCTTGCAGCACTCCCATGGCTACTACTCTGAAACTCAGCAAAGCTGATGTTGGGGACGATGTTGACCCAACATTGTATAGATCAATGATTGGAAGTCTCCTGTATCTTTCAGCCACCAGACCTGACATCATGTTCTCTGTTTGTGTATGAGCCAGGTATCAATCCAAACACAAAACATCTCATCTAACTGCTGTCAAAAGAATCATTAGATATATATCAGGAACTGTTAATCTTGGATTATGGTATGCATGTGATTCAAACACTAATCTGTTGGGATTTAGTGATTCTGATTGGGCTGGTGACTTAGATGATCGAAAATCAACTAGTGGAGGTTGTTTTTATCTTGGACCAAATCTTGTGTCATGGTATAGTAAGAAACAAAATTGCGTGTCTCACTCAACAGCTGAATCTGAATATGTAGCTACTGGGAGTTGTGTGTCTCAACTAATTTGGTTGAACAATATGCTGCATGAATATGGGTTCCAAAGTGACACTCTTTTGATGTTTTGTGATAACTTAAGTGCCATTCACATTTCCAAGAATCCAGTTCAACACTCACGCACCAAGCATGTAGACATTCGACATCATTTTCTTAGAGACTTGGTCACCAAATAAATTATTGACATACAACACATTGATACCACAAATCAGTTAGCTGACATCTTCACAAAGCCTCTTGATAAGGAGAGATTCTTCAGTTTGAGAAGGTCTCTTGGTCTATGCACTATTTGATGTGATTTATTGCAAGCAATGTTGACATAACATCACGGTCAACATTGACTTCTGTGTATATCTAGTGATGTCCTTTTGCTGATTTGTTTTTTTTTTCTTTTTTTATTGTGTTTCTGTGCTCCTGTACTTTTGTACTGGTCTATGGCTATTTCTGTTTTGTAGCTTACAGTGGTGATGCTTAGGGTTTGAAAGGCTATTTGAAACCAAGGTTGAAAGGGATCGAGTCTCCTGTGTGTTCGCTTTATGTAAAACCCACTTTTGCTGCTTTTTGGCTATTTTTACTCGTACATTGACTCGCACTTGATATTTCCTCCTGTCCTTTATGTTTAATAAATCTAATGAATTATGATAAAAAGGGCTCGAAGTGTTTCCGTCGAGGATCGTGTTGGGCAGGTTTCAAATACTATCCAGATATCGACGTGGCCAATGTGTCATATGTCGTGAGGGTTGATGGCCTGTCTTTGAAGAAACCGACACGCACAAAAGTGCCGATTCTCGTAATGCTGCTGGTTCACTTTCTGAGTACCAAATTACCCAATGTGGTCAAATGAGTGATTTTATGCCATGAGACGTGTGTTTGCCTAACTCCGCATAGGCTTCGACTTTGGAGCAGATTCATACGTGTTCCAATTATTTGACATGCTTCACGGTCTCATGGTCACCCCCACTCAAACTTATGCTAATTGCTCAATTTACTTTTTGAGGCATTGTTGAGTGTGTTTCTTTGGTATTCCCTTCTCTTTCTGTCTTTACTGCGACATCGATTAGTGTGTTCGAATCTGCACATCTTGAGACTTGGTTTCCTGGCTGACTTACATTAAGAGTGGTCTGATTTCCCGATGTTTTCATCAATGTTGAGTCAACATTCAGGTCAACATTGACTGTGCTTGGAGTACATTTTGCTCTTTTGCTGTGATTTTTTTTTTTTTTTTTTGTGCTTTCTATGTGTTTTTTTTTTCAAATGTGTTTTTGGGTTGGGTTTGAGGGGTAGTACTTGTCTCTTACATCCGTCATTTTTTTTGGGAATCTGTTAGGTCTCTTACTCATACTTGATCTTGATTTGTTTCCCAAACCAAAAATGTACCTCCCTAAGTTGAGTTTTGAGAATCTTCTTCATGATTGACCTAATTGATACGGTTTTCATTTGCTTTCCTTAATGTCATATTAACAGTTGTGTACAGATCTTGGTTTGTGCTTTGATATATATGTTTATGATCTATGAAGCAAACCAATCCAAAAACTCAATCCTCCAACCATATTGCTCCCTCTCATTATCCCACTTCTCCACCACTCAATAAAACTACCGCCCACCTGACCACAAAAACCAAAAAGTAGTTTTTTTTTTTTTACTACTCCCAAGCCTTGGTTAAAACAAAAACTCTTCACCTTCCACACACTATTCACCTGTCACTCTCAAACAATTCCTCTCCCGCTCATTCTCCTTCATCTCTGCACTCACTAATCTGGACAATGCCTTCTCCAACAAAACCCGTCTTGCCCGGATTTTCTATGCAACACCTGAGGGGGAGCAAGCATACCCTCTCCCCATCCGTGCAGAACCGGCCGATTTTGAGATTCCAGTCTATGAGCAAAGTGAAGGATCGGAAGAGGTTGTTGAAAAAACCCCATCTCCAGTACCAAAACCACCATCTCCATCTCCAACATCACCTACTCAACCTGAAAAACCCCAAACCGAGTCTTCTCCATCAAACCCCTCTCAATTTGCTGCAGAAACCCTTGCTAATTTGGGAACTGCGCCGGTCGAACTGCCAAAGGATCTGAGGGATGATGATAAAAGCCCAATGGGGGTAGAGAAAGATACTCCCATGGAGGATGCTAGGAAAGATGTTGAACAAACTGAAGTTCAACATGCAGATCTTGGAGAAAACCCTCAAAACCCTTCATTTGTTGAGAAGGATGATGTGCAACAAGCTGACAATACAGAGGAAAAGGCTACTGATGGCCTGAATGTTGATGAGAACCAGACCAACATACACTCTGAACATGTTGAGAAGCCCGCAAACGAGCCTACTACTGAACCAACTGTTGTGGAAGATTGGAAGTCAGATGACTCAGAGAAAACTAGAAGCGACCCTATGAATGTAGATGAGGATGTTGTTTCAACATCGACTGCTCATGATAACAACAATGAAGTGAATGATGACAGTTCTGATGATCTGGAGGATTATGAGTCAGAAACGGAAGATGACTCTGAGGATGAGTCAATGATTGATGAAGAAGATCTGAGCAATGCCGATGAAAGCTCAGATGACTCTGAAGACTATGAGGCTGAAGCAGAGGAAGAGTTTGAAGATGAATCACTTGAAGATGAGGATGTCATTCTTGGAGAAGAACAAATTGAAGATCCTGAGGTAAATGATCTACCCTCTGAACCTGTTTATGTAGATGGTTCTGATTGGGATGAAGATGTTGTCTCCCATTTATTCTATGCTGACAAGAACTTAGAAAAATATGGGAAAATCAAAAATAATACAATGGATGTTGAAAAGGTAATCAAAGAGGAATCTTTTGAAGAGTATAACTTAGTTGCTTATCTGAAGAAAAGGAACCTCTATCATGCTGTTACCCAATATGCGGCCTTTGTTCCTGAAATCATCAAAGAATTCTATGCACACTTATCTGAGAATTTTGGTGTTGAAGGGCATGGTAAACATCACTGTGTGTATCTTAGGGGTGATGTATTTTTCTTGAATTCTAAGGATATCAAAACTGTGCTGCATAGAAATAGGGATGAGGTTGAAACCCCTGTAGAGGTAACTATGGATGAGATTGCTAGGGAACTGACTGCAGGAAAACTACAATCTTGGCCTAGTGGGACTTTGGACTTGAAATATTGTTGTTCTCTAGTCTCTGTTCTTGCCAGGATTTACTTGTACAACTGGTTGCCATCTTCCAACAACAACAAGCTCAGTCAAGAGGCAGCCATGTTGCTCTACAGGATCAAAATGGGCTACAATGTCAATCTGGGAGAAAGAATTCTTAAGCACCTAGAGAATTCCAAGAATAGAGTGATCAGAGGCCATTTGATTCTCCCATCCACCATCTTTGCAGTTCTTCAGTTGCAGGGTATTGAGGTCAGAGCCAATGATGTCTATCATTCGAGCTTCAAATCCATCACAGTCACCAAGCAACTGCTGGAAACACATGACAGGATCTGTGATCTTCCATGGGTGGATCCTGAAGTTCCTGTGGACATGGATGTGCAGGAGAATATTCCTCCTCCTACAGGCAATGCTGATGCACCAGAAAGTTACGTAGGCTGCTTTAACGCTCCAATGTTGGCCTACATGTTGGCCCAACATTGATCCCTAGTATTGAAACTCTTTCTGCAGGTACTCTAACTGATCAGGACAAGTTGATTCTGGAGCAAATCAAAGGACTTGATGAGCAGATTTCCAACAATCTGAAGTTCAGAAGCACTCTAGTGTCTTTTCTTTCCTCACAAAAAGGGGGAGAATAGATACTTGAAATTTTTAAATTTGTTTCAGTACTGAACAATTTCTATTCATTTTAGGTCTGTAATATTTTAAATACTCTAGAACATATCTTAGCTGTCTGATTAAGGGGGAGATTAGCTCCTAAGTCGTTCTTAGTTATGTTTCTACTAACCTCTTGTTTTGTTTTGTTTTGTGATGAAATACTAAGATTAATTAAGGGGGAGATTGAAAGTGCAGTACGCACTTGTGTTTTGATAATCTTGTCTTTCAATAATCAGTTCCAAGTTTGTGTTTGTTGTTGTTGTTTGTGAAGCTGCAGGACTACCAATGTTGTATAACATTGTGACAGGATAGAATTCAATGCTGGCATAACATTGAAGATATAACATTGCAGTCAACATCAAGAACAAAGCACACTGGACAGGAAACTTAGACTGGAAGAATTTACAAATCGAGCAAGAGACGATTTAAGAAAAAAGAACAACTTGTGGAGAAAGCAAGAAGGAATATATTTTATGAAGAATCAAAATATGGAAAATTCCTTCTATGCGTATATTGAAGAAAACAAGAAAAAGGAAATTGCCTTTGCTGAGATCCTATTGCCTTTCGACTTGGATGGAAGCCGTCAATATCTCAAGTATATATACAAGGATTCAGCCGAGCAATCAGTATGCCTTTCTGTGTGGTCTACCAAGATTTTATTAAAGAGTTTAGGCTTCTTGTTTTCTGCTAGGTTTGGAGTTTGTCTAAGAGTATTCATTGTTGGAATAAATCTTTCAAACATCGACCTAGAATAGCTTTTACTGTTAGTTCTTCTAGGGCTAGTTTTGGTTGTTTAATCAATCATCTGTGATTGTATTAAACCTAGTTGATTAGATCTACTTTTCCTGTCAGTAGATATTTTTCCTAAAGGCGCGGCCAACATATTTATATATGTTGGCTTGGTAATATAAGTTTCATTCATATTCTTCCGCTGTCTTTTGTTTACTGTGTTGAAGACATTGTTGAACAACATTGTTGGCAACATTGTCTATTGATCTTGTCTCAAGTACCAATCCGGGATCCTACGTTCTAACAGATACTTACATACAAAATCAATTTGTGTGTATATGTATGTTGAGATTACGTTGCTATATATATAGGATTTTGGCAAAAGAAATCACTTTCGCCTAATCCAACATTCATACTTGCACAAGAATAGCAAAAACTTTTCTTCAAACTTTTCTGCAAAACTTTGTTCTACGATTAGTCTTCTGCAAAGAATCACTAATCTCCCACCTTAATCTCTTTCAGACTTTCGAAAACTCTCACTATATAAAGAGATGGCTCCAAAACGTGCTTCTACCCATAAATCCCAATCTACTACCTCTGGTACTGCTGAAAAGCAAGCACCAGAGTTGGTTATCATAAATAATCGTTTGGTAGGAGACTTCAATCCTAATCATTGGACTTCAAATCACAGGATGATTTGGGGTGGTGCCATGATAGAGAAATACCTTACTACTGCTATTGAAAATCAAGCCGATAGGAAGCTAATCCTTGATATGCTTGAAAAGGCACAAATCAAGGGTTTCCTGTCTGCTATTCCCAGTGGAGTTTCTTCACTAGATGTGTTGGAATTCTACAACAATTCCAGGATTATTTTCTGTGTATCTGAAGGCACTGAAATAGTGTCTATAAAGTCAAAAGGTCAAGGAAAGGACATCCTTTTGAACTTGACAAATTTCTGTGAGTTGTTTGGACTTCAAAATCTTGGAAATGATTTTGAAATAAACACCAAGGATGATGATCTCCTTGAAGGTGTGAAGCAACTGTACAGTGGTGTGTGTGATCTTGAAAAACCAGATACACCCACTGACTTTAAACTTGTTGACATCAAAACCAGACATATGTTGGTTCACTGGGATGTGTTCGCATGCATTCTTCACAGATGCTTTGATAGTCTACAAGGAGGTGCCGACCAAATAAGCCAAGAACGCTGGATGATGATGTTCTTGTTGAAACAACAAGACAAAAGGCTGGAAAACCCTTTCAACTGGGGAAAGTACGCCTTTATGAAATTTGTGAAGAAGATTCAAGGCTTTGAGCCTAAAATCGTTAAGGGCCTTGCTGAGCCAAAAGTCACAGAGTAAGTTATGGACTGAAGATATGCTACTTAATGGAGTGCCTTGGCATTGAGCTCAAAGAGACAGCAGACATTGCCAATAGTAACCTACTCTACAAATATGGGTATACAAACATGATGAAAAAGGTTACTGCATCTCAGAAAGGTTCCAAGAAACAAAAGACTGTTGAGGTATCTGAGGGTTCTGTTGCGACCAAAAAGCCCAGAACTTCACGAAAGAAGTCTGCTGGAAAATCAGAAGGCATACCCATTGTGGATGTCGACTCTCAGATATCTGCCGCCACTGCTGATCAACTCGTCGATGAAGATGAACTCATCAATGCTGCAAAACATACAAGTGCTGATGAACTCTTCAATGTTGCCAAGGACAGCCTTGTTGATGAACTCATCAATGTTGCCAAGGAGAGCCGTGTTGATGAACTCATTGGTAAAAATGAGAGTAGTGGCAAGTACCAAGCCCTATCTGTAGAAACTACAGGGATTATGGACCAATCAGTTCCTAATGCTGATGAGAGCTCTGACAATGATGATGATGAGTTAGTTATCTCTCAAGTCCTACAGAAATCAAAGAGGGCTAAGGTTGCTGAAAAAGTAACAAGTGTAGAGGTATCTGAAGAAGAAACTACACCACAGGTTGCTGAACAAGAACCTGTTTCAAAGGTTGCTCAAGAAGCAACTATGTCCAAAATCACTGGACAAAACACACCATCAGAGCAAGTAACACTTAAGCATATTGAAGATGCTCTGATGAGTGGCAACTTAGTGTTGGAGGATACTGCCATTGCCTCAACACTTCAAAGTCTGTCTCAAGCAGATCTGGATAGGCCCCATATAACATCACCTTCTTCATCCAGATCAAAATCACCACACCAACCACAACAGCCAATAGTGGATGATTTTGAGATGATACTTGAGTTACAACATGAGATACCAACATCTTTCCTTGCTGAAGAAAATCCTGTAAAAGAACAGGTTCCCCAACTCAATAAGAGGGATCAAACTGAGACATCTGCTCAGAATGATCAACCAGGGGAGGCAACTGAGTTGCACACTTAGGAAAGGTCTGAAGTACCTGAAACTTCAAACAAAGAAGCTGAAATGGAACAACAAGACCAACGCATAGAAGGGTCACAAGTTCCAGAGACCAATCAGCCTGACACTGCTCAGGTAGTTGAATGGTTTAACTCTTTACTTGTGATATTTTTGTGTTTGTTAATCTT
The DNA here is from genome assembly GCA_026545765.1 of Plantago major. Lineage (NCBI taxonomy): Eukaryota > Viridiplantae > Streptophyta > Magnoliopsida > Lamiales > Plantaginaceae > Plantago > Plantago major. The sequence goes on from CM048841.1 coordinate 57,479,367, forward strand.
GTTATTTAATAAAATTTCTTTGTTACAGGCTGAATTAGAAACACAACATCAAGAGGAAGCTGCAAAGCTTACCTCAGAATCTGAGAAGGAGGCTTCCATAGCCTCACCACTTAAGGAACAAGAGCCTGTCTCACAGGTAGAAGATAGTTCCTTAAGATATAACATCTCAGATATGTGCTTTATACACTTGACTAATACTATTAAGTGTTTGTTTCTAATAGGCTCCAACTGAGAAGAAAAATGGAGAGACTGAAAAGTCTATCTCTTCAGAGAAGAATCTAGAGACTTCCAAGGTCTCTGAGAAACATGTATCTGAACCTTCTGCAGAGAAGGTATTTCATTCAGATACCTATAATCTTCAAAGATAAATCTCTGATCATTTTTCTCAAACTAACACTTTCTACTATGAGTTCAAAGAAGTAGAAGTTCTTTGAGGGAATTGCCCGCTCAATCCCCACAACAAATGGAAATTGATGAGGCGTCAAAGCCTTCATCACAAGAAAATTTTCTAGAGACTGCACAAGTCTCTGAGCAACAAGTATCTGAGCCTCCAATAGTGGAGCTAATTGACCTCTCAGATATCTGATTTTGTAAATAGAATTTTTCTTGATAAAATTTCGTAAGTGTTATATTTCTAATCTCAGGTTCAAGCAGAAAGAAAGATCACTGAGGATCAGACTTCCCAGTCTCCTCCTCATATCCAGATATCTGAGGCACCTAGAACCTCAGTAGTCAAGTCATCTGAGCTTGTCACACAGGTAACTCAGATACCTTTCTACTCTAAAGCCCAGATATCTCCTATAGTTTTGAAATTAATTCAGAATACTTTCTTTCAGGCTCATTCAAGTGCCACTAAGGTCCCTGTTGATGAGAAAAAGGACCTACTTCCTTTCTTCAAGGAACACACTTTGCCAAAGCACCTAAAATGCTTCAAGAGATGGCAAAAGCTTCGATGCTCCGATCTATCTAAGATCATAAAGGTGACTGATCAACACACAAGGAGAGCACGAGACCTTGACTTGGAAAACTATGTCCATGCCATGTTCCCCACTGAACAATATTCCTTTGGAACATTGATGCATAAGGATTTGTCAAGGAAGTGGCCAGAAAGCTGATTCAAGCTTTTAACCAAGGCATTCAAGCCTATCTTGCCCCAAATCCTACAATACATACCCTCTGAACAAGAGGAAGTTAATGGGCAAATGGTCACTATTCCACAAGTGATCAATCTGGTCTCTGAAGATGAAGAAGAGAAGGAGACTGATGAGAATGATTATGAAGAATCTCCTTCTGACCATCACAAGGATGAGGATGATAAGAAGGATGATGATGATGCCCCTGCACCAAGGACAGGAGGGATTTCACAAGGAACTAATGCCTCAGTTGCTGAAAAGCACACTGAGAGGACATCACAATAATCCCCTCCTCCATCTCCTCAGAAATCTACCCATCCATCTTCCCAACAAAAGGACACTACTGAACAAGTAGTTGAGCACTCTAAGGAAACAACTCAGAAAATATTGAATGCACAAGCCAGAGTTGCTCAACTCAAACAATTGTTGGAAGAAGAACAACAACTAAATCTTCAACTGGATGAAAAGATAGTTGAATCCAGAGTCAAGCTAAATAAACTTGAAGATCAAACCATCAAGGAAACGCAAGCTTACTCAGAGATTAAAGAACTCCAGGAAGCTGTAAATTCCATTGCTAAGGAGCTAGAATCTGAGCAAGTATCTGAAGACAAGCATAATGCTAAGGCTGCATCACCAAAAGATGTACCATCCTCCTCTCTGAAAGGAAAGAAACCCATCTCTGAGATGGTTGCTGGACTAGAAAACATTGATGAAAATGTCCAAGAGGATGAAGATCACTGGGCTGATGACTCAGATGATGAAGAAGAGAAGAAATTGGCAGAACACCGAAATGAGCACTTGGTGGTTTCTCATTTGAAAAGGAAGCTAATTGCTCCTGAAATTTTCAACAAGCTGCCAAATGTCAATTCCAATGAATACTTGAGCAGATTTCAAGTACTGGCCCAATTGAAAAAGGAGTTATCTTCTCAAGATAAAGCCGCCATTACATCAGTCCCTGAAGAAATGAAGACATTCACTGAGCTCATCACTCAGAGAACAACCAGTCTGGTCATTGCTCAGAAATACCTAGACATGGTTAGGGATAATGACCAAAATTTGGCTGCAAAAGCCTTTGAAGAGGCGTGCTATGTTGCTGGAAAACCAGAAGCCATACAAGGCCCATTGGCAAAGCTCACTGATAAGGAAAATGGACTTATCAAACAAAATCAGGAGCTCAAGGCTGAACTTCAGAAGTTGATTACTACCTACAATTACTTGCAAGGGAATTTTGAGTCTCTCTCTCAGAATCCTTTGTGGTACTTATAGTCAGTCAACAATGACTAAGGGGGAAGGATTTGGACCTCAAGGTCAGGGGGAAGGAAAGAAGAAATCTAGAGTTGGTGCTGCTCAAAAAGGAAGAGGAAACAAGAAAACTTCCAACCAACACTCAGAATAAATGAGCCCTCATCAAGTCAAGCTGCTTTGCAAATAGTAGCTACTTCCCAGCAGCCAACTGAAGAAACAACAATGGTAACAAGGGCCACGGCACAAAGACCTCCAAGGAGTACCAAGGCTCCAAGGAGAAGACAAGTTATAGGGATTGAAGAATCTTCTGAAGAAGAAGAAGAAGAAGAAGAAGAAGAAGAAGAGGAAGAGGAAGAGGAAGAGGAAGAGGAAGAGGAAGAGGAAGAGGAAGAGGAAGAAGAAGAAGAAGAAGAAATCAAATCCCAGGGCAATGTAGAAGGCTGCAAATCACCTAACCAGAGAAATCTAGAAGATGATGATGACGATGAGGATGAAGCTCCTCTTCATAGAAAAAGAAGAAAGGTTGATAGCCTATCTGAGCCCATAGCTGCAAAGCCTTTGGTAGCTATAACACCCTCTGGAAATACCAAGTCAATCCAGAGTGGTTCTTCAAGTAATCTCCCAAGGTAAAATTCAAGGCAAAGGAGGAATAGACTAAGAGCTGAAAGAAGAAAAAGTCAACTTCCACTCAGGACAGAAGAAGCCAGAATTGAGTATGTGAAGACTGACAACAACTCCTCTGTCTACAGGTGCATTAATCAGAAGAATGGCTACTGGATTCTGGAACTTAAGCACTTACTGGTAAATTCAAAATTTCCAGAACCAATCCATAAACAACTCATGGCATGGAGAAAAGACAGGCCAATCTTGATTAATACCAACCACATCAAAGCCTGGTTGGATTTTGAAGTAATCAAGAGAATAGAAGCCATGAAGAAGGACCTCTCTGATGAATGTCCTTATGGAAAGCCAGATGATGTGCACAGAATTCCCAACATCACTGGAACAGGCACAAGGCCAAGACTTGACGTGGAACCCTTTGAGTCATTCTACATGACTGAAGAACAATACAAGGGTGACATCAAATATCTGAGGATCATATATGACTATTTCAAGCTATAAGATTTCAGAATTGTGCATTCCTGGAAGTGGGGAAAGTATATGTGGGTCAAACACTTTGCCAAGAAGAATCCTACCAAAACCTACAAGGAAGTCTGTGGATTTGCCAGAGACACAGAGATGATTGTCAGAACTCTTCTCTATGACTACTCTGATGATATCAAAAGGTTTGGTGATAGGAAATTTGCAGATTGATCCATGGAACTGCTTTTGAAGACTTGAAGACTAGTTTATTAGGATGTTTACTTGGAGCTTGGTTACTCCTGTTGTCCTAATTTACTATGTATTTTGTATCTTGCTGACTGCGCTAAATTGTGTTTTATTAAAGTTATCTGTGAACTTTCTCTGTAACATATCTGATGAACCTACTCTCAGATATCAATTTATAAAAAGATAACTTGTCAGCAAAGATCTCACCTTGTGATTTGGTTGATGTTTACTTTCTGCACTTAATTGAAAGAATTGAAAGATCTTATGAATTGATTAAGTGGTGGATTGTTTCCTCATCCAGATTTGTAATAGGTCAGATAGTCATCGTTGACTGATCAAAAAGGGGGAAATTTGTTAGGAATATTTGTTTAGATTTTGATCAGCAACCTAATGACTTATCTTAGCTCAGAAAGGTGGTTAGTACTCTTGGTTCACTTGAACACTGTAAAAGAGGAAAATCACTAAGTATGTTAGTCTAGCAAATCTTGTATAGGATGTTAGGTCTCTGAATGTAATTTTTTATTTCTCTGAAGAAGACCAAGAAGAAGGCATCCGGCAGAAGAGCTCAACATACTTGAAGATTTGAAGACTGCACAAGATTGCTTAAGACTAAGGTCATCAGATACCTATGTCCAGATATCTTGAAGAAACAAGTGTTTTTCTATAAACAAGTGTTGCAAAAGATATCTGAGAATACAAGGTTTCTAAATGAGGAAAAGTGCCCACAGACATCTACACTCAGATACCTTGGATAAAACTATGTTTCTGGGAAACAATGTTTCAACAGGTTTCTAGAGATGAGAAGGTCTCTGGAAAAGGACATGCAATGCTTCAGAAAGCGTGCATTGTTCCGTTGGCACTACAGGACAAAGTATAGTATAGTACATTGAATGCGCGGACAGAAATGTTTGAACAAAAACGGCAGTCTCTGAGAAGAAGACAAACGTACAACAGTACTATACTCAGATATCAATAGTTTGAATTTTATTGAGCCTAACGGATACTATTCAAACGGCATGATTTTCAACTATAAATATCAACACTTAGAATGCTTGAAAAACACACAGAACTCACAACAAGAACACTGAACACTATCTTTCAAACTCTCAAGCATACTACTTACCTTCAAGCTTTCTGTTGCGACCAAAGCTCTTGATTCTAAGTAGCACAAAAGTTCTAAGAGTCCTGATCCTTAACAAGCATTGTTATATGTGAAGGAGTTGAATTAAGATTTCATATCTGAGATTCATTCTCTTAAACACTTATCATAGACTTGGGTCAGTAAAGAACAAGATACCATACATTGAAAAGTGTATTAAGTATACTTGATTCACAGAGCTATCTGCATAACTGAATAAGTTATTAAAGAAGCTCACCTGACAAACTACCTTAACCAACACCTTAATCAGCGTGGAGTACAGGAAGTACTTAGTTTGGGAAACTAAGAAATAACTCCAAGGTTACTGAGCATAGGAAGTACTTAGTTTGGGAAACTAAGGAATAGCTCAAAAGGTTTCTGAGTACAAGAAGTACTTGGCTGAGAAAGCAGGGGAATAACTCAGGGGGAACACTTGGTTTGGAACCTAGTCTATTTAGGAATCGAGAGAAGATATTTGTAAGGTTAACTCAATTATCCGTCTTAGTGGATTCTAGGTCTGAGAAAGGCCGAAGTGGATTAGTTGAAGGATTACGCCACCTTCAGATACCACTATAAAGACTTGTGTTATTTACTTTCTGCAATTTATTACTTACTTTATTTACTTTGCTAAGTATTTACACATATCTTGCTGAGCACGTGCACTTATCACAAAAAGTCTTCCGCTCTCTGAAAATAAGTATCAGATATCTTCACAGATATCTGAGAAATTGTGTTTATCGACAAAAGTTTGAAAAAGACTATTCACCCCTCCCCCCCCCCCCCCCCCCAGTCTTTTACTTTGCCGTTATCTGGACCAACAACAAGAGACCTCAATACATCTCGGATACAAATACCTTTTCCTTCTACAGTCCGTGATTTTCCTATCACGGACTGTAGAACGAAAAGGGGGGGAGAGAGATATATTAATTTCCTGAAATACGGATACGGATTTTTTGGCATGAAAAGAAGGGATTTTATCCCTCACATTTAACGATTCGGACACGCTCCTAAGCACACTTGTTCCTTTACTCATAGTTCCACAACTATCTTCTACTAAGATACTTGGAAACTAGGGGGACATATGTTGATACGGATATATGTCCAATCCGTTAAGTGCGCCATAGAGCGTGTCCTAGAGCACATCAAGGCTAATATAGCCAATTCAGTGCTTATCCGACCTTGGCTAGTCCGCCTTAAGGAAAATCATCCGGGTCAACCAGTACGCTCAAGTCAATACACCTTTACAGCTGGTCTGACCTAGCTAGGTGCACGACTTTCGAACTTGACAAGAGGTCACATGGTCTCACCAAGAACCGCACACTGTCAGTCCAAGGATGCCAAACGGACCGGACGAGATAAACTCGGACGCCACCTTAACAATAATACCAAACGTATATGTTGGAACCACTGAGATACTTCCGTGAGACTCTTGGCTCGGACATCCATAGTTACCCAATGGAAGATCAACCAAGCAGACAGATCTGTCCGAAGGACTGACACGGACCCAACAGGCGGAACAGTACTCTCGGAGGAAAAAGGTCCAAACTACCCTCCCTAGCCCACTAATCGGTATTGGACTACTGTTCACTATTGGGCTATGGGCCGAAGGTAGCATTGGTGTCCAAATCTGAATCATACACTTGGCACCATCTTATGAGTCACTTCATAAGCTATGGTCTCTATAAATATAACACAAGGTCCAAGACTTTAAGAAAAGTGTTTTAAGTAATTTTTGGACATTATAATCTTCCTCATAACTACTACATTGAGAGCCTTCCTCTCTCTCTCTTGAGTAAAGTCTCTTTCTGGTTTGATATCTAGCAAACCGGGTTACCTATCTAACCCCTCCCCCCCCCCCCCCCCCACTTAGTCTTTTTAGGTGTCCCGGCTCGGACCAAGTCACCAGGTCAGACTTCAAGTTGGAGGCGGACCTTAGATTATAGGGACTTGTAGTAGTTTAGTTAGTGTTTGGGCTCAACCCCTCAACAGTCTGAGAAGGCCCTTTGACTACATCTCCGTACCAAAGATACTCACTTCAGATTCAAACTTATCCTTTGTCCGGAGGTCTGGACATGCTATTCGGAAATCAACTGCCTTAAGCTGTCCGTCTCTACCACCTACACCATTTTCTGTGTGATTTTGTATCGTACTTGAAAATGGTGGTGGTTGAAGAAGCGGCGGGTCCGAGGTCTTCTTGCCAGTCTCCTCACCTGAATCCTATTGCTACTGTTCCGGTCGCATCAGTCACTTGTTTTCAGTAACTGGGGTTCCCGTGAGGGTTTTCGCGAGCTACTGGGAAGAAGTGACTGATGCCGTTGTACCACTGTAAGCTCGGTTCGGAAAGCCAACTCCGTTCTCCGGCTACTTTGCTTCGGAACGCACAGGATCGTTGTAAAGGAAGGATTCATGGTTCGGACGTCAGAGCTGTTCCTAAAAAAGGGTCGCTCCACTATGAGTTTGCTCCGGAAGGATGCTGCACCTGTTCCGCTCGGAAGCTCAGGCTCGGAATGAAGACGACTGGCATGTTCCAGGCGTTTGATATTCCGCAAAGAACTGCATATTTGTGTTGTAAAGAATGATATGGATTTTCGTTTTGCTTTATGTGACTCGGACGGGTAGGTCCGAACTTTGTAATTTGTACTTTGAGAAATACAAAACTCTTCTCTGAGTGTTGCAATTTCTATCTTCGGCTTGTTATGTCACTTCGCCCGAACTGGCTGTGTAAGTTTAACCTCTCAAAAAGTTGGTTTTTCAGTCATTTGTTATGCAATTGGCTCGGATCTCCTTGAAGGGTCCGAGGCAGTGTGTTTGTTTGAATATAGCACATTTATTTTGCAAAAAGTTGTATTGATTTGACGGAAATTCAAGTACAACTGGTGGGCTTCGAGGCCGGGAAAAGAAAACAACAGAAACTTAGCGACTGACATAGTACTTTTCAGGGAATTATCTCTAGGCACAGAACTTCTGTAAGTTCTTAGCATTCCATGTTCTCTTCAGGGCTCTTCCTTGATCATCTTCTAGCTCGAAACTTCCATTGACTCTAGCCCCAATGACCTTGTAAGGTCCTTCCCCGACTTGTATATTCTTGGGAAGTACATGTTTGTTGTAAGCACGGGCAGACATAGCTTCATAGCGAAGGATGCTAGCTAGTGCCTTGCTCCTTTTGTCTTCGAGGAGCTAGAGGTCGTAGATCCTTGCAACTTCGTTTTCCGCAGATTGGTATTGCTGGATCCTTTGGGTTTCCACAGCAATTTCAGAGGGGATGACCGCTTCTGAGCCATAGACTAGTGCGAAGGGTGTCTCCTGAGTAGAAGTGCGAGCTGTTGTCCGATGTGCCCAGAGGACTCCATCGAGATCATCTCCCCAGCTGTCTTGGGCAGTCCTCAGTCTCTTTTCCAAAATCTTCACGATGGTTTTGTTGGTAGCTTCAACTTGACCATTGTCTTGAGGGTAGCCAACGGAAGTGAAGCGTTGTTCTATCTTGAAGGATTGGAGCCACTCTTTCAACCTGGCTCCGGAGAATTGTGCTCCATTATCGGAGACTATGACTCTAGGAAGTCCAAAGCGGCAGATGATGTTCTTCCAAATGAAGGTTCTTACTCGGCTCTCTATGATGGCGGCCACTGCTTCGGCCTCAACCCATTTGGTGAAGTACTCTACTGCGACAATAAGGAAATTCTTTTGGTGCGTACCACGGGGAAAGGGGCCAACTATGTCTATTCTCCATTGATCAAACGGACAAGCTATGATTGACGAAATCATAGGGTTGGTTGGGCGATGTGGTATGTTGGCATAGTATTGGCAGTCTTCACAAGCACGAGCGAAGCTAGCAGCATCCTTATCAATGGTAGGCCAATAGTATCCTTGCCTTATGACCTTCTGAGCCAAGGTCCTACGAAAGTGACTCCTTAACTCCGTGGATTTCATCCAAAACAGTTTTCGCCTCATGGGGTCCAAGGCATCTCATGTGAGTGCCAGTGAAACATCACTTGTACAGATCCTCTCACAGGATAAAGTACATGTTGGCTCGGCATAGGATCCTTCTTGCTTCTTTAGGGTCTGATGGTAAAGAGCCATCTTTGAGATAGAAAAATATGTCGATCATCCAGCTCCTTTTGGCGCCTAGGAGGAAGACTTGACCAGTGGGGTTTACCAGGGAAGAATCTGTGAGAGTCATCGGGATGATGCTCCTTGTGTCCAGAATTCCTAAGGCAAAGGCGTACTTGGAAAGAGCGTCGGCCTTCTAATTCCATTCCCTGTTGAATCGTTCCAGCGTGAATGCTTCAAAGTTCTCAACTTCCTTCTTGAGGAGTTCTAAGTACTTGATCATGTTGGGTCCTTTAGCGGCGAAAGACCCGAAAAACTGGGACTCGACAAGCTGAGAGTCTGTCTAGGCTTTGATTCATTTTACTTGAAGAGACCTCTCCATTCTCAAGCCGGTAAGGAGTGCCTTAGACTCGGCTTCGTTGTTTGTCACCTTAAAGTTGAGGGTGATGGCATATTCCAACCTAGCGCCTTCAGGGCTCTCAAGGAGAATTCCTATTCCTCCAAGTCGTCCAGTAGAGGATCCGTCCACTTGTAGTGTCCAACATCCCTTGCCTTCCAATTTAGTCTCCATCGCGAGAGTGGGAACTTTCCCGTCTTCCTTAGTGTTTACCTACCTGGCGACCCCTGCCTGCTTCTTGACAGAAGATGCAGGTGTTGAAATGTTGGCTACTTCATCTAGGAGGAACATGTGTCTCACCCTCAGGTCCATGGGTTCCTGACACTTGGCCCAGAGGTGGACATCATCTCCGAACATCTCTTCAGGCTCTTTTTCTTCGGTTCTTTCTTCTTCCGGGATAGCTTCCGCCTGAGTGAGCATCACATAGCTCACGTCCCCTTGCGGACTATTAGTCCCTCCTTCCGTTTCTTCGGGGGTAATCTACCAGGAAGTCGACGAGGACTTGAGCCTTCTTGGCTGAAGGAGCCTGGTACCCGATATCATATTCACTTAATTCGATCGCCCACTTGGATAAACGTCCCAACTGATCTGGCTTACCAAGGACATGCTTGAGTGGCTCATTAGTGAGGATCACAATTCGATGAGATTTGAAGTAAGGCTTCAATCGTCAAGCAGTGTAGACTAGCGTGAAGGCTAGCTTCTCAATCTTAACATACCTAGCTTCGGCACCCACGAGGGCCTTGCTTAGGTAGTAAACCAGCATGTGGTCGTTCCCTTGAATCCGCACCAATACGGAACTCATGGCTTCGGCAGTGGCCGCTAGGTAGAGGTAGAGAGGTTCACCTTCTACTGGTTTGGACAAGAGCGGAGGTTAAAGGAGATAGCTCTTCAAATTATCCAAGGCCTCTTCGCATTCCTTTGTCCACTCGAACTTGTCTCCTTCCCTTAGGATTTTAAAGAAGGGTAGGTTCTTCTCGGTAGATCTGGAGATGAAGCAGCTTAGAGCCATTACTCTCCCGAGGAGCTTCTGTACTTCATTAACTGTCTTCGGCTGTGGTAGGTCCAGGATTGCCTTTATTTTTTCTGGGTTGGCGCTGATGCCTCTCTCCGTGACCATGTATCCTAGGAACTTTCCTCCCTTCACGCCAAACGTGTACTTCTCGGGGTTCAACTTCATTTCGTACTTCCTAATGATGGAAAAGCATTTGTTTAGATGCTCTACATGTTGCTCCTCAGTCTTGCTCTTCACTAGCATGTCGTCCACATAGAGTTCCATAGTTTTGCCCAACTCTTCTTTGAACATCTTGTTCTCCAGTCGTTGATAAGTAGCGCCCGCGTTCTTGAGGCCGAACGGCATGACTTTGAAGCAGTAGACTCCTGCTGCTGCAAAGAAGGCCGTCTTTTGGATGTCCTCTTGAGCCATTCTGATTTGATAGAAGCCTTGATAAGCATCCATGAAGCCTAGGAGCGCATATCCCGCGGTGGAGTCCACTAACTGGTCAATGCGGGGCAACAGATAAGGGTCCTTTGGACAAAATTTGTTGAGCCTAGTGAAGTCATTGCACATTCTCCACTTCCCCGGAGCTTTCTCAACGACGACCACATTACAGACCCAATCAGAGTATCTAACTTCTTCGATGTGTCCTACCTTCATCAACCTTTCTACTTCTCCTGCTATGATAGCATCTTCAGCAGGCCCGAAGTCCTTTCTCTTTTGGCGGATATGTTTTACAGTAGGATCCATGTTCAGACGGTGAACCGCGATCCTTGGGTCTATCCCCTTAAGGTCGTCAGTGCTCCAAACAAAGACATCGCGGTTGTCCCGAAGGCATGTAATGAGCTTCATTTCTACCTCAGCGCTCATCTCTGTTTCGATCCGGGTTATCTTCTCTGGATCTCCCTCAATCAATTAAACTTCCTTTAAGGCTTCATGAGGCTCTATCTTTGCAGCCTTGGGAAACTTCTCTTTGAATGCTCCAGCCCCAATCTCTTCCCTTACTGGAGTAAGAGGTGTAGGGGGAGGACTCCCAGGTCTTTTGGCGACCGAAAGAACGGGTGCTGAGGCTCCTCTGGTTGACATGATGTAACATTCCCATGCTTCCCTAACATTGCCCACTTCTTCTCCCACACCATTTGGAGTAGGGATCAACTTCACCCTATTGTGTAGGGGAGATGCGATTGCTTTGAATTGGTTGAGTCCTGGGCGCCCCAAGATCACATTATAGTCGAACACGCTGTCGACCACCACAAAGAGGATCGTTTCAGTCACTCTTGCTGGGAAGGTTCCCATAGAGACTTGTAGGGGTATACTTCCAATAGGGCGAACTATAGAGCCCCCGAATCCTACTAAGGAGGTGTAGACTCGCCCGTTTTGAATATTGCCCAAGTGCATCTGTTCCACAGTTCTCTTGGAGATGACGTTGGAGGAACTCCCTGTGTCAACAAGTACTTTGTTGACTCTATAAGTGGCGATGACTACAGAGACGACCAAAGGAACATCAGGGTCTTTAAGGTCTCCTCCACCGGACGTTGGTGGGGGAATTTCACTATCATTGAAAGTGATGGAATTTGTTCCTTTCAGAGCCGGTGGAGCATAGGCTCTATCATTGTTTGTCAGATGTTGTGCGGTCCTTTCCCTTGCATTTCGGCTATCTCCTCCAGCTGGGCCTCCTGCTATGGCATTGATAACCCCACTATAGGGAAGGTTCTCCATTTCCACATCTTCAAGGTACATGCGGTACCTTTGGGCATGTTGGGGTGGAGTTTCTGCAGGAGGTGGTGGCAAGGATCCTATCGGAGGTTCCGAGCCACGCTCCTCCCTTCTTCGTTCATTTCTCTGGTGCCTGGGGGGCTCTTCTTCATACACTGGTTCTTTCAACTTTCCGCTCCTTATCAACCTTTCTATTTCTGTTTTCAACTGGATGCAATCTTCAGTTGAGTGGCCTTTGTGCTTGTGAAACCTACAATATTCCTTCAAAGCTTTGTTCTTCTTACTGCTCCTCGTAGGTTTCGGCCATTGTATGTCTAAGTTTTTCTCAACAATAGAGGCCAAGATGTCGGATCTTGGTCTATTGAGGCGAGTATACTCGGCATATCTTTTTGGAGGGGTTCTATCCCTACGGAACTCCCTCTTGTCTCTAAATTCCTTCTTCTGTTCGAACTTTCCAGGCCGGGGAGGGGGTTCGTGTTTCATTGGTTCTTTCCCCTTTCTGGCTCCGGCTCTTAGTGGAACATTTCTTCGGTACTCCTCACCATACAAGACTCCTTCACAGATATCTTCTAAGTATTTTTCGGTTGTGATTTCTTCATTGGAAAGCTTCCTCCTGAGATCGTCGTTGTAAGTATTAGCATACAGGTGTCGGACCCGCTCTTTGATGCTGTGAGGTTCGACCTGGCGCACTTCGGCATTGAAGCGGTCAAGGAAGGTTCTAAGGTCCTCGTGCTCTTTCTGGATTACCCCTGCCAAGTGCTCCACTGATCTCTTTCTCTTCTTTTCTTTCTCAAACCTTTTTAGGAAGAGAGAAGCGATATTCGCATAAGACTTGATGGAGCCATTGGGCAAAGAGGTCCACCAATCCATTGCTTCTCCAAAGAGAGTACTGGAGAAGTTAAGAGCCTTCATGTTGTCATTCAGGCCGTTGGTCTCCATCTTGCTCGCATACCTAGTAAGGTGCCCGACGGGACAAGTATCTCCATAATAGTGCTCAAGATTCGGGATAGTGGAGTCAGGGCGCTTCCTTTCCCTTCTTATCTCATCACATAAAGGTTGGGAGCTCTAAGAGTCACCTTCTCATGTGCCTTCACCAACTTGCTCAAAGTAGCAATTTGGGTTTCCAAGGCCTTCTGCTGGACATAAATCTGCTCAGTGGTTAGCCTCTCGCCCGTCCTCGGGTTGATTGTCACATCTGGAGGAAGATCATCAACGGGAATTATCGAGATGCTTTCCGCTATGTGGTCTCTCGATCCATGCTGAAGAGCCCCACATCGGCTAGTTCCAGGTTCATCTGCTCGGGGTCTCACCGGACTTCTTTCCCGATGTTCGTGAGAAGCAGTGGCCCTCCTATTGAGAAGGTTCCTTAGGTCCTCTGGTTGAGCTGGTTCCCCTAACCTTTGTCGGATTGTACGATGCTCATTCCTTGATTGTACGGGTTCAGCTTGTCTTGGAATCGCCAAAGGAGGAGTAGGTTGAGGAGGCTGGAGGTTGTTCGATCCGAAGCAACCTTGAATAGTGGTGAGTATGAGGCCAAATTGGTCCTCACTCCTCCCAAACTCACCTGGGCGAATAATATGCCCGTTTCAAAGAGTGAAGTTTCTCCCTGGAGGAGGACCATGTGTTCCTGACGGAGGAACTTGTCCTTCAACCCCGAGTACTTGGGTCCTTATTGGTGGATCAGCGGCTCTTTCCTCCCCCGAAGAGGGGATGGCATTGCGGCCATCACTTGGATAGTCCATTATGTTTCTTGAAGTGGCTCTCGCCACTCTTTCCCTTCGAGTGGGAGGTCTGCCTCTTTGCCTTGGGACTGGCGTTCCAACCGCAGTAGTGTTGGTTCTTACGGACCTTCTTGGTCTTGCCATTACTGAAAAAAAAACAGAACTTTTTGTAAAGATTCCCACAGACGGCGCCAAAATGTCGAGGGCAAAGTTCCCCGAACACTTAAATGAATTTCCCTTGCTCTCCTTCACCCTGAGTGCCTAGACCACCTAGCTTGCAAGGACCAAAGAGTAGAAGCCCGTAAGAACTGTCGTACTGATAAGAGGCGACACGTGAGGACCTGCACAAGTAGCTTGGAGAGGGGGGTTAGAACCTTATACCCGGTTTGCGTGGTGTCAAACCGGAAGAAGACTTTAGTTGCGAGAGAGTGAGGATCAACTCGGTATAATTATCGAGAATGAGAAGTGATTATGCCTTACCTTTATTATGGGAATGTATGCCATATAAATAGATTTCTCCCAAAATGGGAGGGAACCCCCGGATTGCGCTAAGTATCAGGCTCAGATTGAGCCAACAATGCCTCAATAGGCCCATGGCCCATTAATGACTCCCTAACTCATTCCCTTTTGGGCTTTCGGGGGTAGAATAGTCATTAATGTGAGAGTTTGGAGACCTTGTTGCAGTCTGTCGTGTATGAGATCCGAGGAGATAGGTCCGGACCGTACTAGGTTGGACTGGGGATTTCCACAATCCATGCAATGTCCGAAGGAGGCGGTCCAGGACATGCGACTCGGACCTCAATACTCTCAGGTGCCAGTTCACTTGGTTGCTTATGAGGTTGTTGTGTTGAGTCCGGACGGGTGTCCGGGTCGGACCCCATGGTTACGGACCATTGGCAGGGTCGGACCTACTACCCTTTGGGCCCTCCTGTTCCTTTCCACCTGGGTGAGTCGGACCTGCGGGGGCTTGGGGTCGGACTGTAAGGTCCCGGACTCGGAGACAACTTGAGATGCCTTAGGCTTCGTTCCAAAGGCGTCTATGACGGATTTGACATATTTCCGTATCAACAATAAGCATCCCTTTGTCCCTGGCCACAATGGATGATATTTGAACCTGGTGTCACAAGAAAAATGGTCATTACACTGTTAGTAGTGCCTACTATTTGGCTCGATCTGTCAAGGTACTGGAATAGCAAATCAGAATGGCTCCTTAAGTACTGCAACTGTTTCGAACTGGAATTGGGTTTAACAAATTAATTTACCCAATAAAATAAAGATTTTCCTTTGGCGTTTAATGAAACATTCTCTGCATGTGTATGTGTTGTTGAGTAGGAAATGAATAAAGGTTTCCTATCGAGTCCGCCATATTGGAGAAGAAACCATGCTTCATCTTTTTAAAGATTGTGCATTTGCTCGATTGTATTGGGTTGTCTCGTCTTTGCCTTCTCATGTCATATGTTATGATACGTTGAATTTATCACATTGGATTGATCAGGTTAAGCAATTGGTGACTAAGATGGGTTCGAATTCTTTGTAACATCATGTTGGAGTATATGGAGCCACATGAACAAAGTTGTACATGAGGCGAAAGGCTTTATTGAAATTGAATCTGTCCAGTTCGTACAACGCTACATCATTGAGTACAGAGATGCACGTAATGTGTACAATAGCCCTCGACCTCTCGAACCAGAACATAGATGATGTCCACTTGCAGACGGAACAGTCAAAGTGAATTATGACGCTTCGGTGAGGAACGACGAGCCAGGTGCCAACATAGGAGTAGTGGCGAGGGACCATGTTGGCTGCATCTTAGCCACGAAAAAACACACATTACAGTTTTGTCCAATAACCTACTACTCCATCCGGATCATTAAAAACTTATTAAGCTTTCACTTTCTCTTCAATTAAGTAAATATAGTAAAGATGGTTTATAAGGTATTATATTTGTAAAATTGTAAGTGAATAATAAAGTAAGATAGAGATTGACTAAACTGATAATAAAGTAGAAAATGAAATAATAAAGAATTAATTAGTGGGGTAAAATCTTTCAATTTATGTGTTCGGAAGTCCCAACAGAATACCGAAAAAAGAAAGTTAGAAAGTTGTTAACAGAACGGATGAAAAAGAAAATGATAAATAATCTATTAGTAGTAGTGTTTATATTTGGGCCTATTACTAAAATAGGAGAACACTAACAACTAAATTGGGCCTATTACTTTGAGAAACCTAGGCCCAACAACACTCCCATTCCCATTGACATAGACAATCAACAGCTTCACCAGTTGGGTGTAAATTGAAAACAATGGCGACTCCATGGGGTGCATTCTGCGGCACAAGAATTCTGGAAATTGTGAGGAAAACTGGTAGTTCAGGACTCCTTTGGAAGCGAATCAAGCTCACTCGCACTCGCAAAGCCAATGCCAAGAAACGTCTCCATCGTGTTTGGCAGGTATCCATTTACTAAATGCTCTTTCTGGTTCTTCTTTCATTGTTTATGGATATAATTGTTAATAACTAATGCTTTGGTCACAGTAAAAATTCAATCTTTTTTATCATGGGTTTGTTCTGGTGTCACCTGTTGGTGGTGGTTAACTGATTTATGTATGCACACCATCTGTTTGATGTAATGCTTGCTAAGGTGAAAACGTTTCATTTTCCTGATAATGGATTCCGTCGTTTGGCTTTATTGATATTCACTGATTTCTGCTAACTTGGTCATGTTAGTTGGGATTTTATAAAGAGATTTATGTACAACAGAAAAGAGAAACCTGAGGATTGAGTGAGTTGTATCTATAAAAATGTAACAACTGTTATGTATAGAGATCGACAACTCAATCCCTTGAGCTTCTCTCTTTAGTTGTATACTTCGAACAATACTGATCTTGTTATTGCCGATATTGAAGTTGCAATTAAATATTAGTGATGATGAAAGATGGCGTGTTAGCTAAATGCTGTAGGCATCAATTAGGGAAACAGTGTGGAAGCTGCTTAGACGAAGTCGTGGATAATTTTTCCAGCTCATATATGCTGTAATTATTGGAGAATTTCACTTGCATTGGTTTGGCTGACCTTAGTTACTATCTCGTTATTCTTATTGAGAACCCCCTCTTTTCAATGCCATCTGATACTTTACATATGTCGTGCGAGCAATTGATGAATTTGATTTTGAAGTAAGCGTCTGGACTCCATTTATTCTAGAATTGTTTTGAGTTCTATTTGATATGAGACCAGATTGGATCCTCAGTGTTTCACTCTTCACAGCAATGGCCTAAAACAATTCTTGAAGGATCAAGTGAAACTGAGGGTAAACATGATCAAATTGTGATAGTGATCTAGCGATAATAGAACTCAGGCTTAAGTAGGGAGTGAAGTGAGCTCTGCTGATGCTTCTTTCTAATAGTTAGTGCTCTTATCAAATTAATAGACTGATTCTCTGAACAATAACAGAAAGGTTTTTACTTTCTAAGAGAGTGAGATTGGAATTATCACTCATGATGAGGCTTTGCAATACCTAAATATCCAGTGCGAGATTTTCCTTTGTCTTATTCATGTATATGTCAAAATATGCTCCAAAAATCGGGTGTCAAAGTGTCTTCCACACCCCCCCCCCCCCCCCCGTCCCATGGAGATTAAGAGTAATTTAATACAGTTATTAACAAATTAATTACTAGTACCACTTGCTTCCCGATTCCTCCATCCCATGATAAGCTTCCCAATTTGCCATTTCAGTTGTCCCACACAAAGCTTCCTTTTTCCATTTTTTGTAATTGTTCACTTCTACCCCACTTAACTAATACCCTCATTCATAACACAATCATATTTACAATATTACCAACCCATTATCTCTTTTAATTATTCCTTCATTTAAATGATACTCAACTTTCCACTTTAACAACCCACTATCATTTTTTATTCATGATTTATTATTTTTTTATTTAATTAATATTCAATCTTACACTAACCCTTATTTTGTTGACTAAAAATCAAAACAAGAAGCTTATCATGGACGGATGAAGTAGTATATTATTAAGTATTTTAGGCTATTTTATATTATAATTAGATTATACTCCTATTTTGCAATTAATAGTATTTCGGTAGGATTCTAGTTTAATTAGGTGTCCTTATTTACATTGAACTCTTACCAATACAAATATAGCCTACGAGCAGGAGTTTTTCAGACGTTGACTTTTTTCGTATTATTTAATATTGAATATGAATATTATTCAGAGTTTTCTCCAATTTTTCTTTGAGATTTCTGAGCTACTATGCTAATTCTTCATTCTTCTTTTACTTATCTTAATCTTCCATTATTAATTGTCTCTTTCTGTTAAAGCCCACTGCTGCCATTTGCAACTTCATATTAGAACTTGTAGTCATGTTTCTGTTTGTGTTTAAAATTAAATGATGCATCTTCATCATCTATAAGTTAGTGTTTTCCTATACATTGTCGTGAATGCTCTCTGTGATGCACTCTCCCTTTATTATATGTGCGCGACAAAAAAAGTAACTAACTATTACCTCCATATGACAAACTGGTATACTAAACAGAAGTGCATATTGAAATGCAATTTCAGATAAACTAGTAGCGTCTAAGTTTGATATTTTCACTTTGACTACTATATCCCTGACTTGGGTAGCCCTGAAGGAGAAATTTTCTCTCTTGGTTCCAGAAATTAGTTCTGTACATGGTATATTTTTTTTAAATAAAAGAATCAGCTGTATCCTTTCATCTTACAAAGTTGCATTCCAAGAATTTGCTTCAATATAGCTGCACATGTTCATTCCATAAATTACCTCTGCATTAAGTCTTGGTTGGTTTATGTTTCGACTATGGTCGAGTTTGTCTTTATTAAGGGCAGTGTTTGATGTTATCCATGTCTTGTGATTATGAATATCTTGATCAAACGAGTGTATTTTCTTACAGAATGAAGCTGTTTTGAAGGCTATCTCTGGGCCGCCTCCCTCAAAAACATCGTATGCTATAGGTGGGCAAAATCTTGCAGAGAAGAAACCATAGTATGCTGGAATTAGTAAGACTTCTTTACAAGCTAAAATCTCTTAGCTTGGGAGCCTTTGAAACAATATGGAAAATTTTATCTTAATTTCTCATTTGTATTCCTGTATGCCTTAACTGCAGAGTTAAACCTTATTGGAAGTACGCCTCCCTACATCTGGTTCACTTTATAGAATTTAGTTAAGGTTCAGGCTTTGCGTTGTACTGTTTGTGTTTGGCTTATTGAATTGAAAAAAATCCACCGAGATAGTTAATTTTGCGTTATTATTGCACCTAGGGGTGTTCATCGGATTAATTCAATCCAAATTTTCAGATAATTTTTGGATTTGAATCAAGGTTCTATCGACCAAACAGACTCCTCAACAAGTACTGCATGCATTATGACACTCCCCCATTGTCAAAGTTTGTTACAATTACTTCAAATAAGCATCCAAAGATGAACAGATATGTTTACATGGAATAAAGTAGAACATAATCATCCAGAGTCTAATCGAATTTGTAAATAATTGGCATGTAACTATAAATGAATTAATGCATTAACATAGATTAATTTTAATTACTATTTTAAATACTATGTACTTATATTATTATGCCGGAGTGAATTCAGTTAAATGAACAATATGATTCTCATTGTTGCTTCATGGCCTAATATTGGATAGCTTTATATTATAGGAATCTCTTTCTTTGGTCTTGGATAGCTAGCTACATAGAAAATTTGCTGTACAATTTGCTTGTTTTACTAGTATTTAATTTGACCATTCTTGTCCTATAATTGTTATTTTTAATGTCGGTATAAGAAGTGAGACGCCATTTTTGCATAGGCTTGAAGCAACCTTGTTCCGCTGCTAATTTTCTTATTGCAAGTAGCTGCCAAATTGTTAGCATTCCTTGTCAGCATATCCTAATTTTGCGTAATTCTCAACTGCTCTTTCTGAAACTACTTTGAATATGATATACTGATGTTTATTTTCTTCCGCCACTTAATATTTTTTCGTTACCTAAACGGAAACAATCTAATTAATTTTGTTATCATCATATACAAATTATATACTGTAATATGTGACGTGAAGAACACAAACAGCACTTGTGAAATGTGATTCTGCAGAAGCATCACAGGGAAGTTTGGTCGGCATTTTTTAACACTTGTGTTCTGTTTCTGACTGTGTTTTACAAGTAGGTATCTTGTCTTGTTGGGTATTTTATGTCACATATGTCAATTATTGTGACAATCAAACTCCTAATCCTGTTGTACTATATGCCGCCCATAGGTCAGTTTAAGGTCCACTTCTGACAAGGCTCATATCCTTTCAAAACCATTCACTTCAAATATTTTGCATAAAAGATATTTCTTTTTCGTATTTGCTACAAGAAACTTACTTAATCGAGCAATATCAAGCCCGCTTCCAGGGGTTGTTCTTTCCAGTGTTTTTTACATTCACAAGACTCTAGTCTTTATTTTTTTTCGTCTGAAAGCTGATTTATTTCAATTCAGATTCATTCAGTTCATTTCAGATTTACTGTTTTTAATACTGCGGGTGGAGGCTTGTCAAGGGTTGAGTCAACTAATAACAACTCTTTGCATGTGTAGTGTACGTCACATGCTCAAGGCTTTGTTGAGTTCCTGAAGAAATCCAAGGGAAACATATTAATTGGACTTGTGATTGTCATGCTTAATTGGCTCATTTTCTTATTAAGGATAGTACTATTAATTAAGTCAAAGTATGATTAGTAGTTGGATATCTAATACTGGAAGAATATTTTTCTTGTTCTTCAGTTTGTTGTTTCTTGATCAATAATGTATATGGGTTTCATGGCCAAAGCAATATAGCTGGAACTTCGGGACTCCTCTTGAATAGTCTAATTTGAATTCAACAAGTTTCATAGAGTCATCATTTGATCGGCACGAAGAGTGTTCAGTCAGTCACAAAGCTTCAAATCTAAAAGTCTCAAACATTACTATAGTTAAACCTCGTTAAATTAGTACTCGGTAAATTAACAGACTTGATAAAACTAATGATTTGTCCGGTCCCAAGTTGGAACAAGTTCAAATTTAGCCAACAATCAATAGCGTGAGTATACTTATTCTATTTGAAAATTCTAAGAGCTTTTCGTAAATAAATGAATACAGTATCACTCAATTTCTATTGTACTTCAAATCTATATTGAATTAACTTCACATATTCCCTTTATGCTCAATATCTGTATCGTTATCTTCTCGTACTGTAACAAAGATATGAAGAGTTGTTACTCGTAAATGCTTGTTTTTTGAGTAACTAGTTCCAAAATTATTGATCATCTTTAGCTTCACATCTACCAGGATTTTAAATATCACTAACTACTAATTTTTCATAAGTTAACATTCATTATTTAGCAAGTAATTCACATTAATTCATTTTATGTCGATAGCTTATACAAGCGATTAAATTCTCAATCACCCGAGTGTATTCTCATGAATTACCAAGATTTAAATTACCTGAGTCGGTTTGGTTTGAATCATTCAGACTTTCAAATAAAATTACTATGTGAGTATACATCATATCATGAAATGACAATCATATCTTGTTAAATTTTATTTTCATGACTAACTATCATACAATCATATCTTGTAACTTAGCTTATTGGACCTGGTGCTTTAAAGTCCGTATGCGTTTTTGTTGAAACCTATCTAAGTAATAAATTATTTTCATAACTATGATACTTTGTAATAAGTAGCTTATTGGACCGGGTAAATGGAAGGCTTTTATTGGGATGGAATATATAATATCTTCCTAAATTAATAAAATGAATTGGTCCGGCCATTATTAATTTATGGAGATTTTACTTGTGCAATTTAAAATGTCAAGTATAGTTCATATGCTGCTGAAAAGTAAGTCAAAACTAAATGTAACTGGCTTTGCTGTTGACTAAAACTGAAATATCACAATTTCAAGGGGGGTTATCTTAAATCTTAATCTACACTAGTAAAACATTGTTATTCCAAGAACATTTTGCTATATAAAAGTGTTGGTAAAATTATTGCAACTGCTGCTATCTTCTTGATCATCTGGTTTATTTTGGTCTGAAATCTCTGTAACCCCACTCGAACCGGAACACGATTGAGTCGGGAATTGATTCAAATCAGTCCTCCCCTTCCCCATGAAATCATAGTAAACCGTCCCTGAACCGGTCAAACCAGCATCTTCATCACCACTCTGGTTTTTCCTCTTTTTCAAAAATATTCTGCATATAACCCAACTTTCCTGCAAAAACATTAGCAAGAAAGGCCGTCAGTCCATTGGTTACTTACTATAAACAGTTTGGCATGATCAGTCAGAGCCGGATATCAAAATCTCACCTGAGCTGAATTCAGTGTGGTTTGTTCGGTGACGAGGCGATACTCATGCATGATCCAATCTGTTCTACATCCTTTTGGAGGCTTCCCTCTGTAGAAAACAAGTGTCTTTTTCATCCCAACTACTTGATGGGATTTGGAACTAACAATTTTCTTGTCCAACCCGGTTGCCTTCCAGTATCCGGAATCTGTAGCCCGGTTAAACCGCATCCCTTTCTGGTACTTGGCTTCTCTGGGGCTGAAAAAGTACCTTTCTTGCTCTGAATCACCTATTACATTAACAAACTCATAAACATAAGCCAGAGCTTGCAACTTTCATTGTGGAATCAAATGTTACATAGGATGCAAGAAACTTGGAACAAAAAGGTTTTAAGTGCTTTAGAACGTGTTTGAAGTTCCATGTATCAACTCGGTGAGCTGAAAAACTGAGATATTTTTGTCAGTTTCACGAAGACTTTCTTGGAAATAATTACTAATTACTAACCTGGCAAATCCCATGGATCAAACTTGATAACATCAAGTTCTGAGATGATTGAAGCTGACAATGGGTAAGCTAGCATCTTGAGCTTCAAGTACCCTGCCAGTTCTTCATCAGTGGGATGAAATCTAAACCCAGGTGGCAATCTCAACACAATATTTCTAGCAGAATTGTTCAACTCCATCATTAAAGATCAAGATTGGAAGCAAATGACTTCTTGCAAGTTGTGTTCGACTCTTAAATTCACAAGACAATATAGATTCTTGTGGTTTATATGTATAGTGAGGAGGAGGAGGAGGAGGAGGAGTGGGTTATGTTAAGAGGAAAAGTTAGACTTCTTTTTATAGCTGGTTTTAGAGGGAGAATAGCGATCCATATTGCGTGATGTAGACTCAATTACTAGTCCATTTGCTAGCTTGTATGCATTTTTAACAGAACAAGTAGAAAATAATATCTTGTTTGGAGTTGATCTGTTCCTATGTTTGTTTGGACACACGAAACTCTAATCTTGCTCCTTATGAGGGAACGCAATCTAATGCTTTCGGAGATCAATACAAGTCCATAGCCCTACGGATTAGTGATGCATGTGCGTGTCTAAAGATAAGAACAGTAACCTTAAAACTCGTTGATTCAACAGAATACTGAGAATTTACTGATCAAGATTCGTTGATTTTACAGAAATACCAAAAATTGACAGATACGGGGAAAATCTTTATTTTTCATATAATATCTCAAAACTGTCTAATAAAACAATGAACAAGTACTTAAATAACAAACCCTAGCCGCATAACAACATAAATAAATAACATAAAGGTTCCCGGACTTAAAATATTGAGAAAGTACTAAAAAAGCGGTAAAATACAATTTTGACTCTCCAGATGATGGAATTTGGCCGTACGAGCCCCTGTGTCATGGCGAAGCGAAGTGTCTTGTCAGGAAAGCCACTTCGGCCCGAAAAACGCTGAGCAAACATCAAAATGAAAACTTTTTGCTGAAACTGTCAAAACTTGTCAGAACGCTTCGAGTGATCTAATTTTTGCATAGAAGTTAACGCCATTCGTCCCGTTCCCGTATCAATTAAGTAAGGTAATAACGTTCCACCAAGTAAAAAAATAGAATAGTCTCCCCCAAACTTAAAGTTTTGGGTTGCTGCCCCCCATAAGGGGGGTTCACCTCCCTTGCCCTGCTGGCTCCGCCGCTGGGCATGATTAAGGATAAAAATAAAATTTTATCATAAAGTTTAAGGAATGCACACGGCATACCCATTTCCAAGACTTGTTGTATTAATTAGATTGATTAATTAAGTTTTCCATGTAAATAATGGACGGTGACTAGCCAGGTTGGATCCGCAATTGTACATGTACTTAGATGAAAAGTCTTGAATATGGGACCATACATGGAAGATTTGGGTCGAATTTGACTAATTATAAATCAAGTGATATAATCATGAGTTGTGGTTGAGGATGGAGAATCGTACTACAATGGAGTTCCTTTTAGGTAGTGTGTGTATATAAATTGTAGTATTAGCTTTGTATTTTATGGTCACAGCCACATTTCTTGTAGTGAGTGATTTCCTCTAAACATACATTAACTTTCTTATCTTGAAAAAGGTCTCTTTTTGGCTTTCCTAATGAACTGTTAGGCTCATTATTTTCAAATGAAATTCTTGAATCGAATCGAACTTAATGGAATCGAATCGAATCAAATCAATTGAAATTGAAACGAATCAAATCAAACGAATCAAGAAATTACATTTGTCATTTTTAATAATAATGAATACTACATCCTATCCATTAATAAATTAAGGAGACATTTTCTCAGTTAATCAGATTACTTCAAATTACACGACAAAGAATATAATAAAATTATACTCATATTTCAGAAAAAATGTTACATTTTGATTGAGTCATTGTCTTGAGTTTGACCACAAATTACTCATAAACGATAATAGTAAATAATTTAATAAAATCATATAATAAAATTTCAATTACTAAATTTTCATTATATAATTTTAATAATTTATTTATTAATATCGTTAAATAAATTAATCAAACGTGAAAACGATTAATATGAAATAAAATGTAACACTTTTTCTGAAATGGAGGGAGTATTATAAAAATAAATTAAGTATATTTGACTAACATAACTTTGTTTTATACTTTTTTGTGCGTAATTTGTAGAGTTTGGTTTGACTTTAGTTTGGTATAACTTATTTTTTATTTATTAAGTTTGAGAAAAAACTCAACGTATCTTACGAGTTCTTATTGTTCTAATATCTTCCAATAAAAGAACATATCGATTTTTTGTTAGAGATGTGCGTCAAAGTATGTGAACCATTGAATGGTACTCTCGAGTTCGTAGTTTCTTAACTCAACTTTTACGGTAGAAAAGAAGGGTAATTCGAATCGTAACTATACTTTTTATTTCATTGATCTACTAAAAGAAAGAAAGAAAAAGGTTGAAAATATCTCAATTGGATAAATTTTCTTATTTTCCTCGTACAAAAGATGGGTTGTGTAAATAAATGATAAAATATTAATAATAATAATAATAATAATAATAATAATAATAATATGAATTTAATAAATTTAAGAAATTTGAATCAAGAAAATTTGAATCAAGAGAGTGAACTAAAGGCAATTGATCGAATCGAATCGAATCGAATGAGTTTTCGTTGAAAAAGAAAGCCTAATAAGTTATCAACTGTCATAAAATGATTTAAGAATCCATTTTAATGACAATTAAATAATGAAAGACGATTTAAAGATATATTGTAACGCCTGATTGATCCGACCGGTAACAACTTTTCAGGTGATATGTTGGTCTCACTGTACCAACACATGTCATCCTTAAAAGGTGTGAAAACCGTAAAACTTTTCAGTTGATCACACATCCTAAAATTGAGGAGCAAACACACTTAACTCTGAAGTTCTTATAGATGGATTCCTAAAAGTAAAGGTGCACGTTGTTGGTATGAATAACGTTTTCAATCCCTTTAAACTCTCTGAACTTGAATTGAAACTCTTTATGATATGAAATGGATAAAGATATTACACTCCAACTCGTCCATGTTGATGATATGGTAATGGTTGTACGACTACCACACATATATTCTAGTGTACACGGCATGTTCAAGCAACGCTGCAGGAACATTCTTATCCAGAATTCTATGTATAGAAGTACAGCAATGTACACAAGTACTAGCAACTAGCTTGGTTTCTTTTCGTACAATAAACACTAGCTAGGTAGGCAAAACCGTATGTGCCGTTTATCTGGGAGTGGTCCAGATTGTTGGTAAGGAAGCACACGATTTATGAGACCCTACACGTCGTCAATTAAATTTACTCTAGTGTTTATAATAATCTAATAAAGTTGTAGAAGACAATAATTACTAGTAATTAGTCGGAAACACGAGAAAGTTTTAATTACGGTTAAAGAATAATTAAAACTCAATTGTTTTGTTTGATGTATTCCACTAATAATGTTATAAGGTTCCAAGAGATACAATTGTGAAAGAATAAACTAGTTAAAGCGTCCAAAATTGTATAATTGGTTTGAGTTTAAAGGGGCACCCGTAGTTTTAGAAAGAGGATACCTACATGGCTCCATCGTTTCGCCTAGAGGGCCCCGGTCTGCGGGTCGCTTCTAGAATTAATATAATTTTTTGAGTCGGAAACCATTAGGGTTAAAGACGAGAAAGTTTGGAACATAAGCTCAATACTCAACAAATGTGGCCGTTTTTTAGTGGGGCTTGAGGAAAATGGTGAAGTCCAAAATTGTGTAATTTATTTGGGGTCAAAGAGGCACCCGTGGTTTTGGAAAGGGTGACCTACATGGCTCCATCGTTGAAAACAAGTGTGCCCACCTGGAGGTCCCCGGTTTGTGGGTCGCTCTAGTCTAGAATGACTATAATTGTTTTTAAGTCAGAAACCAGCTACGGTTAAAGACAAGAGAAAGTTTGGAATAGAAGTTCAACGCTCAATGAATGTGTTTGTTTCTAGTGGGCTTGAGCAAAATGGCGCAGTGTAATTCATTTGGGATAAGACTCAACTCTTCGGAACGTATTAAATAAGCTTGGTTATCTACTAACGCAATAAGAAATCTCCTCTCTTTCTCTCAAAACCATGTTCTTTGGCATAATTCATCCGAATTTGTGATTTCAAATGATAATTTACATGTTTTATTTTGAAAGACTATTTTGGTATGGAACTATCTATATAATACATTGAGCAAAAAAGATTTGGAGCAATTCTAGAGTGTCCACATCAAATAATTATGTGGCAAATTCTTATAATGTGATTGGTCTAAAAAATGTATAGTTGGCACAAGGAAATGTTCTGATTGGGTGAGAAAAAATAAGGAATTTGTCTTATTTCTTAGCTAACGTATCGAGTCCTGATGGTGCCAATTATTATGAATTCCTTAAATCGCATTCTTATTTCACCCTAAAAAACATGCAACAAGTCCATCCCTTCAACAACATCAATCAGCGTTTAATCATTCCAGTTGCCCCAATTTGATTATTGTTTGTATTTTATCCATTACACATCTAAAGTTATAATAAAATTTAGGCTATTAAGTATATACGTGTGTGTGGTGGAGTGACCACATACCACCACGGGGTTCACTACAAGAATTCTGCTGTAACGGGACGGAAAGGGGCGACGGATTTTATCCGTCGCCCCTGTAGCGACGGATCGCCAAACGGGGCGACGGATAAAACTTATCCGTCGCTACAGAGCGTTGACCATGATTTAAATATATATATATATATATATATATATATATATTTTAGCAACGGATAGATCTATCCGTCGCTATATAGCCGGAAAATAAAATAAAAATAAAAAACGTTAGCGACGGATAGATCTAGATCTATCCGTCGCTAAAAACCTAAAAAAAAAATAATATATCTCCTCCACCACCTCCTTTCCTCCACCACTTCTCCTCCATTTCTCCTCTCCTCCTCCTCCCACCACCACCTTTCTCCTCCACCACCATCTCCTCCACCACCATCCTCCACCACCACCATCTCCTCCACCACCTCCTTTCCTTCCACCACCTCTCCTCCATTTCTCCTCTCCTCCTCCTCCTCCACCACCATCTCCACCACCACCACCACCGCACCACCACCTCTCTCCTCCCACCACCACCGCACCACCACCATCTCCTCCACCACCATCCTCCACCACCACCATCTCCTCCACCACCTCCTTTCCTTCCACCACCTCTCCTCCTCCTCCACCACCATCTCCACCACCACCACCACCGCACCACCACCATCTCCACCACCACCACCACCACCACCTCTCTCCTCCCACCACCACCGCACCACCACCCTGCCACCACCACCATCTCCTCCACCAACACTGCACCACCACCCTGCCACCACCACCATCTCCTCCACCACCACCACCACCCTGCCACCACCACCACCTTTCCTCCTCCCACCACCACCGCACCACCACCACCCTGCCACCACCGCACCACCTTTCTCCTCCCACCACCACCGCACTGCATTTAATACAAATTGATATTTAATATAAAAATTCGAATACAAATTAATCCGTATACGAATA
The DNA here is from genome assembly GCA_026545765.1 of Plantago major. Classification (NCBI taxonomy): domain Eukaryota; kingdom Viridiplantae; phylum Streptophyta; class Magnoliopsida; order Lamiales; family Plantaginaceae; genus Plantago; species Plantago major. The sequence goes on from CM048841.1 coordinate 57,507,489, forward strand.
CAAATCAATATCTCGTATACGAATACAAATTGGATACGAATTAATCCGTATACGAATATAAAAATTCGAATACGGATTTTATTTTTTTTTTTAAAAATAGAAATGGGGCGACGGATAGACGTGGGGCGACGGATAGAATCTATCCGTCGCCCCATTATCAATTTAAAAAAAAAAATTGGTCAATCCGTCGTCCAATCCGTCGCGAATTGGAGACGGATTGTTATCCGTCGCCACAGCTCCAGGGGGGCGACGGATTTTCTATCCCTCGCCCGATCCGTCGCCAGAGCTGGGGCGACGGATAGATGGCCTGTAGCGATGGATCTATCCGTCGCTACAGGTCAGATTTTTTGTAGTGGTTGTTGGAAACAACCCTATTGATTATGTTGTATACTTTTGTATTTTATTTTGGTTCGGTTTGGGAGATACAATTTTTTTCAAAAGACATTTACATGTTACTAATTAACAGGGCGGGTACGGTAGGACCCTATTTTTACATTTCATATAGTTAGCATAAACACTCAATGATATAATATTGGATGAAGGACTGCCGACCGACACCGCGACCAACGTTGTTCACATAAATTTGACTACCTTATTTTCTCGATTAATTTATTTTATCATTTCCTTTTAATTTATTATTAAAAGTAAACTATACCGTGGCATCGCCACGGGTTAGTACTATTAATTTATTATTCTTCATCATGAGAACGGTCTGGGAATTTAATAAAAAAATTGTACCTTTTCCTTAAAAAAAAAAAGAGATAATATTTATGTTCAGATTCATCCATTAATAATTTTGAGGGTGGCAAAATGATTTTTAGACTTTTATTTTCAAATTTTTGTTTAAACTTCAATTTTACGTTGATTTCATTATCTTTTCTTATTTATTTTAAAACTTAATTCATCAATTAATTATCAAGGACATTAATTAATATTATTATCACATTAATTGTAAAAAATATAATACTTGAAAATAAGAACTACAATAATTGAGAATAAAAATTACATTAATTGAGAATAAAAGTCACAAATGTATCAAAAATTTAGAACACATATGAGTGGTGTTATATATACAAGCATTCTTCGTTTGGTTCAAGTATTATTGTTACATCTGAAATAATCAAAATCTATAAAATAAAACAAAAAGAAATAAAACTAAAAAATAAAGGATAGAAACGAAGAAAATAGTAAAATAAAAGAAAATCAAAGAAATAAAGTGAAAATGAAGAAAACATATTGTAGAGCGATTTTTTTACCGTAACCAAACCATAACCGGTTAGCGGTATATAAAGCGAATTCGAGAACGATAAGTCACCAAAACCAAAATATTTGAGAACATGGGCGTATTAAGCGAAGCAGTTGTTATGTATATATATAAATCTGTAAATTTTTACCTATATTATTCTAAAGCAAAATTATCAAAAAAAAAAAAAAAAATACGCTATTTTCTAACATAACAATGTATGCTATTTTCAAATAAAATTATTGTTTAATTGTTAAGTAAGACTACTAAAAGATGGTCTCTATATTTATGGATGTACCTATCTGTTAATAAAAATCACTCGATGTTATTAATCAAAATGTGTATATATTCTCAACATTTTTCATTTTTTCCAGCCACCTATGCATGACTAAAGGTTGAATCTCATCCATATGTATGTAGTACTATGTTCCAATTACACCCTATGTATTCCGACAAATAATGAATTAATATAAATTAAAATTTTCATGAAAATGTGTAATTCTCTTCAAAGACTTCTATAGTAACGATAAAAAAGACAAAAAAACATTATTATTACTAATTAAAATGTAAGATGGTTAGTTAAGAACATAGGTTATTTTGTACAAATATAAAATGTACATATCCGTATATAACTAATTAAGTATGCAATTCAATTGTTATTGGTCGATTATCCATTCTTATATTTCCTTTTAATTGTTCAAGTATTTTGATTTCAATCAAAGTTTACTATACCTTCGTCTCTAATTGCACCTACCGATACAATCATTATCTCTTATAGATAAAAACCTAAATTAGGACTAATTATTATCACTAAAATGTGTGTTGATTAAGTAGTAAATTATGGCAGCATGATGCGTATTTGAGCATAAATTGTGAATATAATGGCAAATTTTCATATATTGGCCGTGGAGATTGATTACTTTCTCGACCGATCATAACTACTTATTTGTTTGGTCATTGACATTACCAATTGGGCTAAAATCGTACTCTCAACCGATGGAGTAGTATGCGTTTATTCTACAATATTGTTATTTTAAATTCATATACAAAAGTCAACTTGACTCGGCATGTAACCAAACACACGAACAGGTACACATATGATATCTAAAGTTTTTAACTTTATTTATGTAAAACATTAAAAAAAAATCACCGAGATAAAAGAAAAAAAAAAGTTTGTATAGAGTTAATATTTTACGGGGAAAAAGAATTAAAGGTTTTATAAAAAAATGTTTATGGTTTTAGGAAAATGTTAACGTTAAATAAAGTGGTAATTAAGTGTGCATGTATCGTTGTAATTCTTAAGAATTGATATGTTTAAAGGATTTTGTTGCAAATTTTAGTAAATTAACAATTTACATCTTTTTTAAAGCATATTAGTTGTAATTAAGGCTATGTTATATTCGTCTGCATTTCCATTCAGTTTAGTTTAGTTCAGCTATGCGTAGTTATATTTTATACTACAATTCAGTTCAGACCAGTTCAGTTCAATTCAGTTTAATCATGTTCGCTCATTGAAATGAACCGAAGCAGAATCGAATTGAACAGAACTGAATGGAGTTGCAGACGAAGAAAACAGAGCCTTAGTCAACAAAATATGTTGAGACAAGTATTGTGGTAATACTATTTCAATTTGATTAATTTACACATAAGTTGAAGTCGTTATTAAGATAACATATTACAAACTTTTGCGAGAGATCGCCTCTTGAATATACAACTTCAACATATCATATTTACGTACATACATCATATTATTAGCTTCAAACATTATGTGTATAGTAAACATGCATTATACTTGAAGTACATGCATTTTTAAACAGATATTTTTTATGACAAAATATGTGATGTTTGATTTGATCACTACGTCTCTCGCAAAAGTTACTCTTAATATATTTAAATATTTCAATATAACAATATCAATGTCTTTCTTATTCATCCAGTGGAGTAACCAATTTGAACACAAAACATTGCATCAATTATACAGGAAGCTTCGAATTTGGAAAGTATGAAACATAGTGAATTAAGTATGAGAGATATTAAATAAAGTAGGAGATATATTTTCGATTTAAGGGATGAGAAGTTGAAATTGAGATGCCCCAAAATGAAATACAGGAAGTTGAAATCGGGATGGAGGGAGTACATTTTAGCTTCACCTAAAATCTTAGGAAAATATTTATTACATGGAAGTCGAGGTTGTATCCTTCTCGGACTTACATCCTACTCTAAATGATCATATAGTAATGTGTCCTAAATAGGTGATAAACGGGTACAATATGGGGTCTAGATCCTCGATACTTTTCTTCTTTTTCATTTTGCCAGTCTTTTCATGGATAATTCCTACCTGAAAGATCCATGAAAATATAAAGGCCCATATGGGTCCCGGTAGCGTCCCAAACGGGTTAGAGTATAATTCAAGAAGCAAATTACTAAGGTGAAATTGATATCTAGAATCAATATTGGGCAAAAGGTTATCATCATAGAAATGATAATGGGCTCATCCCCGTTCAAAATAATAATTTTTCAGGTCAAGCATCTACCCGAACAAAAAATTCCTGGCCTGGCCCGTGACACAATGTAGGATTATATTAGTGAAATAATGATAAAAAATTGGGGGGGGGGGGGGTGGTCGAGGGTGGGTGGAACCATATGATACAAATTATTAAATTTGTTTGAGGGGTTGGATTCACACTCCATGCTTGCGTTAAAGAATTGAAAAATGTTATGTTTGTGGATTGATTTTTTTTGGGGTGTGTGAGTTGACCACAGAAAAACCATCGATACATGTGAGAAAATATGTTTGTTAAATGATAATATCTTTTTCTTTGGGGGGTGGGGGGTGTTAGTGATTGATGAATCTTTTTTACGGGGTGGGTTGGTCACCCAACCCAATTAATTGTATCATGCATTTTTGTTTTAATTAGACATAATCTTTTTTCTAAACAAATTAACGGGTACAACCATGTACGAGATAATGACCTTCTACATATATCAATTTTCAACACGTCGGGTCGGGGGATACCATTATCCATCCACAATTAGTAACATTTTGTTTCTCCCTGGAGTTAGCATTAGAAGAAGACTCAAAATATTAATCCCCCGCCGAGAATACAGAGTAAAAAAGTAAAATATGTCCAATATATCGGGGGTACTACCTTTTATATTCCCTTCTATTCTGTATGTGATATAACTAAGCATTAAGTACATTCTTGGTAGTATAAATTGTGTTTAGTAAAGTATAAAGACTCTTGTGAAAGGAAACTTGTAGTATTGGGTAAAGTAATTTAGTAGATCTAGTAACTATGCCTTAAGAAACTCCTTATAAACTCTATTTACATTATTTACATTTTATTTTATGCTATACTCTCTTTAATACTATAATTAAACATGCTATGTGATAGATTTTTCCCTTAGAGATAGGGGTAGTATACTTTTAGTCAAATTTATTTTGGGCCGGGTGCTCATAAAGTAAAATTATTTCACTAATATCATTTTTTTTTATATTTCGCGATACATACTTTTTCACATGTATCAGTAATATTTCTTTTTAGAGAGTAGGGACCAATTACTAAAAAAAATATTTAAAATTTACTAACTAACTATTAACATGTGTCAATAGATAATACTTTTTTGGGATCTGGGACCCACCCCTATCCAAACAGCCTCACTCACCGCCATTAAATTTTATTTTCGCTAAAATAATCGTATAACTTTGTTTCGACTCAGGTTTGAAACATGTTTCACATGTATGGAACGGGTGAGGTATATACCCGATCCATACATCATTACTTCGAATATATATTATGTTGGGTTCGCAACGGGTGGATATAACTCGGCCCGCACACTACTCATACTAACTATGCGCACCTTTCTTTTCGAGAATCCATCCATAAGAGCTTTAGACTTAAGTGTGCTTGCTCTGAAATCTTAGGATGAATGACCACCTGATAAGTCTATCGTGGCATGCAACAGTGGGGACAAAGTGTGGAAAAAAATATGTGTTGGTATAGTGGGCCAGCATATCAACCGGATAATGCTTTACCATGCACAACGGGTAGAACCTCGGCTCGCAAGGGGATGTGGCGTTACAAAACAATATTATTGTAAGATTCCACATACCTAATTAATTATGTTTTCACAATACCCTTCGAGTATCGACGGGTTATTAACTAGTTTACATCATTAGAGCAAATAAAGTATTAAGTATTGAAGGTTAACACTTTACTCGGCAGTATATTCACTTGTTCTGATTTATACGCATACACACTTCCAAGATACATTAATCTCAGTATAAAAACTAACACCTTCTAATCTAAATTAGAGAAACAATTAAGTCGAACAGTTTTCATTTCTAAAAGTCTCTTGCTAGCCACAATTGTTCTCTCGTTAGCTGAATGCATCTGATAGTCTATTTGTCTATGATTGATAAAAAGATTTACCATGTACAAAATTATTTACTTGTTATTCCCAGTCCAAATCCATTTTTATTTCCATTTTAATATGTACCAAATTAAATTTATTATTATTTAAATGAAAAACCTATCACCTATTTTATTTACATCTCTCATATCCTACTTTATTTTTATCTCTCCTGCTGTATTCACACTTTTCTTAAATGTGTAGCGGAACCAACGGGAAGTTGAGTTCAGAACGAAGGAAGTATTATTTTTTTGACGCACCATGTGATCGGACACGTGTCCAAGTCATGTATATTTGTTTGATACGTGTCCGACACGTACAGTTTAATTTTTAGGCATGTTCGTACATTATATCGAAATGTATTCTTCGTGCTTATACTAGAATGTATGGGGTTACCCAAGTTGCAACCAAAACAAGAGGCACAGACGTAAGTCAGATAAAGACAAGTCACAAGACACTGACAAATTCAAAATTTTCTTGCAAGTGTTCTTGTTTAGGAAGCAAAATTTGATTACAATTCATCAGTGATTTGAAACTCATCTGATGCGATATATATTAGTTGAACATAGTAACTCTATGCCATACCACTAAAATGGACTATTCCGTTTAAATGCATTTCTTTTTGTAGTTTTTACATTAAATTTTTTAATCCAATTCATTTTTTAATTAACTGAGTTTTTTGACTCTATACCAAAATGATTTATTTTGTTTATCATATTAATTTTGTTAAATATACTTACTCCGTCCCAATTTCATCTTCCAACATTACGTTTTGAGCCGTCCCAACTTCATCATTTCATCCCTTAAATGGAAAATCTCTCTCTTACTTTATACACCTTCTTCTACTTTATTCATTATTTTTCATACTTTATTCACTTTATTTACTACTTTATCACCATCTCTTCTGTTTTATTCATTTTTTTCTTAAATCTCGTGTCGTGTCTCTAGGAAGATGAAAAGGAGCGGAGTGAGTAGTATATATTACGTATTATATGTATGGAGATCGGAGTGGGACATACTTATTAGAATTTTAGCCTCAAATCTTGACTCTCGGACATTCGGATAGCTTTTTGATTCCGTAAGGAAAAGGAAACATCTTTTTTCTCACAATTTGCTGAAATAGTAGTATAAAATCCACAAGAGGATCAAAAAGCATATCATAATTCTCCAAATGATGAAGGCAGTGCAACTGCATATATTTGGAGTAACTTCAAGCCGACTATAGTTTAAATATTTTACTCCCTCATTTCTGAGAAAGTGTTACAATTTGACTTTGACCGGTCAACTGTCTTCGAGTTTGATCACAAATTACTCATAAACGATAATAGTAAATAATTTAATAAAATCATATAATGAAAATTTAATTATTAAATTTTCATTATATAATTTTGTTAATTTATGTATTAAAATTGTTTAAGAGTAAATTGTGGTCAAATGCGAAGACAGTTGACCGCAGAATAGTAAAATGTAACACTTTTTCTGAAATGGAAGGAGTATTAAATCATTTTTGTAAATCTCTTTAGAATCGTTATCTAAATAATTTAAAAACGAATCTATGTTATTCATAAAATCATCAATGTAATTAATTAAAACTTTTATAATATTCTCAACATTGATTTTTTTAAAGAACTTTTTCCGTTAACAAGATAGACATTTTGATTAATAACATGAATAATTTTATTAATAATATAGATCTGTCTCCATAATTTATCTGGAGAACGTCTTTTAAGAGAAGTTGTCTTCCCTTTTATGTACATAAAATGAAAGTAAGAGAAAGAGGGAGTAAGCTCTGTTTGGTATTGAGTTAACAATGTAAGTTAAAGAAAAAATTTAACAAATAAATAGTAACCTAAGTTGAAGGTAAATTAAATAAAATGGTGTTTGGGATAGATTAAAGAATTATAGGATTTGTAGGGATTAAATAAAAATTGACATAGATGAAGAAGAAAGGGGAAGAAAGTGAAAGAGGTCTTAACTGGAATAGGAAGAAGAAGGGTGTGTCTTCACCTCCAAACTCTATTAGGCATCAGTGCATCGCATCATATGTGATTTCAGCTGCTCCGAAGAAGTCTTTAAGAAAATCCCAATGTAATGAAATTGAGTATGTATACTAGAATTGGGAACATGAATTGTTCCACCTGACAAGAGTAAGTATGTATACTAAAATTGGGAACATGATTATCATGTTTAATGGATTATGTATAATTATTGGAGGTAAATTGGAAGGAAGTCAAAAAATAACTATGGGAGGCAATGGTGAAAAAATATTTTGCAAGTTATGTAATCATTAACAAGCATCGTAAAAATGTTTATGTAAACGTATGGGTGAAATTGTCAATTTACACAAGTTCGTTGCAAAATACAACTACAAACACATTAGGAGATGTGCACCAAGCAGTTCATTTTTTTCGAAAATACACTGAGATTCTACCAAGCATTGCAAACTACACACACTTTTACAACGGGCTAAAAAACTTGCAAAATTTGAGTTTGACCGCAAAGTGTGTTTATTTTCTATCAATCACACCCGAAGGGTGTTTTGATTGGAACTTTGACCATGACACAAGGGCGATATACACAATTCGTAATAAATGGTGACCAGACTATAAGCAACAAATGTATTATTGACTTAGAGTAAAAATTTGTCCCATTGGTGACTGGGGCGTAGCTCGCCCGATGTTATATATGTTGTGTAAAAAATAATTGATATGTGTTAGAAAAAAGGGATGCTTTCTTTTTTTAGGTTATTAATTTAATTGATTTTATTGTTGTTTGATTGGTACAAGAGTGTTAATATAATTGAAAAAGTAAAGAGAGAAAAATAATAAGGTGGAAGGAGAAATAATTGTTTAATAGAGTTAAAAGTGAGTTAAATGAAGTGAAGTAGCATTCAAACTTCATGCCAAAAGCCTTGAAAACCGTTTAATAGTTTTTTGCAAATTTAAACTCAATGACAAACAAGTAAACTAACCAAATTTTCAAGTTTATGTTCTTCAAACTACCTCTTGTGTTTTATATTCTCGTTATTAATTACCCCCTCCGTTATTTTTACAGGTTTACTTTTTGCCATTTCGAGAGTTCTTTTTAAAGTTTAACGTTTCCTTTTTCGGAAACCCACTATCTCTACTTATTAATTTTTTTTAAACACTCTCTTTCATTCTTTTATCTATTCTCTCACTTACTTTTCATATTCTTCATCTTATTTTACCACTTACTTAATATTTTATTCCATTTTCTTAAAATTAACACAAAACCAAAAGGTAAACCTTGTAAAAGAACGGAGGGAGTATAATGTTTGTGTGTATTTATCTACCTTCACTTAAAATAGTCACTCATTTAGCTTAGCTCTTATATTGAATAGCTCTTCTTATTCACCTTTTCAATTCACTTTTGATTAGATTCACTCCTATAACTTTTTTATTTTAGATGTTCACAAAAAAAACTTGTCTACTTTGAAGTTTATTATATGAAATACATGTAACAACTGGTAGAACCTCTCGTATAGCATATGAACCATACACATATCATACACACTCTACTATAGGGTGTATAAGTTGTTACACCTCTAAAATAAAAAAATAAAAAAAGCCTACTTTGCGATGAGCATGACGATCATGTTCCGGATGAGAGAAAATATAACCTATGATTAGCTTTTGGGAAATCTCCCAATGGCCAATTTCAAAGAAATTGAGATTATGATGTATGTCATTTTTTGTAATATTGCATATTACGAAAAACAATATATCATAAGTAAATATCACATTTTCAACACAATATATTTCTTTTACTCGTCTCAATAGCTTCGTGTGTTCAAAAACGAGAAATGTACATAAATAAAATTATTAATGAATAGTGTACAAATTGGGTTCTATGGTGTAGTGGTTAGCACTCTGGACTTTGAATCCAGCGACCTGGGTTCAACTCCCGGTAAGACCTAATTTTAGTTTTAAATTTATATGTAGTTATTTTATACGTAGAGTAGTGTTTTACTTTTGAAAAAGTATGAAGTTCTATATTACACTTGTAAAGTAAGTAATTTTTTATACTAATAAGAACATGTGAAAGTTGATCTATGTGACAAAAAATATTACTCCTCCGTTCCGGTAATTGTTCATATCTTGTCATTTTTGTGTCCTCAATAATTACTCATTTATTTTGTTGTCAATCATTATTTTAACTTTAACATTAAATATATTCAAAACTAAACTCCCTAAAATTATTGTATACAACTTCCAATTTTACAAACCAGTTTGAGGGACCCACTAGCATTACTTTATCCAAAAGTAATACTCCATCCGTCCCAGACCAAATGTCCCATTTGGACTTTTTGCAGTCAACATTTTTGAACTTTGACTACGGTTTAATCTTAAATCGAACATATAAAATGTTCAATTAAATTATATAATGTAACTTTACTTCCTAAACTTTAACAATCGGGGGGTAGCTCGCCTGATGTTATATAGGTTGTGTAAAAAAGAATTCATATGTGTTAGACAGAAGGGATGGTTTCTTTTTTTAGGTTATTAATTTAATTGGTTTTAATGTTGTTTGATTGGTACAAGAGTGTTAGTATAATTGAAAAAGTAAAGAGAGAAAAATAGTAGAATGAGAAATAATTGTTTAATATAGTTAAGTTAAATGAAGTGAAGTAGCATTTAAACTCAGATAATTACAAAACCCACCATTCAAGATAGTCACTTTGCAGATTCATACCTGCAGTTTGAACAATTACAAATTGTTCCAAAAATTAAACTATGTTTAAAATATAATTACAAATACACCCAAAAGTCAACGCCGGAGATGATGTCAACTCTGAGCTTGGCCGGAGACACACGCTAAGTGATGACATGGACTGCTATGTCATTAAATCCGCCTATATTAATTAATTTTGACTGGGTTTGTTTGTAATTGACTGTAAAAGTACTTTAAACTGCCTAAAAAATAAAGATAAATTATTTTTTAAGTTTTTACAATTTACAAATTTGACCCAATTCTTTTTTTTTTTTTGAAAAATTCAAAGATAACATTTACTTTGCTAAATCAACCCAACCATTATTGCAACAAAATCCTCCACAAATATCTAATTATCAATATTGAAACTCAAAACTTTTCAAGTCACAAAAAAAAAAAAAAAAAAAAAAAAGAAAAGCAAAAAAATCAAATCACCATTGGAGAACCATTTCAAAAGCTTCAAATGGGTCTCCAATGGAGACCAACAAAAATCCGATTGGGGGACCAAACAGCTTCGTTTGGAGCTGTAAAAGAGCTCCAAACGGAGCTCTACAACAGCTCCGTTTGGAGCTCTAGCGAGAGCTCTAAATTGAGCCGGGGCTATTGAACAGCGCTCCAACTGGAGCTGTTTGGTTCTCCAATTGGGGCTGGAAAACAGCCCCAATCGGAGCTTTATTGGGTCTCCATTTGATTAAGCTTTTAAAATGGGTCTCCAATGGAGACTTAATTTATTTTCTTTTTTTAATGTTCATCTTCCGTAATTATTGTTATGGTGGTGGTCGTTGTTGGCCAAAGGTGGTGGTGGTCGTTGTTTTTTGCCGTAAGATGAGGTGGTGGCGGAGCATATTATTATTGTTGAAGGTTGAAGAAGAACAGATGGAAGAAGAAGATGAGGAGGAGATGGAAAGAGAAAATTAATATTTATTTCTCTTTTAAGTTTTTATCCACATGTCTGCCACATCAACAATAAATGACACATAGGTGCCGGAGTCAACGCCGGAAGGTGAAAATGGGTATCGTTGTAATTGTTAAAACATCGGGTATGAACTTGTAATTGGGCCAAAATAGAGGGGGTCCATATGTAATTGCCCCCATTTAAACTTCATGCTAAAAGCCTTGAAAACCATTCAATAGATTTTTGCAAATTTAAACTCAATGACAAAAAAGTAAACTAACCAAATTTTCAAGTTTATGTTCTTCAAACTACCTCTTGTGTTTTATATTCTTGTTATTAATTATAATGTTTGTGTGTATTTATCTACCTTCACTTAAAATAGTCACTCATTTAGCTTAGCTCTTATATTGAATAGCTCTTCTTATTCACCTTTTCAATTCACTTTTGATTAGATTTACTCCTGTAACTTTTTTTATTTCAGATGTTCACAAAAGAAACTTGTCTACTTTGAAGTTTATTATATGAAATACGTGTAACAACTGGTAAAACCTCTCGTATAGCCTATGAACCATACACATATCATACACACTCTACTATAAGGCGTATAAGTTGTTGCACCTCTAAAATTAAAAAAAAAAACTACTTTGCGATGAGCTTGACGATAATGTTCCCGATGAGAGAATAACCTATGATTAGCTTTTGGAAAATCTCCGAATGGCCTATTTCAAAGAACTTGAAATAATGATGTATGTCATTTTTTGTAATATTGCATATTACGAAAAACATTGTACCATAAGTAAATATCACATTTTCAACACAATATATTTCTTTTACTCGTCTCAATAGCTTCGTGTGTTCAAACAACGAGAAATGTACATAAATAAAATTGTTAATGAATAATGCATGGTGTAGTGGTTAGCACTCTGGACTTTGAATCCAGCGACCTGGGTTCGACTCCCGGTAGGACCTATTTTAGTTTTAAATTTATATGTAGTTATTTTATATGTGCAGTAGTGTTTTACTTTTGAAAAAGTACGAAGTTCTTACACTTGTAAAGTAAGTAGTTTTTAATAGTAATAAGAACATGTGCAAACTTTAACCGCCCCTAAAAGTTGATCCATGTGACAAAAAATATTACTCCTCAATTCCGGTAATAGTTCATTTTTGTCATTTTTTGTGTCCTCAATAATTACTCATTTATTTTGTTGTCAATCATTACTTTAACTTGAACATTAAATATATTCAAAACTAAACTCCCTAAAATTATTGTATACGACTTCCAATTTCACAAACCAGTTTGAGGGACCCACAAGTATTACTTATCCAAAAGTAATACATCTCTTGTTTTGACCACCACAAAATTAAATGAAAAGTTATTCCCGGTACGAATGAAATATTAAGTATGAGTGCATTCCGATATAATTCCATCTCATCTAAAATTAGAACTTTGTTGATAGGTGAACACAAGTTTGTATGAGAGCTCAAAACTATGACCGTCTCTCAAAAAGACGAGATTAACATCACATGTTTAGGTACAAAGGTAAGGACCAAGTAGTTAGCTTATCATAATTGTAGTAAAGAAGAAATAAAAATTTTACATACTCTCACTCGCTTGTTTAGTTTCAAATATCGTATCATCAATATACTTCCATTACTCGTACGTTATTTTATATATACAAGTTTGCAACTATCGGAGTTGTACAATCGATTATTTAATTCAAGATAAACTAGTTAATGGCCCGTCAAGTATCGGCGTGGCATGGAAACGAAACTCAAGATGAAAATGGATAAATTGTATAATGATTTTTTGAAGTTGACAACCATATCAATTTTAAAATGTGAGAAAATGTATGATTTTAACACTACAAGAAAATAGGGTATTTGTGACGATGACATTGCAACAAAATTTAAAGTCGTCACTAGTAGCGACAAATTACCTACGAAATACCAACAAATTTGTTACACGAATACAATTTATGACATTAGCAACAACTTAACATCAAAATTACCCACAAACTCATTTTTTGTTGCAAAACATAGCAACTGTGACGATGAAATTCCAACAAAGTTTTATTCCGTTGCTAGTAGTGACAGATTACCTACAAAAATACCAATAACATTTTCCACTTATATTTCTTATATCAATAGCAACAAAATTTACTACAAATTTAATTTTGGTAGCTCTTCCGTTACAATTTTGTTACTTCGATTTGCAACAAGTTCCTTATTGCGTTGAGGTACTATCAGTTTTTTTCCAATAATAACAGCATCCTCATAAACAAAAAATAACTAGCAACAACCTAGCAAGTAAGATAACAATGGCTACTAGCCTTTACACGAAACCCAACAATCACAAGAATGGAGAGGAGAATGAGAGAGTGAAGCCCGCTGACTACCAACATAAAGCAAACCACCATATACAAACAAGCTAACCAAAATAATAAAATTATAGGATAATGAATGTCTCAAAAGTATAAGATAATCCAATATTTGGTTTATTCAAGTAAAATTGCAATCTCTAAATGAACTCGCGTCAACAAATCTCCCAATCTAATCAATATACTGTGATAATGAAAGCAAGCACCATACTGCCTTATCCACATCCTTTTGATGACATCCGACACCATCTGCAAACAAAATTAATAAGGTCAATTAGTAGTACATCGAGGGATAAGGCCACTCATGAAACTATGACTTTTCACTTCTCTAAAGCAAATAAAAGGCAAAAACATGGTAAAATAAACAAAATTAAATAAAAAAATTCAAAGAATTTATGCAAATAGGGATCTGAACAAGTAAATAGCAACTTCTAATTCATAAAATACCTGATATAAGAGAACTAAGTTCCCCTGACAAACATCAATCATTATCAATTTCATCATCACTACTGTATTCATGGTCTTCCTCTTCTTCCTCTTTATCTGTCTCTACATACTCTGTACTTAATACATCGCCTAATTCTTTTTCATGCTCATGATCTTCATCATCCACGCAGTCATCAACAACCTGCCAAAGCTCTTCAGGATCCACTTCATCTAAAGTAACATTGCTATCACACAATACATCTACATCAACAAGACTTTCAAAAGGAATTTGCCCCGGAGTCGAAATTTCTTGTTCCTGTAAAGGATCATCAACCTTCTCCTCAACCTCTTCTTTTTGGTCCAGCAAAGGCACACTAATTCTATTTCTAGCCTTGATTTTACACACTGCCGCCCAATCACCTTGATCCCTACGGTGGACTCCTTTGGGATAATTTGTGTAACTTACCTGGTAAGCTTGTGCATCCAATACAAAGTGATCACTTGATCTCAACCTTGACTTCATGTTGACCTCAACAAGTTTAAAACGTGGGTGCACTAGTCTTGTTCCCCTTTGAGAAGTGTCAAACCATCGACGACACTTGAACTCAACCACCTTGCTTCCAAAATAATCCAACTCCATTATCTCATCTACCAACCCATAATAGTCTGTGTTCTCATCTGTACTTAAGCTTCCCAACACACAAATACCGTTATTCGATGTTGTTCTGTGTTTCCCATAGTCTCTGGTATGAAACTTGAACCCGTTGACAAAGTACCCTTTGTATAACTTCACTGTACGAGATGGGGGGTATGTCAAGCATCTAATTCTTGCAACAACTTCTGGGCTCAAGTCATTACTCGAGTAATTAACCTATAAAATATACCAATGTAATTATGCGTGACCAACTCATTAAGTATAAAACAAAGAATTCAAATACTTACATAGTTTTGAAACCATTTGGGAAAGTTCGCATCTCTTAGTCTGTCTAATTTATCATCAGGTATACTTGGATTATTTTCCTTCATAGCTTCAAAGAATTTTCTGTCAATATTTTAGAATTACTTAGTTAACAATAAAAAATACATAGAACTTAAAGTATATCGATGTGTTAAAAGATACTTACTCAATATAAGGAGAAAGTTCCCGACAATTCATCAGAACATAACGATGTGCAATAAAAATTTCATCATCATTTAGTCTACGATGTTCAAGCGGAGGACCCAGAGGTCGGCCGGGATATGTGAAAATTGAAAGAGATCCTTGCGAATCAACTGGTCCTCCATCATCATTACGCGGGATACGATTGAACCTTGTCTCTACTGTTGGCTCAAAGTACAAGGAGCAAAATCTAGAGACTTCTTCATTCAAGTATGCATTAACAATGGAAGCCTCAACCTTGTTCTTGTTCGTGACTTTCTTCTTTAGACCGTGCAAGAATCTAAGAAAAAGTTGAGTTAGACAAAGTGAATAAATAAATGAGAAAAGTATAGAAGTTCTTTCAATACCTCTCAAACAGATACATCCATCTATATTGTACTGGTCCACCAACCTTCGCTTCATATGGTAAGTGAATGGGCAGATGCTCCATCGAGTCAAAGAACCCAGGAGGAAAGATCTTTTTAAGATTGCATAGTATCTCAACGATGTTAACCTCAAGCTGCTCCATATCTTTTTCTCGAATAATAGTGGAGCAAATATCCTTAAAAAACTGACTCAAGTCGGTTAAAGTTTCCTATATCGGCTTTGGAAGAGCAGTAAATGCTATTGGGAGTAATCTTTGCATGAATACATGACAGTCATGACTCTTCATTGCATAAAAATGGCCCTTCTCATTCACACGCCCGGCCATTTTTTAGACATATCCATCTGGGAATTTGAGCTCTCGAACCCAAGAGCACACACTTTCAATTTTTTCCTTGGTTAAGGTATAAGGTGATTTGGGCTTTTCAATTTTTTCCTTGGTTAAGGTATAAGGTGATTTGGGCTTCCACGGTTTTTTCTTCTCATCATAAACCAAATTCAACTCAGGTCGGTCACAATACTTCTCGACATCTTGTCGTGCTCTTGCATTGTCTTTAGATTTATTTTTTATATCCATGATTATATTAAAGATGTTCTCAAATACATTTTTCTCAATATGCATGACGTCCAAATTATGGCGAATAAGATTAGTGTGCCAATAGGGAAGCTCCCAAAAAATGCTATTTTTTACCCAATTATGCTCCTCGCCAAATCCATTTATCTTTTGTTTACCACTTTCTGTACCAAATGTGATGTCAGGGAGCATATGAACTTGCCCACATACTTCCTCAACAGATAACCTAGGAGGTGGTTTGTCATTAATCTTTATGCCCCTTCTAAAACGTCGAGTATCTCTCCTGTAACGAAGATTCGCTGGCAAAAACTGGCGATGACAATCAAACCAAGTTGATTTTCTTCCATGTGTTAAGTAGAATGACTTTGTGCGTTTCATGCAATAAGGACATGCAAGCTTCCCATGAGTGCTCCACCCATACATGCCGTAAGCAGGAAAATCACTTATCGTCCATAACAGACCAGCCTTCATCTGAAAATTTTCCTTTTTACTCACGTCATAAGTTTGAACCCCCTCTGCCCACAACATTTTCAACTCGTCAATGAGTGGGCGCAAAAAGACATCTAAGCTTTTTCCAAGTCCCAAAGGCCCAGGAATAACTAGGCTCAAGATTATATAAGGCTCTTGCAAGCACATTCCTGGTGGCAAATTATAAACTGTTACTATGACCGGCCAACAAAAGTATGTTGTACCAAAGTTGTTAAATGGAGTGAATCCATCAGTACATAAACCGATACGGACATTGCGTGGTTCAGCAACAAATGAAGGGTTACATTTATCGAAATTCTTCCACGTCTCACCATGTGCAGGATGTCCCATAGTCCCTTCTTCATGTGCCTTAGTGTGCCATGTCATTTCCTTTGCAGAGTGAACAGGCATATAAAGTCTTTTAAGCCTAGGTGTTAATGGTAAATAGTGCAACACCTTATGTGGCACTTTCTTCTGACTTCTTAGCTTGCTTGGCTTATATCGAGCATGTTGACAAACACTACATGATTGCATATACTTATTTTCCTTGTAATATAACATGCAGTTGTTTTTGCAAGCATCAATCCTCTCGTATTTCAACTTAAGTTTAGCTAGCTCTCTCTTAGTTTTATAAAAGTTCTTTGGCAAAAGATTACCTTTAGGGAGCACCTTCTGCATCATTGCTGCCACTCGATCATAACAAGCCTCAGGCATGTTGAAATCTGATTTTATATTGAACATCTCACACATAGCTGATAGTTTTGTATATGTCTCGCAACCCTCAAACAATGGTTGCTCTGCAGCATTTAGTAGATCAAAAAAACTTTTTGCATCCCTATTAGGTCGTTAATCTTCTTGCCGTGCATTCCAATCAAACTCAGGCCCTGCATAATCCATCACCATTCTTTCCATTCCAGTATTTTCCTGAGTCATTGTTTTGGTAGATGGTTCCTCACAAGTATTTGACCCTTTGGTGGTTCGCCATGGGCTGTCCACCTATCATATCCTCTCATAAAGCCATTCTTAATGGTGTCAAGATGCACCTGAGCTCGATTTTTATACACTCTATTCTTGCAATTGGTGCATGGACACTTTATTTTGCCACGATCGATACATAATTCATGGTCATAGGCATAATCTAAGAAGTTGATGAGTTTTTCTTTAAAATCAGATCTGACACGTTTTTTGTTATCTAATCGCATCCACATCCAACTACGATCCGACATTTTCTACTGCAAAAAATTCAAAATTGTATGTTATTGACAATTGATCAAAACTGAATACCTGATCAGTAGAATATAAAATCCATGAGATTAATCCTAGTTTGAGAGTTTTAGCCAGTAACTATATTCCTAGTAATCCCCTATGTTTAGCTAATTATGTATTCAGGCAGACTATGCAACTAGAATACACAACACACAGTAGGGACAAAATTTTGCCAATTTCTGAATATCATTCAATGACTTCATCGCGTGGCAGAAAAAAACAGGATAGCTTAGTAGACAACAAAAGAAGCAGAGTCTGCAAAATTTCAAACTATTGAACATAGAGATAGAATCAATACTACAACAAGGGCAGAGACAATGTAATTAGCTAGTTCTTATTCCCAACAATCCAAAATGAATTAGCTAGTTATTTGCTCGATTCATAGTACATTTTGAATTTAACCTATTAATCAGAGTAGCTGATTATTAATTCATAAACGATAATAGTAAATAATTTAATAAAATCATATAATAAAATTTTAATTACTAAATTTTCATCATATAATTTATAATTTTAATAATTTATTTATTAATATCGTTTAAGAGTAAATTATGGTCAAACGCGGAGACACAGAATAGTAAAATGTAACAATTTTTGGGAGTATCAATTTATGTGTTGTCTACTCTCTCTCTCTCTCTAGTAAAAGAGAATTTCTAATTATAAACAATTAAAGGGGAAATTCCACCCTGCTATTCTCTATAGCAGAACTGTGCAATCGGTCTCTCCCCGGGAACAAAAAAATCAATAATAACAACAGGATGGAGTTCAAAACAATTTGGGGGCATTGAAGATGGTACACAAACAACACTGCAACATGGGTAGAAAATAGCTAATATAACCTCGTAGAACTGGTGAGATCCGACCAGTGTGAGGCGATGCCAATTGTTTCGTGGATGTGTTCGGAGTTGGACAAGAGTTTGGCGGTGGAAGGGAGGCGGCAGATTGAGCGGAGAAGATTAGGCGTGAATCTGACCGCGAATACTATTGAATTCGCGCGAAATTATGGTTTTGGTGGCTTTGGGTTTGGACTTTGGAGTTGCTGTTTACCCTACTCTCCTCGTGTATATATATTGATTTTTGGGTTTTACCAAACCCAATTGGAGTTGGTATATTGATGAATTCTAATACTAGTCAAGTTCGACTTCTAGAATGTGTATAGATTAATTGATTATTTCCTCCTCCTTTTCCATGTTTTGTGTTTATTCCCGTGGGGGACAGCAAAAATTACATAACATTAAAAAAAAAAAAATCAAACATCACATATTATGTTACAGATATTGCATATTTAGTTACAAACATCACATGTTTAGAAATTCATATAGTGTAAGTATAATAAATACTTATTAAACACACGATGTAATTTTAAGTTAAACATATGATGTTTGTATTTAAATATGTGGTGTTAGATTGGTCTCTTCGAGACACGGTCTCTCACAAGAGTTTGTATTACCTTATACTCACCTCGGTCCCACGTTGTTAGTCCCCGTTCGACTTTTTCTGGTTAATCATCTCAAATTTTGACTACGAAATAATCTTAAACCGTAAGTGTTGGTCCAGATAACGGCAAAGTAAAAGACTGAGGGGGGGGGGGGGGGGTTTGAATAGTCTTTTCAAACTTTTGTCGATAAAACAGTTTCTCAGAAAGTTGGGTAACTTTCTGATACTTATAATCAGAATAGCGAAAGTCTTTCTGATAAGTGCACGTGCTCAGCAAGCTAGTAAAGTGTGTAAATTACTTTGCAAGTAAGTAAAGGCAGAAAGTAAGTGCAGAAAGTAAACTTCCTATACAAGATTTACTAGACTAATCATACTAAGTATACTTCATCTTTTACAATGTTCAAGTGAACCAAGAGTACTAGATACCTTTCTGAACTAAGGTAAGTCATTATGGTGTACTGATCAAAACTAAACAGATATTTCCTGACAGTAAGTGTAGATTGTTCAATGAAATTATATAATGAAAATTTAGTTCGTAGCTAAACTTGGAGACGATTGTCCTAAAAAAGTCAAATTTAGGACTAACGAAGCTTCTCTGATCAATTGTAGGTGGGAGGACTATTAATGATACGAAGGGGCGACAAAGATCCCTCCCTTATCTTCTCGATATATTGGGAAGGTAAAGTATTTGAGGGCCCGCCCTGATAAAAATCCGACCCGGGAATGGATGATACATGCATTGGAGCGAATATGAGCACCCTATATCTATAACCGAGGTCTACCAAACTCTTAGTCTCGGGATTGAAGGCAAAAGGATCAAAGTCAAAAGGGTTTAGTGGATTTCTGGGAGCTGGAGCCGCGGTGTTCGCTATTTTTACAGATACATCGGGTCGACGGGCTTCACAAATAACAATGGGAGCTCGGGATGGTGGACTAGTGAGTATTCTGCACTCGAACTCGTAGGCATGAAATCAGCAAGATCCTCGGCAATTTCAAAGGCCTGGTCCGAATCAGAAAGAACAAGAATGTCAATGTTAGGTTGACTAACCTCGACTTCATCATTTACAACTACTTCATCTAACTTGGAGTTGTCGGGCGACATTTTCTTAAAACAAGGAGAGTTGGAGCATAAAATCTACCAAAAAACAACAAGAAGAAAAGGGGTGTACTCCATAGGGCTCCGAGGCAATTATGCATAATTAAGTCAAGGACGGCCCCGTAGGGACCGACCTACCTATGTTACTAAAAATGGGACTAACTTACCATTCCTGCCCTTCACTACTTCTACTAAAGTCTACATTACACAAGGCGAAAGAATCAGACAAGAAGAAAATTTGCGAATTAAAAAGTAAAGCATTTTTTTTTATTAGATTAAGTACAGACCTAGCATACAATTATATGGTTCCGACATGATGAGCTCAAATTGTACTCTAAATAACTTAAGAAAATAAGTTGTAGTTGTAGACTATGTTTAACTCGGTATCGTTCCCTAGAGAATTAATCAAGCTACCACAACGAATGAGAGTAAACAGATTGTTTGTGAGTAACAAATAAGTTTTGAGTGATTGTACTTCTAAAACACAGATTAAAACAGGAAACAGATAAACTGGTTTGATCAAAGAGAGAAGATGAACACAGTAGTAATGATCAAGTAATGCTAATTCGTTCTAGGGCAATCATTCATATTTGTCACACGGTCGGCGTACAGAAATCAATCAATCCAATTCAAACAATCGTTATTTGAATGTTTTGAACAAGAAAAATCGTGGGTCGTCAATCCACGATCCTTAACCGAAAACGATTTTGAAAGTCTTGAACTAGCTTATTAGATTGAAGGTTTTTATGAAGATTTTGAACTATACGAACCTATATGAACGAAACCCTAGAAACGAATATGCAAGACTATCACATAACTACCGTGTTCGAAGCGGTTTAACTACTCATGAGGGAAGCAAAGATGAAAGACGCCAAGGTATTGAATATGCCAAGCATAAACATGGTGATAATCGCATGCAAGATCATAGAATTCGATAAACAGAAGAAAACACGAATTGAAGATAAACAATAGAGAGTTATCAAAAGATTACCAAGAATTCGATATCGATGCTTCTTACAAGTGGTAAACCAAGCTCTAAAATTCAATCAATGTCAAAACCTAGTTCTTGGTGCTTTTTTCTATGTATAATTAGGGTAGAAGAAGTTTTGTTCTAAGTTATGGTGAAAGAATCCTATTTATAGGAGAAAAAACGAGTAGATTCCTAACAGAATTCTTCTCCCCAAATCGGTTCTTTGCAATGGATTGGCTTCGATAAAATAGATCATGAAGAGCATGCCGTTCATCATACTTAACTTACACAGAGTACACATGAGCACGATGAGGCGCAAACAAGGGAGTTTGCACTTTCCGAATAAATCACACAGGTGTCGGTACAATATGTTTTCATCGGCTAAAGGTTTCTCACTGGCTTTTTGGACCAAGGAGCTAAACAGACTCTCTATTTACAAGACTTATAGGATTTTAAATTCACTACGCCACTTTTAGTCAAATATCATGCAAAACGTAAGCAACTAGCAAATTTAACAATCACAATAGATGCTTGACTTGGAGGAACAACTCAAACTCACCACAAAAATCAGAAAGTAGGCCAAAGACGCAGGCCAAAAGACTCTATTTTTTATTTATTTATTTTTGTTTAAACTAGGCTCGCCGCGGCGAGTTTTTACGAGACGGAAATAAAATTCTGGGGAAGGGTCTCGCCGCGGCGGAGCAAAGGGCTCGCCGCGGCGAGATTTTACGAAACTAAATCCCGTCCTCTCGATTTAACTCGCCGCGGCGAAGCAAAACGCTCGCCGCGGCGAGGGCGAAATTTCGAAATTATTTCTCTTTGACTCTAATGCAATCTCACCTCGCGAGATCGAAATTACATGCCTCGGCTAGAATTTCACGAGTTTCCTCGTGTGAGTACAAAGGTTCCGCTCCCAGAAACACACATAAATAACAACGTAAAAGCTAAGACACAAACGAACACAAAACACATGAAATCCCTCCCCAAACCTAAACTTTAGCTCATCCTCGAGTTTCAAGTTTAAGCAAACGAAGGAATAGAAAAGAAAAAATACAAAATAAATAAAGGAAAACTTACCCCCGGGTTGCCTCCCGGGAAGCGCCTTTTATTATAGTCATTGGCTCGACTTTTTGCGAATGCTGCTATCCATTATCAAATGGGAACGAATCCCTTCCATCCTTTCCGGTATCCTCAGCATTTTGTGAGCCATCCTTAGATCCTCTCCTCAAGTTCTCTAACAATTCCATGATTCCCTACAAACTAAAATTAAACAAATCAGAAAAACTAAAAACTAAAATATAACTATGGGAATCAGAGGGAAAATAAAAACGACAAAGTGGGTTGAAACTCCTTGGGCAGTCCAATGTGTATGATGTGTGAATCGTGGGTTTCTTCTTGTACCGTAGGGGCAGATTCAGAAGTCAGCTCAGCAGGTAAGGGAGTCAAATGGGTTTCTTCTTGTACAGTAGGGGAAGATTCAGAAGTCATCTCAGCAAGATGGTTCATCTTCTCATGCTGGATGTCCTCAATCAGCAACATCGACAAACTCAAAGAATTGACAAACTCAAAGAATTGTTTAAGTTTAAACTCGTCCATGGGTCATCCCGCGGCTTCTTCTAATATCGCTTGATCATCCTTGGTTAATCCAAAATAGAAACATCCTATCACATCCCTACTGCTCAACCTAGCATTTATGCACCCTTTCTCATGCTCTCGAAACCGATACCACGCATCATATAATCTTTCTCCAGGAAACTGACGGAACCTATGAAGGAGTTCCCTCTCTTTCTGGCGGATAGAGTACATGTTCATCATATACGGTTTCTTGGTTGCATACGTTCCTACACACACAAAGACAAGAAACCACGAGGAGTTCTGACAAAATAAAAACTAACTAAACAAAAAAAAACCTATAAACAAACAAAAAATCACACTCAAACGCTACAGTAGGAATTAATTCTCCGGCAGCGGCGCCAAATTTGATGAGCTCAAATTGTACTCTAAATAACTTAAGAGAATAAGCTGTAGTTGTAGACTATGCTTTACTCGGTATCGTTCTCTAGGGAATTAATCAAGCTACCACAACGAATGAGAGTAAACAAATTCTTTATGAGTAACAAATAAGTTTTCAGTGATTGTACTTCTAAAACACAGATTAAAACAGGAAACAGATAAACTGGTTTGATCAAAGAGAGAAGATGAACACAGTAGTAATGATCATGTAATGCTAATTCGTTCTAGGGCAATCATTCATATTTGTCACACGGTCGGCGTACAGAAATCAATCAATCCAATTCAACCAATCGTTATTTGAATGTTTTGAACTAGAGAAATCGTGGGTCGTCAATCCACGATCCTTAACCGAAAACGATTTTGAAAGTCTTGAACTAGCTTATTGGATTGAAGGTTTTTACGAAGATTTTTAACTAGACGAACCTATATGAACGAAACCCTAGAAACGAATATGCAAGACTATCGCATAACTACCGTGTTCGAAGCGGTTTAACTACTCATGCGGGAAGCAAAGATGAAAGACGTCAAGGTATTGAATATGCTAAGCATAAACATGGTGATAATCGCATGCAAGATCATACAATTCGATAAGCAGAAGAAAACACGAATTGAAGATAAATAATAGAGATTTATCAAAAGATTACCAAGAATTCGATATCGATGCTTCTTACAAGAGGTAAACCAAGCTCCAAAAATCAATCAATGTCAAAACCCAGTTCTTGGAGCTTTTTCCTATTTATAATTAGGGTAGAAGAAGTTATGTTCTAAGTTATGGTGAAAGAATCCTATTTATAGGAGAAAAAACGAGTAGATTCCTAACAGAATTCGAACAGAAAAACGTCCAGCAAATAAGCTCTCGTAAGTTCTCGCCGCTGCGAGGATGTTTTCTTCCAGCCAGCTTCAGACGTCTGTATATTTTTCTACAGGAAGTATTTGGATATGCTTCTGGAACGAAAGTTTTAGCCCTTTGAATTATCGTTCCATGGCCACCGAGATCAGGTAAATCGAACATCATATGAGAGAGTTATGGCCAAAATTACTAGACTGCTCCGTAAAACTTCACTTCTGCAAGCTTCACTAAAACGGCTCTCAAATCTTCGTCCGAACTCCGAATCCACTTCCGTTTTCACCCAGCTACTCTACATTGAAAGATCTAGAACCAAAGTTTCCACTCCATTTTTCACCTTCGGGACACAAAAATCCTACAAAACACAAACAAAGCACCAAAGCATAAAAACGTACAAAGACACTATAAAACCATAAACAAAGACTAACAAAGACCGCTAAAAAGGACCAAATGAGACTCTAAATTATTGTCTCATCACGACACCAAAGAGAAGAAAGTAAGCATGCAAAAACAGATGAAAGACCGAGGAGGAAAAGGACTTGTTGAAGAGAAGTCTGTGCGGATTACTTGAAATCCCGCTCTATCTCTCTCTAAGTCTTCTCGGCAAATAGTTTTCTCTCTCTAAAAGTCAACTTTTGTAAAGTGACGACAATGACGGCAGGCCCTACTATATATAGGGTTGGGGGCCCGTTCGACCAGTCCCAACAATCGGAAAGCGAGTTGTTACCTCGTTTCTTAAGTCGCCATCATGACGCGCCGGATCGCCTTGAGTCGGCTTAGTTCGTCCATCAAGTGTCGCAACCCTAGGCCTCGGACAAACTACTTTTTTGCCCAAGTCCTTAATTTACTCTACACAGTAAAATAAGCACCTTGGGGGGGGGGGGAGATATTATAGTTAGTAAGGTCGGGACAAAGCAATAAAAACCGGTGAGAAACACTTGGTCAGAAATTACAAAGAGCCCAATGAAGATCCCCACTAAATGTCATCCTCGGAGAAAGTTACCTTATCGGAGATGAAGGTGAAAAACTTTATACTTTTGTTGGGAGGGTATGGTCAGCCAAAACTAACCTCACCCAATTGAGATGGAAGAGTGTGCCTTGGTGAGTCATCTCCTTGAAGTAGTCCTCGGATCATCAACCTCGGTGACTTGAGCTCACATACGAGTCGGATTCTGGAACCACTCTAGTAAATGAGCATCAAGTCACGGAGGCCGCCAAGCCGAGAAGAAGTCTGAAGCCCTTATTGTTCTCCAAGTGAAGAAATCCCCGGGGCAACAACCTGTGTTACATGGGCTCGTTTACGAGTTGGACTCAAGGAACACTCTAGTCACTAAACCGAGGAGTAAACCTCTGTAACCTTCTATCAAGACTCTGCCGCCTATCAAGAGTCCTCGGGACGGAAACCTCTGTAACTTGCTCCCGTTCACGAGTAAGATCTATGTTTGTCAAGATAACGACAAAGTACAGTAAGTAAATAACACAAATCTTGTTATAGTGGTATCTGAAGGTGGTGTAATCCTTCAACTAATCCACTCGCCCTTTCTCAGGACTTGAATCCACTAAGATAAGATGATGAGTTCTCCTTCAAAAATCCTATCTCTTGATCCCTTTTACACTTGGTTCCCAACCAAGTGTCCCCCTGAGTTATTCCCGGGCTTTCTTAGCCAAGTACTTCCTCTACTCAATAACCTATGAGCTATTCCCCAGCTTCCAAAGCCAAGTACTTCCTGTGCTCAACGCCTCTTAGTGTTGGTTATGGTAGTTTGTCAGGTGAGCAAGCTCTTATAACTTATTCAGTTATCTCAGAGAGCTCTTTAGAATCAATCTTCCTTAATACTCTTTTTCAGTGTATGGGAAGTTGTTCTTTACTGACCCAAGTCTTGATGTTGTTCAAGAGAATGAATCTCTGATATCAGTCGCATTTTTATCCTTGGATTCAACTCTTTCACAATATACAATTCCTGTTAAGGATCAGGACTCTTAGAACTTTCGTGCTACTTAGAATTCAAAAGCTTTTGGTCGCAACTCTAAGCTAGTGAGTAAGTAGGTAGAAGACTTGTATGCTTGAATGTAACTTGTGTTCAATGTAGTTCTTGGTGTAAGTGTGTCTTTCAAGCATTCTAAGCGGTGATATTTATAGTTGAAAATCATGTCGTTTGAATAGTATCCGTTAAGCATATTGAAATTCAAACTATTGATATCTGAAGATAGTACTGCAGTGAGCTTTGTTTCTTTTCAGAGATTTCCTCTTCTGTTCAGACATCTCTGTCTGTGTAATAAATGCAGTGTACTATATTTTGTGTTGTAGTCTCAACGGAACAATGCAAGCTATCTGAGTCTTTGCATATCCTTACCCAGTGAACATTGGGTATTAGAAACCTATAGCAATACTTGTCTTCCAAAGACACATAATTTCTTCAAGGTATCTGAGGAGACATTTCTCCTTAGTTTTCAGCAATCTTGTGCAGTCTCTTGATCTTCAAAAAATAAGCTCCTTCCTGCTGGATGCTTGCTTCTTGGTCTTCTTCAAAGATATAAAAATTACAATCTGAGACCTAACATCATATACAAGATTTGCTAGACTAGCATACTCAGTAAGCTTCCTCTTTTAAAATGTTCAAGTAAACTAAGAGTACTAGTTACCTTTCTGAACTAAGATAAGTCATTAGGGTTTACTGATCAAAATCTAAATAGATAATCCTAATAAATTTCCCACTTTTCGATCAGTCACTTATGACTATCTGAAAACCTAACATGAATCTGGATGAGGAAACAATCCAACACTTAAACATTTCTTAAGATCTTTCAATTCATTTATTTAAGTGCAGAGAGTAAACATCAACCAAATCACAAGGTGTGATCTTTGCTGATAAGTTATCTTTTTATAGAATGATATCTGAGAGTAGGTTCATCAGATAAATTACAATTGAGTACAAATAACTTTTACAAAATAAACATTAAGTACAATCAACAAGATACAAACATTTACACAACATTATAGGACAACAGGAAGTTCCAAGTTCCAAGTGAGCATCTACAAGTTGGTCTTCAAGTCTTGATCTTCTTCAGCTTCCTTTCTCTAGTTATATAAAGTCACCATATCTGATAATGTCATCAGAGTAATCAAGTAGGTAGATTCTTACAACCATTTCAACTCTTCTTGAGAACTTAACATTTTCCCTATAAGATAAGGCGGGTCTTTTCTTGATAATTTGCTCAACCCAGAAGTATCTTCCCCAGATTCAAGCATGGTCAATTTGAATGGAAGACATCTTATTTCTCTCATATATAGTCTTCAGATACTTCAAATCTAGCTGGTAATCATCTTCAGTGAGGTAGAAGGACTCATAAGCATGTACTGCAATTCTTGTTCTTGACCCAGTGCCAAGTACATTTTCAACTTTGTGTACATCTTCTGGCTTATGGTAGGGGAAATATTCAGATAGCTTCTTCACCCTAGCAATTTGTCTGACATGTATCTCAAAGTCCAGTGCATCCTTGACTTTTTCCTTTGGCATTGGATCATCTCTATATTTCCTCCATGCCATCATTTGTAGGTAGATTGGTACTGGAAAGTCTTCTTTGCTTTGTAAAAAATCTTTCATGAACATCACCCAATAACCATTCTTGCACTTGTAGACTATAGAACTTAGATCAGATTGATTAGGAGTGTATTTGATCATAGCTTCCTCAGGGATAAGAATATCAACTCCTTTAAGTTGTTCAATCCTTTCTCTGATCTTTTTCTGTCTTGCTATTTCTCTTCTTGAAGGTTTGTCACTAGAAGTACCTAGCTGGATAGACTTGGTATTTCCAGAAGGTGTTCTGGCAGCTAAGGGAACTGCAACAAGAGGCTCAGATGGGCTATTTGAATGTCTCTTTCTCAAAAGAGGAACATCATCATCATCATCATCATCATCATCATCATCATCATCGTCATCATCATCTTCTTCTTGATGAGTTTCTATAACATCTTTGCATCCATCATCGTTGCCTTTTCTTCTCTTTCCAGAGATCTCTTCTTCATCATCATCAACATAGTCTATGTACCTTCTTCTCCTTGAGCTCTTGGCAGCTAGAGGAGGTTTCTGAGACCTTGTTCTAGTGGCCATTCTTTCAGTAGCAGGGATTAATTGAAGTTGACTAGGGGTTGCAGAGTGAGGTTGGGCTTCTTCAGATATCATCTTTTGTTTGCCTTTTCCCTTGGTGTTTTTTCTTGCTCTTTCCCCCTTAGTCATAGGAGACTAATCAAAATTATCCAGAAGTTTGACAAAAGATTTTGACAGGGGGTCAAAATTCTTGTGTAGTCCATTGTAGGTTGTGGATAATTGATGCAACTTAGCTTGTAGTGCAGCATTTTGCTGGGCAAGCCCAGTTTCCTCATTAGTAACCTTGGAAACCTCAGCAACTACTTGACTCACAGTAGCTGTGGAAATGACAGCTTGAACATCTGTGATGTGACAATGAAATGTGCGATATAGAATTTTTGTATTTTCTCAATTACCAACTTCTTGTGTATTTTGTAGGTCATGATCGCGTTTTTGAGGAATTGCACCATTTTAGGCACGAAAATGACATAATTGTGAGAAATCGAGAAAGTTAAGCGAATATGCCGGATTTACCGTTGCACGGAGTTCGAGGAGTCAAAACTTTTCATGCGACCAACCAATGCGAAGATAATTGCAGATGCAACAACTTTGTAGAAGACCACTTTTCGAGGAAACAAAATTACGAAGACCGAAATTGAAGAACGAGGAAAACAGATTCGAATCTGCAGAGGTCGACAATGGCGGCCACCTGGAAACCGCATAAAGCTTTGCGGCCACCAGGCGACCGTAGTGAAGGTCCTGATTTGTTCTGGGCCATTTTCCTGGCCTGTCAGGCTAGAGCCCACTTTCCTAAACTTTCCTTATTGATCAATGGCGGCCAGAGCTCGGATTTTTCAGTATAAATAAGACCTTAGGGGTCTCATAATTCTACACCGCTCACAAAGAAGCTCTCCTGAGAGAGAACCAATCCTTGGGGAAGTGAAACCCCAAAACCGCTGGCCGTCAGGCACCTAGAAGGAGGAAACCCTAGAAGCAGCACGAAGACATCAAAGACTAAGCTTCCATTTATTCTTCTTTCTTCTTCCTAGTCGATTTATGTCTGTGTTTATTGCCATGAGTAGCTAGCTTTCTCTTGTAAAGGCGAACCGCCGAAACTCTGCTTTTTGCTACTTCTTTATATACCGAGATATATTAATGAATTAGTTTTAAAACGTAATTTCGTACTTGTTCTTTATTCGTCCGACTCTCTACGTGGGAAATCCTTACTAACTGCGACTTGGTAACGGACTTTATATTATCTTATGTGGTTTATCTGAAAATGTGACGAGATAGTGTGTTGAGTGACACAACACATTATTGGTATAAGTGAGGGTGTCTGGATTAACTACGACTTAATCCTTTTGGCATGTTTCTTTGTTGCCTGTAGATGACTAGTACGTTCTTTGATTCTAAGTAGTTGGGAGTAGCATAGCAGAGGGAGGTCGGGGATCCTTTACACCTTTCCCATGATCGATTTACAACAAAGCAATACTGCAATTTAATTAATCTGTCTGCCCAATTTGTTTACTTTTCTGCATACAATTTACAAACGTTATTTGCTTGTTCCTATGCTAAGTATCCGTGGAGAACGACATCACGAGTCAACTTTCCGCTATAAACTGTGGATTTGAGGACTTCCGACTTATAAATTTAATCTTGATTGTATTTAGGGATTACAGATTCTACAACGAAAAACGAAATCTCTGAGTGCACATCAAAATTTGGCGCCGCTGCCGGTGACACTTGACGGCTCAAGCAAGTTTCGACCAGATAAGTTGAATTCTTTCTTTCGCTTTACTTTACGCAGTGTCTTTCTATTCATACAACATAAACCCCAAAAAATATATATAACATGTGGGAATCGATTTCCACAACAAAAATCCCAAAAATATTTTCTTTTCCATATTTGTTTATTTTATTATCAAAAACCTAGAAATACATTTATCTGCTTTATTATTATATTATTATATATCTCTGCATAAGCTCGTTTGTTAAGGAAGATGGAAGAAGAAGATGAAAGAACAATCAGAGAGATCAGTATGCCGAAACCTAGAAGGAGTGGAATTCGAATCCATCCACATGTAAGGGAGTACGGGTTTGATGCAACTCTGATTAACTCATTACCAAAGTTCGAAGGAAGAGAAGGAGAAAATGAATGCAAGTTCATGCATGCATTCGAGTCTATCGTTGAGCAATTTCCGACGAAGGGGTTAACCGATGGTGAGCTGAAATTTTGGTTCTTCATCAAAACACCGGAGGGAACATCCAAAAGATGGATAGATTGAATTAAAGAAGAGGTCAGTGAATGGGAAGAGCTGAGAAGTATGTTCTTGAAGAAGTTTATGGGACTTGCAAGGGTTATGAGAGAAAGGAGAATGATATCCACTTTCACTCAAAAACCGAAGGAATCTTTTCATGACGCATGGGGAAGGTTTGAGGAGATGCAATACAACTGCCCCCAACATCAGTTCACTTCATGACAGCTATGTGAGTAATTCTACTTAGGAGTAAGAGAAGAATTTAGAGATCTTATAGACGTAGCTCTGTAGAGATCATATATGGGGAGCTCTACTAAGCAAGTGCTGGGAGCTTGTGCAAGTGTTGTTGAGAACTCGAGGTATAGGAGTGAGCAGATGAAGGAGAATGAGGTTCTCAACAAAATGGAGGCAGTGGAAGAAGTAAGGACAGTAGCTGCGGTAGAGGAGGAAGCACAACGTTCCATGGGGAAGAGTAATGAGACTTCTGAGTATCTGGATAAGAGAAGAGTATCAAGGGATGCGAGTGAAGAGGTACTAGAAGGAAAGACCATCAGACTGAGCATCGTAAAGGAGAACCAGATTTCCGAAATTAGCAACATGCAGGTGTTTAACAGCATAATAACCACCAAAGGAAAACTATAAAGGGAAGAGCTGGATAAAGGAGGCATTGATACTAGAGCTCTAGTGAATTTCCTTCACGAACAGTTCATGGCGGTCAGGAAAGAGCTGAAGAAACTAAATGAGAAGTTTGAAGTGGTGGAAAAGGAAATGTTAGCGATGAAGATCGTAGTAACACTACAAAAAAATCGGGCTTTAGCAACGGATTTATCCGTTGCTAAAGCTCACCCGATTCGTCGCTAATCCCTTAGCGACGGATCGGGCGACGGATGAGATGTGCGTCTTAAAAACGGGCGTCGCAAAGGATATCCGTCCCTAATTCGCGACGGATAAATCCGTTGACCTTCCGTCGCAATTTAGGGACGAATTACTATCCCTCCCTAACTGGCTGGGACTGTTAGCGACGGATTCTTAATCCGTCACTAAAAGTCCCAGCCCTAATTCGCCCAAAATCGGCATTTTTAGCGACGGATTCCTATCCGTCGCTAAAAAATGTGTGTTTTTTTTTTTAATTTTAATTCCTGTTTCACATTTCACCTGTTTTTCACACAGTATAATTGTAGATAATATACCCGAAACAATTAAATTGTATTAATTAGCAATAGAGATTCGACGAATACAAATTATCCAAACCGAAGACTAAATATACCTGAAATAATTAAACTATACTAATTAACAAAAAGCATTCAACAAATACAAATTATCCATAACAAAATTAAATATCCTTACAGAAGCTAAAATAAGAAGTCAAGTGGTAGAAAAACACAAGTTCAAAACGAAATATCTTGGAGAAGCATAACATAAATGTATCGAGGCTAAGAAGGTGTGTTTTTCCTTCTTGAACTGACAGCTCCTCGAATGTCGATTCGCCTCACCACATCAACCTGAAATCGTAAAGTGCATACAATGAGTTATGGATGAAAATTAAATGAGGGGACTACACAAATGGTGACTAACATATTACCCACATATAGTAGCTAACATACACTCATATTGTCCTAAAATTTGCTAACACAATAGTGACTAACATATCACACATGTTCAGTCTCACATATAGTGCATACCATGAGTTATGGATGAAAAATTACGCATACTACACAAATGGTGACTAACATATCACCCACATATAGTGGCTAACATACCACTCATATTGTCCTAAAAGCAGCTAAGACAATGGTGACTAACATATCACCCAAGTTTAGTCTCACATATAGTGGCTAACATACCACTTACAAATAAAGCACAAACAAATAAAGAAGAATTATCATATTATCACAAATAAGATACGAATATATTCACTAACCTAGAGATGATTCCGTCTATATTCAAACATGTGATATGAACTTTCAAATAATCAAAAGTTCAACATCCTCTCAATGGTCATGTCAAAATCCTCATCATCTTCATCATCCAATTCTTTCCCAGCATCGGTTTTAGCCATCTTTGCATCTTCGTCGGCCTTCATTTCTGCCTCCAATGCTCTATCGAAAGCAGAAAAACCTGTCCACATGTCTGCATATGAGAGTGTACTGTAATTTCTACATAAAAATCAATTATGCTAAGTCAACTACAAAATACAGTTTACATGTTAGAAATGGAATCACTACTATGAAAGACGAAGCATACTTACTCGGTAGAACTATGATACGGCCACTCCGATGAATCTGGTGGAGGAGGCAATGGTGTAGGCGACGGTGGAGGAGGTGACGAAGGTGGAGAAGTCATCCTTAAAGTGTTGAGATTGATGATGTTTTGTTGAAAAAAATAAGAGCTATCATTACAATTGCAATTCCAAGTGTATAATTACATTCTTAATTATGATACGTTAAGAATTTTATGTTAATACGAAAAATTACAATTGCTCCATAGTAGTAATTATTTTTATGTTAATACGAAAAAATTATATTAAAATCACCAAAATCACCAAATTGTCTCCAATCACACAATTAAATCTTCCTAATCCTAGTACATATACGAAAATATCAAATTAAATACCCTACATACTTACAATCATCCTAACATTATACTAGCAATCCAATTTCACAATAAATATCAATTGCAAATCTCAAAGTTAACACAATACGTAATATATGCTAAACTAGCTACTACATACTTCCTATAAACATACAATTGCTCAAACTAGTCGAAATTAACAAAATTCCCAAATTTTAAAAACTAAGGGTTTTAGCTAAAATACCTTCGATTACAGAGAAATTAGCCGAAGAAAGATGTAATTGATGGACCACCCGAGTTCCTTGTCCCGCGAGCTTCGAAAAGAGTTCAAGATTGGCCGAAATGGTTGAGTTTTGGTCAGACTTTGAATTTGGACGAAAATGGAGAAGAGAGGAGAAAGAAGAAGCAGAATAGAAATGGGGAATAAGAACCCGTCTGTTCTCCTTATTCGGGTTTAGCGATGGATTTGCTTATCTGTTGCAAATTGCGACGGATAAGCCAATCCGTCGTTAAATCGAATTTTTATATTTTTTAATTTTTCTTTTTCAGTTTAATTGTTAGTCAAACCTAATTGGCGACGGATTAGTCTATCCGTCCCTAATCCGTCGTGAATTAGGGACGGATATTTAATCCGTCACGAATTAGGGACGGATTGAGCAAATCGCTCAATCCGTCGCTAGACGATGCCGATTCGTCGCCAAATGCCAGTTTTCTTGTAGTGTAAGAGATATGGATAACAAGGTAGAAGAAGTAAAGGAGCAACGCATGAAATACATAGGATCGATAACCACTGGGAGTGGGGTAGCAACACCAGATTCTGTGCCAAGAAGTAAAGAAAACGCTAATGGGAAGAATAAGAATAAGGAAGTAGTAGAAGTCAAAGATTCGAATGAGGAGGAAGAGAAGAATAAAGCAAAAGAAGACTGTAGAAGGGGACGTGATTATAAATATTGGCTCGGGAAGGGATTTGTTAGGTCCGTGGCCGGTAAGTTAGTATATTTGAAGGATTTACCTTTCCCAGGAAGAATTGCAAATGACATCAAGAAAGCTGTAAAAGGAAAAGCAAAAGGAAACCTGGAGAAACATACCTTACAAATGCCAATTGCGGATCTGCTTACTTTACACCCATCTGATTATCAAGCAGCTTTAAGGGAAATCACTAGCCGGAGAAAGGCCTATGTTGGAGTGGCATGGAGAGAAGGATCGGATATCATGAGAAGAGGAGTAGGAGATCCGGGACAATTCAGCATGACGATTGGAGTGAAGGGAAGAAAGGTGAATTGCATGATAGACCTTGGAGCCAGCGTAAATCTTATGTCATTGGCTAAGGCGAAAGAGTTAGGGATAGAAGACAGAATAGAATCATGTGGAACTAGCGTCCAGCTGGCCGACAATTCGACAAAGAAATGTGTTGGGGAAATCAAAGGTTTACCTGTAGAGATTGGAGGTGTGAGATCGAGATTGGACTTTTTGGTAATGGACATGGAAGGGGATGGAGTAAGATCAAATACATTGATCGAACGACCAACTTTACATAAATTATAAGCAGTGGTAGACGCTGGAGAAGAGACTTACAACTTGATTATCGATGGACAAAAGAAACGTTTCAACTCGAGAGGAGATCCATTGGAAGAAGGAAAAGGAGTTGAAAGAGGTTGTTGGGAGAGCGCTGATGATTTTCATTTGGGAGATGAAGAGGAATTTGGGTATATAATGCCGGATCTGGTGGATGAAGACATAGTGGACTTTGATTATGAGCATTATGAAGAATTGGAGCAACTTTTCTTCGTGGATGTGATCAAGGACGAGTGAAGCAAGGAACATACTTCATATATGTTCCAATTTGGCATGGAACCCATAGGGGAAGATTTCAAAGAAGAAGCGATGAGGCGTTGGGATGGAGATACGAACTACACAACGAATGAATGGTTGAAAAAGTGCTCCAACAAGTTCGAGGGTCCAAACCTCGACAACTAAGTCATCTCTGAACAGGGGTCGAGCTATAAGACCTAAAACAAGCTCTTCTTGGGAGGCAACCCATAATCATGTTTATTTTACGCACTTGCATTTGCACTTTTTACTTTTCATTTTCAATTTCTGCACCAGAAAACCTTTTTCAAATTCTCTTTCAAAAACCTTATTTTATATTGTAAAATCTTATTTTAAAAGTAGAAAAACCAAAAAACGATGTCAGTAATTTCCCAAGTTTCTTCACTTGCTCTATATATTTTTATCATACCATTGCATTCCTGGCTTGCCCATCTATCGACAACACCAAGTAAGTGACCTCTGCTCAATATTATCTTCATAACATCTTCAATTTCAAGTTTCTATCCTTCACTTTTTACTTGCGCTTTCTTCTTGCTTCTTAAGTGCTATGCAATTATATGCTTCAATGGATTAAATTGATTATGTTTGGGATATGTGGATACATGCTTACTTCTAGTATTCACCTTATTAACACTTGCCTTGGTGGAGATTTGACAAATTGATTGAGAATTTGATGGTTTTTGTTCTTGCTCACCATGTTCAATAAAATGCCTCAATAGAACAAATTCCCTTGCCGACCCTTTTCTCCTTCGATTACATGCTCACATGATCTTGACTTGAAGAATTATGCTTAGGAAACATGTTTGCATCGTCGTATGCTCATTGGATGGAATTTTCATTGCAATGTGCTCTTCACTTTGATGCTTGACACAATATGAGAATTTGTGCTGCATGCCTAGTTCTGGCATGAAGTAGCTGTTGATTTATCACAAGCTGGAATTTTGCATACATGTTGTACCAAACATCAGGTTTGGGGGAGGAAGACCAATGAGATTTGCATGTAAGCTATAGTCCAGAGTTCACTCCAAACATGCTATCTCACACACTTTTGAGCCCAGGTACCAGAGAAGAATGAAGGAGGATACCCACCGCAAGGAGCTTTTGACATGAATTCGTTCAACGAATTTGTGAACAACTGTCAGATGGGGAGTCAAGGGAGTGCGTGAAGGCGAGATGAAATGAACGAAATGGGTCGGAGGTCGGAGTGGAACATTTATGTTACCTACCTTCACAACTACAAGAAAATCTCTTTCCAGCAGGAGAACATTGACGGGTATGGTCACTTTGAGTATCCACCTTATTACCCACCATCGCAGCTCTATCCACCGCCCGAGGTCGATCCATCGTTGTACTTGATGTGACAATGAAATGTGTGATATTGCATGCTTTTAGACCCTCGTTTTTTGCCTTAGATTCAATATTTGTATCGTTTTATGGTCAATTACCAACTTCGTATGTATTTTGTAGGTCATGATCGCGTTTTTGAGGAATTGCACGATTTCAGGCGCTAAAACGACATAATTGTGCGAAATCGAGAAAGTTAAGCAAATATGCCGGATTGGCCGTTGCACGAAGTTCGACGAGTCCAAACATTTCATACGACCAACCAACGCAAGGGTAATTGAAGATGCTACAACTTTGTCGAAGACTTGTTCAAAAGTGCAAAACCGAGGAAAGTAAGGAAGCATGACAATTTTACTTGGAGCTAGAGAAGTCCGATGAGGTTGTTCCACCTACCTTTGTAAAGTTCTCGAATCCTCATGAAATGCTGAAGAAGGACACTTTTCAATATAACAAGGTTACGAGGCTCGAAATCGAAGAACGAAGAAAACCTGTATATATAATCCAGGAGAAATCGACCAAGGGGGCACTGTTTTGGCTTTACACGAAGTTATAGATGTCCGATTCAAGATCATAAGATATCGATGGAAATCTTATTGACAATGAGAAAACTTTGATGCCAATCACTTTCCGAGAAAACGAAGTTTAGAGGTCCGAAATCAGCCCGGAAGGCGAAACAGCTAACACTTGGGCCAGACAACATTTTTCCGGTCCGTCAGGCCTCAGCCTGCCTTTTAACCTTTCTTGCTGGCCAAGGACGTCCAGAACAGTATAAATAAGACCCTTGGGGTCACAGAATCCATCATCTCCTGCCAAAAACCCTGGCCATCAGGCCACCAGTCCTCGGGGAAGTGAAACCCCAAAAGCAGCTCTCTTGAGAGAGAACCAGTCCTCGGAGAAGTGAAACCCCAACCTTACAGTAGCTTTGGATCAACAACTACAGGCATAGAGATCGGAGAACAACTTCAGAAGGAGGAAACCCTAGTAACTGCACGAAGACATCAAAGACTAAGCTTTTCTTTTCCTTTTCTTCTTTTCTGATTTCGACTTCTTCTTCCAAGGAAGATTTCAATTTCTTCTTTCTCTTTTCTAGGAGTTTTCAATGAAAATTTCAGTATATTGTGGAATACTATGAGTAGCTAACTTTCTTTTGTAAAAGCGAACCTCCGAAACTTTGATGTGCTACTTCTTTATATGTCGTGTTATATTAATGGAATAGTTCTTAAACGTAAATCGTGGTTATACAAATCTACACAACCTTTGTGGTGTGATGTTCTGCTGAGTGGCACAGTTGTTTCATTGAACTGAGTAGGGGTACTAGTATTGATTGAGTCTCGATATTTAATATTATGCCCTGCTGTCGTTAGAGGTAATCTCGTTGGATTTTAACTAGGAAGTTGGGAGTAGCATAGCAGAGGTAGGTCGGGGATCCTTTACACCTTCACCATCATCGATTTCATCACTAGATTAGGGTTTAATTGTGATACAATCTTCTGTTTACTTTAATATTTTTGCTGTCCGCACGCATAATCAAATCGTTACTTGTTTGTTCCTATGCTAATTGTCCGTGGAGAATGACATCCCGAGTTAACTTACCACTATAGCTGTGTGTTTGTGAGCTTCTGATAAATATAAATTTAATCTTTGATTGTATTTATAGATTACAGGTTCTACAATGAAATCAAAATCTCTGAGTGCACATGAGTACTACCAAGGATTTTATCCTCCATCGCCTCCTGAAGGATCTTCGTCCTAAACCACCATCTGGATTGGAAGAAACAACACCAAGAGGGGAGTATCTTTTCTTTTTCTCTTTACTTTCCTAGTTCCTCTACCTGCTCTTTACTAGATTTGGGGGAGGAATTTGACTATTACTTGCTCGGTCTGTAATAACTTTAAATACTCGCACTTAGTAGTTTACATTTTAATTTATGTTTATTTGTTACGTCTAAGGTCTTATACTTGTTGAAAAAAGTTTTGATCTGTGGGAGAGTACCGAGTGTGAACTATGACTAAGATAAGGAAAACAGATTCGAATCTGCAGAAGTCGACAATGGCGAACACCTGGGGACCGCAAAAGGCCTCTCTACGGCCACCAGGCGACCGCAGTGAAGGTCTTGATTTGTTTTGGGCTGTTTTCCTGGCCTGTCAGGCTAGAGCTCGCCTT
The DNA here is from genome assembly GCA_026545765.1 of Plantago major. Lineage (NCBI taxonomy): Eukaryota > Viridiplantae > Streptophyta > Magnoliopsida > Lamiales > Plantaginaceae > Plantago > Plantago major. The sequence goes on from CM048841.1 coordinate 57,546,023, forward strand.
TCTAAACCTTCCTTATTGATCAATGGCGACCTGAGCTAGGATTTTTCAGTATAAATAAAACCTCAGGGGTCTCATAATTCTACACTGCTCACAAAACAGCTCTCCTAAGAGATAACCGGTCCTCGGGAAAGTGAAACCCCAAAACCGCTGACCGTCAGGAACCCAGAAAGAGGAAACCCTAGAAGCAGTACGAAGACATCAAAGACTAAACTTCCTTTTCTTCTTCTTTCTTCTTCCTAGTCGATTTTTTTCTGTGTTTATTGCCATGAGTAGATTGCTTTCTCTTGTAAAGGCGAACCGCCGAAACTCTGCTTTTGCTACTTCTTTATATACCGTGATATATTAATGAATTAGTTTTAAAATGTAATTTCGTACTTGTTCTTTATTCGTCCGGCTCTCTACGTGGGAAATCCTTACTAACTGCGACTTGGTAACGGACTTTATATTATCTTATGTGGTTTGTCTGAAACGTGAAGAGATAGTGTGTTGAGTGACAGAACACATTATTGGTATAAGTGAAGGTGCCTGGATTAACTACGACTTAATCCTTTTGGCATGTTTCTTTGCTACCTGTAGACGGCTAGTACGTTTTTTGATTCTAAGTAGTTGGGAGTAGCATAGGAGAGGAGGTCGGGGATCCTTTACACCTTTCCCATTATCGATTTACAACAAAGCAATTAGGGTTTACTGCAGTTTAATTAATCTGTATGCGATCAATTTGTTTACTTTTTTGCATACAATTTACAAACGTTATTTGCTTGTTCTTATGCTAAGTGTCCGTGGAGAACGACATCACGAGTCAACTTTCCGCTATAAACTGTGGATTTGAGGACTTTCGACTTATAAATTGAATCTTGATTGTATTTAAGGATTACAGGTTCTACAACGAAAAATGAAATCTCTGAGTGCACATCAATCTGCAAGTGACATATGCTTTTCATCTGAGTGTCTCTTCATAGCTAGATCTTGGTATTCCAGAGCAATACTGGAAGTTCTTCTTGCAATTATTTCAACAAACTTTCCAAATACTGGTGGAACAGATGCAACCATCTGCTTGTCCTGATCTTCTAGCTCTTTCTTCTTTGGCACCATGATCTGTATCTCCCTTCATAATCCTCAGCATCTTCATCAGGAACTTGGATGTGGACAAGAGGAGTTAAAGTTCTTTTCTGAGTGTGTGACACAGTGGTCTGAGGATGACCTTTGTCAAACACTTTCTGAGTATTGTCCTCTTTGTCTTCTTCCTCTTCATCACTCTTCCTCATTATCTAGATCAGCAACCTTTGCTGGCAAGGCCTTCTTCCCCTTGCTAGATGAGGGAAATACTTTCTCAGTATCTTGCTTCTTCTCTGAAGTATCTTCAGCATCCATTTCCTCAGCAAAAGCTTGTGCAGCAAGCTCAAGCTGTCTTTGCTCAGCAAGGGATTCCTCAACCTTTCTGAGGTTGTCTTGTCTTTCTGCCATCTTGGTTTCCAACTCAAGATGCAGTCTTACTTCTTCTTCTAACAGAGCTTTGAGTTGAGCAACTCTGTATTCTGCTTCCTTGATCTTCCTGGATGTGTCTTCAGAATGCTCAACTACTTGTGTAGTAGTGTCTTGTTGTTGGAGATTAGTATTTGATGATCTTTGATGAGAGGGAGGAGGAGAGTTATTTGATTTCCTCTCAGGATGCTTTTCATCAATTGAGGCAGTGTTAGTTCCAGCAACTCCTCTTGCTCTTGGTGCAGGGGCATCATCATCATCCTTTTTGTGAGCAGATGAAGACGGAGACTTTAGTTTTTCAACATAATTGTCACCAGTCTCATCATCTTCTTCATCTTTAGATACCAGGTTGATTACCTTTGGTATAGTGACCATCAGACCATTGACTTCTTCTTGCTCAGTGGGAGCTGTCTGTAGTTGATATGACAATGAAATGTGCGATATTAGATTCAATATTTTATCGTATTATGGTCAAATACCAACTTCGTGTGTATTTTGTAGGTCATGATCACGTTTTTGAGGAATTGCACGATTTCAGGCGCTAAAACGACATAATTATGCGAAATCGAGAAAGTTAAGCGAATACGCCGGATTGACCGTTGCACGGAGTTTGAGGAGTCAAAACTTGTCATGCGACCAACCAATGCGACGATAATTGAAGATGCAACAACATTGTAGAAGACCACTTTTTGAGGAAACGAAGTTACGAAGCCCTAAATCGAAGAACAAAGAAGAACATACAGAATCTGTAGGAATCGCACTCTGCGGCCCGCTGTGGACCACAGAAGCCTCTCTGCGGCCTAGTCCGGACCGCAGTGCAGTAGCAGATTGTTTCTAGGTCTGTTTCCTAGCCTGTCAGGCTAGAGCCCGCCTTCCTAAACCTTCCTTGATTAATAATGGCGGCCAGAGCACGAAATTTCAAGTATAATATAATTCTACACCGCTCATAAAGCAGCTCTCCCGAGAGAGAACCAGTCCTCGGGGAAGTGAAACCCCAAAACTGCTGGTCGTCAGCCACCCAGAAGGAGAAAACCCTAGAAGCAGCACAAAGAGATCAGAGACTAAGCTTCTTTTCATTTTCTTCTTGTTTTCGATTTCTGTCTTAGAATACTATGAGTAGCTAACTCTCTCTTCTCTTGTAAAGGAGAACCGATGTAACTCTGCTTTTGCTACTTCTTTATATATCGTGATATATTAATGGAATAGTTATTAGACATAAATCGTGGTTATACAACTCCATATATCCTTCGTGGTGTGATGTTCTGCTGAGTGACACAGTACTTTTATTTTACTGAGTAGGGATACTCGTGCCGACTGCGCCTCTTGCACCATAGTATTATGCCTTGTTGTCGTTAGAGGTAATCGCGTAGGATTTTAACTAGGAAGTTGGGAGTAGCATAGCAGAGGGAGGTCGGGGATCCTTTACACCTTCCCACCATCGATTTCATCTCAATTAATTAGTGTTTACTGCAATTCAATCAATCTGTCTGCAATCATTTTGTTTACTTTCTGCTTTCAATTTACATACGTTATTTGCTTGTTCCTATACTAAGTGTCCGTGGAGAACGACATCCTGAGTCAACTTTCCGCTATAAATTGTGGATTTGAGGAAATCCGACTTATAAATTTAATCTTGAGTGTATTTAGGGATTACAAATTTTACAACGATAATCGAAATCTCTGAGTGCACATCAGTAATGTCTTAGGAAGGACTTGCCTTATAGCCATTTCCAGTTTGGTCTGGCCAGCTGCTCGCTCAAAAGCTTGAATAAGCTTGTGCGCTACTTCCTTGATGAACTTCTTTTCCATCAACTTTGACAAAAGAATATTGTTCACAAGGGAACATGTTATGAACATGATTCTCCAAATCAATTGCATGTGCCATTCTTGTAGGGTCATTAATGATTCGGATGACTTCATGAATATCAGAGCTCCTTAGTTTCTGCCACTGTCTGAAGCAACTAAGGTGCTTGGGCACAGTATGATTCTTGAAGAATGGAAGGAGATCCTGGAATTGATCCTCAGGAATCCTCATAGTGTGTGAAGGACCTGAAAGAAAATAGAGGAGTTTTGATTAAGTACCAAAACTTGTTCAGATATCTGATAGTAAGTGTGGGAGGTATCTGAGTTACCCATGTCGTAACAACAGGCTCAGATATCTGCACTTGAGAGGTTGAAGGGCCCTCAGATATCTCTTTTGGTTGAGGAGACTTTGACATCTGTTCCTCACCAACTCTTATTTCTTTCTGAACCTGAGAATGAAAAGTGTTAGTACACTTAGAAAGATTTAGTAGGATTTCAAACACACTAGTATCTAATATGTCTACCTCACTGACTGGAGGCTCAGATATGTGCTTCTCAGAGACCTTGGAAGTCTCTGGTATATCCTCTGGTGTCTTTGTCTTTTTAGCCACACCATCTTCCTTCTCAGTTTGAGCCTTCTAGAAACATGAAAAATTATGAGTTAGTTCATGAGATGGAGATTTCTGAGACTTCCAACTAAGATCTTTAACTACTTGCAGGGCAGGCTCAGATTCCTTGTTGATGAAGGGTAAGATTCCTCCTTCTCAGAATGTGAAGGAAGCTTTTCAACTTCCTCTCCTTCCTTTGTTTCTTTTACAGCCTGTAACAAAGATTAATCACCTTAAGTAACAAAACATATAATTTAACAAGTAGAGATTTAAACCACTCAGTAACCTGATCAATGTCAGGCTGATTGGTATCTGGAACTTGTGTGGGTTCCATGCGTTGGTCTTGGTGTCCAGTGACCTCAGCTCTGTTTGAAGTTTCTGGCACTTCAAGCCTTTCCTGATTCTTTGGCCCAGCTCCTCCCCTGGTTGATCTCCATGAGTCGCAACCTCAGTTTGATTCCTCTTAGATGAGAGTTGAGGAACCTGTTCAATTACAGGATTTACTTCAACAACACCATCAGCACCTTGACGGATTTGAATCACGTTCACCATGTAGTCTTGTCTGAGATCGGCAGAGCTCTGAGATGCTTGTGGTTGTTGTGGTGATCGAGATCTGGATAGAGAAAGAACAACAGTGATTGTCCTTTCCAGATCATCAGCCATCTTTTGTACTGATGCATTGGCAGTGTCATCAAGTACTACTGCATCACTCATTAGGACATCTTGCATATCCTGAAAGGTGGATGGCCTCGGTGGCGTGTTTCCTTCGGACATGGTTTCTTTCTCAGCAACCTTTGATCCAGAGACTTCTTCAGCAACCTCATTCTTTTCCAAGAATGGGTCAAAGTCTAAGATATCTGCTTCTTCAGCAGATATAGGTTGGGACGCATCAACCCTCTTGGCATCAAGAGTGGTATCTTCAACACTATGGAGTGTTTGCTGGATATGGGCAGAGGTATCTACAGCACTATGGAGTTGTATCTGAACTCCTCCAGTTTTATCTGTGGCACTATCAAGATCAACCACAGAGGTGGTCGTCTTCACCGCTGCCTTCTTCTTGCCTCCAGTCCTTGGTTTCTTTGGTGGCACAGCAGTTGCCTCAGAAACCTCTTCTACTGGCCTATTCTGGTTACTTTTATTGGCCTCTTTTGCCAGTTTCTTCATCTTGCACTCAGATTCATATTTGCACACAGATGGAAACATCTTCCTTCACCCGGAGCTTTAGGCCAAGCTTTTCCAGAAGGTAGTAGATTTTCAGACCAAAGCTGATGGAATACTTAGCTTAGAAAGGTCACCTTCTACATCAGGCTTAAAGCCTTGAAGTTTGTCAACAAACCTCAAAAGGATGTATTTACCCCAGTTGAAGGGTTCATCCTGGTCCTCCAGTGAGTTGAGGAATACCATCATTCCCCATCTCTCCATGCTGATTTGGTCAGCTCCACCTTGATTTGAATCAAAGCACCTATGCAGTATAAGTGCCATCAAGTCCCATAGTTCAACAAGATGTCTTCTCCTGACAATCGAGTTGTCGAACTCTGGTGGAGTGTCAACAAGTTGAGAATTCATGTAGAGTGAGTAGAAGTTTGTCACACCATCCAATGAGGTGTCTGGTTCATAATCATCACCTTGGGTGGGTAACCCAAAGTGGTTGCTGAAGGTCTCAACATCAAGGTTTATCTCCAAACCTTGCACCTTTGTTTTGATGCGCACTTCTTCAGTGACATCAACAGTAGTGGTGATGAAGGTGGAATTGTTGCAGAATTCCAACACATCTTCAGTGGATATACCACTGGGTCTTGCAGAGCAAAACTCCTTGATTTGTACATTTGCAAGTAAATCAAGTGCTCTTCTAACAACTGCTGGGTTCTTTGCAGCTTCCAGCAAATAATCATCAACAAGTACTCCTCCCCAGAGTACCTTTGATTTAGGGTTCCACATCGAGAAATTGAAATCACCAACTAGTCTCTTGTTAGTCACAACCAGAACTGGAGTTTTCTTTTCAGCAGTTCCAGATGCAGAGGCTTGTGATTTATGGGATCTCGCTCTTTTTGGTGTCATCTCTTTAAATAGGAGTAGTAGTAGTAGTAGTAGAGAGTTTGAAAGAGATTAAGGTCGAAGTCTCTTAAGTGATTCTTTTCAGAAAAACTTAGTAGAAAAACAAACGATTTGCAGAGAAGATTTGCAGAGAAAGTTTTGAAACTTTGCTATTTTTGTGCTTGTAAAAATTTGAGTTTAGGCTAAAGTGATTTCCTTTGCCAAAAACTTCTTTATATAGCAATGAAAAATACATAGATACAAATGAATTTTGTATATATATATTTCGCAGTATGCACTTAGGCGTGGGTGAAAAAGCAGTTTTGCATTAAATGTGAGTGGGCCAGTTACTGGTTACTGTGCTAGTGGGCAGTTTGGACTCATCTGATCCATTGAATTGATGACACCATTTCTTTCAATGGTTGAGATTGCTTTCTCAGCAATGATCACAATCAACACATGTAATTGTGCCCAATTAATGCTATTTGGCTAATAGCTATCTGAGTCTCTTTCGATTCTCAGTAATCTGTAACTAGGAGACAAACTGGTTTCTGAGCTTATTAATTAAGCGTCCAGTCTGTTCAAAAATTATCACAAAAATGGAAATTTTACAAAACACAAGAGATAGTTGACTACTGACAGAATGTACTAGTAGTCGACTTCTCTCCTTTTGTGTCCCCCCTTACTCAGTGGCCTTTCATATTTGGATACCCATTTCATATACCTCTTTAACCAATTTCATTCATAGCCTTGATATCTGAGCTCTTGTTTCAGATATCTCTTTCTCTTTAAAAGTACCTTTTGATGTGGTCAAATTACTACTTAGAAAACAAGTAGAAAGCAGTTGTTGTAAACAGGCAATGCTAACCACAGAGTCGTTCGCTAAGGAATCAATTAGGCTACCACACGGTTTGAAAGCAAACAATTACTTGTGAAAACAGTTTGGTTTGTTTGAATTTGATTACCTCTAACAACTAGAAAACAGAAATGCAGATAAACTGTTTTTAACAATGAGAGAAGAGAACACAACAGTTATGATCGAGTAATGCTAATTCGCTCGAGGGAAGTCGTTCATATTTGTCACATGGTCGGTGTACATAAATCGATCAATCCAACCTCAACCAATCATTATTTGAGAATCTTGAACTAGAGAAATCATGGGTCGTCAATCCACGATCCTTAACCTAAAACGATTTAGAAAATATTAAACTAGCGTATTGGATTGATAGTTTTTACGAAGATTTTGAACTAGACGAACATATATGAATCCTATCCTAACCTAGAAATCGATATGCAAAAACCACAACATAACTAATGTGTTCGGAGTGATTTAGCTACTCATAGTAGAAGCAAAGATCAAAGAATTCAAGGTATTGGATATGATAAACATAGGCATATTGATAATCGCACGCAAGCTCATACAAATCAATAAACAATAGCAACACGAATTGAAGAGATAAACGATGGAGAATTATCAAATATTACCAGGAATTCGATATCAATTCTTCAACAATGATGAAAACCAAGCTCCAATTATGTCTCAATGTCAAAGTATCAATATGGAGCTTTTTTTAAGAACTAGGTTAAAAGAAAGTATGAGAAAAAATCCTGATTCTAAGCTAATAAGGAAAAAACAAACAATATGTTCTACGCCTCTCGCCGCGGCGGAAGAAATAGCTCGCCGCAGCAAGCCTTCTTAATCGAAATATATATATCCTTCGCATAATCTCGCCGCGGCGAGCAAAATACTCCGCCGCGGCGAGCTTCGATCTTCAAATCAGGAGGCTCACTCGCAAAATCTCGCTGCGGCGGACCAATTCCTTCGATGCGGCGAGCTCCTCCCGATGGATTTATTGGGGCTCTCATAAAATCTACATGGCGAAGCCTCTTGACAATTCAAATGCGACCATAAAATCTACAAGCGAGCCTTTTTAACCTCAACTTCTCATCTTTGGCTCAAAACTATCAATTCCTGCAAAACAACACAAAGACACCAAATCATAAAAATGCACAAAAAAATACTAGAAAACTATAAACGAAGACTCACAAAGACCGCTAAAAAGGACCAAATGAGACTCTAAATTATCGTCTCATCACCTTTCTTTTTAGAAAGCCTTTTTCTTCTCTTTTGGCTTACTGAGTCCCCGTCTCAGTGACCAAATTAGCACCTTGGCAATTCCATTAACCCAAGACTATGTCTTTAAGTTAGGAATCTGCTCTCTTAGAGAGGCTTTGTGGAGATATCTGCAAGTTGGTCTTCTGTACCAATCTTGAGTATCTCAATATTGTCTTTTTCAACATGATCTCTAATGAAGTGGTGTCTAACATCAATGTGCTTTGTTCTTGCATGGAAAAATGGGAGTTTTCTCTTCATTGATCTCATAGTCTCTGAGTTGTTGTTGTATCCACAAGATTTGTGAAGCACAACACCCAGCATCAATATACTCTGCTTCTGTGATTGATGTGGCAATTGAGTTTTGTTTCTTGCTGAACAATGATATTTGTCTGGTACCAAGGAATTGAACCAAGGAATTGACATGTTCCTGAGGTACTTTTTCTATCAAGCATTGATCCAGCATGGTCAGCATCAGAGTAGCCAACTAAACTCAAGCCACTTTATTTTGGATACCACAATCTAACTTCTAGAGTACCTTTAACATACCTTAGAATTTTCATAGCAGTGTTAAAGTGTGATTGCATTGGATTTGTCTGAAATCTTGCACATACACCAACTACATATTGAATATTTGGTCTGCTTGCTGTGAGGTAAAGTAGAGACCCAATCAGTTTCCTATACTTGTGTTCTTCAACACTCTTGTCAGATTCAGTATAGGTCATCTTGGTTCCAATGCTCATAGGTGTCTTAGCATTATTTTCAGAAGACTTTAGATTAAACTTATTGAGCATGTCCTTTGCATACTTTATTTGACTAATGAATATTCCATCATTAAGTTGCTTGACTTGCAACCCTAGTAATTAATTCAATTCTCCCATCATGTTCATCTCAAATTTACTTTTCATGAGCTTAGCAAAGTCTTCACAAAGTTGCTTGTCCATAGATCCAAAGATTATGTCATCAACATAAACTTGTATGATGAGTCGTTTTACACCGTCTCATTTGGTCTTTTTTACTGTTTTATTGTCGAACTCAAGTATAGTTTTTATTAGCTTTCATGAGTATTTTACTAGTTTTGTTAATTGTGTGTCTTGTAGGTATTTGGCTAAACCGCGTTAATTGCAGGAAAAATGATGCATTTTATATGCATTTATAGGAGTACGGAGTTCCAATGCCTCAAATGGATGCTAGAAGCGGAGCGGGAAGGTAAAAAATACCAAATTTGGAGTCAAAGTGCGGAACTGGCCATTTTAGGATGCTTCCATGGCGTACGCCAAGCAACTACGAGTTGCTTGGCGCACGCCAAACGCCACGGTGCCGCATGGCGCACGCCATGCGTTGATTTGGCGTAAGCCACGTGCTACTTTGGCGTACGCCAAATCTGTTTGCCATTTCTAATCTGATCGTAGATATTAGCTTCGAAATAAGTTTTAATTCATTATCTTCTTTTCATCTTTGCTCTCAACCTAGAACTCATCCTAGGCAATTTCCTCTCTTCCAATTGACGGAATTAAACCGTTCTTTCTTGTGATTGACGATATAATATTGATTGGGAGCATATCTACATACTTTTCTACCGATTGGATTCCAGTTTCTTCAGTATTTACCTAGGGTTCGTGACACAATTTTGTAAAATCTGTATCAACTCTTGATTCTTGGTATTTAGATAATTATTATGTTTATTATGTGTTCGTATATGATATTGATTATGTTTATGCATATCATGAGTAGCTAAACACCCAATTATGGGGTGGTGATGGATTCAATACATGCTAGTTAGGGTTCATGCAATTCAATAACAGTAAAATGAGATTTACTCTGTGCTCTTTTGATTAAATGCGTTGTAGTTATGTGTATTGCGTTTTACCCACAAAATCATCAAAGGATTATGCAACTGATTTACCACCAAAACGTCTAGAAATTGCAAATCCATAGGTTCGTAGCAAACACATAACTGCATTAGCTTATTAATTGTAGCTTAGTGAAATTGACGCCTTCACTAATGTTGTATGTTTTGTAGAACAAAATAAGTTAGCTCATTGTCATAGTCCTTCGTACCAAATCTGATATAAGGTGTCTGCCTAGAGAGCTAGAGTAGTGTAATAATCGTTAGGACGTGTCCCAGTGATAACTAGAGTAAGTCGATATCATTGTTGTTGCATGTATTCCTGCTAGCTAGCTTGATTTCTGTCACCACACGATAATTCCCTCGCATATATTCGTCTTCACAAGTTAATATGTTTCTAGTTAGTCTGCATCATAGTTAGATTATCATTCTGCTACCGAAGCAAAAAAAACTTTACTGCTTTTCGTATTGTCATTACTATTCGTAAACCTTACTCAGCCTAGTTAAGTCCTTAGAGACCGACCTCGTGGTTAACTTCACTGCACTACAAGTTTTCGTAGTGTTGAGAATTAACTTTTGGCTTAAACAAATATTAAAACTTTGATTTGACACATCGAGTTTTTGGCGCCGCTGCCAGGAACTTAACTCCTTTGTTAAGTTTACGAATTATAATTGTCAGTATTTTTGTTTATTTCGTTTTCCCGTTATTATTTTTGTGTTTTGTTGGTCTTCTTCCATTGTTACCTTTGTGTTTCTTGTCTTAAGTGCTTGTTTTAACTAACAGGTACTTACGTTTGCGTAGTTCTGGTGTTGTGTCTGTCTTGTAGCACAGGTTCATAGATATGGCTGTTGCAGAGCAACTTTCTATGTACACATTTCTCCTACCTGTGCAAGGTGCACATCGTTCAGCCATAGTCACACCATCTAATGTGTGGGGTCTCGAGATTAAGGGGCATCTCATCCAACAGTTTCCAAGGTTCTACGGACTAAAGAATGAGAATTACATAGGTTTTTTCAGAGAGATTGAGCACTTTATATCTGGACAGGGGAAACCAGACAGGGTAGAGGACGATGACTTGAGGCCCAAGATCTTCCCTATGTGCCTCTTTGGTAAGGCACGAACTTGGATGAGTGGCCTAACAGAGGGAAGCATCACTACTTGGGACAAGGCCTTCCAAACCTTCATGGCCAAATACTACCCCCTGTCGATGACTACAACCTTCAGAGCTCAGATTAGTGAGTTTAGACAGCAACAAGGTGAGCCCTTCTACGAAGCATGGGAGAGATTCCGTGATTTACAGCATAAGTGCCCCCATCACCATTTTGGTACTGTAGATTTAAACCAGTTCTTCTTTGATGGCCTTGATGAGTCTTCACAAGTACTGGTAGATATGGCGTGTGGAGGATGGATGGGAGAGAGCACCACTGTCGATTTAAGTGTTGTATTCGAGAGGATAGCAAAAAGCTCAGAGCATAGGAGCAAGCGTGCTGAGCTGAGTGGCTCGAATTGCCCAGAACACCGTCTTTCTGAGTCACAACTTTCAGAAGGTTTTTTGGAAGATCTGAGTGGGTTCGTGAAAAGCTGTCATGCTACCATGCAACACTCGGCGATGATACATGCAGCTACCGCTGAGAGGTTGGATGCATTAGAAGCCGCAGTTCAAAGGTTGGAAGAGATAGTGGAGAGGCTAGGAGAGAGAATGATGAAGGATGAGTCAAAGCAGAGCCACGAGACTGTTGAGGCAGCAATGGCCATCACAGTCATTATTGCAATCAACACGTACGAGCGTGTATGCACGTTTGAGGTAAATGGGAAGCAGCATACACTGCAATCCCATATCCACTCTCCTACTACTAATTCTATATCAAGCAATGTAGTAGGACCTCTTTATGTGTGTACTAGTGTGCAGGGATCGGGTACAAGAAGAAGGAAAAAAAACCCGGAGACTCTATCCATGTACCTCGCACTCAGATATAAGCTTCTTCAATCAGGGAAGTCCTCTTTACACCAATTTCCTTTTTCTATACACTCGCTCGCTTGAGGGCAAGCACGAGTTCTGGTTTGGGGACAGTGTTATTGGTTTCTTTAGGACTTCTGGATTGATTTAGTTTGTTTTTGTTCTTTTCCTATCTTTCGTGAGTTTTTTTTTTTTTTTTTTTTGTTCTTTTTTGTTCTTTTTGTGACTAAGTCTGTCTCCTAAGTCGAGCGTCTATTGCATGAGTTAAACCTGTTTGATGCTTGTGTTTTGATTGATCTTTGATTAGTAGTAGTCGGCATGTTTTAAATTCTTTTATGTTCATTTCGCTTGTAAATATAAAGTATGTTCTAATTCTGTAGTCCAAAAAGCCTGTGAGCAAGCCTAGACGATGAAAAAATAATGTATCGGCGACATTTGTACTTGTGTGACTTTCTAGGAAGTGCAAACTCTCTTGTTTGCGCCTTTTCATGCTCATGTGTACTCTGTGTAAGTTAAGTATGACGAACATCATGTTTTTCATTTTTATTTTCTCAAGCCAAACCCATTCCAAAGTACAGGTTTGGGGAGGAGGTTTCTGTGCGTTATATATATACGACTTGCACTTGGCATTGTTCTCTTTAATATATATATATATATATATATATATATATATATATATATATATATATATATATATATATATATATATATAAAATAAGTCTCGGAGTGTATCTATGGCACTTGTGCCACCGTTAGTCGTGTTGGGCACGTTTCAAATACTACCTACACACCGGCGTGGTACTAAAACGCCATATGTCCGTAAGGTTGATGGCGTGTATACCAAATCAGCATGCACAAAAGTGCGGACTTTCGGTAAAACAGACACTACCAAAACAAAGAGACAAAATAAGCATATGGGTCATTGCAATGACTGCAAAAAAATAGTATGCAAAAAAGTGTAAAAATTTTTTAAAAAAAAATGAAAAAAAAGAGAGAATGATTGCCATTTACAAGTCTGAAGTTGTTGATTGTAGAATAAAAAGTCCCTTCTGACTTAACTGATTGAGTACATTGCATGAGATATTTGAGACATCTTTGTGACGTGAATCACCTTCCATTCTCGTTTTGTATTGCTTGAGTGATTACCTTTACTGGATACTTCCAGGAGAGTGAGAGATAGACGCATAAGATCCACTTGTGAGGGATTACCGGGTTAGACTTAAGTTCTTTTTACTCGGGAAACTAACTTTTTTGGATTTATGCTTGTTCTTCTACAAACGTCAGCTTGATTTCAAACCTCTTGCATTTTTTCGAGCTTATTACTTGCAATCGTAGACTCGGTAGCTTGGGAGCTAGACTTTATCTGTGTGTCTATGTGTTTTTATTTTTCTAGATTTTTTAGAGAGTCTGTTGCTTGAGGACATGCAAGGGTTCGGTTTGGGGAGTTTGATGAGACGGTGTAAAACCGTGTCATTTGGTCTTTTTTACCATTTTATTGTCGTTCTCAAGTATAGTTTTTATTAGTTTTCCTAGAGTATTTTTACTTGTTTTGTTATTTGTGTGTTTTGTAGATATTTGGCTAAACCGCGTTAATTGGAGGCAAAAGGATGCATTTTATATGCATTTACAGGAGTACAGAGTTCCAATGCCTCAAATGGATGCTAGTAGCGAAGCGGGAAGGCCAAAAATACCAAATTTGGAGTCAAAGTGCGGAAACTGGCCATTTTAAGATGCTTGGCGCACGCCAAGCACCCATGGCGTACGCCAAGCAACTACGAGTTGCTTGGTGCACGCCAAAGCACCGTGGCGTACGCCACACGCTACTTTGACATACGCCAAATCTGTTTTGCCGTTTCTGATCTGATCGTAGATATTAGCTTTGAACTCAGTTTTAATTCATTTTCTTTTCATCTTTGCTCTCAACCTAGAACTCATCCTAGGCAATTTCCTCTCATCTAATTGAGGGAATTGAACCGTTGTTTCTTGTGATTGATGATATAATATTGATTGGGAGCATATCTACATACTTTTCTACCGATTGGATTCCAGTTTCTTCAGTATTTACCTAGGGTTCGTGACACAATTTGGTAAAATCTGTATCGACTCTTGATTCTTGGTATTTAGATATTGATTATGTTTATTATGTGTTCGTATATGATATTGATTATGTTTATGCATATCATGAGTAGCTAAACACCCAATTATGGGGTGGTGATGGATTCAATACATGCTAGTTAGGGTTCATGTAATTCAATAATGGTAAGATGAGATTTACACTGTGCTCTTTTGATTAAATGCGTTGTAGTTATGTGTATTACGTTTTACCCACAAAATCATCAAAGGGTTATGCAACTGATTTACCACCAAAACGTCTAGAGATTGCAAATCCATAGGTTCGTAGCAAACACATAACTGCATTAGCTTATTAATTGTAGCTTAGTGAAATTGACGCCATCACGAATGATGTATGTTTTGTTGAACAAAATAAGTTAGCTCATTGTCATAGTCCTTCATACCTTATCTGATATAAGGTGCCTGCCTAGAGAGCTAGAGCAGTGTAATAATCGTTAGTACGTATCCCAGTGATAACTAGAGTAAGTCGATATTGTTATTGTTGCATGTATTCCTGCTAGCTAGCTTGATTTCTGTCACCACACCATAATTCCCTCTCATATATTCGTCTGCATCATAGTTAGATTATCATTCAGCTGCGGAAGCAAACAAACTTTACTACTTTTCGTACTCTTATTACTATTAGTAAACCATACTTAGTTAAGTCCTTAGAGACCGACCTCGGGGTTAACTTCACTGCACTACAAGTTTTTGTAGTGTTGAGAATTAACTCTTGGCTTAAACAAATATTAAAACTTTGATTTGACACATCATTGTACTAAGAGTAATTTCCCATCATGGTTCAATGTAAAGAGAGTTTTATCAACTTCTCCTTTCTTGAATCCACTTTCCAGCAAGTACTTAGCCAATGTGTCATACCATGCTCTTGGAGCTTGTTTAAGTCCATACAGAGCTTTCTGAAGCTTATAGACTATCTTACTTTCTGAGGAAACTTCAAAACCAGGTGGTTGCTCAACATAGACTTCCTCAGCAAGCTCACCATTTAGGAATGCACTCTTGACATTCATTTGGTAAACTTTAAAGTTATTATGAGCTACAAAGACTAGAAATACTCTGATTGCATCCAATCTCGCAACTAGAGCATATGACACATCAAAATCTAGTCCTTCAGTCTGGGTGAATCCCTTGGCAACCAACCTTGTTTTGTTTCTGGTTATTTCACCAGATTCATTCATCTTGTTTCTGAAAACCCACTTAGTTTCTATGACAGATATTCCATCAATATAGGGAACTAGTTTCCAGACTTTGTTTCTCTCAAATTGATCCAACTCTTCTTGCATTGCTGAGATCTAGTCTTGGTCTCTGAATGCTTCTTCAATGGTCAAGTTCAATGTCTGAGATGAAACATCCATAGAGAGAATTTGCATTTTCAGCAATTGCTTTCCTAGTTCTTACCCCTTGGTCTAAAAGTCCTATCACATCCTTTGTAGGATGATCTCTTATCCATTTTGTAATGGGTTTAGAACTAGTAGGATCATTATCATTTTGATTCATTTCTGTATCATTATGATCATGATAAGATACTTGTTCATTATCTGAGATATCTGGCACTTGCAATGTGCTTGGGATATCTGACACTTGTTCAGTGTCTTGGGTATCTGAGACAGGATTCACAACATCTTCCTACTCAGTTACCTCTTCATGATGAAGATGCTCAGTGTCTTGATCCATTTTTGGATTTCTCAAAGGAAACTCTTCATCATGTCTTAGAGTCATCTGGTTGTTACTTGGCAAAGTTTGCCTTTCTTCATCAGACACATCCTCTAAGTGAATGACAGAATTATTTCCTTGCTGAGATTCTTGTTCAGAATCCTTGATCATAAGTTCTTTGAACCTATCTGAGAGTTCTTCATTCAAGGGTACTTTCTTGTTTCCTTCATAGAATACTACATGGACAGATTCTTCAATCTTTTGTGTCCTTTTCTTGTAGATTCTGTAAGCTTTGCTATTCATTGAATAACCAAGAAATACTTCTTCATCTGCCTTTGGTTGAAATGTTCTAAGATATTCATTTCCATTGTTAAGAACAAAACATCTGCAACCAAACACCCTTAAATGTTTGATACTAGCGGGTCTACTAATCAATAACTCATAAGGAGTCTTATCATGGTGTTTGTTGATCAAACATCTATTTTGAGTGTAGCATGTTGTGTTTACACCTTCAACCCAATAGATTTCACTTATTTCAGTGTCAGCAAGCATTGTTCTTGCTACTTCTTTTAGGGTCTCATTCTTCCTTTCAGCAACACCATTTTGTTGTGGTGTCCTTACTGAAAATAGTTGATGTTGTATACCTTTGCAAGTATAAAACTCTTTTATGTACTGGTTCACAAACTCAGTACCATGGTTTGTTCTGATTACAGATACCTTGTCATTTTTCATGACTTCAAGCTTATTCAGCCTGCTTGGTATCTCAACCCTTGTGTCAAATTTCTGTTTGAGAAAAACAACCCAAGTGAATCTCGAGTAGTCATCTACAACAACCAGACCATACTTCTTTCCTGCATAACTGGTTACTGAGGACTCAAAGAGATCCATATGTAACAGTTGCAATGGCCTCACACTGGAATGTCTAGTTTTAGACTTGAAAGATGTTTTGGCTTGTTTCCCTAATTGGCAAGCTGAGCATACACCATCCTTTTTGTATGCCATCTTAGGTAATCCAACAACCAATTCTTTCTTGGCTAGCTTATTCAGAGTTTTGAAATTCAAGTAACTCATCATTTTGTGCCATAGCCAATTTTCTTCAATGTAGCCAGATTGACTCACCATGCGGCATTCTTCAGTTGTTGCGGATGCCCAGTCAGCAACATAGAGACTTCCTTTCTGCCTTGCAACCAAGACTACCTACTTTGACTCATTGTCAATCAGTTTGCAGAATTTAGATTTGATCTTTACTAAAAATCCCTGTCAGCAAATTGAATCATGCTACGAAGATTATATTTCAATCCCTTTACATGCAGTACTCCAGTGATTCTAAGGGCTCCAATTTGTAGATCTCCAAATCCTACAGTTGGATTCACTTCTCCTCCGGCAAATCTGATATCTGGTCCTGTATCGCATACTTTATAGTTGACCAGATTTACTTTGTCTCATGTCATTTGCTTCCCACATCCACTATCAAAATGCCACGTTGGATTCTTCTTTAGAGTGTTCTGCACAAAACAGGAAACATGGAGTTAGGTTCTCATTCCAACAATGGAACCATCTTGACTAAAGTATCTCCCAGTAGGAATCCATTTTTGAATGAATCTCTTAGGAGTTTGCTTTTGTCTAGCAGGAACATAAGGACGTATTCTAGGTAAATGACTAGTATCATTATTATCAAGAACTATTTTCCTTCAAGGTGTGTTCCTAGGTGCTCCTCGTGGTGCTCTTAGATACCTGTCAGGTTGCTGAGTTTGCTTTTTAGTGAACTGAGCTTTCCTATTCATATTTCTTCTATCCCTGGCATTCAGATTGCTTGTGGTTTGATCTTTCTTCCACTTCTGATGATTGTTGTGAGCAACCCTAGCTTTTATACATCGTTCTTGCTCTAGTTTGTACTCATGAGCAAGTTGTTTCCCGATGGCTTTATAGCCAATGCCATTTCGAGCACGAGGTTCCGACTGAGATCTCCTCTCAGCAGCCTTGCTAGTCTTTGGGTCATCTTTCTTTCCAGAAAAAGTGACATTAGAGAATTTGCCAGCTCCAACAATCTTCTCTTTCTTAGAGACGTAGCACTTTGGGTGATCACACTTTTCAGTGTGGTGTTCCTTGTTCAGAACTTTCCCATCAGATTTCTATTCTTTGGGACTTGTTTTTCCCTCAAACTCATAGTCATAACTGCCTTCCTTTGTCAGCAACCTTAGCTTTCTGACCAATGCTATAGGTTGTTTGGGAATCACCTTGGTGACCTTTAACAAATGTCATTCTTTCATCATTCTTGATCAGAATGGTAGAACTATTTGTTTGAGTATCTAGCCCAAGTCCTCCTTTCTCTGAGGCATCTCTTAAGTAAGAGTGTAACTCAGTCAGAGTGTCACAAGCTTTAGCATAGGATTGAAATGAAACTTTCTTTTCTTTGATCTCAGTATTCTCAATGAGAATTTTATCAAAGTTCCTTTGAAGTTCCTCCATTTCTTCCTTGTGCTTTTTAGTAGTCTCAACTATCTGAACTTTCAGGAATGCATTCTCAGCATCCTTTGATTCAGATACCTTGTGCATTTGTGCACACTCCTTTTCAAGAGTTTTCTTTTCTTCTTCGAGAATTTTGGTTTTAGCTTGGACAACCATGAATTCTCTCTCATAAAGATCAAGCTCATTTCTGAGGTGTTCTAGATCTTTGATTCCTTCCTCATCACTCTCATAATTTACAAATCAAGAAATAGTGATTACCTCATCTGCCATTAAGCATGGTTCAATGTTGGAGCAATTTGGATAGACCTCCTCAGCAACTCCACACATTTCTTTCTTCTTTTGACCAAAGTCAACCAATTCATGAGCGATGCCACACAACTCTGGTGAAGGTAGTTTAGAATCATCTCAGTCCTCATCCTCAGACTCAGAGTCGAGATCAAGAGCATCCAATTGATTTTGGATCTTTTTCCTTTCCTCAGTGAGCATAGCTCTCTGACCTCTCTTAAAGTTTCTTTTATCTTTCTTGTCAACTGTCTTTAGCTTGTTATAAGTTGGGCAGTCTCTTTTGAAGTGACCAGGTTTCTGACAATAGAAACAGATATCGTTTCTGATTTCTTCTTCCTCGATTTAATGCTTCTTGGCGAGGCTTGTTCGTGAAATAGTCAATTGCATACTTTTGTACTGGTGATAGTTGGGACCTAGATGCTTTTTCAGCTTCTCTTTGGTCCTTCTTCTTTCAATATTCTGACTGACGTATTTTCTCATATACTTTACTGCAAGAGCATTTTCCTCATTCACCACTTTGGTATCCTTCTTTTCAGAAGTACCTTGAGTTATGAGAGCAACATTCTGCGATGTTTCAACAGTCATATGTCCTCTTTGCTTTGTCTCATAGTTGACAGTTGCCAAGTGTGAGAAAAGCTCCACTGGTGTGATGTTGGGCATTCCTTGGTTGAAGTAGAAATACTGAGTATGTTCCCAGTTTTGATTCAAGCTTCATACGATACTCTTAACCTTTTCAGAGTTAGAATATCTTTCACTCTCTCCAAGTGCAGCCATATCACTCAATAGTGTTGTAAACCTGAAATCAAGTTCTTCAAGTGTCTCCGTGGGACCTTGTTTGAAATTTTGGAATTTTAGCTTCAAAACTTCGAACTTGTTTTCCTTGGTTTTCTCAGTGCCGGCACAGATTTCTTCAATCAGTGACCAGGCATCTTTCGCCGTTTTAGCACCCCACAGTTTGCACTGTATGTGATCTAGAGTAGAACGTATAATGATGTTTCTTGATTGACCATCTAGCCTGGAATCTTCATATGTCCAGAGGTGTCTGGGCTTTGCTTCATAGGCAATGGCTCTTGTTGGTCTTGCGCCTGAAGTTGTGCCAGATGTTGATGAACCATCAGCATCTGCAGGTTCCTTGTCTCGACCATTAGAAATTTCAGTGACTTGTTTCTCTTGTTGAATGACAATTGGGCCATTCTTTATCACTTCGATCATCTCATCATTGATAGCTTCCTGGTGAAGCATCATGTTGTTCTTCCATTTCTCATAGTTCTCTGGCTTGAGAGTGGGTGCATCGCTTAGAGACATCCTGCATCAAACACTAAAAAAACAAACAAAGCAAGTATAGGTGGTGAGCTATTAGTAGGCACTTATCTAGGATCTAGGTTCAGTGCAGAAGGTTAAAGAACCTCCTGCTCTGATACCACTTGTTGGTCCAGATAACGGTAAAGTAAAAGACTGGGGGGGGGTGAATAGTCTTTTCAAACTTTTGTCGATAAAATAGTTTCTCAGATATCTGATACATATATTCAGTGAGCGGAAGTCTTTTGTGATAAGTGCACGTGTCAGCAAGCTATGAAGTGTGTAAGTACTCAGCAAGTAAGTAAAGCAATAAGTAAAGTGCAGTAAGTAAATAATTAAAGCTTTTTATAGTGGTATCTGAAGGTGGCGTAATCCTTCAACTAATCCACTCGCCCTTTCTCAGGACTTGAATCCACTAAGATAAGATGATGAGTTCTCCTTACAAAATCCTATCTCTTGATCCCTTTTACACTAGGTTCCCAACCAAGTGTTCCCCTTGAGTTATTCCCGGAATTTCTCAGCCAAGTACTTCCTCTACTCAGTAACCTATGAGCTATTCCTTAGCTTCCAAAGGCAAGTACTTCCTGTGCTCAACGCCTGTTGGTGTTGGTTATGATAGTTTGTCAGGTGAGCTAGCTCTTATAACTTATTTGAAAGTGCAGACTTTAGTTAAGTATTAGTGCAATACTAACATGGCTTAGTATTGTCACAATGCTAGTTGTCTGTACACTGGACTTTCTATTTATGGATTTTGCATTACTTCACTTTGATATAGTTCCACGATTTTGGTTTAGTCTTAGCAGGTTTAACAAGTTCAGATATCTTATGGAGAAGAACTCTTGGAGTTTGGATACTAGAAGATATTGAAGAGTGATAGGAATAAGAATCCTAATCGAAGAAGGATTCTACTTGTATTCCTACAAGGATTCTCGATGCATGGAAGACTGAGAAGAATTAGGAGAAGAACATGGTGATTCGACCTGATCAAGACTTTCAATCAAGATAGAACTATTGTACTAGTTGGATTAATATTCACAACTATAAATACTAGTTGAATAGTTCATAGATTCATAACAAGCTTTTACGCGTAAGATAAATATTCTCTAGCAGCTTGTTTTGCATCTCTTTTACTAAGCTTTTAGTTAGTCGTCTCTCTCTCTCTCTCTCTCTCTCTCTCTCTCTCTCTCTCTCTCTCTCTCTCTCTCTCTCTCTCTCTCTCTCTATTTGTGAGAGATCTAGCGTCGAATTGGTGGCCCGATTCAAGTGCTTAGTTGTTTGATATTCTAGACTATAGGAATATTGTCTAGATATCTTTTTGTAAATCCGTTATATTTTATAATGGATATTTCGCCTGTGGCTCGGCAGATTATTTATAATCTGCTAGATTTTATTTGTGTCTTGTGTTATTTACATTCCGCTATTTAGACTCTAAGATAGTTTTTAAATATTGGTTTTGAGTATTGTTACAATACATAGTTACAATATATGTATTTGGTACTAAGTCCCAATCCATACAATTTCATTATTCAGTTATATCAGAGAGCTCTTTAGAATCAATCTTCCTTAATACTCTTTTTAGTGTATGGGAAGTTATTCTTTACTGACTCAAGTCTTTATGTTGTTCAAGAGAATGAATCTCAGATATCAGTCACAACTTTATCCATGGATTCAACTCCTTCACAATGTACAATTCGTGTTAAGGATCAGGACACTTAGAACTTTCATGCTACTTAGAATTCAAGAGTTTTTGGTCGCAACTGTAAGCTAGTGAGTAAGTAGGTAGAAGGCTTGTATACTTGAACGTAACTTGTGTTCAATGTAGTTCTTGGTGTAAGTGTGTCTTTCAAGCATTCTAAGTGGTGATATTTATAGTTCAAAATCATGCCGTTTGAATAGTATCCGTTAGGCATATTCAAATTCAAACTATTGATATCTGAAGATAGTACAGCAGTGAGCTTTGTCTCTTTTCAGTGATTTCCTCTTTTGTTCAGACATCTATATCTGCGTAATAAATGCAGTGTACTATCTTTTGTCCAGTAGTCTCAACGGAACAATGCAAGCTATCTAAGGCTTTGCATGTCCTTACTCAGAGCATTGGGTATTAGAAACCTATAGAAATACTTGTCTTCCAAAGACACATAATTTCTTCAAGGTATCTGAGCCAAGGTATCTGAGGAGACATTTCTCCTTAGTCTTCTGTAATCTTGTGCAGTCTCCTGATCTTCAAAAAATGAGCTCCTTCCTGCTGGATGCTTGCTTCTTGGTCTTCTTCAAAGATATAAAAATTACAATCTGAGACCTAACATCCTATACAAGATTTGCTAGACTGACATACTCAGTAAGCTTCCTCTTTTACAATGTTCAAGTGAACTAAGAGTACTAGTTACCTTTCTGAACAAAGATAAGTCATTAGGGTTTACTGATCAAAATCTAAATAGATAATCCTAACAATCTGAGATGCACTTAAGTAAACGAGAAGCAAGTTACACAGGCCACCGAGCCAAAGGAAGATCGTCCCAAGGAAATGAACTCCACAGAGTCAATAGTTTGCGTCAAGGGATTGGTTGTACCATCTAAACCTAAAAGCTGGAGTGGACCAGCCATTGTCTGAGCTCACCCCACCAGCTTCTAGTCCAGATGGTACAACCCCTTCGAGCAGACAAGAAGTTCCCAAAGTCCGCCAACAAAGAGACTCTGTTGAAATGTTGGTCAATGACAGAAGAACATATAGGTGCATCAAGGGGGCGTGTGTATCTTCGAAGAACAAAAGCTGGAATCGGCCAACCACTCTCCGAGCTCACCCCGCCAACTTTCGGTCCTGAAGATATACCCCCTCCAAGTGTGCAAGGGTGAAGAACTCCTCCAGGGATTGAAACCGCCGAGTCACCAGAATGGTGTCCTCGGTTACCCGCTCTCATGTACGAGTAAGAACCGAGGAGCACTCTAGTAAATGAAAAGCAAGTGATCGAGTAAACAAAGCAGGCGAGAAATCTTCTAGAAAAATCGAGCACCTGTTAAATCACGCGAACATCAGCCACTCAGACTTTAAGGAAAAAAATCACGCTTGGGATTAGAGGGTAAGGTCGATCAAGACCAACGTCACCCAAAGGAGAAAAGAAGAAAAATTTACATGGATGGAATACCTTTAATCTAAGAGATCCACCGAGAAAGGCAAGACGTCAAGGAAGCGAGGGCTAGAGGCAAGCCCAGGCAACACCTCATCGAAGAGGAAAGCTTGAAGACAATCAACTCTGACTGAGCTCCTAACTTCAGGCTCCCGCTATGATGAGTTGTACCCCAACTCAGGAGCGACAACCATTTATCAGAGCCGACAGAAAGCCGAGGCTGGACCTCATCGATTCGAGGAAAGATGCACTAATCAGGCACCTCATCGGACGATAGCTCGCTACGGGCGCATCCTTACATCGAACCATTGGGACTCAACTTGGAGTAAAAGTTAGAGAAGTGGACGACAACTCCTGAAGCTCTATCACCGACAAGGTTTCATTATCAACGTGGAGTCCAGTTGGAGAGGAAGTCACAAAAAAGTACAACCCGATGAGAAAGTCGAGATTGGACCTTATCTCGGTTCGGGGAAAGATGCGCCAATCAAGCAGCTATCGGATAGTAGCTCTCTACGAGCGCATCCTCATACACCGAACCATTGGGACTCAACCTGAAGAAGTAATTGATCCCGTTGATTCTAGCAATGAGACTCCTAGAAAGCAGCCTCGACTGGTCTCCCTATGGGAGTCTCATAGCATAGAATCGTCAAAGATCACTACTAAAGAATCGAAATGACAACTCCAAAAGCTCCGTTATCCACGAAGTTGCATAACCATGTGGAGTCTACTTAGTGAGGATCATCGAAAGAACCGGGACCGACAATCGACCAAGTGAAATCTCGGTGGAGACAAAAGTCCGCCGATGTATGTCATGGTCGATCCCACAGTCAGACGTTGGAGGTATGGAACTGTCGCTATCTGGGTTGTATTTATAGGAGGAGCCCACCAATGGGAGAAAGCCATGTGGCGAACGTTACAACTCCTACTGGGCCGAGTAAAATGGGCCACTTAGACAAGACGAAATAATGAGGCCCAATTATATAGTTTAGTCATCGGACTCGGAGGAATGAGCTCAAGAAATCAAGGAAACCGGCGATAAAAAGGAAAGACTTCAAACATGGAATTGTGGGGGGGGGGGGGGGGGACTTATAATATGTACAAATGAGTAAGGGCGAACTTGACTTTCTTACTGTATTGCGAAGACCGCGGACGTCATCAAGCACTGAGGAAATTTCATTTCCTAACTACAGAAGAAGATCGACCTCCTATAGTCAAGATGGGAGAATTGATATCAAACCACACAAGGAGCTCAACGTTAATCTAGTCTGACCGAACCTACCCAAAAGGGGTCCGACTATACTCCTTACTAAGGAGAATATCTACTCAAAAGAAAAACTGCGGTGGATCAGGACCGACCTCCTATTGTCCTAAAAACCGCCGCGTGATCTAAACGCGCCACTTTACTGCGGCAACGTGTCAAGAGCTAATAGGATCGACCAGACTCCGGGCAAGTCACCTACCCGCAATATTCTTTCTACTCTCTAATCTACTCGGACTCTTAAGTACCGAGAAGACAAGTTGAATCTAAGCCCGGTTTGTCCAAGACAACCGGCTAAAAAAAATCTAACTCCTTACTTCATATTGCAGGTGGATGTCACTCGATGATTCTAATACAATTATTAACTTTACATAAGCTTTAGAATCTTTATTCCGAGGTATAAGTACTTAACCGTTTTCATACCATATCAATAATAGTCGTATATCATTGTTGATAAAAAAAAAACTTGGATTTTGGGTGGATTTTGCCACGTATAGTGATGACTAAGACTCTGTTATATTCGTCTGAACAGAATTAAACTATCTGAATGAATTGAATTAAAATTAATGAGTTTTCAATCACCATAAATTGCCTAAACTGACAACACACGAGGGGGACAGTGAGTGAGTTGACAAACATTATACGCGTTGAGTTGAGTAGTTGAGTTGGAGCAATTTGACGATCGGAAATTAAGAATGGGGAGTAAAGAAGAAACATCACCGGAGTCAATCCTGATTCTCCACGATGCTCTTGTGGTAACCATGAATCCGGAGAGAAACGTCTATCGGAACGGTGCTGTTGCTATTCAAGGCCACACCATTATCGCGGTTGGCCACTCACAGCCTATCATTTCTCACTTCTCCTTTCTTTCACCTCAACTTCTCAATCTCCGCGGCAATTTTTTACTACCTGGTACTCTCTCTCTCTATCATATGCGTTTCATTATATTTTTCTGTGCAGTAATCGCTTTATCACTGAACCCAGAATTGCGATTTTGTATCAATTATATTGGGTTTTTAGATATGTTTCCGTTCGCTAATAATCATCAACAAGGTTTCTAATGATTCTGACATGTATTCTGGATACTTTGTACATAATTTTCATTGGTTTTGGTTAAGCTATCTATGAAATTGTTGGAAATTGTTCGACTTGGTTTGGTAAGCTAGCATATAAGCTAGCTCGTAGCTGATAAGACATTTGGTTTTTATAAAATTGTTTGGTAACTCAATTAGCTATAAATATGGTAAGTAAAAATTAACTTTCTTGGACAAGCTTATGAGATCAGCTAGCAAATTAAATTCATGGGGCGGATAAGTTAGCTGATAAGCTTGTGCTAAAGAGAGTCTAAGTACAAACTTTTACGAGTGACCGAGTCTTGGAGAAACCCATGTCTAACATATATATTTAATTACAAACATCATATATATTTAACTCAAACATCCTATCGTTTGTATAATAAACATGCATGCATTTATAGTTGCATTACCTGCAATTTTAAATATGTGATGTATGTAACTAAACCTGCCATGTTCGTAACTAAACTATCGCGATGTTTGGATGTTTAATTTGGGTCTCTCGCAAAAGTTGCTCTTTTCTAAGATGTTTGCAAGCTTAATTTTGGACAAATGAAATTTGAAGCAAAAGTTTAAATAACTTGTTTTCCAGTTTTGGTTGGTAAAAATTGGAAATGTTCAGGCTATTATGTGCAAATTTTTTATTATGTGCTTTGCTTTTTTTTTTTTTTAACTGTAATAGGTTTCATCAACACGCATGTTCACACATCACAGCAGCTGGCAAGAGGGATAGCTGATGACGTCGACTTGCTCACATGGCTTCATGATCGCATTTGGCCTTACGAATCTAACATGACAGAAGAGGACTCTTACATTTCCACCCTGCTCTGTGGAATCGAGCTCATTCACTCAGGCGTAAGAACTCTAAACAAGAGATTTTCTAATGTTCTAGAATGCAAGTAAATAGTTAACAGATTATTTCATTACTGAAGTTCAGTTATGTGTTGAATTAGGTTACGTGCTTCGCTGAAGCCGGAGGGCAGCATGTGCCAGGAATGGCAAGGGCAGTTGAGTTACTAGGGATACGTGCATGTCTTGCAGAATCAATAATGGATGCTGGTGAGGGGCTGCCACCATCATGGACGGTTAGGACCACAGACGAATGTATTCAGGTTAGCTGCCCATTTCTCTAATTAAGAGCCTTATTGTGGCTGCATCACGGTTATATGGCTCAACCTAGATGTTTAGAGATATTGTTTCTTGGTTAAACTGAACTAATAATATTTCAGTGTAAATTTTTTACCTTTTGTTGTTTCTTTAAGTCCGTATGAACTAATATGGACTTAGACTTGCTCTAAGCAAAAACTAAATCATAAATGAACAAATTGTTACAGTGGATCGATGTACCATTAATGTTGTGTGTTGAATGTAATTATTTGAGGTCTGTCTTGAAACACTAAGTTAGCCCTGCGTTACCTGTGATTTATGATTAAACAAATGTTGCCAGACTTTTTTGCCCAATTCTGATTTGTCTGGAGCAAACAGTCCCAGAAGGATTTGCACACGAAGTACCATAATACTGCGGATGAACGAATCAAAATATGGTTTGGATTGAGGCAAATTATGAATTCAACAGATCATCTGCTCACTAAAACAAGAGATGCTGCTAAGGATCTTAACACTGGAATTCACATGGTATGATTTATGTGTACGTGTCTTCCTATATGATTACCAAAACACCAGTTGTTCACAAAATCTTACCAAGGTTCTTGTTTATGCAATTATTGTACACAACAACTACAAAATGAAGCATGTTGCTGAGATACCATATGAGAACCAACTTGTGATGGAAAGACAAGGAGTTGATCATGGGACTGTTACATATCTTGAGAAAATTGAACTACTCCAGAAGAACTTGCTTGCAGCTCATACAGTTTGGGTCAATGATCATGAGGTATATATGTCCCTTCCTGTTTCTTGCAGTGTTCTTGGATCTTGTTTTTAAATACAGATAGAGACAGGGGCGAACCCATCACCTAGGCTAGCCTAGGCTTTAGCCCGGGGTCCCCCGAGAAAATTACAAAAAAAGAAAAAAGAAAAAGTTAATTATGTTTAAATAATGTGAGTTCACATATTGTAATCAACAAGTTTAAAGTTAGTATGTGTTTTGTAGCTCAGTTGGTAACAACCTTGAAAGTTATTAGCTCTTTTTCAACAACCCGGGTTCAAATTATGCTATTAGCACTCTCTTACTTTCTTTTTTTTTTTCCTTAATTGTTAATATGTTTTGATGAATTATTTCTTAAAATTTGATGGTTTTTCATTTTTTCCATTTGAGAACTAGTTTTATTTATCTTCTTTTTATTTTATAATGTAAGAGCAACTGTTGTATAACACTTTATTTTACTAAATAATAAGAAAAACCACATATGAATTTTTCCCATATTACTCGTTTATATATATTCTTTTAATTATCTTCTACTTAGAAAAATAATATGTTCATTTTCTTCTTCCAGCATATTTTTATTCGCTAGTTTTTAAAAAGATTTGTAATCAACTGTTCATTTGTTCATAGAGATGATTGATCCTAACAGGCATTATCCTTGGATCTTGGACATAAATCAACTGTTTTTCGAAGTTGATTTTGAATTCAAATTTCTATCTCATGTAACAATCATCAGGTTGGTTTACTTTCAAAAGCAGGGGTGAAAGTATCACATTGCCCAGCTGCTGCAATGCATATGCTCGGGTTCGCGCCCGTTAAAGAAATGCTCGAGGCTGGTGTCTGCGTCTCTTTAGGCACGGATGGTGCGCCATCAAACAATAGGATGAGCATCGGTAACTTCAACTTGGCTATTTTGTGCACCATTAAAGTTTCTTTTATCAACATTTTGATAACGAAGACTTCTACTGATATCAAGATTCCAGCCCGGAAGAGTCTTATTTCTGGTTTTTCTCGCACAAAATCTGGAAAAACCGGTTCTCGTTTAAGATTCTTGAAAACACAATAAACAGGAAATCTAGCCTCTCTGATTATTGCAACAAAGGATCACTTCTGTTTATCCTGCTGCCTAATTTTGCTTCATTAATTCAAAATTTTAAAGACTCTCTTCTGTCTATCTCTACTCTCTCTCTCTCTAGACCTCTGTTGTTAAAGATTCTAAGTACTCAGCAAAATCAACCAATTTGTGTGTGTCTATGTGAGAAAGAGAAGCAATTCAAGCTAAGTAGTGAGGAGAGAAGCAAAGATTCTATGGAGTACAAACGGATACACAAAGTTGAGTGTTTATATATTGCAGACTGGAATGATTTCGCCTAGTAATTTAAGGATGAAGCTAATAGACTCCAATAATCCGAAGAAGAAAGGTGGATCGAACAATAACTCGTCCAGGACCTCTCCTGTGAGGGTTGAAGATATGAACAGCTTGTTGCAAGCTGGACTGAAGAAGATTCAAGTTTAGCAGTTCCACCAAGTCTGATACTACTTCTATGCAAGAGTCAATTCCGAGTGATGGAAATTCGATACAATCGAAGGAGCCCTTGCCTCGAAAAATGCAGCTAGCTTCAAGTTCAAAGGGTGATTCCGGTAATTCTAGTTCGGTCCATCCAGTTAGAGCATATGAGGAAGAAACTCTTGATTATGATAGTACATCAAGCTTTGAGTTCCACAAAGGAGAAAGATCACTTCATCATTCGTTGACAAGATCTTTCTCAAGTCCGATGTCGTCTAAATGAAATGATGCGGAGAAATGGATTTTGAACAGGCAAAATGGACCGCAGAACAATATCATCATCTCCCTTTGTCTGCTGCGGTTGGTCGTAATTGAAACGGAAGTTTCTGAGATAAGCTGCTACAAATTTAGTGGTAGATACAACCCATCAGCATTATTGGCTGAATGTGGGATCTATTTATAACAAAGACAATTAAGCCTTAGGATGTATGGGTGTGCAATTATACTTGTTTCATTTTATAACCTGTATAGTTGGATAAAAATGAATGCTGATTTTGGTATTTATCATCTAAAAAAAATTCAAAATTTTTAATGCTTCTATTCTGTGCAGTGGATGAGATGTACCTTGCATCTCTGATCAACAAAGGACGAGAAGTTTTTAGCAAGGGAACCACAGATCCTACTGTTTTGCCGGCGGAAACTATTCTTGGAATGGCTACAATAAATGGTGCGGAATCCTTGCTCTGGGAGAAAGAAATTGGATCCCTTGAGGTGGGAAAAAGGGTGAGTTCCTCTATTCATATTGCTCTATCTGAAGTCTGAACTAAAAGGGAAAAAAAATGACAACATCTTTAGTTCTCATTTACGCATATCATATTTCTGTGAAATCTGTACAGGCTGATTTGATCGTGGTCAATCCTAATTCTTGGTCGATGATGCCTGTTCATGATTCGTACGCCTCCTCACCCCTCAAATGACACTAATTTGTAGAAAATAAAAGCCTTCAATCAGGCTATCTCTACTCTTTAAGGAATTTTTAACTGAACTGAAAAGAACTGACAATGCAAAGCTGTTGTTGCAGCATCTCCAGCCTTGTCTATAGCATGAGAACAGAAAACATTTCTTCTGTCATGTGCAACGGCCGATGGATAATGGTAGACAGGAAAATCACGACAGTGAACGAGGTATGTTCTTGTTACCTGCCAATGTTAGACTATGAACTACTTTACTCCATCTGCTGAATTCTTGGTTATCTGAAACTGAACTGGCAGGATGAAGTTGTAGTAATGGCCAAGAACGCTTCATATGATCTTTTGAAACGTGCAGGCATCCGAATTCCGAGCAGAATGAATTTTCTGTGAACATACAAAGACTTCTGCATAATGTTAGCCCTACAAATGGAGTTCAAGTATCATCTTATGGAACTTGATTAATGGACATATCTATTTGGTTGATTGTCAAATATTGTGAAAATTGCCAAAATTATACGTGCAACATCCTAATATGCATAATGTAGTATGATTGCCAAAGAAAATCCGATAATGAAATTAGCATCCTATAGTTTGCAAATTTTGTTGCTCAGTGTTGCCATAAAATTGCACAATCTACACTTCTAGAGGTGGCTGTATTTACTAACAAGGTCTCATGCATGGACGAGGTAATCTGTGGGTTGTTTCATACATGTACGAAGTAATGGGGCAGGGTCATCAGCGAGTGTTTCAAGTTTGATTAGATAGGATTTCACCACTTCTTCGGGGATTACAAAAGTTCGACTCGGATCCCATGTTAAGTTAGCGTGTGAATGCTTTGGAATCTGTAGCAAAAAAGCTGATAAGCTTTGGGTACGATGGGTACATAGCTACTATAGCAAAGACCGTGATGTTATGACTATGAGAATACCACAGACTTGTTCGTGGATACTCAGGCATATTTTGAAACAGAGACATATTGTTGAACACAGTTCCTGCTGGTTGGACTTCTTGCGCGCAGGTATGTTTAGTACAGTTGCTTTGTATCGTGAATTACATGGTAACAAGGTTGTTGTGGTGTGGAGGAGTGTTTTCTTTAGCACTGTTGCGAGGCCTCAAGTGCTTTTTATCCTCTGGCTCTGCTTTCTGGGTCGTATGCCAACGAAAGATAGATTACACAAATTTGGTATTCATACGGATGGAGTTTGTGTTTTCTGTTCTGCAGTTGAGACATTGGATCACCTCTTTTTTGCGTGTCCTGTGGCTAAGGATATTTGGATCCGAGTTTTGCAGTGGATGAATATTTTCCATAGACCATTGGTTTGGAATATGGAACAAACATGGATAAGTAGTATGACTCGCAAAAAAGGAGGGAAGAGTAGTTTATTGAAGATGGCGATTGCTGAAACCATTTATGGGTTATGGAAATGCCGGAATGAGATGATATTTGCACAATCCACACTGAATCTGACTGGCTTATTTGTGAAAATATTCCATACCATTGTCCAGAGAAGTTCTTTACATGGGCGCGTACATATTTATGTACGGGCTTTACATCTGAACTAGATTGATTGTTTTGTGACTGTTGGTTAGATAGGCTTTCTTTTCACCTGGATCGCTTTTGATCAGTTTGTACCTACTTGTTTTGGATAATGAGAAAGTATAGTTCTTTGTTCCAAAAAAAAAAAGAAAAAGTAATGAGCTTCAAGTTTTTTTTCCTAGTCAACTGTGAAGTAAAATGTAAATTTTTGTTGGTACAATATGATTTAAAGTCTAGAGGGGTAAAACAATTAGTGAAATTAATTACAAATTATATCTTTTACTAAATTTTTTTTTTTTTTAGCAGAATAACTGATATATATTTCTTCAAACAATCAAGATACATCAAGGTTTAAGAAAGGTAACACATCCGAACCAAAACACTCATCCTCACAATTCTTAGCAAGCAAATGTGCCACTTTATTACCATTCCTACGAACAAAACAGAAAGAAAAAGAGTTTAAAGATGGGACTAATGTTTTGGTTTCATCAACTAAGCCTCCAATATCAGATAATGAAGGGCCTGGTTGTCGTAATTGTGTCACCAAACTCAAGCAATCTCCCTCGAACAGAACATGTTGTAGATTTAATCTTTGAGCCATAAGAACAGCCATCCGAACAGCACATGCCTCAGCCACTTTAGGATTTTGTACAAATTTCACTAATTGTTGTTGCCACGCAATAACATGTCCATGGTTGTCCCGTACAACAGCCCCTAATCCCGCCCGTGGTGGGTCAAGAAAAATTGCAGCGTCATATTAACTTTATACCAACCTGGAGGTGGTGCTGACCATGAGACAATGACTTCAGGCGGCCGACAATGCTGTAAATTAAGCCGGGCTGCTTTGAATCTTTTCACCAAATCTTGAACAAAAAATGCAGATTCCGACGAGTCATATGTGACATGTTCATGGACCTTTTTGTCCATAATCCCCAGCATGAAACAACAAATAATACCAGCTCCCCATCCTTCGCCTTACTTCGTACCTGACCAAACCAATCTTCAATCCTAGACGAAGAATCTGCAGCAACAATATGATTAGGCAGCGAAGAGAGGGCCCAAAATAACCTTGCATAAGCACAATCTCGAAAAATATGGACCAGAGATTCATTGTCTAATCGACACACGTGACACACATCAATCACATCGATTCCTCTATGTTGCAAATTTGAAGTAATAGGTAAAGAATTCTTAAGAACCCGCCAAATGAAAATCTTCACTTTATTAGGAATATTAAGTTTCCACACCCATACCCAATTCTGCTGAATATTAGACTACATTGTCCCTGCCATGAACTAATTTGTTGTGACTTCATTCTTCTCATAAGATAATAAGTTGTCCTGACAGAATAAAACCCATGATTTGTACAACTCCACACCCGAACATCACAAGAAGAAAGACCATTTAGTGGAATCTGCAAAATTGAAAGGGAATCCTCCTCCCAGAAAATAGATTTAACTAAATCTTCTTTCCAACACATAGACTCATGATCAATAAGAGAAGCAACAGAAGTGTCAGTCAAACCACGCAAATTTGGAGTAAAAGGAGTATGACAATTTTCTCTTGGAATCCACTTATCTTTCCAAATATCAACATTTCTCCCATTCCCGATTCTCCAACGAACACCCTGTCTAACCATATCCAAAACATAACAAATACTTTTCCAAGTAAACGAAGCACTACTTTTAGAGGAAGCATCCAACACATCACAAGTAGGAAAATACTTTGCTTTAAGGACACGACTAAATCTATTTACCTATACAAATTCTCAACTTGTATAACCTTGAGTTTGATTCCTCTTGGGCTAAGTACTTCTAACTCATCCAAGGAATTTTACTCATTCTTCCAGACTGAGTAGTTCCTTCGTTACAAGGGGTTTTACTTAAAAATTGGGAGATTAAGTAGTTCCTCTCTTCTTCATTTCCTTCATGCTTTTTTTGCTTCAATATAGTGTCATCCTAATGGCCTAATTAGTTTGGTGTATATGAGGTTGATTGAACTTCTAGGATGATTGGTAGCGTGTGTTTTGACACATTTTGCAAAGCCCGCGTGTTTTTACGGGCTGCGTTCGAAAATACCCACTGACTGCGTTTTGTTTTACATTCAAATACGTTTCTAACTGCATTTCGAAGGAAAATGGAATCTATGAAACTAGTTTATGACCCGTTGATACTCGACAGGTATAGTAAAAAAATAATTAAGTATATGGAATCATACAGTAATTACAACATTTTTGTAATGCCCCGTCCCCTTGCGAGCAAAGGCTCGACCCTTTGTGCCATCACGATCATGGACTGTTATTTGGGTGATATGCTGGCCCATTGTACCAACACATGTTCTTTCCCGCACTTTATCCCCACTCGTGCACGCAACGATAGACTTTTACCAGTTGGTCATCCATCCTAAAATTGCTCCAGAGCATGCATGTTTAAGTCTAAAGCTCTTATGGATGGATTTTCGAAAAGAAAGGTTCACATTGTTGGTATGAGTAGCGTTCACGATCCTTTAAGCTCTCTGAAAATTTATCTTAAACTTTGAGGCATTACATTTTTAGTTTGTCTATGATGGACTCATCATCACACTAAAAACGATAAACTTTTTATTTGCGTCTACTTCATACATCACTTTTACCTCGATTATAAGAGTAGTGACTCTCAATCCCGTATCATTGCAAAATTTTAATGCATAACTAATATTCCTCAAAAGTTTGGCCAATCTTTAGCATGATCTCTGATAAGCCACACCTGAGTAATTAATCGTATGTATTAATGAATTAAGCTGAGAAGACCTTTTCCAATCAAGTCTTTTAAACGGGTCGAGTTCTATCTAACCCATTCCGAACCCAAACGGTATCTATTCAAAATAATGGCGTACGGATCGGGTATACACCTCACCCGTTCCATACCGGTGAAACATGTTCCAAACCTGACCCGAGAAAAGTATATGATAAAAGTTACTGAAACATGTGAAAAGGTATATTTCATGAAATAAAAAATGATGTTAGAGAAATAATTATATTTTATGTGCACACCGCCGAAAAGAAATTTCACCATAGGATGTGAATTCGTACCCCCAAGTGAGGTTATTGGGAACCCGCTTAATTGTGATTTTATACTTTTGTTATTTTGATTCGGGTTGCACGTGCTCATTTTATAAACCCGTACACATTGATAAATAACAACTAACGGTTGGGTATGGGTTGTGGAACCTTGATATTTATAGGGTTCCAAGGTGTCGTTTTTAAAATGGTTCGGATCTCATTAGACCCTAACCCGTTTAAAAGTTTATTCCAACCCATTAGAAATATCATCCATCTTATTTATAAGAGAAAATTACATATATTACCCCTTAAATATAGCCTCTTTGCACATTGGTACCCGGAATGCAGCTATTACAGATTAGTCCAAAGGTCAAATTTAAAAACTAAACCCAAAAGTCAACCTTTTCACCTATTTTATCTTTTCTTTATAATTCAATAATTACATTAATTTTATTTTATTGCAAAATAAGCACAACACTTTCAATTTCTTATAAAAAAAACCCAAAAATTTTACTTATTAAAATTCCAATCCTTCTTCTTCCCTACCACACCACCACCTCCAATCAACTTCTTCCCTACAAATTCCAATGACCTTCTCCTCCACCACCACTAACCATCTTCGTCCCACCACCACCACCACAACTTAATTCGCCGGCATATCCGGAAGGATCAGGAGCTTTCCCCGAAGCAATAGAGCTTCCATGGCAGAAGCACGGGAGCAACATTGCTTCCGCCATGGAAGCTCTGCTCTCAACTGAACTGATTGGAACTGGCTGAATTGAACTGAAATTAATGAGTATTAAGATGAAAAGAACAGAGCATGAGTCTCTTTAAAATGATATAGATAAACTTGTGAAACACTCTTTGCACAATATGTTGTTGATGTATCATATGTATTCCATCTTATGCACAAATTAATACTTACATAGCCTTTGTATTGGTGACCCTAAATAAAGCAAAACTGACTTTGGCGTAATACATGTGTAATTAATACATACATAGCCTTTGTATTGGATGACCCTAAATAAAGCAACATTTAACTGACTTTGGCTTAATACATGTGTGGAGCGGTACATTCTGGGGTTGGAAATAGATTGTCTCTAACTTTTGCTTATCGTCATAACAAAGCAAATTGATATAGATAATATCTCGTATTGAAATTGAGAGGTTAGTTTGATTCGTTTCATGGGCATATCGTCACCTCAAATATGATAAGCTTTTGGCCTGCATTTATTTCATACATCACTTTTGACTCGGTTATATGCTCAATCTCGTGCCATTGTACAACTCTAAAAGGCTAATCAATATTCCTCAAAAGGATGACTGTATATTCAACCTTTATATATAACGATCTATGATTAGCTGCAAATTAATCATATTAAGTAATACAAATGATAAGATCGCATTCAATCTATGCTTTTAAATGGGCCAGGGTTTATTTAACCCATGCAAACCCGTACAAACACTCATTCTACGATGGTGTCCAGGTCCAGATCGAGTATATACCTGAACTTGTTCCATCCCCAACCCAACACGACTCGTCAACCTGATAAAGACCCACACTACAACATAGTTTATGATTATGTTAGTGAAATAGTTATTAATTTTTACAGTAGTGGGTGGGATCGTGTGGACCCATCAGTATATATGAAAAGTTATGTTACTGAAATAATAATATTTTTTGGGGAATGGGCAGTAAGGGGGGACCAACCTATCCAAAAAAAAAAAGACCGAACCAAACTGGTGAGAATATTAGTGATTTTTTTTTGCGGGGGGGGGGGGGGGGGGGGAATGGTGGCGACGGCGTAATTGATTAGGAAATCCTTATCAGTTAATAATATTGTACTAAGCAACTCTTTTGGTTCCAATCAATTAGCATCGTAATTGACCTTGCTTTCTTTCCGCACTCAAGTACTTGACACATTAATCGAGCATTTTCTGTATAACATATCCATTGATCTCATTGAATATGTCAAATGTATGGTTGTGCCTTACCCATACCAAATTATGAATAGGACGTTCTATATTAGTTCAACTTTATTACATTCACTGTCGCTGGTAAACACCAACTTCTTAAAATGGTCCAAGTTATATGTACACAATTACAATACATTCAAACAAAAAGGTCAACTTTTTTCCTTTAGCGACCACATTTATTCGGTTGTACAAAATTGCAAATTGTATAGTTTATTTTAGTACACTTTAACTTCCATTATAATTCCCAGGAAGATAATGATTCAAACGTTCAACAAATATTACATCTACCGTAAAATTCACATCATATTTTCAAAAAATCCTAATATTATAAAAATTTTTAAAAATTATTAAAAGAATTGAAAATAACTTTAGAAAAAGACATTAAAAATTAAAAAGGTAAAATATTAGAGCTTCCATGGGCTTCGATTAGGAGCTGATACAACTTCCGATCGGAGTTACAACAGCTTTGTCTGGGAGATGTAAAAGTTTGGAGCTTTTAAAAGCTTCGATATGGGACCGTTAGTAGCTCCCAGACCAGAGATGTTACAGGCTCCGAGTAAGGAGTTGTTTAACAACTACAGTGACTATGTTGTACTCCATCATTGGAGCTATAGTTCGGTACCTGAATTAATTTATTTAGAAGAAATAAAGTTGGAAAAAAACTTGGTGGGACAGTTTTTCAAATAAAAAACTTAAAGGATCATTTTGGTTTTTTGCTGAGAAAGTCAAATATCAACAAAAAATTGAATTTCGGGTGTCGTTATAATTTTTGTCCAAATACAGTGTCCCTGTAACACGTGGCTGGTTAATTAAGCGACACATGTCACTTTGCAAATTAACATTTTTAATGGATAAAATTGCAGATAAAATTATTTTATTTTAATATCAAATAATTACCACATTGGTTAAACAATTATGAAAAAAAGGTGCCACACATATTTTCATATAAGCTCGGAGGCATTATGCTATTTTGGGGTGTGTTACATGATAACTTTTTTTAAGCTCACTTGGTCGACGACTCGACGTAAGTAGAGGTTTGCATAGGAATTGAGTTAAGTGAAATTGTTGTGTTTGCAAATGATTATAAAAAGTGATTTATATGCGTTTCTACCTCTATAGCTAGACAACTATTTGGTGTTGGTTTCGCTGCCTATGTGTTTGATTCTCTAAAATTAAGTAGACTAACTTATTTAGCTAAAAACATGAAAGGAGAATTAAAACAACAAAAAAGTATGGAATGTTAAATGAAATAATTTATTGTTAATTAATTATTTAATTATGATATTATTGTCTATATAGGTAAAAAAAACACCAACGCTTTACACTCATAATCAACCTTTTCAAAATTTAAATAAAATTAAGTCAAAAATAATTTATGTTACCATCACCACAATATAGCACACTCTCCGCATTAGCTTTATCGAAATCATTTCATTAACGAAGGTTAATACTCCCCTTTATACACTCATAGTATATCTTACCCCTTTAGGTGTTTCGTACAACTTATTACATTGCCAGTATCAAATATGAAAACTACCAACAAATATTAAATAATTAAAAAATTTCCTTTTAGGCTAAAATTACACATTTTGTCAATAATTTTTTTTCTCCTCACACAAATGCTAGGTAGAAGGATTCACGCATATATATGTTATATGTAATATTTTGGTGAAATTGTGAATTTGATCAATAAAATGGATGGAAGGCAGACATATATCCGTACTATACTGGTATATGTAAGTTTGATGATTAAATTTTTTTTAATTGATTTGGAAGATGTGGAGTATATATATGACCAACATTTATTGTAACATGGAGCATTAATTAATTTAGACATATATGCTAAATTAAGGATAGATTTAAGGAAATAAGTTAATTAGGTTTGAACATTTGAGAGTTGAGACAATCAATTTGGTCCAACTCAAACCACATTAGCATAATTAAATAAAATGGACCAATCAGAATCAAGGAATTTGACATGCTTCAAAAGTATGGACCAATCATAACATAGA
The DNA here is from genome assembly GCA_026545765.1 of Plantago major. Taxonomy (NCBI): domain Eukaryota; kingdom Viridiplantae; phylum Streptophyta; class Magnoliopsida; order Lamiales; family Plantaginaceae; genus Plantago; species Plantago major. Next base: position 57,584,091 of record CM048841.1, read on the forward strand.
GATTTGCCACATAATTAATTGATGTGGACAATCTAGAATGGCTCAAAATCTTTTTTTATTAATGTATTATATTATATAGATACATATCCCAAAAGCGCTACCAAGCAACAAATTTCACGGCTAAAATGCATTTTCACCTTAAAAATCAAAAAATGCTAATATATGTGATTTAAAAGGGGTATTTATGCGTAGCCCACTATATTCTTAGATTTTCTTAGGGTCCATACCACTTCACAATACTTTCTACCAAACAACATACCGGTGGGGTTACAAGGGGTTATACGTCCTGAAGACCGTGAAACATCACCCCGTACCACTTATCAAACACTACCTAAAAGCATTGATCGGATGGAGGTACATTCCGAAGCGAATCATACTTTAAATCCCCCTTATATTTCACATGTGTTTTCACCTTGTAAATGTTCTTCATTTGTGGTAATAGTGGAGCCGAATATGGTTAGTGTTAGATAAATTAATATAAGTGGATTAGTTCCACACCTCTTTATAAGTTCGAGCTTTTAGATGAGATGGAATTCTATCATGGTATCAAAGCCTCTGGGTCACGCCCAACCTGGGTTCGAATCTCCACAAAGACAATCTCCGCCCCATATTAAATTTCCACTCGAATGGCCTCCCCAAAGAGGTTGAAATCGGCCACGAGTGCGGGAGAGTGTTGGAGTATTAATATAAATGACTAGATTCCACACCTCTCTACAAGTTCGAGCTTTTAGATGAGATGGAATTCTATCATTTAGCACGGTAATTAAAGGCATGATCATTTTATTTGAGGGCGTGAGCCGTAAACTTATACTCAATCTTAGATTGATTTACCTTGTGTGCCTTAAGATGATTCCTATCCATCTAAGTGCGTTTAGTAGTCTAGCTCATCCAAGGGGTCTTGCTCAATCTCCAATATTGAATAGTTGCTCCTTTAGACCTTCGACGTCGGAGCCACTAGAGTTGCAACCTGATGGAACGCTCAATGGCGTCCCACCAGGTTACATCAGCGGATTTTATCTTTTTTATTTTTAATATTTGCTTTTCCTTTTCCATTATGCTTTTCTTTACTTTTCTATTTTGCTCTATTTTCTATTTTCCATTTGTTTTGTAATTTTTTCTATGTCCGTGTATTTTGTTTGTTATTTATTTTTCTTTTGGGCCTTCTTTATTTTTAAATTGTTTTGTTTGGTTATTGTAAATTCAATAACAATAACATTTGAAACAATATAAATACACTTGTATATAAAACACCACTTGAAAATTTTAAAATACAAAATGTCTATAAATGAAAAGAATACTTGAAAAAAAATTGCATGTTATTATAAAAGTAAGACACGGGTGGAAAATTTATTGTTTTAGATTTTATTAACATACAAGGAAGTGTGTTTGTTTTTAGGTTATGACGAATAGTTGTTATATGTAGTGTTTTGATATATTGTTTTAAATTTTAATTAAGGTATGTGTGTTTAAAAATTTTCAATCTTGTTGTAATTTTATTTTTTAAGTAAGTACTGTAGATTTTATTTTCAAGTATTTTAATTTATTTAAACTTAATGTGATGTTATTATAATTAATTAGAATGAAGTTTGCAAATAAATGATAAATAAAAATGAAATAGGAGGTGAAGTTTAAAAAGAACGTGAAAAGTAAAGGTAAAAATTGAGTTCACTATTAGAGAAGATTTAGAGTTTGGATGATATGTGAGTGAAATGATGACGTAACTTAGACATAGGAATTTAGGAGAGTTGCACCTTGGAGATGGTCTTACACGGGTTTTTACTTAATCCTTTGGAGATTAAGTAGTTCCTCTATTCTTCATTTCGTTCATGTCTTTTTCACTTCTCAATATGGCCTATATAGGTGTGTTTTAAAGATTGACCGCTCTTGTGGGGGTGATTGGTAGCATCTGTTTCGGCCCAAACGCGTTTCACAAACCCCACGTGTTTTTACAGAAATGCCTAATTCTTTCCCCTACCTTTCACTGATGATTTTCACTTTGTAAAGCCGCTTCTACTGTAGTAATAGTGGAGCCGGATCTACTTGGTAATGTAAGGTAGTGATTGGTTGTGTGTTGTGCTATTTAAAGGCCGACCACACATTATTAGGTGATTGGTAGTGTGCATTCATCTTAAACGCACATCTCTCGATCATGCATTTCGCCCGACTGCATCTGAAACCCGCATGGTTGTGCGATTCAAAATGCTCATGGACCCACGTGCAATTCAGAATAACGACTAAATGTGCATTTCGCTGATGACTTGAATTGCATATGCGCATCTAAAATGGACTACCAATCATCGCGTTTCATGATGTTTTATGATCAATGCGCGATTCAACAACTTAAAATCTTGATCGGACCGGGGAGATGTGCAATTGAGAACCTTTTATCATGGGGCGTGTTAAACGCAGAACACTTTTCTAATATTTTGCAATTGTACCAAAATTATAGTAAATTATAAAACAATCCACTAACTTCAAAATAATACAAGTTTATCTAAAAACATTTTAAATTTTGCATTTGAACTACCTTACATACACTTCCTCCTTTAATATTCGAACGAACACAATCGATGAAAAGAATCATCAAGGTTAGTTCTTTTACATTTCCGTTCGTCAATTTCGAAATTCGCCGGAGCTCTGACATATGGGCCAAATTGGCCGAATTCGCAGCAGCTCCGGTGACGGGGCAGCTGCGAATCCGACAAAGCTCCAATCGGAAGCCTTGAAAAGCTCCGATCGGAGCTTGTGATTCTGCTCCGATCGGAGCTTCAAAGCTCGACGAACCCGGTTACGAGTCGATCGATCGAGAACCGAAGTTCTCGAGAACCGGTCTGTTAGAACCGGTTATTAAGAGAACCTGGTTCATCCCAGAACCGGTTTTTAGCTTCTTTTTTTTTTTGTTTCTTTGGTTATTTCTGTTAACCAGATCCGGTTATGACGAGAACCGGTCCGGTTTAACACCTTTTTTTCTTGCTTTTTTCTACTAATTGTTCTCGATTATTTGGTCTAAATTTTGCCTAATGTTTCATGAACATGTTGTAATTATTCTACTTATATCATAATGTTTTATTATGCATGTTATAATTATTGTAAATTATTCTAGCAAGTTTTATTATATATGTGACCTAATTTTGTATTATACATGTATAATAATTGTTGTTATGTAATTATGTGTATTTCTTCTCATATTTTGCATGTCGTTTTGGTTGGTACGGATTCTTTGTTGATTTCTTTTGTTTATTGTTTAATGTAGATGGATAAGGGTCGATCTGGAAAACAGAGAGTAGTAGCTGATAATTCCGGACTTCTCCATGGTCGAATTGTTACCGGATCACGTTGGAAGTGAGCCATAGATGACAGAGTGGCTGCTAGGGATGTAACTTCGACGCCGATGTATGCCAATTTTGCGTGATTACCAAGTGCATGGTTGTGCTTGCCTCTACCGTCGCTCGTTTGTACAACCCATCGACCCTCACCAATTCTTTTAAGCTTCAATTGAAATGGGCAACCATTCTTCTTCGTCCCACTTGATGTTCGGGGAACAACATCAACTCTATCAGTGGTTGTAGTATGGTACTTCCCACTGCATTCACAACCAATGTAGACACGGTTCTGGTTTGAGGTTATCACCGTAAAAAACATGTTGTTTTCCCGATCGATGCGTGTTACTTGATCTTCAGCATCTTCTCTACAACCAAATGTACCCATACTTTGAAACAAGTGGTTATGATCTTCATGCTCATTGTCGTCCTCCTCGACCCCATCATAACCCGGCCCAAAAATGCCTTCATCACCATCATCATACTCCGGTGAAGGTATAAAATATCTTGGTTCGTCATCATTTAAGGGAGGTTCTTCATCTGAATCTGTTGAATATCTATCCGGATCAATATATGGATTACTCTGACAAATTCAAACATAAGATCAATGTCAGAAACAAATAAAAACAAATTTAATCAAATCATATACGCTAAAACAATATAACTAATCACTTTTTTAAAAAGTATTAGTAAAAAACTGTCCAAAATATAGTTTAATTACTTAAAAAGAAAAAAAATTAAAAAACGACTTAAAACGGACAGGAGCCCAGGCGGGCTGGTAGCCCTCGGTGTGACCGATTCAGCGTCTGGCAAATTTGCCAGAGCTGTTGTGTCGTCGGCCTCAGCGTCACAGTCACGTTGGGTTGACCCGATACGTTCTGATTTTTTTTGTTTTTTTTTTAAAAATTTTAATGAAATCTTAATTAATTTAAAAATACGAACGCAATAAAATAATAATAAACAACTATAAAATATTAAATTAAGACAATGAACAAATTATTACCTCTTCTGATTCGTCATAGTTGGCAAAGTCCGGCTAATACTTGGAAGGCATGAGTTTTTGTTCTCGTATTGTGTTGTTATATGTTTACGATTATATAATTGTGAAAATGTGGGATTTTGTGGAATATAACATAAATATGGGACCAATTTTCATATTTATACTACTTAAGGTACTTTTTACAATATATTAAAAAGTGTTATGCGTTTAGTAAAAATTGTTAAATGTTTAACAATTATCATCACTGTCAAAATTTGATTTGAGAGAGTGCAGTTGGCCGTTATCTGAGCAGAGCTCGATGAAAAAATGGGTGCAATCGTCAACCCTTCCTTTCTTATCCAGCACCACCCAATCGCCTCCGCTGTCCACTCCATCAGCCACCGCAAGCTAGTGTACTGCTCACCAGCTTCCACCATCAAACTTCAACATTCATTTTCCATTTCAGCTGCCACCAAAGTCTCGACCGGCCGCTCCGGTTCGCTAGCTTCTTCTCCGGCTCTCTCACTCGACAAAATCGACGTCAATCCGCCCAAAGGTACTCGTGATTTCCCCCCTGAAGAGATGAGGCTCAGGAATTGGCTTTTTGACAACTTCCGTCAGGTACTACTACTAGTACCAGTAGCTTAATTTCATTCGTTTTGCTTTGCTTTTGTTTGATTTCACTAATTGCTTACAATCATAGGTGTCCAATTTGTTTGGTTTCGAAGAGATTGATTTCCCTGTGCTTGAGTCTGAGGCCTTGTTTGTCAGGAAAGCTGGAGAGGAGATTAAAGAACAGGTCTCCTTCTTTCTTTCTCTCTCTATGTATGTTATCTCAGTCTAGATATGCCTGGTTTCAAATCTCAGGGTACTTATCATGCTTTTTGTCTGGCATGGATTAAGCTCTACTGCTTTGAAGATCGTGGCAACCGTCGAGTGGCGTTAAGACCAGAACTTACCCCCTCTTTGGCAAGGCTTGTTATACAGAAAGGGTAGGGCAGATATATGTAATGTACTATGTTCAGTGAAATTTCGGCCTTCATTATCCAGCTTGATCTCTTTGTTTCAATTATTTGATATGACAACATATACTTTATATACTCCCTCAGTCCCAGAGAAGTTTACCATATTACAATTTGAGGCATCCTGGTAGAATGGTACCACTATGGATATTGCCATTGTGTAACCATCAGTACCCTTATAACACACATGGCCACATGCTTACCACACTTTATCTATTCTTTATTCAATCAATGCCGCACTTACATTATTTGTTCGTTCTTTACTACACCAACCAACCCCACTACCAATACATTCCTTATTTTTGTTTAAAAAGGTAAATGATACCATTGTTCCTGGAGGGAGTACATTACTCAGATATCCATGTACAGATGCTATTTTGATCTTAATTTTTTTTTCCTCCAGAAAATCTGTATCCCTTCCGTTGAAATGGTTTGCTATAGGGCAGTGCTGGCGGTATGAACGAATGACCAGGGGTCGCCGTCGTGAGCATTACCAATGGAACATGGATATTATAGGTGTACCTGGTGTTACTGTATGTATGCTACTTATTCTTTTTCTCCTATCATGCTAATCATGCTCTTCCTAGAAGTATTTTACAGTAAGTGCGAATTCTCTTGATTTTAAAGTTAACGTGTTGAACTATTATTTTGATTCTATGACTCTGAGGTTTTTGTAACAAAAGATATATCATGTTTTGTAGAGTACTTCATTATAGTTTCTAAACATGACATCTCAGACCAAAAATATGGTTTGACAGCATGCTTCAAGTCCACACGTTTTAGTTACTTGGGGATTTTCTGATTATTAGTTTATGTTATGCAATCATCTGCTGGTTTAGTTACTCTGATTATTTAACAAATCTTCTGGTTTTCGGACACATCTAATTAAAATCTGGAAGGGACTTTCTTCTTCTGGAATTTATTGTTACTGTTTGGTTGAAGTTAAAATTTCACTTGATTTCCATCTGAAGCAACTTCACAAGGTCAAGTATTATGGTCAAACTAAAGTTCAGAAGAGGGTAGCTTGGAAACTTTCTGAGCAATTGAAACTCTAGCAGTTTATTAAGGCTCATTGCATCATCCAATTATGACTCCTGTTAAGTTCTGATGGTTTGTAGCATAGTGTGTTTATTTTGTACTATAAGTGGATGTTCTTACCTTTTCTTTTTGTTCTTTTGTGTTTTTCATTAATTTCATCAATAGCATTGTAGACGAAACACAGTTTTGAGTTTAAAGTCTCCTTTGGGGTTTATTGTGAAGGAAGTAAAGTCAAAGAATTGTTTGTAATATCTCTAATATCCAAATCACTTCTCATCTGCTGTTTCACCTTTGAAGGAACCTGATTTATTGCATTTTTACAATATTTGAGAAACTATGTTGTTTGAGCTTCCTCTTACTGTACTGTATAATCTTTGCCTTTTAAGTATTGATCTTAATGAACTTCCTTTCAGGCTGAAGCAGAGCTGATTTATTCTATTGTCACCTTTTTCAAGCGCATTGGAATCACATCATCAGATGTGGGATTTAAAGTTTCTAGTCGAAAGGTGTGAACTAGCATATATTTTGTTTTTTAAATGATTCAAAATATGGAGGTGATCTGTACTTTGATGAACTGGTTTGGTCACTGTTATCATCGCCACTAGGATGATATTCTCCATTGAGATTTATCGACTTCTGAATATTTTTTTTCCGACTTCACATCCATGTTTAAGCCATTTGTTGTGTATACCAAACGTGACCCTACAATCAGGCTAGACAAGGTGATAAACATATGAATCTTATGTTTTTTTAACCTGAATAAATTCTTTATCGTGCTATAATCTCCTGTTTCACGATCATTTTTTATCATGTCACACCTTCAATTTGAAATGGTAAAGCAGTCTTTTCACCGATTTGAAATGGAATTTTGATGTTTATCATGTAATGTTCTTTCTACTCGCCTACTCGGTCTGTTTCTGTGTGTTGCCTTTAATTTTGATTATTCATCTCTAACAATTTCGTAGGTCTTGCAAGAAGTACTCAGGCGTTATTCCGTACCAGAAAGTTTGTTCAGTAGGGTCTGCATAATTATAGACAAGGTTAGTTGTTATGCTTGCAGACGTCCTGTGTAGTGCGTACATTGTTTTTCCTCTATCAGTCAACCACTACACTGGTAAATTCTTCTGTTTATGTAAAAGATAATATCAGGAAAAGAAAAAGGTGTCATTTAAACAAACCAACTTCTTTTTTTTTTTTACTGAAATTTAGTTTATTTGCACCTTTAGACTTTCTTTTACTTTGCACCTTTAGACTTTCTTTTACTTCGCACATTATCTTATGGACATTGATAGAGCAGAGGATTTTAGGGATTAAGAGAGATAGGATTTTGGTGTATCAAAAGCTACTTTTTTGGAGATTTATTGAAAGAACTAAAATAAATTAAAGAGTAAAGACACCAATCTCCGAAGAGAGGAACCGCCCTAAAGGCGAAACCACTCTTTTGAGCGAAAAGTGTAATTCCTGACTACTGAATCATAAACCCTAAAATCTTAATCACTCCCTCCGTCCCGAGTTCAACTTCTCACATTCCATGGTGGTATGTTCGATTTCAACTTCAATATCTTGTCTATTATGTATCGGTGCTTGTTGTGCAGTTTGTAACTCTTTTCTGACGTCCTCTAGTTTCAGCTTAACCCCAAAATATCTCTTTTGCATTTGTTCTATATTGAATGTTGAAGCCTATGGTAGCTTCTTCCATAAGATAAACTGAGGCCTCCCATCGAAAACTTGATTCCAGGTATCACTCACAACCTTCATGAAACTTGCATCTTCAGTGGTACAGTTTAAGAATTTAAACTGCTTCTTCATCCTTCTTTCTGATTCATAGACTTGCACTTTCAATAAGGCATGGTCAGAAACTCCAGGTTCTAATACTTCCACTTGTACAGTAGGATTATTTTGTAGCCAGTCTACATGTCCAAGCACTCTGTCAATTCTAGAATAAATAGGATTAACAGAGCTCTTGTTTTCCAAGTATAATAACCCCCTTTACTATATATCTCAAACAACCCCACTTGATCCATCATATCAACCAAGTCTTCATACTCACCAGCATGAACTATATATTTCCTCCAATTCTAACCTGGGGTTTTAACACATTATTAAAGTCCCCCATTATTTTGCACAGACACACTTATATCACTGATTTCATTCCACGGAACTTTTCTTTCTCCACCTGGTTTTGGCCATATATTGCAGTGAGCCAATGAAGAAAAACACCATCTGTAGAATGAATTGCAGTGTAGCAGCTGTTCAGAATCACAAGTAACTCTCACATCAATCCTCTGAACATTCCATAACACCCATAATCTACCATTTTCATGAAAGTCATAGTTATCTACATATGTCCAATGTCTGCCCAGTTTTTCTCTAATACCATCTTTTTTCTCTTTTTTAACCTTGATTCAATAAGCACAGCAATATTGCAATTCAAAGTGGAGAGACAGGAGCTAATCTCTATAATCTTTGCTGCTTTATTCACCCCCCTTACATTCCATGAAATTATCATGGAACCTTATCATTTACCACATGAGGACTATTCAAATTCCTCAATGTGGCAAATCCATTCTGGCACTCAACTTGTCCTACAGTGTTCACAGGTAATCGTGGCTCAATCAAAGGCTCTATTCCTTTGGTTCTACTTGAACTACTAACAGTCTTCCACCCCTCCAGTGCTATATTCAGAGTCTGTTTTTGCTTTGTATTCACGACAACTTGTCCATCTTTCTGCTGTGACGTTGCAGTCCTAGCTATCCGCTGGTTTTTTCCTTCTTTTTCCCTGTAGCTGGAGCACCACAGTTATGACCAACCTTCTTACAAACCTCACAGTATAGAGGCTTCCATTCATATTCCACCACTTGGTTCAGTATTTTACCCTTCAAATCTCGAATAGTAATGGTATGCCTCAATTTCTGCGGAATATCAACCTACACAAGTATCCGTGCATAAGATACACGTAAATTATTTGCAGTGCATTCATCCGTAAAAAGAGGTTTCCCCACAGCACTTCCGATCTTACCCAAACTACGAGTACCCCAAAGATGAAGAGGCAGGTTGGGTAACTTAATCCAACTGGAAAGGGTCCGCATCATGTCATCCTTTGAAACTAAAACCAGATTTCCACTCTCGCAAGAACATTGTCATATTATAGATCGTATAAGGGCCACTACTCCTAACAGCATCACGATCCTTAGCTGATTTTATAATACATCAGGCAAAGTGACAACGTTCCAGAACTTGCTCATATAGAGTTTCACCGCATTCATTGTCAAATCTCCACCTAATACATACATAATCAAAGCATTTCCCAAAATTATGCCTCAAAAAATTGATTTCTTTATTAATTTATATTTGTGTAGGATTTATGTAAATAATTTTTTATATAATTTTAAATGGCCTTTTTGTTTTTATTAAAATTTAAACCCTGATTCATTCTCGTAATGACACGTGTCCCTTGAATTAAATAAAACTTTTTCTTTTGCTGAATTTGGTCAAAGTCAATGGTCAAAGGGCGTCAAAATTACATATGTGACTGCCGTCACCCAATTCACCCGAAAATTGAAAATCGTACTTGAACATTAGGGTGTTGTTGGTCTGTACCTAAATTGGACACTATCGTTGTACTGTACCTGATTTGGACTGTAACATATTTTAGTGTACCTAAAAGAATTTACCTAGTAATTTTGCCTTATAAAATTCCAAGCAGAAGTCCTATTTGCAAGCACCGCATGATAGCTTAGAAGCTCGTGAAAAGTCAAAAGCTCCCGCAAACACCCCTCTCATTAAAAAATTAAAGAACCTTGCTGCTTTGTTGCATGTCAGCCATGGGCTTGCTCTTTTTCTCGTGCTGGTTCAAAATGAAAATCCAAACATGCTGTGATATTTCTGTACTTTTGTCCCCCCTTGTCAGTTGTCACTGCTTCTATTGGTCCTCTGCAGATAGAGAAGATCCCAATCGATGAGGTTAAGAAGGAATTGAAGATAGCCGAATTATCAGATGAAGCTGCTGAGGAACTATTAGAAATCCTCTCTGTAAAATCATTGTCAAAGTTAGAAGGTCTGTTGGATGTGTAACTTGGCTCTCTGATTCTTCATCTTGGGCGTATAATATATAAATAGATATTCAGATATTAGAGTTCTGGGTTTTGCCATCATCGTTCAGACTTATATGATCTGTTAGGATATTCTATAGGTTATTATGTACACGGGGTTAGGGCTCTATCTTGATAACAGTTTGTTTGGGAACCCGTTTGGAACCTTTCATAGTGGTCCTAAATGACCATCTTTGCCAATGCCTTTTGCTCTCTTAACACTACTTCTCAATTCTCAATTAGCACTCATTTCACTAGTCCTGAACTCCTGGCACTATTCCCAAACACACTCTAGACTCTAGATATAGTTAATGGCTTCTGGAGGATTGTGCAACGGCACAACATTATCATGGTCTTTTTTTCTTCTCTCTTTTGGGTTTTTTTTTTTTTGGGGGGGGGGGGGGGTGGTTGTGTGAACGCAGCCTATTTGTCATTTTTGAATTATCTTAAATTCTTAATTACATTTGCTTGTATGGTAACAAAATGTAAAGTCAACCATATTGTGAATTTGCCATGCTTAGATTTCTCATTAGGATATATAAAGTGAATAATATTTATAGGTTTGTCATGCTTAAATTGCTAGTGCGTGAGAGCTTGGTCGCCTATTTCAACACTGAATTCCATTGTTTCAATATTGATTCCGTTCTTTTCTTTCCCATGATTGGGTTGAGGATGCATTTTAAATCCTCACTTGAGCCTTTCGTCTTCCAAAAAATGTGTTCATACTATCTTGCTGCTGTATTTTAAGCATTAAGAATGGATTTGATATCTGTGTTGTGTTATTGAACATTACAGAAAAACTCGGCTCCTCAGTGGAAGCACTCACTGACTTAAAGCTACTGTTTTCACTAGCTGAAAAGTACGGTTACAGTGAGTGGATACAGTTTGATGCATCCATTGTGCGTGGCTTGGCCTACTACACTGGAATTGTATTCGAGGTAAAAGCGCATATGTACAAGTAACAATTAGCTACCATCATGTTTGTTTAAATGTTGTGCTTTCTTCTTTGAGGGAGTGGACGTGCAGAATGTTTTTGCTCGTGGACATTGATTTCTTGTTACGATGGATGCTTGATTAATAATATACCGAGTGAGTGGCAAAAACAGCCACTTCTTTTTTTATAAGATGTTAAGCAAGGCAGACATTACCTAGTCTCTAGGGTGAAAAAGAGGGGGAAATTTATTTGAAATGTATGGGACCTCATTTAGGACTGAACTGGGCAAAATGTCTGAGGCACTGTTTCCACAAATCCCGTGACGCAACTACATCAGTTATGATTCTTCAATATCATCTTTGTCATTGTGTGATTTTGCACTAGTTTTAGCATCTTTTGTCATGGTGGCTACTCTTTGTTTTCATTTTTGTTTTTGTGGGGTAGTTGTCAGAAAATCTTTAATAATGAAAAGCGAAGTATTACACAAGCCGTGCGCCATAAAGGTAGGAGGATATCAATTACTCTGGACAACAAATAGGCCTTTCTGTTGGATATATGCTTGTAATATAGTATGGATATTTGGATGCTGGCATGATTAGGCTCATCATACACAAGTTATTTGCAGACTACAGTATGGTTGTAATGTGGAGTATCCTTGGCTGATGGTTCGATTTCTTTTTGCAGGGATTTGACAGAGAAGGGAAGTTGCGGGCTATTTGTGGTGGTGGGCGGTATGACAAGTTGCTCTCAACCTTTGGAGGTGATGATATTCCTGCTTGTGGATTTGGATTTGGTGATGCAGTTATAGTAGAAGTATGTAGCATGTTCTTCCTTCTAAATAGATCTAGTAGTTGAGACTTGCATTCTGACAAATGTCAACTCATAACTTTCTTTGTTATAAGCTGCTTAAGGAGAGAGGACTCGTGCCTGAACTCAACCCCCAGGTAGAAAGCATTGTCTGTTCGTTAGATCCAGATCTTCAAGGTGCAGCAGCCGCAATTGCTGCCAGACTTAGAGAAAAGAGTCAAACTGTCGACTTGGTCTTAGAAAATAAACCACTTAAATGGTAAGTGATGATTTGAACATAAGTTTCTAATTTTCACCAAAATATACAACGTGATTCTTGCAGTTCGATTACTTCATTGTTTTCTCTGTGGGATAACAGCATAAAAATCTGTGTTATCTGCCTGCTACTTGCGCAAAGAAGCTCCTTTGTTAACTTTTATTTTCTCCGTTCTCCTTTTCTTTGTCAAGTTTCAAAAGCTTTACATCTGCCAGCCCTTTTTAAATATTCAAAAGTGTTTTGTTGTGTCTTTGAGACATTCTAAATTTGGAAAGAAACACTGGTCTGGTGTATGGAGTTCATAAAACTCACGAGGATTCTATTCAATAAATATAAGATAATAAGGGATTCCAGCACGAAGTAAGGGTGATGTTCCTCTATTTTGATTATACACATACCTGTGGTACAATCTGAGATTTTGTTGTCTGTTTGTACATTTCTCTAGCATAATCTAATTGCCTCCCGGAATCTGTTGTGCTTATGCTCAGGGTCTTTAAGAGGGCAGCGCGAATAAATGCGCAAAGGCTGGTACTAGTAGGAAATGCTGAGTGGCAAAAGGGTATGGTGAAAGTAAAAATTCTTTCATCTGGAGAGCAGTATGAAGTTAAAATAGATGAATTAGAATAAATAACTGAGTCTCTCCGATGGTTTACATCTTCATTCTGTAAATTAGGACATTTTCAGATTTGAAATGTATATATGGTCCCATCAGTGGCGGATCCAAGCCGGATCGCCGGGGGTTGTTTGACCCGGCTCAACTTTCGCTCGCCTCTTAATTAGTATTAGGAGAAGGAAATTAATTTACATTGTACTTCTACAGAGTATGTTCTCTTCGTCTGCAAACTCATTCCGTTTAGTTCAATTCAGATTTATTCAATTCAGTTCAGTTCTGCTTAGTTATATTTTATACTATAATTCATTTCAGTGCAGACGAAATCAAAAAATGGGTGAATTTGATGTTTCGTGCAGTGGAAACTACCATCTCCTAATATGCTTAGGATCATGCTTCGACACTAATAGTGTCCAATCTTTTGTTATACTACTATATATATCTATCTCATTAATTAAACTTTAAATAGTTGCTTTTATCTCCCAAGACTTTGATTTGTTTTCATCTAGGAAATCTATTCTAAAAAAACATTCTTCATTTTTCAATATGTTAAGAATCATTTAGTCCTACTTGCTAATGGCATACCTTAACAATTTTATAAACATTTAGTTCCGATTTCAACTTCTGGTGTTTATCATTGGCAATTTTAACATTGAATCATTCTTGAACTACAAAGGTGAATTACTTAATGGAGTAAATCATGTATGACGAAAGTTTAAGTAGTAAAGTTTTACAATACAATTTTGTTAAATATTTAACCATAATAGTTTAAGAGTAATTCGAGTTTAAAATTAAAAATGGTTGCTAAAAAAAAGAACATAAGAAGTTGAATTCGGGACAGATAGAGTACTGATTAACTTTTAAAATTAATTAATGTTACATAAGATCTGTGGAATTATGATGAATGATATAGTCTTTTATCATATTTATATTAGTACATGGCAATATTACTATACTTGCGAAAATAATCGCAAGTTAAAAGATCGACCTCCTCAAATATGGAACTCCATTCACCACTGGTCCAATCCTCATGTTCTTTCACAAGATTGGAAATGTGGGGGTTGGTAGATGATTTAAGGAGAATACTTTATTCCTGCATAATTTCATATATTTGTCAGTTTTAGACTTTTAACCGTATCACAAAACTTCATAAATTATTAAAAAATGAACCTACTACACTCCCAACAAATAATGAAGGAAAATTACAGATACCATCCCTAGAAATCAACCTCTTGTCTTTTTAGTCCCTACTATTCAAACAATTACATAATCATCTATTTTTACACATGAAAAAAATTTGTACTTGTAGGCCCAAATCTTTTTCATCTATTTTATCTTTTCTTTATAATTGTATAATTGATTAATTCTCACTATTTGAAAATAAAACCCCAAAACGTTTCTAACTCTCACAATCAAACCCCCAATTTTTTTTACTTCTTCAAACTTAGTACCCACCATCTTCCAACACCTACAAACACCGACTTCTTCTTTTTTTTTTTCCCTCCCTCCTCCATCATCTTCTTCAAAAAAAAGCTATGATCAAAGCTATTGTACTGTTTCGGTAGAGCTGAATTGCAACAGGTGAGGAGATGTCAAACAACTGTTAACAACTCCATATCTGAGCTATTTACAACTCCGGTTGGAGCTGTAATTCAGCTCTAGAGAAGCTATTACAACAGCTCCTTCCGGAGTTGTACACCTGCACCAAAGTAGCACTACAATAACTCGTACAATAAAGGGAAATTTATAGATACCACCTGTACAATAATAAACAATTTCAATTTTACATACAATTACACATTTTGCCAATAAAATTATACGTTTTCCTACCTTTTTTTTTATATTTTATCACTAATTTAATTTTTCACATAAAAGTACGCGCCAACCTAATGTATAAAGTTTTTCGAGGCGGAGAGAGTATTTCTCAACTTTGCTAGTGAAATTAAATGGAAGGTAGACTTCCACAAAATTTTTAAAATTTGCACCATAACTGTACGGTTATACCTCAGTTTTTAGTACCATGATTTTCCACTTGTTAATTTGTGTACCACATCTTTCTCAGAACTTTACGGTCAGTTTGTTATCCCGTAAAACATTATACATTTGTCATTTTTAGCCGTCCCACAAAACTTCATACATTACTAAAAAAAGAAGCCACCCTGTTAGTCCAGATAACGACAAAGTAAAATACTAGAGGGGAAGGGGTGAATAGTCTTTTAAAAACTTTTGTCGATAAAACAATTTATCAAATATCTTTACAGGTATCTGATACTTAGATGCAGAGAGCGAAAATCTTTTTGTGATAAGTGCACGTGTCAGTAAGCAATAAGGTGTGTAAATACTCAGTAAGCAATATAAAGCAATAAGTAAAGTGCAGTAAGTAAATAATACAAGGTTTTTTATAGTGGTATATGAAGGTGGCGTAATCCCTCAACTAATCCACTCGTCCATTCTCAGGACTTGAATTCACTAAGATAAGATAATGAGTTCTCCTTACAAAATCATATATCTTGATCCCTTTTACACTAGGTTCCCAACCAAGTGTTCCCCCTGAGTTATTCCCTGCTTTCTCAGCCAAGTACTTCCTCTATTCAGTAACCTTTTGAGTTATTCCTTAGTTTTCCAAACTAAGTACTTCTTGTGCTCAGTTAGGTGAGGACTTCTCAACTAAATCCTTTCCCTAAACACGCCTGTTGGTGATGGTTATGGTAGTTTGTCAGGTGAGCTTTCTCTATAACTTATTCAGTTATCTTTAGGAGCTCTTTAGAATCAATCTTCCTTAATACTCTTTTCAATGTATGGGAAGTTGTTCTTTACTGAACCAAGTCTTGTTGTTGTTCAAGAGAATGAATCTTGGATATTAGTCGCAACTTTATCCTTGGATTCAACTCCTTCACAGTAAACAAATCTTGTTAAGGATCAGGACACTTAGAACTTTCGTGCTACTTAGAATCAAAGAGCTTTAGTCGCAACAGTAAGCTAATGAGAGTAAGTTGATGAGTCAGTTTTATACCGTCTCATTTGGTCTTTTTTACCGTCTTTTTGTCATCCTTGAGTATAGTTTTATTTAGTTTTCCTAAAGTATTTTTACTTGTTTTGTTCTTTGTGTGTTTTGTAGATATTTGGCTAGACCTCGCTAATTGAAGGCAAAATGGTGTATTTTATATGCATCTACAAGATATGGAATTCCAATGCCTCGTATGGATGCTAGAAGTGGAGCGGGAAGGCCAAAATATCAAGAATCGGAGTCAAAAGGAGTCAAAAGGGACAAAACAGTCATTCCAGAAGAACTGGCGACGCCAGTTAACAAACTGGCGTAGGCCAGTAACTTTCTGTTACTTGCGCAACCAAACTGGCGACGCCAGTTTCTTCTTTTGCCGTTTCCTGTGATTTCTTTCCTAATTCACCAGACTTCATTTTTCTTTCTTCCTTTTTAAGAAACATCGACTATTTTTTCAAAAGATTGATTCGATTGTCAAGAACAATATTTTGCCCTAGTTCTAAACCTAGTTGATAGAAAAAAGCTGCAGACATTCATACTTTGGAGCTTCGTTTTATCCTTGATTGATTTATCGATATCGAATTCCTGATCACCGTGGTAATTCTCTATTGTTTATCTCTTTACAATTCGTTCTTGTTCTTGTTTGTCGAATTGTATGAGCTTGCATGCGATTATCATTATGTTTAAGTTTATCATGAGCAATATCTTGAAGTTTTTCATCTTTCAATCATTCATGAGTAGCTAAACCACTCCGGACATGGTAGTTGCGTGATAGCTTTGCTTATTCGCTTCTAAGGTTTGTTCAAAGATCTTCGTAAAACCCCTTCAATTCAATACTCTCGTTCAAAGATTTTCTAAAACGTTTGGTTAAGGATCGCGGATTGACAACCCACGATTACACTAGTTCAAATATCTTCGAACTCGTTTGGTAAAGGTTGAATTGATAGTTTTCTGTACACCGACCGTGTGACAGTATAAACGTATCCCTAGAGCGAATTAGCATTGCTTGATCGTAACTACTTTGTTCCTCCTACCTCATTCTTACAAACAACTACATTGCTGATTTCTGTTTTCTAGTTATTAGAAGTACTCAACTCAAACAAATCAACATTGTTTCACAAGTAACTGTTTATTTTCATTCGTTGCGATAGCTTAATTGATTCCTTAGCGAACGACCTCGTGGTTAGCTTTGTTTATTCTACAACAACTGCTTGCTACTTGTTTCCAAGTATCAATTTGAGCACATCAAATTTGGCGCCGCTTCCGGGGAACTCAATTCCTACTGTAGTGCTTGATTGCAAATTTTTACTTGTTTTCCAACCTACCTGAAGTTTAGTGCACTAACAGAAACTAAGGATATCTCGAGGTTTTCGTGTTGTGTAGCCCTAACAACAGGTTGATCAGAAAGGATATTTCAATGGCTCAGTTAACCTATGGAGCCTACATGTAGCCCAGCTCAGTTATGAAGTGCTTTCCTAGTTACTACGCACCCAGCACAGAGCTATCTGGACCAGCCATTATGGAGACAACGAATAGTCTAGAGGTGCAACGGGGAGCTAGTGCATTCAGCGACAGTACTCTGCTAGCTTTGATTGCCCATGACGAAAAATACATGAGTCTTGTGATGGAAGGGCAAGAAAGGACTAGCAAACAGATAGAGGGAATGGTAAGCAGGATGGAGGATTTTACTGACCAACTGGTCAGGTTTCTGGCAAGCACTGAATTCGGGGATGAGGAAACCGAGGAGGAGGAAGTTCAGGCAACAACAGTACTCCGAAGTGGAAAGGTAATCCAGAGGCCGGAACTAGAACCACAGACACAAGCCCCGGATGCCCCAGTAGTCGACCTCACGGAGGAGACCAACCCTTGACAGAAATAGCCAACCTGCCAGTGGTATGCACGGGGGTGCTTCACAAATCTGATAACCCTTACCGTCCACCCGGACCTCTAATCAGCAAAGAACTGCCATATCCACGTAGAATTAGGAAACCCAAGGATGACAGCAAATTCAAAGCTATTCTGGCCATGCTCTCAAAGGTGAATGTGAACCTCCCACTCCTTGGCCTCATTGATAATGTCCCCTCCTACTCTAAGTTCTTCAAGGATATCAATGCAAGTAAGAGGAAGTATTTGGCCAACGAAAAGCTAGTTCTACCAGAAACAACTAATTCAGTGGTTGGCTTACCAGTGAAACAACAAGATCTGGGGATCTTTGTGATTGATATACAGATGAAAAATGGGAAGATAGCAAAAGGAATGCTCGATCTGGGAGCCATCATCAATCTTATCACCCATGCTCTTTACCAGGAGATGGGTTTGGGGGAATTGACACCGGTAAACATGACCCTGCAGCTAGCCGACATGAGCATCAGGCGCCCCCCTGGGAGTGATTCGTGATGCACTGGTCAGCGTAGACACCTTCCTGGTTGCAGTAGATTTCGTGGTACTACCCCCCAGTGGAGCCAGCACTAGTAGTAAGGACTATGTGATCCTTTTGGGAAGACCATTTATGAAAACGGTGAAGCTGCAAGTCGATGTGGCAGAAGGAAAGATTGCCATGGAAATTGGTGGCAACAAGATTAGCAAGGATGCAACACGACCGGCAAGTAATTCTGACACCTACTCAGTGGAAGAATGTAATATGATTTCTGAAGTAAATGCTGAGTTTGAGGATATTATTGATAATTGTGAGCATGCTACTTACCTAGCTACATTAACTGATGATAAGTTAGAAGCAACCCTAACCTTTAGTTCTGATGAGGATATGCTTTGTGAGGAGAGTAATGAGATAGTCTGCATGCTTGACTCGGCTGAAGTCGACCCTGGTGAGGAAATCCATCCCCTTGGTGGAAACACCGGGGAAATCGAACCCCCTAAACCCGACCTTAAGGAGTTCCCGTCCCATCTTAAATACGCTTTCCTGGGAGAAAACAAAACAAAACCTGTGATAATCTTTTTGAAATTGCAAAAGGAAGAAGAGAATAGGCTAGTAGAGCTTTTGAGAGAGAACTCCGAAGCCATAGGGTGGGGGATTGGTGACATCAAGGGCATTAGTGCGACTAGGTGCACCCATAGGATTAGTCTTGAAGATGACGCCAAACCTGTGAGGCAACCCCAACGTAGGCTTAACCCTGTCATGCAAGACGTAGTTAAAACCGAGGTACTTAAGCTGCTAGAACATGATATGATCTACCCTATAGCTGACAGTCGATGGGTAAGCCCTGTGCATGTTGTCCCGAAAAAGTCTGGAGTAACTGTTGAGACCAATGAGAAAGGGATAGAGGTTCCTGTTAGGAAAACCACAGGGTGGCGTGTATGCATAGATTATAGGAGATTGAATGCTGCCACTAAGAAGGACCACTTCCCCCTGCCCTTTATTGATGAGATGTTAAACCGCCTTGCGGGGCGCAAGTTCTATTGTTTTTTGGATGGTCTTTCAGGTTTCTATCAGATTCCCATAGCGCAAGAGGACCAAGAGAAGACCACCTTCACTTGCCCATACGACACCTTCGCTTATTGCATGATGCCTTTTGGCTTATGCAACGCTCCGACAACTTTCCAAAGGTGCATGCTCTCTATCTTTTCTGACATGGTGCAGGATTTCATTGAGGTATTTATGGATGACTTCTCTCTCTTTGGTGACTCGTTCACCGACTGCCTTGGTAAGCTTGATAAATTCTTGAAACATTGCATAGAATGTAATCTGACCCTTAGTTGGGAAAAAGTCACTTTATGGTGCGAGAGGGTATTGTTCTAGGGCATGTGGTTTCTAAGCGGGGAATTGAGGTAGATAGAGCTAAACTTGATGTTATAGTGAAACTTCCCCCACCCACTTGTGTGAAAGAGTTACAATCTTTTCTAGGACACGTTGGATTCCACAGGAGGTTCATCCAGGATTTCTCAAAAATTGCTAAGTGCCTTAGTAACTTACTGGTGAAAGATGTGCCTTTTGTTTTCGATGATAAGTGCATGGAAGCCTTTAATATCATGAAAGAAAAACTTGTTTCCGCCCCTATTGTTATGGCACCTGATTGGTCTTTACCTTTCGAGATTATGTGCGATGCTTCTGACTACGCTATAGGTGCTGTTCTAGGACAAAGAGTCGATAGGCATTTCCATGTGATTTACTATGCCAGCAAAACTCTAAATGGTGCACAGGTCAATTACACTACCACTGAGAAAGAATTCCTGGCTGTCATATTCGCCCTGGATAAATTCAAGTCGTATTTGAAGGGATTCAAGGTAATAGTGCATACCGACCATGCAGCAATTCGCCACCTTATGGCCAAAAGCGATTCTAAGCCTCGCCTTATTCGCTGGGTCCTGATGCTGCAAGAGTTTGACTGTGAGATAGTTGACAAGTGTGGCAAAGACAACTTAGTGGCGGACCACCTATCCAGGATTAATCCTGGCGCCATCGCCCCATCTCCACCCATCTCTGATGATCTCCCTGATGAGCATTTATTCTCTGTTAGTCTAGAACCCTGGTTTGCCAACATTGTTAATTTTAAGGCCACAGGATTGTTTGCTGCTAACATGACTTCGCAGGAAAAGAAGAATTTTGCTATCCGCTGCAGGAGTTACTTCTGGGATGATCCATACTTGTTCAAGCTAGGCAATGATGGCGTGATACGGCGTTATGTACCGGAAGATGAGATTGGAAGCATACTCGCATTCTGGCACTCCATGCAGTGTGGTGGGCACTATAGCGGGAAGAAAACCGCCTTGAAGGTTCTTCAATCAGGTTTTTTCTGGCCCTCTCTTTTTAAAGATGCTCATAAATTCTATATCAGCTGTTATTCCTGTCAGCAAAGTGGCAATATAAGCAAGCAGAATGAGATGCCCCTCACTAGTAATCTTGTTGTTGAACCCTTTGACGTGTGGGGCATGGACTTTATGGGACCCTTCCCCAATAGTAATGGCTTTGAATATATACTGGTTGCTGTCGATTATGTGACTAAGTGGGTGGAAGAAATCCCAACCAAGACTAATGATTCCAAAGTTGTCTCTTTTCTTGACAAGAATATTCTTTGCAGGTTTGGCACCCCCAGGGTAGTAATCAGTGATGGTGGCTCCCACTTCATCAACCGCTCCTTTGCGAATCTGTTAACAAAGTACGGAGTGCATCATCGGTTTGCTACAACATATCACCCCCAGACACCGGGCCAGATAGAGGTTAGTAACCGGCAGATTAAGAGTATACTTGAGAGGGTGGTGAAGCCTAACCGGAAAGACTGGTCGTACAAGCTCAACGACGCCTTGTGGGCATACCGCACAAGCTACAAGACTGTTATAGGGACCACACCTTACAGGCTAGTCTATGGGAAAGCTTGCCACCTACCGGTAGATCTTGAGCACAGGGCAGAATGGGCAATTAAGGTCCCGAACCTCGATTTGGATGCAGCTGGCAAAGAGCGTATACTGCAGCTCTCAGATTTGGAAGAACTCTGGAACACTGCTTTCGAGAATGCTAAGATCTATAAGGCCAAGACTAAGGAGTATCACGATAAAGGAATAATTCGTAAGGATTTGACCCCAGGTATGAAAGTTTTACTCTTCAACTCTCGCCTTAAACTGTTTCCAGGTAAGCTGCGCTCTCGATGGGATGGACCGTACGAAATCGTTCAAGTGGCACGACATGGTGCTGTCGAACCCTTGAACACAAGTGATGGATCCACCTTCAAGGTCAATGGACAACGGTTTAAGCCATATATGTAAGGATTTAAAGAGCGACCGGAGGAAGAGGTTGTTCTTGGTGAGTCTAGTACATGACTATACATGTACATCAGCAGGTCGCGCTAGAACAAGTACTGGCCGGTAAGTGGCCAGGTAAGTTAGCATAGTTCTTTTTTTTTTCATTTAGTGTATATTGTTATTTTTAGTCGAGTCTAGTTGAGCTAGAAGGTTAAAAGTGGGCACAATCGTTGAACGATGGCGGCGACGCCTTGATTTACTAATCGCCGGTTACGCTATCAGAACTAATCGCGTCGCGATTGGGAATCGCGACGCCAGTTAGCAAATTGGCGACGCTAGTCGACTAACAGAAACTAACTGGCGTCCGCCAGTTAGGAAACTGGAGACGCCAGTTCCTTCCTGATAAAAAAAAAAAAACCCCTTTTTGCCTGCTAGCTCGGTTCTTTATTTTCTAACGTTCTTCTTGAGTATCAGGTCATCTCCTCAACCTTGTCCGCATCTTGGAAACATCCAATCAGGGAAGCCTCTGTCTTATCAACTCTCTACTTTTTCTCTTTTCACTCGTTTGCTCGAGGGCGAGCACGAGTTCAGGTTTGGGGAGGGGTGTTTCGAGTTTTGATCTGCCTTAGGCTTCTTACTTGCATGTTTTCAGATGTGTTTCTTTCTCAGTATTTCGTACTTTGTTTTGTATTTCTTATTCAGTCTATTGAGTCTAAGTCTGTCTCCCAAGTCGAGCGTCTATTGCATGTACTAAACCTGTTTAATGCTTTTGCTTTGATTGATCCTTGACTATTAGCAGTTTGCATGTTTAAGTTTGCTAAGTTCGTTTCTGTTGTAAATAGAAAGTCTGTTCTAATTCTGCAGTCCAAAAAGCCTGTGAGTAAACCGTAGCCGATGAAAAAATATTGTACCGGCGCCTGTGTGATTTAATTCGGGAAGTGCAAACTCCCTTGTTTGCGCCTCATCATTCTCATGTGTACTCTGTGTAAGTTAAGTATGATGAACAACATGTTTTACATTCTTATTCGCTTATGCCAAACCCGTTCCAAGTCCAGGTTTGGGGAGGAGGTTTATGTGCCCTACTTGTATTGATAAAGACTGTGTTCAGGTTTTTCGTTCTATCAAAAAAATAAAATAAGTCTCGGAGTGGATCTATGGTACTAGTTGCCACCGTTAGTCGTGTTGGGCACGTTTCAAATACTACCTATATACGGGCGTAGCTCTTAAAAGCTATATGTCCGTGAGGGTTGATGGCGTGTACACCAAACCAGCACGCACAAAATGCGGACTTTCGGTAAAATAGACACTACCAAAAAATTGAGACAGAAAAAATATATAAGCATATGGGTCATATATAAGACTGCAAAAAAGAGTATGCAAAAAATGAAAAAAACAATATTGTAAAAAGAGAGAACGACTGCCTTTTTATGAGTCTACTGCTGATTGTTACAGAGCTATGAAAAAGTCCCTTCCGACTTAACTGATTGAGTACATTGCATGAGGTATTTGAGGCATCTTTGTGACGCAAGTCACCTTCCTTATCTATTTATATCCTTGAGTGATGGCCCCTACTGGACACTTCCAGGAGTGTGAGAGAATAGATGCATATGATCCACTTATGAGGGACTGCTGTGTTAGACTTAAGTTCTATTTACTTTGGAAACGAACTTTTTGAACTTGTGCATGTTATTCTGTGAATGTCAGTGTGATGTCAAAGCTTCTGCATTTCTTGGGCTTATTACTTGCAATCGTAGACTCGGTAGCTTGGGAGCTAGACTTTATTTTGTGTCTATGTGTTTTTCCTTTTTCTATGTTTTTAGAGAGTCTATTGCTTGAGGACAAGCAAGAGTTCGGTTTGGGGAGTTTGATGAGTTGGTTTTATACCGTCTCCCTTGGTCTTTTTTACCGTCTTTTTGTCATCCATGAGTATAGTTCTATTTAGTTTTCCTAGAGTATTTTCACTTGTTTTGTTCTTTGTGTGTTTTGTAGATATTTGGCTAGACCGCGCTAATTGAAGGCAAAATGATGTATTTTATATGCATCTGCAAGATATGGAGTTCCAATGCCTCGTATGGATGCTAGAAGTGGAGCGGGAAGGCCAAAATATCAAGAATCGGAGTCAAAAGGGGCAAAACAGTCATTCCAGAAGAATTGGGGACGCCAGTTATCAAACTGGCATACGCCAGTAACTTTCTGTTACTTGCGCAACCAAACTGGCGACGCCAGTTTGGAAACTAGCGACGCCAGTTTGGAAACTGGTGACGCCAGTATTGATTACTGGCAACGCCAGTTTCTTCTTTTGCCGTTTCCTACGATTTCTTTCCTAATTCATCAGACTTCGTTTTTCTTTCTTCATTTTTAAGAAACATCGACTATTTTTTCGAAAGATTTATTCGATTGTCAAGAACAATATTTTGCCCTAGTTCTAAACCTAGTTGATATAAAAAGCTGCAGACAGTCATACTTTGACATTGAGACAATTTGGAGCTTGGTTTTATCCCTGATTGATTTATCGATATCGAATTCCTGATCACCGTGGTAATTCTCTGTTGTTTATCTATTTACAATTCATTCTTGTTCTTGTTATTCGAATTGTATGAGCTTGCATGCGATTATCATTATGTTTATGTTTATCATGAGCAATATCTTGAAGTCTTTCATCTTTCAATCTATCATGAGTAGCTAAACCACTCCAGACATGGTAGTTGCATGATAGCTTTGCGTATTCGCTTCTAGGGTTTGAAATCGTTCATATAGGTTAGGCTCGTTCAAAGATCTTCGTAAAAACCTTTCAATTCAATACTCTCATTCAAAGATTTTCTAAAACGTTTGGTTAAGGATCGTGGATTGACGACCCACGATTACTCTAGTTCAAATATCTTCGAACTCGTTTGGTAAATGTTGAATTGATAGTTTTCTGTACACCGACCGTGTGACAGTATGAACGTATCCCTAGAGCGAATTAGCATTGCTTGATCGTAACTACTGTGTTCCTCCTACCGCATTCTTACAAACAACTACATTGCTGATTTCTGTTTTCTAGTTATTAGAAGTACTCAACTCAAACAAATCAACGTTGTTTCACAAGTAACTGTTTGTTTTCATTCGTTGCGATAGCTTAATTGATTCCTTAGCGAGCGACCTCGTGGTTAGCTTTGTTTATTCTACAACAACTGCTTGCTACTTGTTTCCAAGTATCAATTTGAGCACATCATAAGTAGGTTTGAAGGCTTGTATGCTTAAATGTATTTCGCAAGTTATGTTCAATGTAAGTTCTTGGTGTAAAGTGTATCTTTCAAGTATTCTAAGTGGTGATATTTATAGTTGAAAATTATGCCGTTTGAATAGTATCCGTTAGGCATATTGAAATTCAAACTATTGATATCTGATGATAGTACTGCAGTGAGCTTTGTCTCTTTACAGAGATTTCCTCTTTTGCTCAGACATCTTTGTCTGCATAATAAATGCACTGTACTATCATTTGTCATGTAGTCTCAACGGAACTATACAAGCTATCTGAGGCTTTGCACTTCCTTACTCAGTAACCTTTGGGTGTCAGAAACCTCTTGAAATACTTGTCTTCCAAAGACACTTAATTTCTTCAAGGTATCTGAGCCAAGGTATCTGAGGAGACCTTTCTCTTTAGTTTTCAGCAATCATGTGCAGTCTCTTGATCTTCAATAAAGTGTGCTCTTCCTGCTGGATGATTGCTTCTTGGTCTTCTTCAAAGATATAAAAATTACAATCTGAGACCTAACATCCTATACAAGATATACTAGACTAACATACTCAGTAAGCTTCCTCTTTTACAATGTTCAAGTGAACTAAGAGTACTAGTTACCTTTCTGAGCTAAGATAAGTCATTAGGGTTTACTGATCAAAATCTAAACAGATTATCCTAACAAATTTTCCCCTTTTTGATCAGTCACCTATGACTATCTAAAAACCTATCATGAACTGGATGAGAAAACAATCCAACACTTAAACATTTCTTATGATCTTTTCAATTCATTTATTTAAGTGCAGAAAGTAAACATCAACCACACAAGGTGTGATCTTTGCTGACATGCAAGTTATCTTTTCATTAGAATGATATCTGAGAGTAGGTTCATCAGATTAATTACAAGTAGTACACAGATAACTTTTACAAGATAGACATTAAAGTACAGTCAGCAAGATACCAAATTACACAACTTATAGGACAACAGGAAATTTCAAGTTCCAAGTGAACATCCTAAAAGTTGGTCTTCAAGTCTTTTTTCTTCTTCAGCTCCATCTTTCTGGGTAGATTCTATCACCATATCTGATAAGTGATGAGACAATATTCTAACGTCTCATTTGGTCCTTTTTAGCGGTATTTGTGAGTCTTTGTCTTTGGTTTTATAGTGTCTTTGTGCGTTTTTATGCTTTGGTGCTTTGTTTGTGTTTTGTAGGATTTTTGTGTCCTGAAGGTGAAAATCGGAGTGAAAACTTTGGTTCTATATCTTTGAATGTAGAGTAACTGTGCGAAAACGGAAGTGGATTCGGAGTTCGTCCGAAGATTTGAGAGCCGTTTTAGCGAAGCTTGCAAAAGTGAAGTTTTACCGAGCAGTATAGCCATTTTGGCCATAACTCTCTCATATGATGTCCGATTGACCTGAGCTCAATGGCCACGGAAATAAAATTCAAAGGGCTACAACTTTCGTTTTTGAAGAATGGCCATATTCTGTCTGTAGCAAAAGTTACAGAAGTTTTAAGCTCGCCGCGGCGGATGACATTCTCGCCGCGGCGAGATTTTGCGAGAGCAATTTGGGAGCCTAAATAGTGTCTCGCCGCGGCGAGATTTGCGATAACTTCACAGATTCAGTAGAAAAACTCCTTTTTAGGTTAGAATTAGGTCTTCTTTTGCCATAACTTCTTATACTCGATTTTTTCATAGAAAAAGCTCCTAGAACTAGGTTTTGACATTGATTGATTGATCTTTGGAGCTTGATTTTGACTATTCATCGAAGGATTGATATCGAATCCCGACATCGTGGTAAATCTCTATTGTTTTATCTTATTCAATTCTTTCTTACTCTGTTTCTCGAATTGTTTAAGCTTGCATACGATTATCATTCTGTTTGTGTTAAACATGAGCAATATCTTGTATTCTTTCATCCTTGCTTGGATTATGAGTAGCTAAATCAATCCGAACATGGTAGTTGCGTGATAGCCTTGCGTATTCGCTTCTAGGGTTTGAAATCGTTCATATAGGTTAGGCTCGTTCAAAGATCTTCGTAAAAACCCTTCGATCCAATAAGCTAGTTCAAAGATTCTCTAAAACGTTTTGGTTAGGGATCGTGGATTGACGACCTACGATTACTCTAGTTCAAAGATTTTCAAATAAAGTTTGGTTGAATTGGATTGATAGTTTTTTGTACACCGACCGTGTGACAGTATGAACGTATCCCTAGAGTGAATTAGCATTGCTTGATCATAACTACTGTGTTCCTTCTACCTCATTCTTACAAACAACTACATTGTTAATTTCTGTTTTCTAGTTATTAGAAGTACTCGAATTCAAACAAATCAACATCGTTTCACAAGTAAATGTTTGTTTTCAATCATTGTGGTAGCTTAATTGATTCCTTAGCGAACGACCTCGTGGTTAGCATTGTCTATTTACAACAACTGCTTGCTACTTGTTTCTAAGTATCAATTTGAGCACATCAAATTTGGCGCCACTGTCGGGGAATCAATTCCTATTGTAGCGGTTGATTGCGAATTTTTATTGTTTTCCAACTGACCTGAAGTTTAGTGCACTATCAGAAACTAAGGATATTTCAAGGTTTTCGTGTTGTGTAGCTCTAACGACAGGTTGATCAGAAAGGATATTTCAATGGCTCAGTTAACCTATGGAGCCTACATGCAACCCGGCGAGGTTAAGGCCGGGAAGGCGGCAATCGTGCTGTCTAATGAGGCAAGAAATTTAGAACTCAAAGCCTACCACTTCCATAATCTCCCCAAGTTCTACGGAATGGCCAATGAGGATGTGATAAGGTTCCTCAAAGAATTCGAAGTACTGATTGCAGGGATTCCGTTGACAGCCGGAGGAGTAACAGTTTCAGATGGAGAGATAAGGAAGAAGGTTTTTCCGATGTGTCTGCAGGATAAAGCTAGGAACTGGCTGTTAAACCAGCCTGGGGGTTCTCTACCTACTTGGGATTCTCTCTACAAAGCCTTCGTTAATAAGTTTTACCCTCCCGAGAGAACGCAGCACCTTCGTACTCAGATAATGCAGTTTCAGCAGATGTACGATGAGACCTTCTATGAAGCTCGCGAACGCTTCTTACAGTTGCTATCCCAATGCCCGCACCACAGGATCGACGAGATGAATCTGTGCATCAGATTTTATGAGGGTCTGAATTGGGAGTGCCAGTACATGGTTGATATGACGTGTAAAAATTCACTCCTGGAAGCATCTTCTGATGAATTAAATGGTGTTTTCGAGAGATTGGCAGCGGTGTCTCAGCTCAAGGGTGCGAGAAATAAATCTAGGAGAGTGGGATACCGAGCAGTTGAAGGGACTCCAGGGGCATGTACTACTGAGTGGGACACGCAAAGCGGGCAGACTAGACAGCAAGGTAACTGACAGGATAACCAAGGTGGCAACAACTTCTACGAGAATGTGCCACGGGAGAAACCATTTCTAGCTCACCGCCTGGTTCGGGACATAAAGTCTTTGGAAGTCCTGATCAGGCAATCAGGGACCACATGGAGCGTTCCGAGAGGTTCTGGGCCGAAGCACATGAAAATCAACGCAGAGCGGTTCGACAACATTGAGCAGGCACAGATGCAATTAGAGAAGACTTTGGGGGATCTAGTTGGTCGATTTCAGCAAAGAGAAAGGGGTAAGTTACCGGCGACCGCAGAAACCCAAAGAGCTTTAGCCATTGAGGTGACATTCGATGAGCCAGTAAAGGTGAAGTCTGTTCTTGATACCTGCACTTTCCAGCTCGAGAACATGGGGGCCCAGGTTAAGACACCGGAGATAGTTGAGGTAGCACCTACACCGGCACTTGAGAAGCTGGTAGAAGTGAGAGTCGGGGTACGTGAAAAGGAGGTAGCCACACCCAATATTGCGACTCCAGTAGAGGAGGCGAGTGCAAAACTGGCCGTCCTTGAGGTAAGCCCCACCGCTAGGGTGATCCCAACAGCAGATAAGAGCATCAGTGATGCCGATAACTTTGATTTGGCGGTTGGGATAGAAAATTCTTCCGATGTAACTGGCATCGTAGATACAGGAGCGGCGGTTAATCTAATGACCTTTGCGACCTATGAAGAAGTAGGTGCATGGGTGTGATTGAGGATGTTCCAGTTACACTGGATGGGGACACTTTTATGGCCGATTTCGTGGTTGAGTCAACACGGGTTAAAGGAAAGGAGATGGAAAAGGATATGTTGTTGCTTGGGCGACCGTTCATCAAAACCACTCGAATGATTGTCAACCTCCATGCTCGTACCTGCACTATAGAAGTACATGGCAAGCAACGTGAGTTGCAAGCCACCACTACACCATACTCACCCCTGCGGGTTGACACCAGGAACTATATAGGGGCGCACACAGGACCCTTGTATATACATACTTATCAACAAGGAAGAATAAGAGCTGCACCAACCGGAGGAGCCAAGAACCTCCAGAGTACCCGTTAGCCAACACGGAAGAGTCTAGTACATGACAATAAACTGTACTTCACAGGCCAGACACTTTCGATCCCTTTTATCTTTCCACTCTTAGCTTGAGGACATGCTTGAGTTTCGGTTTGGGGAGGGAATGTGAGGCTCTTCAGTTTCTTGCCTGTGTTTCTATGTGTTTTTTCATATTTTCGTGAGTCTTTCGTGTGTCCGTGTTATTTTTCCAAATTTTGAGTATCTATTGTGAGTGGTAAATCCACTTAATGCCTTTGTTTTGTTTGATATGTAACTGGAAGTAGCCTAGTGCATTGTTAATTCCTTAAGGTCTGTTTCTCTTGCAAATAGCTAGTCTGTCCAGTCCTTTAGTCCAAAAGCCGTGAGAAGCCTGAGCCGATGAAAAAATATTGTACCGGCATTTGTATTATGTGATTCCTGGGATGTGCAAGTTTTTTTTTACGAATTACTTGTGCCTTTTCATACTTATGTGTGCTCATTTTATTTGGGGATGACGAACAACATGCTTTTAATCCTGAGTTCTCTAACTTTTAAACCCCGTTCTAAAGAACAGGTTTGGGGAAGAGTTACTTACATGTTTGCGACTAATTTTTGAGCTTTATATGCTTGATTGTGTTTGAGTCAGTTGCTGTTTCCAAAGCTGTCTGAATTTAATCTCGGGGTGGATCTATGGTCTTAGTTGATCACCGTCTATCGTGTTGGGCATGTTTCAGATACTACCTATATACCGGGCGTATTTAAAGCTATATGACCGTGAGGGTTGATGGCATGTATACCAAACTGACACGCACAAAAGTGCGGACTTTCGGTAAAACAGACACACGTAAAAAAATTGAGATAAAAGAGCCCAATGAGGCCATGCATTGAATACAGTGCAATAATGGTTTACGTTTGATTGCAAGTGAAAAAGGGAACAACACAGGTCTTGAACTTTTGTTATAAGTCGTTTTTGAAAAAATCCCTTCTGATCCATTTGATTTGAGTACATTAGCATAAGATAGTCTAGGCATTTTTGTGATGCGAGTCACCTTCCCAGTTTACTTTTTGAGCGAATAACCCTATTGGACACTTCCAAAGAGAGTAGAGATTGCATATTATTCCTGTGAGGGACTAGCGTGCTGGACTTAAGAGTTATTTGCTTGAGAAACGGTTTTTTGGGATTATCTGTGAACTTTTCTGCCAAGGTTACTTGAGAACAAAACATTTGCATTTGGTGGACTTAATGCTTTCAATGGTAGATTCGATTACTTGGATTTGTAACTCTTGTATTTGCCTACATGGTTTAGAGTCTAGTGTGTTTAGGCTGTGTGTTTGCTCGAGGACGAGTAAAGGTTCGGTTTGGGGATTTTGATGAGACAATATTCTAACGTCTCATTTGGTCCTTTTTAGCGGTCTTTGTGAGTCTTTGTCTTTGGTTTTATAGTGTCTTTGTGCGTTTTTATGCTTTGGTGCTTTATCTGTGTTTTGTAGGATTTTTGTGTCCCGAAGGTGAAAATCGGAGTGAAAACTTTGGTTCTAGATCTTTGAATGTAGAGTAACTGGGCGAAAACGGAAGTGGATTCGGAGTTCGGACGAAGATTTGAGAGCCGTTTTAGCGAAGCTTGCAAAAGTGAAGTTTTACGGAGCAGTCTAGCCATTTTGGCCATAACTCTCTCATATGATGTCTGATTGACCTGAGCACGGTGGCCACCGAAAGACAATTCAAAGGGATACAACTTTCGTTTTTGATGCATGCCTTATTCTGTCTGTAGCAAAAGTTACAGAAGTTTTAAGCTCGCCGCGGCGGATGACATTCTCGCCGCGGCGAGATTTTGCAAGAGCAGTTTGGGAGCCTAAGGTTGTCTCGCGGTGAGCTATTTTCTCGCCAGTAGATTTGCGATAACTTCACAGATTCAGCAGAAAACTCCTTTTTAGGTTAGAATTAGGTCTTCTTTTGCCATAACTTCTTATACTCAATTTTTTCATAGAAAAAGCTCCTAGAACTAGGTTTTGACATTGATTGATTGATATTTGGAGCTTGATTTTGACTATTCATCGAAGGATTGATATTGAATCCCTGATTACTGTGGTAAATCTCTATTGTTTTATCTTATTCAATTCGTTCTTACTCTGTTTCTCAAATTGTTTAAGCTTGCATACGATTATCATTCTGTTTGTGTTAAACATGAGCAATAACTTGTATTCTTTCATCCTTGTTTCGATTATGAGTAGCTAAATCAATCCGAACATGGTAGTTGCGTGATAGCCTTGCGTATTCGCTTCTAGGGTTTGAAATCGTTCATATAGGTTAGGCTCGTTCAAAGATCTTCGTAAAAACCCTTCGATCCAATAAGCTAGTTCAAAGATTCTCTAAAACATTTTGGTTAAGGATCGTGGATTGACGACCCACGATTACTTTAGTTCAAAGATTTTAAAATAAAGTTTGGTTGAATTGGATTGATAGTTTTCTGTACACCAACCGTGTGACAGTATGAACTTATCCCTAGAGCGAATTAGCATTGCTTGATTGTAACTACCGTATTCCTTCTACTTCATTCTTATAAACAACTACATTGTTAATTTCTGTTTTCTAGTTATTAGAAGTACTTGAATTCAAACAAATCAACATCGTTTCACAAGTAAATGTTTGTTTTCAATCGTTGTGGTAGCTTAATTGGTTCCTTAGCGAACGACCTCGTGGTTAGCATTGTCTATTTACAATAACTGCTTGCTACTTGTTTCTAAGTATCAATTTGAGCACATCAATAAGGTCATCAGAGTAGTCAAGGAAGTAAGTTCTGACAGTCATTTCAGCTCTCCTTGCATACTCAGCATTCTCCCTATAAGGTCTGGTGGAATTCGTCTTGACAATTTGCCCAACCCAGAAATATCTTCCCCAAATCCGAGCATGGTCAATTTGAATATCTGACATTTTATAGCTCTCATATATAGTTTTCCAATACTTCAAATCTAGCTTGTATTGTTCTTCAGTCAAGTAGAAAGATTCATATGGATGTACTACAAATCTTGTTCTGGATCCAGTGCCAAGCACATTCTCTACTTTGTGTACATCATCTGGCTGGTGATAAGGACAGAAATCAGATAGCTCCTTCATCCTAGCCATCTGTCTAATTTTAATTTCAATGTCCAACATATTTTGACTTTATCTTTTGGCATTAGATCAACTCTGTTTTTCCTCCATGCCATCATTTGCAAATAAATTGGTACTGGGAAGCCTTCTTTACTTTGCAGCATATTCTTCATGAACATTACCCAGTAGCCATTTTTGCATATATAGACTTTAGAAGTGAGATCAGATTGTTGAGGATTATACTTGATCATATCTTCCTCAGGGCTAAGAGTATCAATTCCTCTGAGTTCTTCATTTCTTTCTCTAATCTTCCTTTGTCTTTTAATTTCTTTCTTTGAAGGGTTGTCACTAGAGGTACCTTGTTGGATAGACTTGGTATTTCCAGAAGGTATCTTAGCTGCTAAAAGAATTGCGGCTAAGGGTTCAGACTGGCTGCTTGAATATCTCTTTTTGTGAAGAGGATTTTCATCTTCATCTTCCTCTTCATCATCATCAGAACGATGCATAACCATTAGGTCTTTGCAGCCATTATCACCTTTCTTACTTCTCTTCTCAGAGATCTCTCCATATTCTTCTTCTTCTTCTTCAGAGTCTCTGGTCTTTCTTCTCCTTGAGCTCTTGGCAGCTGTTGGAGGTTTCTGAGATCTTGATCTTGATCTTGTTGTTACTATCTGCAGTTGATGACTGGGGGTTGTAGTTTGGGCATCTTTAGTGAACATCTTTTCCTTGCCCTTTCCTTGGAATTTCCTGGAACTTTCCCCCTTAGTCATAGGAGACTGATCAAAACGTGCCAGGAGTTTGGCATAAGATTCTGACAGAGAGTCAAAATTCTTAAGGAGACCATTGTAAGCAGTTGTAAGACAATTCTTCTCTGAGTTCAGCATTCTTCTTTTCAATGCATGTTTCCTTGTTAGTTAGTTGGGAAACTTCTTCAACTACTTTGTTTATTTTAGTTGAGGCAAAGCTAGCATGATCGAATGCATCATGCATGGTCTTGCCATCTGAATCCTTAACCATAGAAAGGTCTTTATCTTTTAGAACCATACTGGAGGTTCTCTTTGAAATGATCTCAGCAAACTTGCTAAATTCTTGTGGTACAAATTCAGTGACCTTCTTGTCTTGATTCTCCAGTTCCTTCATCAAGTTGAGCAATGTCTTTGTACGATGCTCATAATCCCTAGAGTGAACATCAGGAACTTTACTGTAGATAGTGGGAGCTAGCTAACAGGTTTCTCTTGAGATGTGACACAACCGTTTGAGGTCTCATATGGTCATAAGTGTCCTGTTCAACATCTTCTTCTTCTTCTTCTTCTTCTTCTTCTTCTTCTTCTTCCGAAGCTTCTTCATTCCCTAGCCCAGTAACCATTTCTGGCACAGTCTTCATCCCTTTTCTAGATGAAGAAGGGAGTAATGCTATTTTAGCATTCTTCTTCTTGACTTCAGTAGCTTCCTCAGCATCCATATCCTCAATGAATGCTTGTGCATCAAGTAGGAGTTGCTTTTGCTCAGCAAGTGCTTCTTCCTCCTTGCGGGACAACTCTTCAACCTTGCGTAGGTTGGCTACCTTTTGAGCAACCTTGGTTTCCAACTCAAGGCGCAATTTCTCTTCTTCTTCCATCAGTTGTTTGAGTTTGGCCACCCTGAGCTCAGCTTCCTTTAGCTTTTGAGTGGTGTCATCGCCAGTTTACCCAACTTCCACTTCATCATTTTGTTGCTGTGGTGGAGAAGATTTAGAAGATCTCTGAGGGGATTGCGGAGGAGGAGTATTATTTGATTTCCTCTCAGTAGGCTTTGCAGCTACGGAGGCATTGTTTGTGCCAGTAACTCCTCCTGCACCAGGTGTGGGTGCATCATCATCATCATCATCATCACCATCACCCTTCTTGGGATCTTCTTTCTTATCAGCAGAAGGAGGAGGAGACTTAGATGTTTCGACTTTATTTTCATCAGTCTCTTCCTCTTTAGATAGTAGAACAATCACTTCATTCAGAACCACCAGTTTGCTTCTCACTTCTTCTTGTTCATTAGGTGTTGACTGAATTTTCAGTGGCAAAGTGGGGTTAGAAGCTAACTGGATTCTTGTGCTTCTGTCTGCTTTCTGAAAATCTTCTATGAGGATTTCTATAGCTACATCCTTGAACTTTAAGTTCATTAAGGTTGCAAAGTCATACTTTTAGTAGGAAGCAACGCATGGATGTAGCTCTCAAGTTGTTCAACTTTCTTTCTTCTTGATCGATCATCAAGGACCTGTGCAAAAGCCATCAGATCAAGTCTCCTTAATTTTTGCCATTGTCAAAACGCGGAGAGATGACTTGGAAGTGCATGTTGTTTGAACAACTCAAGCAGATCTTCATCAGTTGTAACTACTCTTGTAGTTTGCTGTGAAGTACCCTCATTTTGAGCCTGAAAGATAATAGAATGGTTTTGATTAAGTACTAAAACTTATTCAGATATCTGATTAGTAAGTGTGGTGAGTATCTGAGTTACCTGTGTCGCAACAACATGCTCAAATATCTTCACTTGAGAGGTTGAAGGGCACTCAGATATCACTATTAGTTGAGGAGACTTGGGTGTCTCTTCCTCACCAATTTCTATTTCTTTCTGAACCTGAGAATAAGAAGTGTTAGTACACTTAGAAATATTTAGTAGGACTTCACATACACTGGTATATGAGATTTCTACCTCTTTGACAGGAAGCTCAGATATGTGTTGCTCAGAGACCTTGGTAGTCTCTGGTTGGTCCTCTGGTGTCTTTGGCTTTTCAGCCACACCATCTTTCTTCTCAGTTGGAGCTGATGTGTCAAATCAAAGTTTTATATTTGTTTAAATAGCCAAGAGTTAATTCTCAATACTACGAAAACTTGTAGTGCAGTGAAGTTAACCCCAAGGTCGGTCTCTCAGGACTTAACTAAGCTTTGTTCTTTTCACGGAATATAATTATCAACAGGAAAGCAGTAAAATGCTGGTTTTTTTGCTTCGGCAACGAGTTCTAACTACTAATCTAACTCTAACTCTCAACGCAAAGAAATCAAACACATGTATATTGATTTTATCGATGACGATTTACTCTAGTTATCACTGGGACACGTCCTAACGATTATTACACTGCTATAGTCTTTTCTAGGTAGACACCTTATATCAGATAAGGTACGAAGGACTATGACAATGAACTGACTGAATTTGTTCTACAGAACATATAGCATTAGTGAAGGCGTCAATTTCACTAAGCTACAATTAATAAGCTAATGTAGTTATTGTGTTTGCTACAAACCTATGGATTAGCAATCTCTAGACGTTTTGGTGGTAAATCAGTTGCATAATCATTTGGTGATTTTGGGGGTAAAACACAATACACATAACTACATACGCATTTAATAAAAAAGGCACAGAGTAAATCCCATCTTACTTGTTATTGAATTGCATAAACCCTAACTACCATGCATTGAATCATCACCACCCCATAAAGGGGTGTCTAGCTACTCATGCTCATCACCAGTAAGCAAGAAATAATCAAAGAATCTAACATCAATAATATTAAACTATGAAAAAGGAGAAATTGTTACAAAGAGGCTGTCACTACGCTTGGAGGATGACAAATCCCTAAATCAATAGGTAGAATATAACCAATGTATTGATAATTGACAATCACGAACAAATACAATGTAAATCGGGTTCAATTCTCCAGTAATAGGTGGTGAAGGAATTGCCCAAGAATGAAATCTAGGGTTTTTTTTTGGAAGAGAATAGAACAAAAATAATGAGAATATGATGAAAAATCGCAAATATATATATATTGGAATCTGCGCGCAGGCATTTGGTGAGTAGACAAACAGATAAAGTCTAGCTCCCAATCTACCGAGTCTATTGATGAGTCGATATTTTAACGACTCATTTAGTCTTTTTTAACCATATTTTGTTATGTCCTTTAGCCTTTTTTGTAGTGTTTTAATGCATTTTCACGTTTGGGTATTTTGTGTATTTTTGTACTTTTTCAGGTGTTTTAATGTAAAAAGCAAGGATTTGGAGGAGCATATGCAAAATCGAAGCTTATCCAAGCTTCTAGAAGCACATCAAGGCCAAGTAGTGGGCCACTACTCCAAGGAGGTGACAAGGAGGTTGAGAAAAGGGAATAAAAATAGGAAGAAGTGGGAAAAATGGGAGTTTCTCCGGATGGGAGGCTCACCGCGGTGAACTCCATCAACACGAAGGCTCACCGCGGTCTAGAAGTGCAAAACAGAATCGAACAGTCTCGGAGCATAGCAGACCGCGGCGAGCCAGGCACCATCCAGAGGCTCACCGCAGTGAGAGCTGATCAAGACCAGTTCGACCCACGTTTTCTGGCAGTTTTTTCCCATGATTTCAAATTTCTACTTCCTTGGTTCTATAAATAGGTCACTTGTATTCAGTCTAAAACATATCTTCAGACCTTCTAAGTCTATTTTCTTTCAATTCAAGCATTGTAAACACTCTAGAGATTCAATCTCTCTTGCAATAGAAGTATTATTTCCTTTCAGACGATCTCTTGTCACTGACGTATCCAGGTATCAATCGTGCAACTACTATTTAGCTTGTACGTGACAGGTTGTTACTTTGATTACTGAATCTTGGTGTATCGATGTGAACTTGTTAGTGTCTTAATCATTAATTAGGCTATATCCGTATGATTGCATAGTTCGTGACAGGCTCTTTGTAGTGATTACGTACTTATAGTCCGTATTTGGTTAAACTTTCAATAGCAAGGTGATGATCTGCGATTAGTGTATCCTTAATTGGTCATCTTCGTATCAGCACACTTCATGAAAGGATTTATTTGCTTCATTGTTTGTAGAATTGCATGATCTAGGTTTTACCTTGTCTTGTGCACGTTAGATTATATTCTAGGGTTCAGGTATCACAATCCACATTATCTGTTTACAACCAACACAAGCGAGTCTATTCTATAGAATTAGCTTAATCAATTCCTTGAGAGAACGATCCTGTGGTTTAAGCCTTGTCTGTCTATAACAACCGCCTTTTCTACTTGTGTCAATATAAGTATTAATTTCTGAGCGCATCATCTATGATTGCAAGTATTAAACCCGAAATATGTAAGAGGTTTGAAATTACACTGACGTTTGCAGAAGAACAAGTAAAAATCTAAGAAGTTAGTTTCCCGAGTAAATATAACTTAAGTCTAACCCGGTAATCCCTCACAAGTAGATCCTATGCAATTATATCTCACTCTCCTGGAAGTGTCCAGTATAGGAAATCACTCAAGCAATACAAAACGAGAAAGGAAGGTGACTCACGTCACAAAGATGCCTCAATTACCTCATGCAAAGTACTCCATCAATTAAGTCAGAAGGGACTTTAATCAACACTCTACAACAGCTTTTGACTCATAAATGGCAATCATTCTCTCTTTTTTCAAATTTTTAGTTTTTATACTTTTTTGCATACTCATTTTTTGCAGTCATTGCAATGACTCATATGCTTATTTTGTCTCTTTGTTTTGGTAGTGTTTGTTTTACCGAAAGTCCGCACTTTTGTGCGTGCTGGTTTGGTATACACGCCATCAACCCTCACGGACATATGGCTTTTTAGGACCACGCCGGTGTGTAGGTAGTATTTGAAACGTGCCTAACACGACTAACAGTGGCACAAGTGCTATAGATACACTCCGAGACTTATTATAATATTTTTTGAGAGAACAGAGCCAAATTACAGTCGTATAAATAATAAGGCCCACAAAAACCTCCTCCCCAAACCTGTTCTTTTGAACGGATTTGGGTTGAACAAATAAGGAATGAAAAACATGTCGTTCGTCATACTTAACTTACACATAGTACACATGAGCATGATAAGGCACAAACAAGAGAGTTTGCACTTCCTAAAACGTCACACATGTACAAATTTCACCGGTACAATATTTTTTCATCTGCTAGGCTTGCTCACAGGCTTTTTGGACTACATAATTAGAACAGACTTTCTATTTACAAGCGAAACGAACTTAAAGAATTTAAAACATGCCAACTACTACTAATCAAAGATCAATCAAAACACAAGCATTAAACAGGTTTAACTCATGCAATAGACGCTTGACTTGGGAGTCAGACTTAGACACAATAGAAAATCACACAAACGGGACAAAGACAGACATGATAGACAAAACATACACATATATGGATAAGTACATGAAAGCTACCTCCCTTTCCAAACCTAGGCTAGAGATGGTCCCCAACGAATAAGCTAGAAAGAAAGAAAGCTGAAGATGTACTACCCTGAAATGCGTGGTTGTTGCTATCCATTATCGAACGGGAACGAATCCCTTGCATCCTTCCCGCCAAGCTCAGTAATTTGGGAGCCATCCTTAGCTCCTCTCCTCCTGTTTTCCATGATTCCCTGCAAACTAAAATTAGATAAATCAAAAACTAAAATAAAACTAAGGAAATCAAGGGGAAAGTAAAAACGTCAAAGGGAGTCGAAACTCCCTGGCCAGTCTCGTGTGTGAGCTGGGGCTAGTACGTACATATCACTGGAAGGTGGGGGAACGGAAAGTGAATCCGATGGTGTCATCTGGGTGGTATCAGGTGTCTGCTCCATCTCCAAATAGTCGGAAACGGGTAGTTCAGTCTCCTCGTCGGTCACATCGGTGGACATCTCCTCCTCCATGGCTAACTGATCGTCTAAACTCTCACAAACTCCTTCAACTGAGACGGGGGTTTCTACTTCAGTTACAATGGTAGTCGTGGTAGTGGTCTCATCTTCTGCCAGCTCATTAGCATCTTCTTGGTCATAAATAGCTAGCAACTGGGCTGCTAGTTGGCTGATTTCAGAAGTTAAGGCTTCAGTAGCCAGACAGTTGATCGTCCCCTCTAGTTTCTGAGGAGTCAAAGTCATAATCGTTCCTCCTGCGGCTCTATCCACATCTCTTGGCACTCGCCTATTATACTGTTGTAGAAACTCCACATGAGCTCTCCCAATGTCAAACCATGGTTCTTATGCCTCTGCTGCAGCTCCTTAAATCTAAACCATGCTCTATCGAGTGTCTCTCTAAAAACCTCGAAAATGAAAGAGCGGGTACCTATCTGCACAATTCGCTGCAACATGACCTTCCATTCCACACTCATAGCAATACGAGTAATCCATACGCTCCTGCACACACACACAAAAGAAACCAATGTAGTTCCGCAAAAAACAATCTACGCTAAAAAAGGAAAAGCAAATAATAAAAACTAACTAATATATACAGTCGAAAATTAAATTCTGTAAAACAAACAGAGGAGTTAAGTCCCCGTCAGCGGCGCCAAAAACTTGATTTGTCGAATCAAAGTTTTATATTTGTTTAAATGCCAAGAGTTAATTCTCAACACTACGAAAACTTGTAGTGTAGTCAAGTTAACCCCGAGGTCGGTCTCTCAGGACTTAACTAAGCTTTGTTCTTTTCACGGAATATAATTATCAACAGGAAAGCAGTAAAAGGTTGGTTTTTTGCTTTGGCAGCGTGTTCTAACTACTAATCTAACTCTAACTCTCAACGCAAAGAAATCAAACACATGTATATCGATTTTATGAAGATAAGTTATCAAATTACAGAGTGGTAATGAATAATCGATGCTAGCTAGCAGGAATAGATGCAATAATAAAGATGTCGATTTACTCTAGTTATCACTTGGACACGTCCTAACGATTATTACACTGCTCTAGTCTTTTCTAGGCAGACACCTTATATCAGATAAGGTACGAAGGACTATGACATTGAATTGACTGAATTTGTTCTACAGAACATATAGCATTAGTGAAGGCATCAATTTCACCAAGCTACAATTAATAAGCTAATGTAGTTATTGTGTTTGCTATGAACTTATGGATTATCAATCTCTAGACGTTTTGGTGGTAAATCAGTTGCATAATCATTTGGTGATTTTGGGGGTAAAACACAATCCACATAACTACATACGCATTTAATAAAAAAGGCACAGAGTAAATCCCATCTTACTTGCTATTGAATTGCATAAACCCTAACTAGCATGCATTGAATCATCACCACCCCATAAAGGGGTGTCTAGCTACTCATGCTCATCACCAGTAAGCAAGAAACAATCAAAGAATCTAACATCAATAATATTAAACTATGAAAAAGGAGAAATTGTTACCAAGAGGCTGTCACTACGCTTGGAGGATGACAAATCCCTAAGTCAATAAGTAGATGTTAGAAATATCTGTTTAGATTTTGATCAGCAACCTAATGACTTATCTTAGCTCAGAAAGGTGGTTAGTACTCTTGGTTCACTTGAACACTGTAAAAGAGGAATGTTACTAAGTATGATAGTCTAGCAAATCTTGTATAGGATGTTAGGTCTCTGAATGTAATTTTTATTTTCTGAAGAAGACCAAGAAAAAGGCATCCAGCAGGAGAAGTTCAACTTTAAAA
The DNA here is from genome assembly GCA_026545765.1 of Plantago major. NCBI lineage: Eukaryota > Viridiplantae > Streptophyta > Magnoliopsida > Lamiales > Plantaginaceae > Plantago > Plantago major. Next base: position 57,624,997 of record CM048841.1, read on the forward strand.
TAAATTTTTAAAGACTGCACAAGATTGCTGAAGACAAAGGTTATCAGATACCGATGTCCAGATATCTTGAAGAAACAAGTGTTTCACTAAACAAGTGTTGCAAACGATATCTGAGAATACAAGGTTTCTGAACGAGGAAAAGTGCCCACAGATATCTACACTCAGATACCTTGGATAAAGATTATGTTTCCGGGAAACAATATATTTTTAACAAGTGATATCTGGAGTGGTGATAGTCTCTGGAAAAGGACGTGCAAAGCTTCAGAAAGCATGCATAGTTCCGTTGGCACTACAGGACAAAGTATAGTACAACGCATTAAATGCGCGGACATAAATGTCTGAACAAAAACGGTAGTCTCTGAAGCAGAAGACAAACGTGCAACAGTACTATACTCAGATATCAATAGTTTGAATTTGATTTAAGCCTAACGGATACTATTCAAACGGTACTCAAATTCATCTATAAATATCAACACTTGGAATGCTTGAGAACACAAACACAGAACTTACATCAAGAACACTGAATACTCACACAAGCTCTCTCAAGCATACTACTTACTTTCAAACTTTCTGTTGTGACCAAAGCTCTTGATTCTAAGTAGCACAAAAGTTCTAAGTGTCCTGATCATTAACAAGCATTGTTATTTGTGAAGGAGTTAAATTAAGATTTCATATATGAGATTCATTCTCTTGAACACTTATCATAGACTTGGGTCAGTAAAGAACAAGATACCACACATTGAAAAGTGTATTAAGTATACTTGATTCACAGAGCTATCTGCATAACTTAACAAGTTATTAAATAAGCTCACCTGACAAACTACTTTAACCAATACCTTAATTGGCGTGGAGTACAGGAAGTACTTAGTTTGGGAAACTAAGGAATAACTCCAAGGTTACTGAGCATAGGAAGTACTTAGTTTGGGAAACTAAGGAATAGCTCAAAAGGTTTCTGAGTACCGGAAGTACTTGGCTGAGAAAGCCGGGGAATAACTCAGGGGGAACACTTGGTTGTGAACCTAGTGTATTTAGGAATCGAGAAGAAGATACTTGTAAGGTTACCTCAATTATCTGTCTTAGTGGATTCTAGGTCTGAGAAAGGCCGAAGTGGATTAGTTGAAGGATTACACCACCTTCAGATACCACTATAAAGACTTGTGTTATTTACTTTCTACAATTTATTACTTGCTTTATTTACCTTACTAAGTATTTAAACATAGCTTGCTGAGCACGTGCACTTATAACAAAAAGTCTTCCGCTCTCTGAAAATAAGTATCAGATATCTTCACAGATATTTGAGAAATTGTGTTTATCGACAAAGGTTTGAAAAAGACTATTCACCCCCCCCCCCACTAGTCTTTTACTTTGCCGTTATCTGGAGCAACAAGTGGTATCAGAGCAGGAGGTTCCCAAGCCTTCTGCACTGAACCTAGATCCCAGATAAGTGCCCACTAACTACTTTTCACCTGCACTTGATTTGTTTGTTTAGTGTGTTTGCTGCAGGATGTCTTTAAGTGACGCCCCAATTCTCAAGCCAGAGAATTATGAGAAATGGAAGAACAACATGATACTCCACCTAAAAGCCATCAGTGATGAAATGATCGAAGTAATAAAGAATGGCCCCATAGTCATTCAACAACTCAAGCAGGTCATGGAGGTTTCTAATGGTAGAGACAGAGAACAAAGTGATGGGTCTTCACGACGAATCGTCGACGATGGGAGACCTACCCGGTCAAGTTATTCTGAGTCAAAGCCCAGAGAGCTCTGGACATCGGAAGATGCCAAGAGAAATCGTCTGGATGGTCAGGCTCGCAATATCAGCATACGTTCTACTCCAGAGCACATACAGTGTAAACTGTGGGGTGCAAAAATGGCGAAAGTGGCCTGGCAACTGATTGAAGAAATCTGTGCCGGCACTGAGAAAACGAAAGAAAATAAGTTCGAAGTTTTGAAGCTCAAATTCCAAAACTTTAAACAAGGTCCCACAGAGACTCTTGAAGAACTAGATTTCCGGTTTACAACACTCATGAGTGACATGGCTGCACTTGGTGAAAGTAATAGATATACTGACGGAAAAGATTAAGACTATTGTGAGAAGTCTAAATCATAACTGGGAGCATACAAAGTTTTTCTACTTTAACCAAGGAATGCCAGATATCACTCCAGTGGAACTTTTCTCTCACCTTGCCACTGTTGACTATGAGACAACTCAAAGAGAACATACAACTGAAAAGTTGCAGAATGTTGCTCTAGTTGCCCAAGGAACTTCTGAAAAGAAGGAAGGCAAGGAGGTGACTGAGGATGCTCTTGCTGTAAAGCAAATGAGAAAATATGTCAGTCGAGAGATTGAGATAAGAAAAGCCAAAGAGAAGCTAAAAAAGCATCTAGGCTCAAACTATCACCAGTACAAAAATATGCAACTGTCAAGCTCGCTGAACAAGCAGGCTCAGAAAGCATCTAGTACTAAGGAAGCAGAAATCGGAAACGATATCTGTTTCTATTGTCAGAAACCTGGTCATTTCAAGAAGGATTGCCCTGCCTTCAACAAACTAAAGACAGGTGACAAGAAAGATAGAAGAAACTTCAAGAGAAGACAGAGAGCTATGCTCACTGAAGAAAGGAAAAAGATTCAACTGCGACTGGATGCTCTAGACATTGAGTCTGATTCTGAGGTTGAAGACTCTGATGATTCCACACTGCCTTCTCCAGAAATATGCGGTGTTTCTCATGAAGTGATTGACTTTGGTCAAAAGAAGAAAGAAGTGTGTGGAGTGGCTGAAGAAATCTTTCCAGATATCTCCAACATTGAACCTTGTCTAATGGCTGATGAGGTAACACATACTTCTTGTTATACTTACGAAAGTGATGAGGAAGGAATCAAAGATCTGGAACATCTCAGAAGAGAACTTGATCTCTACGAAAGAGAATTTCTGATGGTCCGAGCTAGAGCCGAAATCCTTGAAGAAGAAAAGAATTCTCTTGTAAAGGAAAATTCACAATTACTCAAGTTATCTGAGAAAAAGGATGCTGAAAATGCATTTCTCAAGGCTCAGATATTTGAGACAAAAAAGTCACATAAAGAAGCATTGGTCAAACTTCAAAAGAAATGTGAAGATCTTCTTTCTGAGAATGAAGAACTCAAAAAGAAAGAACTATCTTTTCAATCTTATGCCAAAGCTAGTGACACTCTTACTGAAGTACAATCTTATTTAAGAAATCCTTCAGAAAAGAGAGGACTTGGGCTGGACACACAAACATATAGTTCTACCACTCTGAATAAGAGTGATGAAAGAAGAACATTTGTCAGTACTCAGCAAGGTGGTTCCCAAACAACCTATAGCATTGGCCAGAAAGCTAAGGTTGTTGACAAAGGAAAGGCAGTTGCGACCAAACCTTTGTGGGAAAAACAAGTCCCAAGGAAAATTGTTGGGAATGTTTCTGAAAAGAAACATAACACTGAAAAGTGTAATCACCCACAGTGCTATGTCTCTCAGAAAGGAAGAATTGCAGGAGCTGGCAAATTCTCCTATGTCACGTTTTCTGAAAAGAAACTAGACGTTCTAGCGACTAGCAAAGCTTCTGAGATGAGAACTCAGATAGCACCAGGCGCTCGAAATGGCATTGGCTATAAAGCCATCGGGAAACAACTTGCTCGTGAGTATAAACAAGAGCAAGAACGATGGTTAAAGGCTAGAATTGCTCACGACAATTATCAGAAGTGGAAGATGAGTCAAGCCACTGAAAATCTGAATGCCAGGGCTAGAAGAAATCTGGCTAAGAAAGCTAAGTTTGCTGAGAAGCAGACTCATAAACCTGACAGGTATCTGAAAGCACCAAATGGAGCACCAAGGAACACACCAAGGAAGAAAATAGTTCTTAATAACAATGATACTAATCATTTAACTAGAATTCCTCCTCATGTTCCTATTAGACAAAAGAATGTTCCTAAGAAATTCATTCAAAAATGGATTCCTACTGGAATATTCTTTAGTCCAGATGGTTCCATTGTTGGTATGAGAACCTAATCTCCTGTTTCCTGTCTTGTGCAGAACACTCTAAAGACCAATCCAAAGTGGCATTTTGATAGTGGATGTGGGAAGCACATGACAGGAGACAAAGCAAATCTGATTAACTACAGAAAATGCGATGATGGACCAATTATTAGATTTGCTGGAGGAGATGAAAATCCAACCATAGGATTTGGCAATCTGAAGTTTGGAGCCCTTACAATCTCTGAAGTACTACTTGTAAAGGGATTGAAATATAATCTCCTAAGCATGAGTCAACTAGTAGACAAAGGGTATACTGTCAAGATCAAGTCAAAACTATGCAACGTGATTGACAATGAGTCAAAGCAGACAGTCTTGGTTGCTAGGCGAAAAGGAAATCTTTATGTTGCTGATTGGGCATCATACAATCAAGAATGTCTCATGGTGAGTCAATCTGGCCACACTGAAGAAAATTGGCTATGGCATAAGAGAATGAGTCACTTGAATTTCAAAACTCTGAACAAGCTAGCCAAGAAAGAATTGGTGGTTAGTTTACCCAAAATGGCATATAGAAAGGATGGTGTTTGCTCAGCTTGCCAAATGGGAAAACAATCCAAAACATCTTTCAAGTCTAAAACTAGACACTCCAGTGAAAGGCCACTGCAAATGTTACATATGGATCTTTTTGAATCCTCTGTAACTAGCTATGCAGGAAAGAAGTATGGTCTGGTTGTTGATGATTACTCAAGATTCACTTGGGTTGTATTTATCAAACAAAAATCTGATGCAAGGGTTGAAATACCCAACTTGCTGAATAAGCTTGAAGTCATGAAAAATGACAAGGTATCTGTAATCAGAACAGACCATGGTACTGAGTTTGTGAACCAGTACATAAAAGATTTTTGTACCTGCAAAGGTATACAACATCAACTATCTTCCGTAAGAACACCACAACAAAATGGTGTTGCTGAAAGGAAGAATAGGACCCTAAAAGAAGCGACAAGAACAATGCTCGCTGACACTGAAATAAGTGAAATCTATTGCGTTGAAGCTGTAAACTCAGCCTGCTACACTCAAAATAGATGTCTGATTAACAAGCACCATGACAAAACTCCTTATGAGCTTTTGATTGGTAGACCCCCTAGTATCAAGCATCTAAGGGTGTTTGGTTGCAGATGTTTCGTTCTTAACAATGGAAAAGAGTACTTGAGAACATTTCAACCAAAGGAAGATGAAGGAGTATTTCTTGGTTATTCTGTGAATAGCAAAGCCTATAGAATCTACAACAAAATAACGCAAAAGATTGAAGAATCTGTTCATGTAGTTTTCTACGAAAGAAACAAGAAAATACCCTTAAATGATGATCTCTCAGATAGGTTAAAAGAACTGATGATTAAAGATTCTGAAGAAGAATCCTCAAAAGGAAATAATTCTATCATTCACTTAGAGGATGAATCTGACGATGAAAAGCAACCATTGCTTAGTAACAACCAGATGACACTAAGACATGATGAAGAATTTCCTATGAGAATTCCAGAAATGGAACAGGTTACTGAGAACCTTCATCATGTAGAGGTTTCTGAGAATGAGATTGCTGAAAATCAAATTCCAGATATCCCTAACACTGAAAAAGTGTCAGATATCCATGGCGTTTCCCATGTGTCAGATATCTCAGATACTGCACAAGTATCCCATCAAGATCATATTGATTTACATTCAGATCAAAATGATATTGATCCTACTAGTTCAAAACCCATTATGAAATGGAGAAGAAATCATCCTGCAAAGGATGTGATCGGTCTGTTAGACCAAGGAGTTAGAACTAGAAGAGCAATCACTGAAAATGCAAATTGTCTCTATGGATGTTTCATCTCAAATATTGAACCTAAAACTATAGAATAAGCATTAAAGGATCAAGATTGGATCTCGGCAATGTAAGAAGAGTTGGATCAATTTGAGAGAAACAAAGTCTGGAAACTGGTTCCATTTGTTGACGGAATATCTGTAATTGGAACCAAGTGGGTTTTCGGAAACAAAATGAATGAGTCTGGTGAAATAACCAGAAACAAAGCAAGGCTGGTTGCCAAGGGATTCACCCAGACTGAAGGACTAGATTTTAATGAATCTTATGCACCAGTTGCAAGATTGGATGCAATAAGACTCTTTCTAGCCTTTGTAGCTCATAATGACTTTACAGTTTATCAAATGGATGTCAAGAGTGCATTCCTAAATGGTGAACTTGCTGAGGAAGTCTATGTTGAGCAACCACCAGGCTTTGAAGTTTCCTCAGAAAGTAGGATGGTCTATAAGCTTCGGAAAGCTCTGTATGGACTGAAACAAGCTCCAAGAGCATGGTATGATACATTGGCCAAATACCTACTAGAAAGTGGTTTCAAGAAAGGAGATGTTGATAAAACACTCTTCACATTGAATCATGATGGGAAACTACTTTTAGTTCAAGTATATGTTGATGACATTATATTTGGATCTAAAGACAAACAACTTTGTGAAGACTTTGCTGAACTCATGAAATGCAAATTTGAGATGAGCAAGATGGGAGAATTGAATTACTTCCTAGGGCTGCAAGTCAAGCAACTCAGTGATGGAATATTCATTAGTCAAACAAAGTATGCAAAGGACATGCTCAACAAGTTTAATCTAAAGCCTTCTGAAAAGAATGCTAAGATACCTATGAGCATTGGAACCAAAATGACCTATACTAAACTTGACAAGAGTGTTGAAGAACACAAGTATAGGAAATTGATTGGGTCTCTACTGTACCTCACTGCAAGTAGACCTGATATTCAATATGCAGTTGGAGTGTATGCTAGATTTCAGACAAATCCAATGCAATCACATTACAACATTGCTATGAGGTATGTAAATTAAGGGTACTGTAGAAGTTGGTTTGTGGTGTCCAAAAGACAGTGGATTGAGTTTGGTTGGCTATTCAGATGCTGACTATGCTGGATCATTGCTTGATAGAAAAAGCACCTCAGGAACTTGTTAATTTTTGGTGCTAGATTGATATCATGGTTCTGCAAGAAACAAAACTCAATTGCTACATCTACCACAGAGGCTGAATATATTGTTGCTGGGTGTTGTGCTTCACAAATATTATGGATACAACAACAACTCAGAGACTATGGACTCAATGAAGAGAAAACTCCTATTTTCTGTGACAACACAAGTGCTATTGCCATAACTCAGAATCCTAAGTTCCATGCAAGAACAAAGTACATTGATGTTAGACACCACTTCATTTGAGACCATGTTGAAAAAGGCAATATAGAGATACTCAAGATTGACACTGAAGACCAACTTGCAGATATCTTCACTAAGCCACTACAAGAAAGTAGATTCTTAGCCTTAAGACATAGTCTTGGACTAATGGAGCTACCAAAGAACTGAAAAAGTTCAGATATCTGAAGAAGATATCAAAGGAGGGAAAAGAGGAATCTGGAACGGGTATCCAGAAAACAAGGTATCTGGAATGAGTATCCAGAAAAGGGGAATCTGGAACGGGTATCCTGAAACCAAAGGCTAAAGGGTAAAATGGCTATTTGAAGATTTCTGAGATAGGCACTCAGATATCTAGATCACTCAGTGAGGGGGAACACAAAAGAGAATAGTACAACTGTCTGCAGTCAACTACTCTCTTGAAATTTGTATTATTTCTATCTTTGTGTAAAACTTGGACAGATTCTAAGTGTGAGATAGACTCAAATGCAAACAGTGTTCTAAGTCACACAGAAATGTGATTCAGATAGCAAATCGCCAAAATTCATTAATTGGGCACAATTACAATTGCTGATTGGGATCATTGCTGAAGAAGCAATATTGACCCTTGATGAAATGGGCGTTTGATCTTAACAGACGAGATTATTTCTCTGTAAAATAGTGGACTGTAAAAACTCAGACATGGCCCACTAAGCATTTAATATCAGACAAACTTTTACCCACGCCTATCTGCAAGTACACATATACTTACACACAAAATTAATTTGTATGTATATGTCTGTTGAGATTACATTGCTATATATATAGGATTTTGGCAAAAGAATTCACTTTCGCCTAATCGAACATTCAGACTTGCACAAGAATAGCAAAAACATTTCTTCAACTTCTCTGCAAATCTCTGTTCCTCAATTAGTTTTTCTGCAAAGAATCACTAATCTCTCACCCTAATCTCTTACAGACTTTCGAAAACTTACACTATATAAAGAGATGACTACAAAACGTGCTTCTACCCAGAAATCCCAATCTACTACCACTGGTACTGCTGAAAAGCAAGCACCAGAGTTGGTAGTTGTAAACAATCGGTTGGTAGGAGACTTTAATCCTGATCATTGGACTTCAAATCACAGGATGATTTGGGGTGGTTCCATGATTGAGGAATACCTCACGGCTGCAATTGAAAACCAAGCTGATAGGAAGCTAATTCTTGACATGCTTGAAAAGGTACAAATCAAAGGTTTCCTGTCTGCTACTCCCAATAGAGTTTCATCACTAGATGTGTTAGAATTCTACAACAACTCCAGGATTATTTCCTGTGTTTCTGAAGGCACTGGAACAGTGTCTATCAAACCAAAGGTCCAAGGAAAGGAAATCCTTGTGGACTTAACAACTTTCTGTAAGTTGTTTGAACTTCAAAATCTTGGAAAGGATTTTGAAATAAACACCAAGGATGATGATCTCCTTGAAGGTGTAAAGAAGTTGTACAATGACGTGTGTGATCTTGAAAAACCAGATACACCCACTGATTTCAAACTTGCTGACATCAGAACCAGATCTGTTATTCAATGGGATGTGTTGGCATGCATTCTTCACAGATGCTTTGATGGTCTACAAGGAGGTGCTGACCAGATAAGCCAAGAACGCTGGATGATGATGTTCTTGTTGCAACAACAAGTCAAAAGTCTGGAAAACCCTTTCAACTGGGGAAAGTACGCCTTTATGAAGTTTGTGAAGAAGATTCAAGGCTTTGAGCCCAAAATCGTTAAGGGACTTGCTGAGCCAAAAGCCACAGTAAGCTATGGATTGAAAATATGCTACTTACTAGAGTGCCTTGGCATTGAGCTCAGAGAGACGGCAGACATAGCCAACAGTAACCTACTCTACAAATATGAGTATACGAACATGATGAAAAAGGTTACTGGATCTCAGAAAGGTTCCAAGAAGCGAAAAACTGAAGAGGTATCTGAGGGAAAAGTTGCGACCAAAAAGCCCAGAACTTCACAAAAGAAGTCTGCTGGCAAATCAAAAGACACACCCATTGTGGTTGTCGACTCTCAGATATCTGCCGCCACTACAGATGAACTCATCAATGCTTGAAAAGATACAAATGCTGATGAACTCATCAATGCTGCTAAGGAGAGCCTTGCTGATGAACTCATCAATGTTGCTAATGAGAATAGTGGCTGGTACCAAGCCCTATCTGCAGAAACTGCAGGGATTATGGACCAATCAGTTCCTAATGCTGATGAGAGCTCTGACGATGATGATGATGAGTTAGTTATCTCTCAAGTCCTACAGAAATCAAAGAGGGCTAAGGTCACTGAAAAAGTAACAAGTGTAGAGGTATCTGAAGAAGAACCTACACCATAGGTTGCTGAACAAGCACCTGTTTCAAAGGTTGCTAAAGAAGCAACTCTGTCCAAAGTCACTGGACAAAACACACCATCAGAGCAAGTAACACTTAAGCTTATTGAAGATGCTCTGATGAGTGGCAACTTAGTGTTAGAGGATACTACCATTGCCTCAACACTCAAAAGTCTGTCTCAAGCAGATCTGGATAGGCCCCATACAACATCACCTTCTTCATCCAGATCAGAATCACCAAAACAACCACAACAGCCAATAGTGGATGATGTTGAGATGATACTTGAGTTACAACATGAGATACCAGCATCTTTCCTTGCTGAAGAAAATCCTGTAAAAGAACAGGTTCCCCAACTCAATAAGAGGGATCAAACTGAGGCATCTGCTCAGAATGATCAACCAGGGGAGGCAACTGAGTTGCACACTCAGGAAAGGTCTAAAGTACCTGAAACTTCAAACAAAGAAGCTGAAATGAAACAACAAGACTAATGCATGGAAGAGTCACAAGTTCCAGAGACCAATCAGCCTGACATTGCTCAGGTAGCTGAATGGTTTAACTCTCTACTTGTGATATTTTTGTGTTTGTTAAATCTTTTTATTTAATGAAATTTCTTTGTTACAGGCTGAATTAGAAACACAAGAACAAGAGGAAGCTGGAAAGCTTGCCTCAGAATCTGAGAAGGAGGTTTCCATAGCCTCATCACTTAAGGAACAGGATCCTGTCTCACAGGTAGAAGATAGTTCCTTAAGATATAACATCTCAGATATGTGATTTACTAATACTATAAAGTGTTTGTTTCTAATAGGCTCCAACTGAGAAGAAAAAAGAGACTGAAAACTCTATCTCTTCAGAGAAGAATCCAGAGACTTTCAAGGTCTCTGAGGAACAAGTATCTAAACCTTCTGCAGAGAAGGTATTTCATTCAGATACCTATATTCTTCAAAGAGCAAACCTCTGATCATTTTTCTCAAACTAACACGTTCTACTTAACAGGTTCAAAAAGAAGTAGAAGTTGCTGGGGAATTGCCCGCTCAATCCCCACAACAAATGGAAATTGATGAGGCATCAAAGCCTTCATCACAAGAAAAACTTCCAGAGACTGCACAAGTCTCTGAGAGACATGTACCTGAGCCTCCAGCAGTGGAGGTAATTGACCTCTTAGATATTTGATTTGTCAATAAAAATTTTCTTGATAAAATTTCCTAGGTGTTATGTTTCTAAACTCAGGTTCAAGCAGAAAGAAAGATAACTGAGGATCAGACTTCCCAGTCTCCTCCTCATATCCAAATATCTGAGACACCTGGAACCTCAGTAGTCAAGTCATCTGAGCCTGTCACACAAGTAACTCAGATACCTTTCTACTCTAAAGCCCAGATATCTACTATAGTTTTGTAATTAATTCAGAACACTATCTTTCAGGCTCAAACAAGTGCCACTAAGGTCCCTGTTGATGAGAAAGAGGACCTGCTTCCTTTCTTCAAGGAACACACTTTGCCAAAGCATCTGAAATGCTTCAAGAAATGGCAAAAGTTCCGATGCTCCGATCTATCTGAGATCTTAAAGGTGACTGATCACCACACCAGGAGAGCACGAGCCCTTGACTTGGAAAACTACGTCCATGCAATGTTCCCCACTGAACAATATTCTTTCGGAACATTGATGGATAAGGATTTTGTCAAGGAAGTGGCCAGAAAGCTGATCCAAGCTTTCACCCAAGCAGATGGTCAGACCAGAATGCAGATGGCATTCAAGCCTACTTTGCCCCAGACTCTACAGTACATACCCTCTGAACAAGAGGAAGTTAATGGGCAAACGGTCACTATACCAGAAGTGATCAACCTGGTCTCTGAAGATGAAGAAGCGAAGGAGACTGATGAGAATAATTATGAAGATCCTCCTTCTGACCATCACAAGGATGAGGATGACAAAAAGGATGATGATGATGCCCCTGCACCAGGGACAGGAGGGATTCCACAAGGAAACAATGCCTCAGCTGTTGAAAAGCACACTGAGAGGACATCACAACAATTCCCTCCTCATCTCCTCAGAAATCTACCCATCCATCTTCCCAACAAAAAGACACTATTGAACAAGTAGTTGAGCACTATGAGGAAAACACTCAGAAAATAGTGGATGCACAAACCAAAGTTGCTCAACTCAAACAATGTTGGAAGAGAACAACAGTAAATCTTTAACTGGAAGAAAAGATAGTTGAATCCAGAGTCAAGCTAGATAAACTTGAAGAACAAACACGCAAAGAGATGCAAGCTTACTCTGAGATTAAAGAGCTCCGGGACGCTGTTGATTATATTGCTAAGGAGCTAGATGCTGAACAAGTATCTGAAGAAAAGCATGATGCTGAGGCTGCATCTTCACCAAAGAAACCATCCTCCAAAGGCAAGAAACCCATATCTGAGATGGTTGCCGCCTTCAGAAACCTTGATGAAGAAGTGCAAGAGGATGAAGATCACTGGGCTGATGACTCAGATGATGAAGAAGACAAGACATTGGCAGAACACTGCAATGAACACTTAGCGGTTTCTCATCTGAAAAGGAAGCTAATTGCTCCTGAAGTATTCAACAAACTGCCAAATGTCCACTCCCAAGAATACATGAATAGATACCAAGTTTTGGCACATCTTAAAAAGGAGTTGTCTTCACAGAACAAAGACATAATTGCCTCCGTCCCCTCAAAAATGAAGAAATTCACTGAACTCATCACTCAGAGAACAACCAGTATGGTCCTTGCTCAGAAGGATCTGGGAATGGTAAGGGAAGATGATGTGTCATTAGTTGAAAAAGCTTTTCATGAGGCAAGTTGCACTGCTGGAAAAGCAGATGCCATACTAGTCCCATTGGCAGAGCTCACTGATAAGGAAAATGGACTTATCAAACAAAATCAGGAGCTCAAGGCTGAACTTCAGAAGTTGGTTACTTCCTACAATTACTTGCAAGGGAATTTTGAGTCTCTATCAGAATCCTTTGTGGTACTTAGTCAGTCAACAATGACTAAGGGGGAAGGATTTGGACCTCAAGGTCAGGGGGAAGGAAAGAAGAAATCTAGAGTTGGTGCTGCTCAGAAAGGAAGAGGAAACAAGAAAACTTCCCAGCCACCACTCAGAATAAATGAGCCCTCATCAGATCAAGCTGCTTTGAAAATAGTAGCTACTTCCAAGTAGCCAACTGAAGAAACAACAATGGTAACAAGGACCATGGCAAAAAGACCTCCAAGGAGTACCAAGGCTCCAAGGAGAAGACAAGTAAGAGGGATTGATGAGTCTTCTGAAGAAGTAGAAGAAGAAGGCCAAATCAAATCCCAGGGCAATGAAGAAGGCTGCAAAACTTTCACAAGAATTGATCTTGATGATGATGATGAAGAGAATGATGAAGATGAAGCTCTTCTTCACAAAAAAAGAAAAAGGGTTGATAGCCTATCTGAGCCCATAGCTGCAAAGCCTTTGGCAGCTAAAACACCCTCTGGAAATACCAAGTCAATCCAGGGTGGTTCTTCAAGCAATCCCCCAAGGGAAAATTCAAGACAAAGGAGGAACAGGCTGAGAGCTGAACAAAGAAAACTTCAGCTACCACTCTGGCCTGAAGAAGCCAAGATTGAGTATGTGAAGACCAACAATGACTCCTCTGTCTACAGGTGCATTAATCAGAAGAATGGCTACTGGATTCTGGAACTCAAGCACTTATTGGTAAATGAAAGATTTCCAGAACCAATCCATAAACAGCTCATGACATGGAGAAAAGACAAGCCAATCTTGATTAATACCAACCACATCAAAGCCTGGTTGGATTTTGAAGTAATCAAGAGAATATAAGCCATGAAGAAGGACCTCTCTGATGAATGTCCTTATGGAAAGCCAGAAGATGTGCACAGAATTCCCAACATCACTAGAACAGGCACAAGAGCAAGACTTGTTGTGGAACCCGATGAGTCCTTCTATTTGACTGAAGATCAATACAAGGGTGACATCAGATATCTGAAGATCATATATGAATACTTCAAGCTATCAGATATCAGAATCGAGCATGCCTGGAAGTGGGGAAAGTATTTGTGGGTCAAACACTTTGCCAAGAAGAATCCTACCAAAACCTACAAGGAAGTCTGTGGATGTGCCAGAGACACAGAGATGATTGTCAGAACTCTTCTCTATGACTACTCTGATGATATCAAAAGGTTTGGTGATAGGAAATTTGCAGATTGATCCATGGAATTGCTTTGAAGACTTGAAGCTTTGAAGACTAGTTTATTATGATGTCTACTTGGAGCTTAGTTACTCCTGTTGTCCTAATTTACTATGTATTTTATATCTTGCTGACTGAGCTAAAATGTTATTTTATCTTGTAAAAGTTATCTGTGAACTCTCTTTGTAACATATCTGATGAACCTACTCTCAGATATCAATCTATAAAAGATAACTTGTCAGCAAAGATCACACCTTGTGATTTGGTTGATGTTTACTTTCTGCACTTAATTGAAAGAATTGAAAGATCTTATGAATTGATTAAGTGGTGGATTGTTTCTTCATCCAGATTTGTAATAGGTCAGATAGTCATCGTTGACTGATCAAAAAGGGGGAAATTTGTTAGGAATATCTATTTAGATTTTGATCAGCAACCTAATGACTTATCTTAGCTCAGAAAGGTGGTTAGTACTCTTGGTTCACTTGAACACTGTAAAAGAGAAAAATCACTAAGTATGATAGTCTAGCGAATCTTGTATAGGATGTTAGGTCTCTGAATGTAATTTTTATTTTCTGAAGAAGACCAAGAAGAAGGCATCCAGCAGGAGAAGTTCAACTTTAAAATAAAGTTTTAAAGACTGCACAAGATTGCTGAAGACAAAGGTTACAGATACCGATGTCCAGATATCTTGAAGAAACAAGTGTTTCAATAAACAAGTGTTGCAAAAGATATCTGAGAATACAAGGTTTCTGAACGAGGAAAAGTGCCCACAGATATCTACACTCAGATACCTTGGATAAAGATTATGTTTCTGGGAAATAATATATTTTTAACAAGTGATATATGGAGTTGTGATAGTCTCTGGAAAAGGACGTGCAAAGCTTCAGAAAGCATGCATAGTTCCGTTGGCACTACGGGACAAAGTATAGTACAGTGCATTAAATGCGCGGATAGATGAACAAAAACGGTAGTCTCTGAAGAAGAAGACAAACGTGCAACAGTACTATACTCGGATATCAATAGTTTGAATTTTGATTTAAGCCTAACGGATACTATTCAAACGGTACTCAAATTCATCTATAAATATCAACACTTAGAATGCTTGAGAACACACACACAGAACTTACACCAAGAACACTGAATACTCACACAAGCTCTCTCAAGCATACTACTTACCTTCAAGCTTTTTGTTGCGACCAAAGCTCTTGATTCTAAGTAGCACAAAAGTTCTAAGTGTCCTGATCCTTAACAAGCATTGTTATTTGTGAAGGAGTTGAATTAAGATTTCATATCTGAGATTCATTCTCTTGAACACTTATCATAGACTTGGGTTAGTAAAGAACAAGATACCATACATTGAAAATTGTATTAAGTATACTTGATTCATAGAGCTATTTGCATAACTAAACAAGTTATTAAAGAAGCTCACCTGACAAATTACTTTAACCAACACCTTAATCGGCGTGGAGTATAGGAAGTATTTAGTTTGGGAAACTAAGGAATAACTCCAAGGTTACTGAGCATAGGAATTACTTACACTACAAGAACATCGGGAAAATTCGACGTTATGGGGCGACGGATGACGGATCGCTAATTAAAATCCGTCGCCCCAATCGGCGACAGATAATAGTTATCCGTCGCTAATAAGCGACGGATAACTTATCCGTCTTATCCGTCGCTAAATTGGGCGACGGATAATAATTATCCGTCGCCCAAGTTTGACTTTAAAAAAAAAAAAAAGTAAATTATTAACGACGGATATTTTTTTCCGTCGTTAATATTTTGATTCAAAAAAAAAAAAAAAAAACTGGGCGACGGCTAGATTATCCGTCGCTATCCGTCGCCCACTGGGCTGACGGATCGGCCAACTGGGCCGACGGATACGTGTCCGTCGGCCCAGTTTTCATATGTTCGGACAGAGAGCAGAATCTCTCATTTTCTTCATCTTCTTCATTCTTCCATCCTCATTTTCTTCTTCTCCTCAATCCGTTTTCCGGCCAATAATCCGTTATTCCGGCCAATCTTGGTGCCTAATCGAAGCTCGTGTGACAAGGAGTTTGATTCCTCGATCAATTTCATATTTTTACCGATTAATCAAGGTATTTTGGCTAAAACCCTAGTTTTTAAAAATTTGGAAATTTTGTTTATTTTGATTAATTTGAGCAATTATATGTATATATGATAAGTATGTAGTAGTTAGTTTAGTTAATTTCATCAATTATATGTAATTTGTTCAATTTGATATATATATATATATATATATATATATATATATATATATATATATATATATATATATATATATATATATATATATATGTATGTATGTAATTTGATAGTTAATTTAGTTAATGATATGTATATATGATAGGTATGATATGAATGTATGTAGTATGTTAAGTTTGGTATGTATGAATGTATGTAGTTAGTTTGATTTGTGTGTTAAGTATATATAGTTAGTTTAGTTAATTTGATAGTTTGTTAAGTATAGAAGTATGTAGTTTTGATTTGATAAATTTGTATGTTAAGTACGTAATTTGATATGAATATATGTAGTAATTCGATATGTATAGAGTAATTAGTTAATTTGATATGTAGTTAAGTATATAATATATGTACTAAGAGGTTGAAATGGTTAAAATATATGCCCAATTTTGTAACATATCGAACACTTAATTAATAATTAATTTATAAGGAACATATAATAATTAACAATTAACCTCCACAATCTTCTTATCCGAATTGGTATCGATCTAATCAATTGGAACGTGTCAGGTTAAAAATAAAGTATACAATGAATTCCGACTGTTCATGGATGTACGATCGTACGGCGGTAAATGGCAGAGTTTCTAGGAGTTTTGTAGAAGGGGTTAAAGGTTTCATCTCGTTTGCCATGGGACGTCCGGTTTGTGCAACTGGGGGTTGATAAAGTGTCCTTGCACATTGGAAACCTGCAGAAACAAGCAATTTATGACGCCTCTGAGATGATTCGAGCACTTGCGACGTTACGGATTCATGCCTGAGTATCATGTATGGATTCATCACGGAGAGGAAGCACCGTCCATGGCATACCTCCAATGGAGGGAGAGGCGGGGTTTGGGGCCGCCTATCGAGTGCCTTTCTACTTGTCGGAACATGTGTATGGTGTATTGGGAGGAGGATGTAGATCTGTTGGAATGCAAGTTCTGTGGTAGGGAGCGTCACAAGTGATGAGGAGGATCGTGCATGAGAATGAGGAGTTTCATCCGTTTTGTCTCTAAGCTTGTATAACTAGTAATCATTAGTTGATATATATATATATGAAACCAAACATTATGGTAAAATTGAAGCTGATGTAACTTATATTATGTAATGCCGTAACAATTGACTGGATCTAATATAACTTATATTACGTAGCAATTGATTGAATTATTGTGAAAATGATTTATTATCGTAAATGAAAGACCTCGATCTAATGAATTCAAACGTGTCAGGTTATTATCTAATTATTCAATGAATACCGATCGTTCATGGATGTATTGTCATTACTCTCAATGGCGAGTTCAATGGAGTTTTCGAAAGGGTTGAAGGTTTCATTGCATTTGCAATGTCAAATCCGGCTTGTGTAAAGGATGGGTTGATAAAGTGCCCTTGCAATGAAACAAGGTCTTGAAACAAGCAATACGTGGCTCCTAAAGCGGTAGTCCAGCACTTGAGGAAAAATGAATTCCTGCCTGGGTATCAGGTATGGAATCATCATGGTGAGGAAACAGCACCGTCCACTACATATGACCAATACAGACAGCGTGGAAGGAAGAGAAAAAATGAACAAGTCGGGGAACAAAGTACATCTGAAGGCGATGCTATTCGAGCTCGAGTCGAACAAATGGTGTATGATGCTGCAGGGGCAGAGTTCAGGGACACAACTAACACTGAAACCGAGGTGAAGGTGGAGGAACCACTGAATCCCGAGGATCAGTTGTTCTTTGACTTGTTAGAATCATCAAGGAAGCCGGTTTATCCGGGGTGTAAGCTCACTGAGTTGTCTTTGTTGGCTCGGCTAATGAGTTGTAAGGCTAACGGCCAACAATCTGAAACGAGCTTCAATGAATGGGTTGACGTAATGTCGGACCTTTGTCCTGAAGAAAACCTAGTTCCCACCAACTTTTACCAAGCGAAGAAAAAGATGTGGGGTTTAGAAATTTATGGTAACCATAGACTGTTGTCCGAAAATGTGCATGATATATTGGGAGGAGGATGCAGATCTAATAGAGTGCAAGTTTTGTGGTAAGGAACGGTACAAGCGCTACAAGGAGGGGGCTGCAAAGAAACGATAGAAGAAAAATCTCCCACATAAGAAAATGTGGTACTTCCCTCTAGCACCTCGTTTGAAAAGATTGTATGCTTCAAGTGATTCTGCGGAAAAAATGCGGTGGCATAAGGAGCGAGTAATCTCGGATAATGCAGAAGATGGTAGAATGGACCATCCAGCAGACTCACCCGCATGGAAATCGTTTGACAAGACATATCTAGAGTTTGCAGCCGAATCTAGAAATGTACGATTGGGACTTTGTACGGATGGTTTTAACCCGTTCGGGAGTGAACGTAAATACTCTTGTTGGCGATTATGCTCACACCATAATCGCCCCGGTGAGTGCATGAAGGAGCCATTCATGTTTCTGACTGCGTTGGTGCCTGGGCCGAAAGATCCTGGACTGACATTGGATGTTTTCTTGCAACCCCTAATCAAGGAGCTGATCGAGTTTTGGACGGATGGTATCCCTGCATATGATGTGTCGACAAAAAAGAACTTCACCTTGAGAGCAGCTCTTCTTTGGACCGTGAGTGACTTTCCTGCGTACTCCATGCTATCTGGAAGGAAAACCGCAGGGAAATATGCATGTCCACATTGCTTGCATTTAGACTGAAGGGTAGTGGAAAATTTTGTTGGTTTGATTGTCATCGTAGGCTGCTAGAAAGTGACCATCCGTTCAGGAAGAACAAGGATCAATTCTTGAAAAATAAAGTAGTCAACAAAAAAGCCCCGAAAAGACTTACTGGTGCACAAATTCTTGCGGAGATTGATAGGTTGGGTCTTATGAAGGTCACTAAACTTGGGTGGATGAAGCATAACGAGAAAATTGGTAAAACATGTGGTTGGAGGAAGAGAAGCATCTTCTGGGACTTGCCTTCTTGGGCGATCTTCTTATCCGTCACAACTTAGATTTCATGCACATTGAGAAGAACGTGTTCGAGAACTTATTCAATACACTTTGCAACATTGAGGGAAAAACAAAGGACCATGCGAAGTCTAGATCCGAGTTGTCCCCGTGGTGTAAAAGACCTGAGTTGACAAAGAAGGATGAGAATGGTAAGTGGCCGAAAGCGTGCTACACAATTGACAACGCTTCTAGGTCAATTTTGTTTGATTGGGTGAGGGCATTGAGTTTCCCAGATAATTACGCCTCAAATTTAGAGAGGTGTGTGGATTTGAAGAAGACAAAGGTTTATGGGATGAAGATCCACGACTGTCATGTGTTCATGGAGAGGCTTATCCCGGTAGCATTTCGAGAGCTGCTTCAGAAACACGTATGGACTGCTATCACCGAGTTGAGCTTATTTTTCAAAAATTTAGGCACAAAGGTGGTTCATGATAAAGTGTTGGAAAATCTTGAAAGGAACATACCATTGATTCTATGCAAGCTCGAGTGTATCTTTCCACTGAGCTGGTTTGATTCTATGGAGCACTTGTCGGTTCACCTTCCTCATGAAGCGAGACTTGCTGGACCGGTTCAGTATCGATGGATGTATCCATTCGAGATGTACTTGGGGAAATTGAAGAAGTATGTCAACAACAAAGGTAAACCTGAAGGTTCGATTGCTAATGCCTACCTTCGAGAGGAAACTGCAACCTTCTGCTCTTATTACTTTGACGAACAGGTCCCTACGAAGACATCAAGGCCGGCTCAAAACGCAGACACATTCGTAGTTCAAGCGGATGATGAGTTTTCCCTATCTGTCTTCAGGGTATCAGGGAGACCTCTTGGTGTAGCTAAGAAAGAATATCTTACGGATAAAGAGTTGAAAGTAGCTCAATATTATGTCCTCACGAATTGTGTTGAGGTTGACCAGTATATGGTACTATTTGCGAGGTGAGCAACCATTTATTTAAATTTTAATATAGCTACGCAAGTCTCTACTTCAATTATAGACTTATCATCGAATCAATGTTTGCAGTTTTTTCAAAAAGCGTTGTTTGGAAGAAAATCCTCAGATGACAGAGGATACAATAGAGGAACTACTTGACTCTAAAATTCCTACGAATTTCAGTTGGTTCGAGCATATGTCCGAATCCAATTAACAATGTCACATGCATATACTTAAAGGCTCTCATGGAAAAGGCCATTCAAAAAGGTCTACACATTCCCAGGTTATATAGTCAATGGCCTTAGGTTCCACACGACTGAATGTAACACGGCCATGGCGACAAGCAACTCCGGGGTGTGTGTTAAGGGTGCAAAAGATTATGGAGACGCTACTTTGTTTGATTTCCACGGCAAGCTAAAACGAATTGTGAGGATTGAATATTCTGGCTTGCCATTGAAACGAACCTTCTTGTTTGATGTTGAGTGGTATGATCCTAATCCAGGAGGTACGAGGAAGAACGAGCAGTATGAAATGTTTGATGTGAACCAAAAGAAGAGGTACCGAACCAAGTATGAACCATTTATTCTGGAGACTCAAGCACGACAAGTGGTGTTTCTTGAATATCCAAGAAGGAAACGCGATAAGGGGGAATGGTTAGCTGCGGTACCTATTCGTGCTCGCTCGAAAGTGGAGTACATTGAGAAAGACGACTCAATTACCAACTCGTACCAACAAGAGGATGTCGATAAACAAGCAGAAGATCCCATAGAAGCAGATGATGAGTTGTTTGATCTACACGAGGACCAATATGTAGACTTAGAGGACGGCGATAACGGTATATTATGTGTATTATAACTAGTTAGTAGTTGATAACATTTGAGTAATTATATGTGTTATTATAATCTATTCTGTATTATAACTCGTACTAACACATTTTATTGTATTTATTACATGTTTTTGCAGATGCCGCGACATAGGCCGTCCACCTATCGTCCCCCACCACGCAAATGCCGCAGGATAGTAGTGGTGGGTCGGGACAGGTCAGACGAGGAGGGCTTCGATGGTCGAGGCGGCAGTCTCGATTCGAGCCCCGGCAAAAGAGAGCAGTGGCTCTACGGTCAGCCTGAGACATGCTTTGGAGGACGACCCACGATTGTCCCTACCTGTGTTCGATCCAAACCATCCCAACGTCACGTGGGACGGCTTGCCAGTGATTTTCCCTGTTGGTCCTGCCAAGTAAGTATTATACATTCTTCTTAAATATGTAAAACATAACTTATAATGATAGTTGACAAGTATAAATTGTTGTACTAAAGTAATATATATTCGTTTCTTGTATCTTATACATTGACAACAGCTTATGGCCTCGGGAGGTGCACAACAAACTAGGTGACATCTTCCAGAGCAGGAGAGAGCCACCGGGGCAGGGTGGTGAGTGTTGGAGCCACATCTCGGAGCGCATGAGGGCCGAGTACTTCGATGAGCTGAGGGTAAGTTAAAATATGGCATACCTTCGTTTGTAATTATAATCGTTTTAATATGAGTGGTATGTTAGCCACTGTATGTGAGTGGTATGTTAACCACTTTATTTGGGTGATATGTTAGTCACCATTGTGTTAGTAAAATTTAGGACAATGTGAGTGGTATGTTAGCCACTATATGTGAGTGGTATGTTAGCCACTTTGTTTGGGTGATATGTTAGTCACCATATCTGTTATGTTGTTGTATCTTGTTAAATTGATGTAACATGGTGAAGTTATACATGTATTGACTTTGGATGTTGTATGAAATTGGGAGTGTAGAAGGAGTACTTCATTCCCAGCAGGTTGATCCCACAGATCTGGCGTGTTTACGAGACTGTGGGATCAAAACTGTACAGGGATATGGTTTGTTCGTGGAAGGCCATTCGGGATCGGGGTGGCGAAATCCCTCCACAGGTTGATGCAGCGGAGTGGGCCCTTTGGGATGCCTACTAATGCCGAACTGATGTCCAGGACGTTGCCTACACCAACAGGCAGAACCGGGCATCCCAGTCTGATACGGCAGGAAGGGCCGTTCACCACCTTGGGAGGCGATCTACTGTCACTGATTATTATCAATCGGTGCGTATATATGTGTTTTTGCAATCTAGCATTACGTGTATGTATGAAGTCTCTGCTGCTCTATTACTTGTAGATGATAAATTGTTGACTAGATCTGGTTTGATTCAGGTGGCATGGGGGGAGGTGACATCCAAGTATGCCATCTTCAAGAAGGCCAAGCATAAGGGCGGGGTATGAACCGACTGCCGGGCCTCGTCTATTGCGGTATGTTTATGTTGCTTAAAGTTCATATTTGTACACTATTACAAGTTAATTTTTAAAAACAGTAACTGATCATGATATCCGTTATTTACGATTTCAGGCTGAGGTTGATGCTCAGGTGGCGAGGCAGGAGGACGAGACGGGTGATGTGTTGTCAACTAAACAAGTTGACAACATCTTCCTAGAGGTCAACAAACCGGACAAGAAAGGACGAATATATGGACTCGGGAGCCTCGGTTTGAGCCTGGCTAGTCCGGGGTGCTCCTCATCATCATCCCAGCAGTCCAGACGTCCGGTTTACACAGGACCAGGTCTCGGAAATGGTGCGATCGCAGTCCGGAACAAGTTGCTCTAACTCAAGAGATGCAAGGCCGCCTAAGAACAAAGGGAGGAGAACGGCGCCTTGATTCTGAATGGAGCAGTTCATGTCCCAGTTCCGCCATCACCCACCCCCGTCTGATAGCTAGTTAGTTATGTATCTGTATGTTCGGATTTTTTTTCATATTTACACTTGTGTGGATAATTTCTCCAGCTCTGGATATTACTTTTTTTTTATTCAAAATTTATTGAAATATTTTCCGTATTATTCATTTATTATCGAACATTATATTGATTAAATAGGTGAACTACGAAAAACAGGGATTAATATGAAATAAATAGTGACGGATTAATAGTGACGGATTCACAGTGACGGAATTAGTGATGGAAATTCACAGTGACGGAATTAGTGACGGAATTTCAGATTCCGTCACTAATTCCAATAAAATGTTGGACGACGGATAGAATCTATCCGTCGCTAAATATAACGACGGATAAATTCGTCGTCCGGTTTAGCGACGGATAGAATCTATCCGTCGCTAAAGGTAACGACGGATAGATTCTATCCGTCGTTATATTTCGATTAAAAAAAAAAGGTTAAATATATAATCCGTCGTCCAATCCGTCGCGAATTGGACGACGGATTATCTATCCGACTCAATCGGCGACGGATTTTTATCCGTCGCCGATCCGTTGCGAGTCAATGACGGATCGTTCAAGCGACGGATCTATCCGATGCCCCAGCCCAGTTTTTTTGTAGTGTTAGTTTGAGAAACTAAGGAATAGCTCAAAAGGTTTATGAGTACAGGAAGTACTTGGCTGAGAAATCCGGGGAATAACTCAGGTGGAACACTTGGTTGGGAACCTAGTGTATTTAAGATCGAGAAGAAGATACTTGTAAGGTTACCTCAATTATCTGTCTTAGTGGATTCTAGGTCTGAGAAAGGCCGAAGTGGATTAGTTGAAGGATTACGCCACCTTCAGATACCACTATAAAGACTTGTGTTATTTACTTTCTGCAATTTATTACTTGCTTTATTTACCTTGCTAAGTATTTACACATATCTTGCTGAGCACGTGCACTTATCACAAAAAGTCTTTCGCTCTCTGAAAATAAGTATCAGATATCTTCACAGATATCTGAGAAATTGTGTTTATCGACAAAGGTTTGAAAAAGACTATTCAACCCCCCCCCCCCCAGTCTTTTACTTTGCCGTTATCTAGACCAACAGTAGAATATAACCAATGTATTGATAATTGACAATCACAAACAAATACAATGTAAATCGGGTTCAATTCTCCAGTAATAGGTGGTGAAAGAATTGCCCAAAAATG
The DNA here is from genome assembly GCA_026545765.1 of Plantago major. NCBI lineage: Eukaryota > Viridiplantae > Streptophyta > Magnoliopsida > Lamiales > Plantaginaceae > Plantago > Plantago major. The sequence continues at coordinate 57,648,864 of CM048841.1, forward strand.
AAATCTAGGGTTTTTGAGAAGAGAATTGAACAAAATTAATGAGAATATGATGTAAAATCGTGAAAATTGGATATATATATATATATATATATATATATATATATATATATATACATATATATATACATATATCTACATATATATATATGTACATATATCTACATATATATATATGTACATATATCTACATATATATATATGTACATATACATATATGTACATATATGTACATATACATATATATACATATATGTACATATATATACATATGTATATATATGTACATATATATACACACGATATGCTGTCCAGTTCCAATGGACTGGTGTCCATTTTGTTCCACCATTTAACTTCTGCTTCTTTTGTTAACCAATATAAATTGGTATTTTCATCATACCAAACATTTTGTAGGATTCTCAAAATCCAGGTTAAATTGAATTCTTTGTAGAATTTGATCATCGAAGTATTTGTGAGAACAACTTTGTTTTTTGTACCTATCCGAAAAATACTCAAATGATTTTTGAACTTTGTGGGGGAACATTTCTGGTAATGGTCCAAAATCATGCCACCATGCAAGAAACCAGTTAGGTTGTTCTATGTCCTGGCTGAATATTAAAACATCATCTATGATCCTGCTGTTGACACCAAACCTTTTGAAATTCTGATGGAGCATTTTTTTAATCCAAAAGGCATAACATTATATATATATATATATATATATATATATATACATATATATATATATATATATACATATATATATATATATACATATATATATATATACATATATATATATAGATATATATGTATGTATATGTATATATGTATGTATATGTATATGTATATTTATGTATATGTATGTGTGTGTGTGTGTGTGTGTATGTATATATGTATATATGTATATGTATGTATATGTATATATGTATGTGTATATATATATATATATATATATATATATATATATATATATATATATATATATACACACACACACACACATATATATATCGCATGCAAGGCTGCGCCAGATATGCGCCAGATGTCTTGGTCCTCTTAGCTGCCTTGAGCGCCCGTAAGTGCCTGGCGCACGCCAAGTGGCTCCTGGCGAGCCAAGTCTCTCAACCCCGGTTTTTTGCACGTTTGAGTGTCCAAACGTTGGAATTTGGAAATAGTTCTTCGTGAAAGTTGTAGCTCTTGGTCATATCTACACGTGGACACCAAGATCAGGTCAATCGGAGTTCATATGAGAAACTTATGGCCAAAATACTAGGACTGCTCCAAGTTTGCACTTTCACATATCTTCGCTCGAACTTCTCTAGAATCTCCATTCGAACTCCAAATCCACTTCCGTTTCGACCGTTGGACTCCGTTTTCAACCCTCATTAAGTCCTTGGAACTTTATTGCTTCCATTAATGCATTAATATGCATTGTTTTAGCCTTATTTCAATGCAATTTCACCAAACACCTACAAAACACACAAAACACGAAAACGTATCATAACTCTAATAATAAACTATAACTACACTTAAGAACGACAAAAAGACGGTAAAAAAGACCAAATGAGACGATACAAAATCGACTCATCAGGAGCCTTTAAGAAACATGATATAATATTAGTCAAATCATGAGAGTGAGATTTCTTAGAAGTCAAACTTGGATCTTTAACTACCTGCAGGGCAGGCTCAACATTTATGGAGGGCAAAGATTCCTCCTTCTCAGTCTCTAAGGGAAGCTTTTCAACTTCCTCTCCTTCTCTTGTTTATTTTTCAGCCTGTAACAAAGAGTAATCAATTAAGTAACAAAACATTTAACATGGAAAATATAAAAGTATAGATTTAAACCACTCAGTAACCTGATCAATGTCAGGCTGATTGGTATCTGGAACTTGTGGAGATTCCAAGTGTTGGTCTTGTTGTCCCTTGACCACATCTCTATTCAAAGTTTCAGGCACTTCAAGCCTTTCCTGATTCTTTGGCTCAGTTGCCTCCCCTGGTTGATCTCCCTGAGTCGCAACCTCAGTTTGATCCCTCTCAGATAAGAGTTGGGGAACCTGCTCATCTGCAGGATTTACTTCAGCACCAACCACTTCTTGACGTACTTGAATCACGTCCAGTGTATAATATTCCTGCCTTAGCTCGGCAGAAATCTGAGATCCTTGTGGTCGTGGTGAACGTGATCTGGATGGAGAAGGAACATCAGTGATTGTCCTTTCCAGATCCTCAGCCAACTTGTGTACTGATGCCTTGGCAGTGTCATTAAGTACCACATTATCACTCATCAAGGCATCTTGCACTTCCTAGAAGGTGTTGTGCCCTGATGGTGTGTTTCCTTTGGACATTGTTGCTTTTCCAACAACCTGTGACCCCGTTGCTTCCTCAGCAACCTTTGAAGTAGTTACTTCTTCAGTAACCATAGGGTTTATAGGCCCCCCCTACTTTTTTCACATTCTCTCCCAAGAATGGTTCAAAATCAAACATATCTGCTTCTGCAACAGATATTGAATGGGACGCATCAACCCTCTTAGCAACAAGAGTGGTATCTGCAGCACTATGGAGTGTTTGCTGGACAAAGGCAGTGGTATCTCCAACACTATGGAGTTTTATCTGAACTCCTCCAGTGGTATCTATGGCACTGGGTTCAGATTTATGTGCATCAAGATCAACCAACGAGGTGGTTTTCATGGCAGCTGCCTTCTTCTTGCCTCCTGTTTTGGGCTTCTTTGTTGTCGCAACTGTTGGCTCAGAGACCTCTTCCACTAGCCTCTTCTGGTTACTCTTTTTGGCCTCTTTCTGAAGCTTTTTCAGCTTAAGATCATACTCATATTGTCTGAGTAGATCACTATTAGGAATATCTTCCTTCCTTCTTAGCTGTAGGCCAAGCATCTCCAGAATGTAGCAGATTTTCAGACCAAAGCTGATTGATGCCTTAGGCTCAGCAAGGTCACAATCACTAGCAGTCCCAAAGCCTTGACGTTTGTCAACAAACCTCATATAGGCATACTTTCCCCAGTTGAAGGGATCATCCAGCCTATCTTCCAGTGTGCTGAGATACAATATCATCCCCCACTGCTCCATGCTGATTTGGTCAGCTCCTCCTTGATTGGAATCAAAACATCTATGTAGAATAAGTGCCATCATTTCCCATTGTTCAACAAGGTGTCTCCTCCTGAGAATGACATTGTCAAACTTTGTTGGAGCATCAGCAACGTTAGGATTACAGTAGAGTTTATAGAAGTTCTCAACTCCATCTTTTATCTCCTTACTGTGTACCTTTATTTTGTACTCATCACCTTGGGTGGGCAACCCAAAGATTATATTACACCAAATTAAAATACTACATGGATAATACTACTCGTCCCCCTTGATCTTCCTTGCAGTATTCGCCTTCTTTTTCTCGTACCAAATTTTGAACACTTCACCGGGATCTTCACATTTTCTAATCATTTTTTCATACTCAAATTTTACAATTGATGTTTTATATATAATTTATCAATATTAGAAATATATGAAAAGCACAAAATAAATAGTAAAAAATAAAACGTAAAGAAAAGAAAATGTGAAAAAAAAATGAAAAAGAAAAGGAGAAAGGAAAACCAAACAAAGAGAATGAATTAAAAAAATAAATTAAAAAGAAAATATTATCATACCATACGCATGATCAAACGTGTGTCATCATACGCGGTGGGAGCCATCACCGCCTATCATCATACTCCACTAAACAGTGGGACGGAGATGGCCTTAATGGTAAACTTAACTTATTTGCACTATTGGAATTGTGATTTACCAAGATACCTCGCATTTATGTTTGCAAATTGTAGTGCATCATAGTATTTCATAAAATCTTACTGCAAGTTTCATAGAACAGAGCCAGCCTTTCTTCATTGATCCATGGGCTTATTCACCAGGACTCCCTGCATTTCATAACTTACACATACATTAATTGCACTGGCATTTAAAATACTGTATGGTCTATAAGAGCTCTAATTACAGTTCAAGCAGCCTTAACATTCTCTAGGCTCTGACTCTTCCCAAACAGTAGGACCTAAAGAAACCTAAGTCACATTTTACGAAGAAGACCACGACTATTGAAGATCTGATAAACAGTACGACCCATGACCCATTCCATATCAGACGACGAAAACTTTGCTTGTTGAACTAGCTGACATGTCGCTTCTTTCGCTTCTTTATAACCACACTCCGAAACAACGAAAGGGAAGTCACTGCATGACATGTAACCATGTTAGATTCCACTGTTAAGTGAAGTATATGTTTGCTACAACTTATGCGGAACAATTCTGACCGAAGCATTATGTGTTCTACGCAAAGACATTTCTAAATTCTCTGGAACAGTTAAAAAAGTCCAGCTAGTAATTAAAGCACATTCGTGCTATTGACCATACCTTCCCCACATAACTCGGTTGGCACCGTAGCTCGAGACTACTTTGGATATGAGGTCAGATAAATCCTCATATGGATATGGATTTCTCGAGATTCTGAATAGGGCGCTTAATTTGACATAAACCTGTCACAAGTTTTTAATTGCATAATGTATTATTTGGATATTTTTCCTTCTAATAAATTTGAGTATAAAAACTATAGCAGAGTTGAAATGCTAAAAGGTAAAACAAGTATAGTGCAAACCTGTGGAAATCTGGAGAGCTTTAGAAGCTTAGACAATGTTTGTTCTTCTTCATAGTTTCTGAAGAACGGAAACATCATGGAAAGGTAAGAGAGGAATATGAAGACTTGAAGCTACCTAAGTTTAGATTTTAGAAGCTATTGGTCTCTTACGTTGGGGGTTTACAGAAAGCCAAGTGATCAAGCAGAACAACTGTTGAAGGAAATTCAGTACACAGTTGTTCAATGTCCGATAGATGCAGATCGAGACCCTAGAGTGAAAGTGGCCATTTCAGTGTCTCACCCGCCAAGTACAGTACAACTAATCATACACTTGAGAATATTGACAGATTTACCATGAACAATCATATGGGTCTTTAAATTTATACATATTGCGAGAAAATACCAATAACTAGATGGAACAAATGCTTGCACCTTCATGCACATAAAACCAACTGGTGCACCAAGCTCTCCAGCTTTAGCAAACAATGACCTTCCTACTTCATTTGTCATCTGCATAGCACATTCAAACAAAAGACATAGGTGTAAATCATTGACAAGTGACAAACATCAATTGGGATTATTTTAGGTCATGTATCCTAAAGTTGGATGCAATATTACAAACTATTCCTCTATTTTATGTGCACATTAAAGCTTTGACTAACTACTGGTGAAAGTGTAAGTTATGATCAGAGTGGGAGAATTGCAGTAACTATGTTGGGTTTAGAACGTACGGGTTGACCAGATGGCCACAAATATGGATTGAAGCGCACAGCACGATAACCATCCTGACACGAGAATCATTCCATGAAACTTGATGCCTGTAAATGAGGAAGTAACACATTTGACTCATTGAAAGTTCGTTAACCTTGGAAATGAGCTCTTCAAGCTGTTTGACGCCACTTCCATCTTCTTCTGGATTTGCAAGGCAACAACCAATGAACTTTGATGGAAATTTCTTCAACACACTGCCAAAATGAGATTAGAAGGTCAAGGAATAGCTACTCTTCGGGCTATATGATTCCAAATGTAGAGAAACTACTCTAAAGCATGTTAAATGGAAGTTAGAACTAACCTTGTTAAATAAGAATGATCAAACTTATGGTTAATGGGTTGTACAATGAGTGCACCATCTACATTAGCATCCTCCATACACTACAAAAATTAATGCATTTTAAAAGGCATGATTGAAAAAATCACATATCTATAGTAACTAAGAATTCATGGCATATATCAAGAATTCAAAAAGTTTCCACAAAAAATGAGAAACATTTCCAACTTTCGCTCTATCAATAGTCTTGTAATCATGGTATGAAACTGATCACAAAATCACAAAACTTCTAGGTTTTTCAGCTTATCGACATGAAACTAATTAACGTAGAATCTCATAAATTCTCTCAACACTTGAAACCTTTTTTTTTCTATATGCATTGGGCCTTCTAAAACACTACCAAACATTTGGAAAACCCGAAACATATTGCTATCCTAAAAATTCCAAACAAATTCTGAAATCGAGATTTTTTATCCATGCTCTTAAAATACTATAGGATTACATAAACATTATGAAATATACCAAAGACGGAAACTTAAATCCATGTTTGTACAAACCTGAAGCAAGAAATCAACATGACCAGGTAACGTAGGCTCTTGGCCAGGAAAATATGGGTACCTATCCACAGCCTGAAAACACCATCAACAAAATTAGAAGATGAAATACCCTTTTATTAGAAAAACATTCAAAGCTTCAATTTATTTTATTTTTTTGAATCTAAATAGAAATCGTACCTCTTGAGAAGAAGCCCAAACGTGCAAATGTGAATCAATCACTTTGGGCGTATCTTGGCGATTTTGAGTTGCCATTTGGGCCTTACAGAGTATTGTACCCCTTGAGACAACAAATGGAGAAAAAGAAGAAGAGGAGTGTTTGGTTATGTTTGAAAAGTCAAACCCAGAAAGTGTTCGAGTAATTTCAGTCGCCAATGGCTGCAACGAGCTCAATTTCACTGCCATTTTCGGGTGGCGTACCTTAGCTGATCAAGATATCATCTCATGATTTCAAGTAAAAAAGAATATTATGTTCATGTTTGCAAAATTAACCAACGGGGTTTCGTGGTGTAGTTGGTTATCACGTCAGTCTAACACAATGAAGGTCTCCGGTTCGAACCCGGGCGAAGCCATAATAGTTTTTTCGTTCCATCTTGTGTACATGCTTTTTGTTTGTTTGTTTCACAAATCACAATTCACAACACATCTCCATCCATAAAAATACAGCAAACCAGGATACTGGACAAGATATTATCAAGATTAAGTGGTTGGAGAAAGAGATTCCTAATAAATAGTGGGAAGAGCCACCTTGATACTCGCAAATATTTACTATTTTTTTTTTATTTCTCACTAGTATTCGCTACATGTGACTAACCTTGATACTCCATAGCTAATGCGAGAGATGAGATCAAACACATGATTTAGTTACAAATATCTCATATCTAATTATAATTGATATGGCATAAAGGGTCAGCCCCTCGAAGAGGCATCATCCACGAGTGCACAAAACATCATCTGGACATGCTCCCTATTAATCCCCCCCCCCCCCCCCCGGTGGACTGAGCTCGCAGGACAGACTAGTCCACTTCGGGACTAGGTTGTCGTCCTCAAAAGACCCTCTCGTCTCTCGATGGTCTCGATCTTGAGGAGGAACCTTATTCAGCTAGACGTGACCATCGAGTAAAGTCCTCGTATGAGCAACAATTTTAGACTCGCATGAAAAAGGGTCATCCAGTCATCGAGGTCCTGAATGGGCCTATGTAACCCGTATAAGGTCCAATCCCAGATTGTCACGTCATCAACTAGGCCCATTGGAATATTTTCTCTTATAAATATCCATCCCAACTCATTTATATGGAGGTAAGCATTTAATGTCCAACTATACTATTTCTAATCGTTACGAGAACATCCATCGAGCCCACTGTTAAATCACCACACAGCTTGACCGATGTAAATAGGACTAAAGTCCTAACCCCTTCTCTTCCATAGTTACATGGGACTAGACCGTTGAAGAAAAATATCTAGCTCCTCGTGAACCAAGCAAGATGGAAATCTCTCATCACCAATAATGTCTAGTAATGTCGATAATGGATGTGTAATATCTCTACTAATATTAAAAAATACTTGAAGCATACCAAAATTTGAAATACCCATTCTACAATTTATTTTTTTTAGTTATTGGGTAAAAAATGAGCCAATGCAATTAAATTGCATTGTTAATTGAATCCAATGAGACAATGGATACCGTGCTGCATGTTGTAGTGTCTCCAGGTGTTTGAGTGTGATACTACATATGGTATAATCATGGTACAACATTTAAAGCATCGGGAGACACTACATCATGTGCCATGGTAGATAAAACCGAGGCAATGTGTATGCATGCATGAGAATTATAATTAAGTCCATTGGTAACAACAATTATTACAGTATATATATAAGTGGACAACTATTAGAGTTGTGCAATTGTGTACTTAATTTAAGTTAAATTGAACTCATTTATAATAAGTATGTAAATTAGACTTTAGTTAAAAAACAATATGTTTAATCTAATTAAATTACAAGCCCTAATGCAACCCTAACAAAATCAATTCATCATTCAAAAAAATTCAATATGTCTTTTCCAATTAAATTTCAAACCTTAATTCAACCACAACCAAATCAATTCATCGTAAAAAAAACAAGGATAACCAATATCTCTTCTCCATCTTCTCCAATTGAATTAAAACAGATCAATTCACACTCCCTAAACCCTAATTCAACTCGAAAAAAAGGGCAATCCATTATAAAAAAACAACAATATTACTTACATTCATATATTTCATCAATTATTTGTAATTAAATGCCACAGTAACATGCGTGGCATGTTCTCACGTTCTAGTTACAGTATATTTTATATATATATAAGTGGACAACTATTGGAGTTGTGCAATTGTGTACTTAATTTAAGTTAAATTGGACCCATTTGTAATATGTATGTAAATTAGACTTTAATTACAAAAAACCAATACTATCTTATTCATTCTAATTCTAAGCCTTAATGCTACTTCAACAAAATCAATTCATCATTAAAAAAAACTCAATTTGTCCTCACCATCTAAATTCCAAGCCCTAAATCAACCCTCAACAAAATCAATCCATCGTTAATAAAACTCAATTTGTATCCTCCAATTAACTTCAAAGCCCTAATTCAACCCCAACAAAATCAATGATCATAAAAAAAAATAAAGACAACAACAATAACTAATATTTCTCCATCTTCTTTAATTAAATTGAAACAGATCAATTTACACAAACTCAAATCCTAATTCAACTCGAAAAAAACCGAATCATTATCAGAAAGATCGTATTTACCTTCATATACATTTTTGTACAAGAACACTTTTCACGTTCTATGTATCCACACCAAATTCAAATCGATCTTCAATTATATGAATACAGGCGGTAATTAGTAACTCTAATTACCAAAAAGTTCATTATTACCTCAGTATGGAGGTTGGAGAAAGGCAATACCAGCCACTCAAATGTTCCTTCTACAAGAGAAAAGAAATTACATACAAAATGCTCCTTTTTAACATGCAAATCCGAAAGTTATTTTGTTTATTGTTGCTCTTAGATGTAAGTGTAACACTGATACATTTGTGGCGGACATGATTCGTTATGGATGTGTGTGGTTCTTCATGACAATTTATGTTATGAGTGTTCAGAAAAAAATGTAAATGTTTAGTACAACTTAATCTGTTTACAGCAAAAGAATAACTAAAAATTATACATAAATTATGCACGCGAGTATTGAATCTAGTACGTATCTTAAGAGTACTATGTGTTTGAGATTAATTATATGATCTTACTAATATAATATTAATACAGTTCTCGAATATCGTAGTTGATCTTTTGTTTATTTTTTTGAAATCGAATAGGTAGGATATGTTGCTACCTTTTGAACTGGCCGAGCTAGGAAGGAGCTGTTGTGAGCTTCTCAGACAAGCATGGCAGACGGAGCTTCGCTTCGTTGGATTACCGGGTCGGCAAATGGAGCAGCTCACAAGTTAGTTGGCTAGCTTAGCCATAGATGAACTAGCTATTGATGGAGTGGAAGGGAATGATCACAATTCACATCATCTGATTTCCATTTTGGACTTGGAAGATAAGGCCTGAGGGCAAGATAGTCTTTTCGCACCAAAGAAAGAAAAAAAAATCGTAAAGGATTTTTTTTTTTTTTTTTGAGATATAATATTACAGTTACAATTCTTAGCCTTGGACAAATTTATCATCAATATATAATCTCTAATAACATTTCGGGTGTCTCAACTTGCCACTCGACTACAAGCGCTTTGACAAAGGATATTGGTATGAAGAGGATGAAATTGTCATTAACGAAAAGTACAACAACCATTGGGTAATATATCTCGTCATCTCCGTCACTCTTACTATTTCATCTTGTTCCAGAACACTCAAACAATCCCATTTCACCAAAAGCCCTTGGAATTGGAAACTAAGCTTGACGATAACCTACAATGGCGGTTTCTTATGCATCTATGGTAACTCTATTTCCTTAAATCCAATCTACTCGATTCAATCTCACTTTATTCACTCATTTTCCTTCTGTTTGTTCCTTTCTGTTTTCAGTCCAATATTAGCTCGGTTTCAGTACCAAGGAACCTCTTACCAGCAAAAACCGCAAGCTCCGTGAAGAAATCTCTGTTTTCTTCATCGAGCTTTTCATCCGGTTCGGCGAGCTTATCGTTGCAGAAGACTTGCCCGGTTCATAGCAGAAATGAATCTAGGCATTTCTCTGTTCGAGCTATGGCTGAGGTTAACTTTATCCGTTTAGTTACTGGCTTATTCTCTATAAATTTCTATTCAGTTTTGAAGCGGATAAGGCTCTACATATAGTGTTATACCTTATCCTAAATGAATGTATGCTGTGCGCATGTACCATAAACTGTTGTACTCATAACTCAGAATAGGCATATAGCATATAAGGTAGTTGATGATGTTGCTGGCTCAATACTCTTGTGTTGTTGAGGTGCGATTGAAAATGACAAATGTAGATGTATTAAAGGATATGCGGAACGAAATATAGTAGTATGTTTTATGATTGATGCAGCTATTGTAGTTAGAAATTAGCAGCTTATGGAATAAACCGAAGGTGATGATGGTGTGGCCTCGTATTTATAAAACTGCATAGTTGTTTGTTTCTGTAACGGAATAGAGTGGTGAGAGATTTTGAAATGTGTGGTTGTGATATAAGAAGGAACCTCCATTGCCATCGAATGTAACAAAACATAGAATGGTTTTAGCAACTATTGTGGTAGAATTAGCAGCTTATAGAATAATAAAACGGGGCTTATGATGGTGTGGCGTGGGCTTCATATAAAGCAAACTGGTTTTTGTTTCTTTAACAGTATCAAAGTGTCCTTATGGATTTTGTAAGCTGTATTTTATTTTGTTATGCAGGAAGCTACATTGCAGGCAAAAGTGACAAACAAAGTTTATTTTGATATAAGCATTGGAAACCCAGTGGGAAAGCTGGTTGGAAGAATTGTGATTGGGTTGTTTGGTGATGACGTGCCACAAACTGCTGAAAACTTCCGTGCTCTATGCACTGGTATGTGAACATGATTATGTAGGCTGGATGGTACTCGTTAACTGTTTGGATTTATTATTCTTGAGAATTATGTTTGCATAAATGCTTGACTGGACAGGGGAGAAGGGATTTGGCTACAAGGGTTCTGCATTCCACCGTGTCATCAAGCAATTCATGATCCAAGGAGGAGATTTTGACAAGGGAAATGTATGTAAGACTTTGGTTATAAGCTTGTAGGAACTTTGATTTGCTTTCATGTTGGAATACTTTAGATTCTAATATAGGTTAACACTTCGGTGTGATTTAGTAAATTTGGCCTGAGAGTCTGACTGTCTTCAGGACTAAGTTGTGTCCAGCACATGAATTGGTCTGTCAGTTCTCTTAATAAAGTATATGGTACCTTCTTTTATAGACTTTTAACATGTAATTTAACTTCGAAAAGAAATGGAGTAATTGACATTTCAGAATGTGATTAGTTGTAACTTGCATAGAAGTGCCCTAACAAAATTAGCATGTTGGCTTATATCGAGTAGGACAGTGTTTCAGATGAAAAAAGAGAAACGGGAAGTTCAATATCAGTATAAAGGTTCTGAATACAGTCCGAAAAACATTACTAGTTTCGCATACTAGCTTCCTTAATTAAGTGTCCGTATAAATGCCTTGAGTGAAAGATTCACTTTGTAGAAGACATGTGAATACATTGGATTATTTCAGGAAACCACAAGGAACTAAATCATTACATGAATCACCATCTTCAGAATTCTTCTGTTTTCCTGTCAATAAAGTCAGTTTCTGACTGCTGTATCAACTTACTCTTATATCTTAAATATCTTTCTTTTCAGGGTACTGGTGGTAAAAGCATTTATGGGCGTACATTCAAGGACGAAAACTTCAAACGTGAGTTTGTTCTTCTCATGTTACTTGGCAATTTAACATATATCCTTTGTCTTTACTTGACGACTGAAAGGAAAAGCGATCATTTTCATTTTGCAGTGACTCACACTGGACCTGGAGTTCTTAGCATGGCAAATGCTGGCCCCAATACAAATGGAAGCCAATTTTTCATCTGCACCGTCCCGGTATATAGATATCACTCAAGAACATCATTATATGCAAACCTGAAAGCTTTTTATATAAATTGGACGTAGTTCCCCACCTAAATTTGCATGAAACATTTTTAGTTTATCTAGCTTATTTTCCTTATCCTCCATGTGTTCAGCCCTTTTCATTCTCTATAAGGGTCACCCCGGCATCTAATTTGGATATAAAAGAATATTTAGTTATTCAAAAAGGATCCAATTTCTTTGTTTATGAAGTACGATATCTGTTGGAGAAAAAGATCTAGTCTCCTAATGACTTTGGCCACACACACACCAATACTTTCCAAAGATGTGGTTTAATTTAATGCTTGTTTGTTGGACAAATTGCAGACTTCATGGCTGGACGGCAAGCATGTCGTTTTTGGACAAGTTTTGGAAGGCATGGACATAGTGAAGCTTATTGAATGTCAAGACACAGACAGAGGTGACCGGCCTTTGAAGAGGGTTGTTATAAGCGACTGTGGTGAACTTCCAGCGGTTTAAGTTTGAAACAAAAATGCTTATTGTGTCATTAGGTGAGCAAGTGTTTTTCCTGTTTTTGCGGCTGCTTCTTGGTTATGTTGACATTAGAGACCCATGCATCAATTGTGGCATTCTCCAGCACATGTAGTTGCAATTTTCGTATCTTGACTCATTAGGACGACTACTGCTGTATTGCGTGTTCATCAGTCCACCATTCACTTGGCATTTAAGCATTTTAGTTCAATAAAACAAAAGAGTTGCTATAAGTAACGTCATCTAAATCTTCATGTTGTAATCCATACCTATTGTCTGTTACTACATATTGTGCGTTCTAAATCTACGACTGAATTGAAACATACAGTAGCTTATATGATTTTGGCTGAAAACAATTCTTGGTATACAAATATAGAGTTCTTTAAAAGTTGCAAACTCAGGTTTTTTCCACCTGTACAATGCCTGATTATCCTGGCAGAGTAGCAGTATTTGGAAGTCTGGTTTCACTATGCGGGAATGAAAACAAATCTTTGACATCTTTTTGGCAAATCTTGCAAAAAAAGTTCTGCAACTCTAGTGAACAAGCGAAACAGAAAGCACCTCGTTGAAGCACCAACAACATGTTGAGAGACAAACGCGAAGTGGATGGCACAGAGATTAACCCTCGACAATGTATACTAGTGGTGGTACTAACACCACGTCATAACAATATGGAACCTAAAAAACGACGAGGGACTTTCATACCGGAAAACACGCAAGAGTTGCAACGAATGATAACTGGCAAGGAGATTATAATCGACGCTTCCTTTCACATGATTAGGTTTTGCATTGAAGAATCTGAATAGATTGGTTGTGGGACTTGAATGGAGGATTTAAGCGTTGGACTCATATATCATGCCATTCAAAGAACACCTAGGCTATATGCACCAAGATCCAAGAACATAACTCTTGTTTACTGCAATGATGGTTGTTCCTTATTTTCCCCAATGTTTCTTGGGGAAAATATACTCGAGCTAATTGTATTGTTTTGACACACTCCGCATTTTATGGATAATTATAGGACACTCATTGTACTAATAATGTCAGTAGCACTATTATCTAAATCATTACTTTTAGATTCAATCTCAACCTTCCATTTTTGTTAATGCGACTATTATGGTATATTTGTGTAATGGATCGCACCAAGTCGCATTATATTTAAATATATTATAAGGGTGAATTAAATACACATCCATTATGTTTTAAATTAACAAAATATACCTAAAAATCAATTTAAAACCAACCCTGCATTAATAAAAAATTCACAAACACCCAATTCAATTTTAAATAAAAATAAAGATCGGAGCTCCGACCAGCTTCCACCACAGAAGCTTCGAGCTTCCATGGTTGGACTAGAAGCTCTTTAAGTTGAGTGAATTAGAGGATTTGACTTCCTGTCTATCGTGCATTGTACTATTTTTTTTTTTTTTTTTTTTTGTTCATTGGAAGCTGGAGACTTCTAGATATGGAAGCTCGAAAGCTCCGAGCTTCCATGTCAATTGAAAAAAATAATATTGGAGCTCCGATGATTGTGGTGGTGATGATGATAATTGAAGAAGTGGTGGGGAGTTTTGGAGAAGAATGATAAGTTTGGGGCTTAAAGTGTAAAGAGGCTATATAGGAGTGGTTTTTGTAATTTGTATGTTTAAAATTATTTAAATTATTAAAATTGTTTACAAATTAATTTTATATTTTTAGATTATGTCATTTGTGAAATTTTAAATGGTGTACTAACATTAATACAATGCGAAATGGTACTACAATTAGTCTAGCCCATATTACCTATACGCTATAAATATTATCTTTTGTTTCTACTAATAATATAAAACAGATCAAATAATATTATAAATAATTAAATAGCCCTAAAAGCATTAAAAACATACTCTTGCACAACCCCACCCTTCTCTTCATACTATGTGCTAACTTCACTACTAACTCACCTCCTTTACCTCTATAACAATCTAAAGGATATCTACTTAGTAAGGCCCAATTTCAATAGGGAAAATAGTTCAGAACGAGAACTGTCCCAAAGGTCTGCTTACACGAATGAATCCACGTCTCAACAAATCATATATACCTGAGTTGAACTCAGTTATAATGTTGATCAGAAACTCGATCTCAGTCTCCATATCTGGAGGAAGGGACTCTAGCTCTTCACGAAAGGCTTCGAGCACAATCGGTACTTCTCCCAATGCATGATTCGCATAGATCAAATGCATTTCGTACTATCAGATTATATTTGTATAAAGATCATAAGAAAGATCGGTAAACCTTTTATTGTCAGCAAATTCTCAGTTTCCCAAATTTCATACCACTACATCGGTACATCCACAGTTGGTATATAATTCAATATAATTCACTTAATTTGCTGGAAAACAAGACTTTCATAATGTGGATGCAGTAGCAAAATTTTGACTATATGCTCCATGATGAACTGGAGATGTGCTCTTCCTCCACTACAAAAGCAATTACTCTCCCAAAATACAGCTTTTAGTATACACCGCCAAGTCATCAGAATCACTTGAAACCAGATAAATTCAGCAAGCACCACGAAAAGAAAGACAGCAGGAGGGTATGATTTCAACCTCATTCATCGACACCAAGATCACCCCATTTGACATTATACCTAGCCGCAAGGTAATGAGACCCCACTGGACCTCGACTACCATAAGGATAATACTCCGGGACTGTTTTCTTTTCTTCCAGCTCTTTTAGTACAGGCGTGAAGAGTGACCAAGCAGCGTCCAATTCATCACTCCTGATGAACAATCTTCTTTCACCTTCAACAGCATCCAGAATTAGCCTCTCGTATGCATCAGGTATCTCCTTGGAGTATCTACACAGAAAAATAACAAAAAATTAATGTCAGTCGAGAAATTTACATCCACCAAGATAGGGTTATGACATAAAACACAAAAACTTGATGCAATGTTTAAAATTGCACAAGTATGAGACTTCAGGTTGCACACCCGTAAACTTTAGGGGTGACATGCAAACTTTACGGGAGCATTTAGAACAAAAGGCCAAACATTACAGGCAAAACGCTTTTTTTTCCCCTTTAATCAACAGGCCCAAATCAGTTTGGCACGCACAAAATTTCATTTCTACTACAGTAGAAACGCCATATAATAATATCGTTGCGACCGGCAAAATATATTTTTATAAAGAGGTTATTCCTAAATAGAGTTTTTTTTAAAAGAGTTTATACACAAGTTGGGACCGTGAATATTTATTACTATAATGAGTTTATTCATTTATAGAATATTCTTTTAGGGGGTTTCTACTGCATTGACATATCCTTAGTTATTATCAAACATGGTCGCATGGAGAAGTTGCAGTCAAGAATATAAATCTTATACTTGATATAATGAGGTTGGCAGTAAAAATATAAAAACAAATACCAAGGGCAAGAATATATATATATTCAGAAGAAAAACATTCAGGCACTAATAGTCAATACCTTGCTTTATATAGAAGATTGAGATTACTTCGATCCAATCTCATCCCCAGTCCAGGGACTTTGTTATTGATTTTCAGGTAAATTGCTTCATCAGGTTGAACGCGGATTACGAGCTCATTTGTTGCTCGGTCCAGACCAGCACCAAAGTTTCGGCTGTACAAATTACCAGGGACGTGCCTAAACTGTACCCGTATCTCAGTCCTGTCAAGGATAAGGAAAAATGCGTAAGAAACAGAACCCCCAAATTAAGACAGATATAAACTAAGAACCTCAATTACTGTTGATATGCGGTATTCACTAACTTCCTATTATGTAATGCTTTCCCAGCTTTCATTAGAAAAGGTACTCCATCCCATCTCGCGTTATCTATGAATAATGCAGCTGCAGCAAACGTCGGGGTCAAACTGTCATTCGGCACAGTTTTGTCATCTGTGTATCCTGGGTATGAGACGCCTCCATTCGAGTGACTTTTGTACTGTCCTATGACCACATCATCAATGGATAATGGCCTAGTCGAGCGTAGAACTTTAACCTGTTATCCATCAAGAACATACTTCTAAGTGGAATACTTTGGTTAAACGCAATTACAATATAAATAAGGGGCAAGATGCAAAAACCTTTTCGTTTCGGATATCTTCTGCATCTAAACTGACAGGTGTTTCCATTGCGAAAAGGGCAAGTATTTGCAGCAGATGGTTTTGCATTATGTCTCTAACTATTCCGTAATGATCAAAGTAGCTGGTGCAAGAACAGGATCGTTAAAAAAAAAAAAAAAAAAAAGTTCAGAATGCTGAATCAAGTTGCAGAATTTTCATTCTTGCTCTTTACATTTTAGGGGTCCCTTGAACTTAGTCCTCTTTCATTCTTTTCTTTTCTTTTTTCAATTTTTTTCTTTAAATTTTTTGGCATCAGAATCAGTTCTATATATTCAACGTCATCAAAACTGGTCCTACATTGAAATGTAGTCTTGCAAGTTTCTGATTCTGGAGAAACATGCAGGAGCATATATGAAAAATTCACCAGTTTTAATGAAGTTATAATAAAAAAAGGACTTGGATTAATGAAAGAAATAAAAAACTAAGGTTGCAGGCCCCCTAAAGTTAGATGATGAAAAATGAAATTTCTCAAAATTAGGACATATATAATCACAATCCAACAAAGCAACCTACCCTCCCCTTCCTTCAGTGCCAAAGTCCTCAGAGAATATCAGTTGAACATTTCGTATATACTGCCTTGACCACAAAGGTTCAAAAATAAGATTGGAGAACCTAAGGACAGAAAGATTTTCGACTAGCTCCTTTCCGAGATAGTGATCTATCCTGTAAGAAGAGCAACATCAGAATAAATATAAACATCTTCCATAAAACAAAGCTCATACAAAGACTTCATGCCTGAAAATTTGATCCTCCTTCAAATATTGCTTGAGAGAACTAGTCAAAGCAGCTGAGGATTCAGAATCTCGACCAAAAGGTTTCTCGACTATGACCCTAGTCCAGCCATTCACCGATGAAGCAGAGGCACTGGCACATTTTACAGCATTCACAAAAATGTTTGGTGGGATCGATAAGTAAAAGAGCCTGTTTGAAACCCTTCCAGCCTAAAGAATATGATTGATTGAAAAAAAAAATTAACATAGATATTCCAACATACAAGCTTTAAGCAAAAATTATTGAAGGTCTGTATATAGGCGCACCCTTTACACTATAGAGTGCAATGCGCATCCAATTTTACAGTTGCAAATGCTATTTGCGATATTTGAGGTGCATGGATTGCACACTATAGTGTACTATCAGCAAGTCACTGCTATGAGCAAGTCACTGCATGGATTTTCGTTTGACACCCTTTTAAGATGGTCACTAAACGTTTAGGTCCCTAATATTTGAAAAATTACATTGAAGGACAAAATGTAACGTATGAAATAAAAATAATTACAATGAAGGACAAAAGTCAACCCTCATTATTGATAATATAATTTTACCCTTTAATTTATCATTTTATTTCTATATGTTAATTCATCTTATTACAATCAACTCCAAAACTTCTAAATTTTGATATATGAACCACCAAAATTTTCTTTTTTCATATTTCTAACTTTTTTCGTGCTTAAATAAACCCTAAAATAAAAGATTTAAATTGTTACAATAAAAACTAGATATTATATGGAAGCTTCGGTTTTACAGCTTCCTGGAGCTCGATTACCGGAGCTCCAATGGAATCTATGGAAGCTCCTTATTATTTAAAAAAAAAAATTATTAGTTTAATAAAAAAA
Organism: Plantago major; assembly: GCA_026545765.1. NCBI lineage: Eukaryota > Viridiplantae > Streptophyta > Magnoliopsida > Lamiales > Plantaginaceae > Plantago > Plantago major. Next base: position 57,667,439 of record CM048841.1, read on the forward strand.
GAAAAATATACGAGTTAGGTAGGATAAAAGTTTTGGGGTTAATTAATAGATTTTGAAAGGTCTGAGTCAAATATGTAATTAAATGAAATCAGCATTTCAAAATAAATGGTTTAATGAAGAAAAAATGGTGTAAATAAAACTTTTTTAACAAAAGTCAACCAAAAACCAAAAGTTGTCCTTCAATGTAATATTTCAAACATTAGGGACCTAAACGTTCAGTGACCATCTTAAAAGGGTGATATGTGAAAATTCCCCTATATATATATAGTTCTTATAACAGCTGCCAAGAAAGAGTACATTCAGGCAGGAAGAAAAGACAAAATGATTGCTTGTTCACATTATTACCTCATGCTCTTGGAGTTTTCCATTAAGCTCCTCAAAATTTTGCTGAGAATCATATTGACCAGAGTGGTAGAAACACCTTTTAAGAAATTGCTCCATCTTTTCACCACAGTTTGCACTGAATATCAGACAATATTGTAAGAAACACGGAGTAGTGCAGTTCAGTCCATTACCACAAAGAAATGAAATCAACACATAAAACAAAATATATAAATTGAAGGAACGGCGAAGAGTCCAATCGCTAATACAATACAGAGTTGGATCTACCTTTTGTCAATTCTGCAAGTAAGAGTTTTGCTAACCATAGTCCTTAGTTCTGCATCAGTCATCTTACTACGGGCGTAACCAAAGATAGTGAAGTGCTGAAACCCAAGAGTAAAACTATGAGATTGACCAATTTTTGTACAAATTAAGTTCTCGCTTTTAGCTCAGAAAAAATCAGCTCACTTAAGCCTTATTCGTGTAGATAGAAACTTAAAAGGACGGTTGCATGGGTGGGACAGACCTCAGGGAGGCAATCCTCATAGTAAAGTGCAAAAAGAGCAGGAAAAATCTTTTTCTTGGCCAGGTCACCAGAAGCCCCAACGACAGTAATACTAACAGTGGATTTATCTCCATTTACATCTGAATCAATCGGCATTTCGTGTTTCTCTGCCACATTATTCACTGACAAAACCTCTTTCAGTTTCGTCAAAGGATCTTCATTTTCAATTCCGGACTTATTAATCGGCAAAGCACCTGAAAGATTGATACACATAGTTTGCTATGACAACTCGAATCCAGGTATATAAACTCACATGTTACACAACACTTTAAGACCTCCAATGTCTTTCAACAACACATGATCCAACACAAAAAGGCAAAAACAAAGAGTTGTAACTGATCCACTATTGCAATTGACAACATGACAAGTACTACATCTACATGGAAACAAGGGAAAATCATAACCTTGCTCTTGATTACTTCCCTTTCTGCATATATGGACAGCAAGCTTATTGAATAACAAACATAGATGATAACCCCAAAAATCAAAAATTTCACCAATTGCTACAAAAGTAAACAAAATTCATAGAGTTACAATACAAAACCATAAGACTAAAACACAAGAAGTATATAAATAAGCTGATAAAGCATATAATAAGCTGCAGAACAAAAAAGCAAACGAATTAAAGGGAAAAAAGGCAAACCATCTTGCATGTGAATGGCAGTAGAAACAGGATTCCTCTTGGATTGCAAAGAAATGGTATTCGAGGCCAATCTTTTTGTAGAAATCCCAGAAAAGGGAATGAATTGTTGGTGTGGATGAAAACCAATTGAGGAAGACTTGGAGTGAGCTGATGAGGAAGTACAACAGTGGTGAGTTGACGAAGAGATTGAAGCAGCCATGATCCTCAAACAGCTAGCTCCAAGAGAAGATTAATTGCACTGTCTTTTGGATTAAGGAAGGAATCGATTAGCGATTTTTATAGGTGAATGAATAATAACAAAATTTATTATATAGTATAGTACTACTACTAGTGAATAAGAAAGAATATGGCAAAGATGGTGATTCAAATGTTTGAAGAGACTCTGGAAATGTCGATCAAGTTAGATTGATTACTCTTGAGATCTCCGAAAGGTTGTTTTAATCAATATATTATTAAATTAATAATCATCTCTAATTTACTACTCCCTCCATTTCAGAGAAAGTGCTACATTTTGATTGGGTCATTAATCGTCTTGAGTTTATTACAAATTACTATAAACGATAATAGTAAATAATGTAATAAAATCATATAATAAAAACTTAATTACTAAATTTTCATTATATAAATTTAATAATTTATTTATTAATATCGTTTAAGAGAAAGAATTGACAAACGCTATAACCGCAGTAATAAAGAAATGTAACACTTTTTCGAAATGGAGGGAGTATTTTAGAACTTTTTTCAACTTATCATCTTTAATTTTTTTTAATTTAGAATAGTAAAATTACATGGAGACTCCCAGTTATAACGCGTAATCAAATTCAGCTCCAGATCCGGAGCAGATATTTGGAGCTGAATACAGCTCCGACCGAGCTAAATACACTCCGATCGAAGTTGATTTTGAGCTTCAATTGTAATTAATCGGATTTGATACTCGTCTCAATTCAATTTATGCTTCGATTTCAATGTTCAAAGGATGGATTTGATCATTGTTTGAAGTTGGAGAGATTTTAGAAATTAAAATAAAAGTTTGGGGGATTTAAGCTTTTTCAAAAAGTTATGGGTAACAAATAAGAAATTAGATATCCTTGGACTTGGGTTGTAATTAGGTGTTATTGTTTGGCAACTTTCAAAACTCAATAATCTGAGAGGGTAAAATTGACTTTTTCAGATTTTAATTCGAATTTGGTCAAGTTCGTGGACTCAAATGTAATTGTTTTACATCTAATATGATCAAATCATAATTGTTCGATTAAGTGGTACTAATGTGTGATTACGAAATTGATGTGACAATGAAATGTGCGATATAGCATGCTTTTAGACCCTCGTTATTTGCTTAGATTCAATATTGTATCGTTTTATGGTCAATTACCAACTTCGTGTGTATTTTGTAGGTCATGATCGTGTTTTTTAGGAATTGCACGATTTCAGACCCGAAAACAACATAATTGTGTGAAATCGAGAAAGTTAAGCGAATACGCCGGATTGACCGTTGCACGGAGTTCGAGGAGTCAAAACATGTCATGTGACCAATCAATGCAAAGGTAATTGAAGATGCTACAACTTTGTAGAAGACATGTTCAAAAGTGCAAAACCGAGGAAAGTAAGGGAATACGACAATTCTACATGGAGCTAGAGAAGTCTGATGAAGTCGTGCTACCTACCGTTGCGAAGATCTCAAAAAAACATGAAATGCTGAAGAAGGACACTTTTCGAGGAAACGAAGTTATGAAGCCCGAAATTGAAGAACGAAGAAAATAGACAGAAAGCTGAAGAAATCGAAAATAGAACCTGTTGTGCGGCCGCCTGGGGACCGCCATGCACCGAAAATTCTGGAAACAGGCCAAGTTTTGATGTCCAACAGCCCAGAGCCCGCCATTTAACCTTCCTTAATCATTATAGGCGGTTGGGGCACGAATTTTACACTATAAATAAGACCATTGGGGTCTCATAATCACACATCGCTCATAAAACAACTCTCCTGAGAGATAACCAATCCTCGGGGAAGTGAAACCCCAAAACAGCTGGCCGTCAGGCACCCAGAAGGAGGAAACCCTAGAAGCAGCACGAAGACATCAGAGACTAAGCTTCTTTTCCTTTTCTTTCTTGCTTTTCGATTTCTGCTAGTAGAATACTATGAGTAGCTAACTTTCTCTTGTATAGGCGAACCGCCTTAACTCTGCTTTTGCTACTTCTTTATATACCGTGATATATTAATGAATTAGTTTTAAAACGTAATTTCGCACTTGTTCTTTATTCGTCCGACTATTTACGTGGGAAATCCTTGCTAATTACGACTTGGTAACGGACTTTATATTATCCTGTGTGATTTGTCTGAAAACTTGACGAGATAGTGTGTTGAGTGACACAACACATTATTGGTATAAGTGAAGGTTTCTGGATTAACTACGACTTAATCCTTTTGACATGTTTCTTTGCTACCTGTAGACGGCTAGTACATTGTTTGATTCTAAGTAGTTGGGAGTAGCATAGCAGAGGGATGTCGGGGATCCTTTACTTCTTCTCACCATCGATTTAATAAAGTCAATTAGAGTTTACTGCAAATCAATCAATCTATCTGCAATCATTCTGTTTACTTTCTGCATACAATTTAAATACGATATTTGCTTGTTCCTATGCTAAGTGTCCGTGGAGAACGACATCCCGAGTCAGCTCTCCGCTATAAACTATGGATTTGAAGACTTCTGACATAAATAAATTTAATCTTTGATTGTATTTAGGGATTACAGGTTCTACAACGAAATCAAAATCTTTGAGTGCACATCAAAATTTGGCGCCGCTGCCGGGGACACTTGACCGCTCAAGCAAGTTTTGACCAGATAAGTTGAATTCTTTCTGTCGCTTTACTTTACGCACTGTCTTTTAATTCATACAACATAAACCCAAAAAAATATATATAACCTGTAGGAATCGATTTCCACAACAAAAAACTCAAAAATATTTTCTTTTCCATATTTTTTTTATTTTCTTACCAAAAACATAAAAATGCGTTTATCTTCTTTATTATTATATTATTATACATCTCTGCATAAGCTCGTTTGTTAAGGAAGATGGAGTTTGAAAACGAAAGAACTATCAGAGAGATCTGTATGCCGAAACCACGAAGGAGTGGAATTCGGATCCAGCCGCATGTAAGGGAGTCCGGGTATCCAACTCTGATTAACTCATTACCAAAGTTCGGAGGAAGAGAAGGAGAAAATGAATGCAAGTTCATGTATGCATTCGAGCCTATCGTTGGGCAGTTTCCGACGAAGGGGTTAATCGATGGTGAGCTGAAATTCTGGTTTTTCATCAAAACACTGGAGGGAACAACAAAAAGATGGATAGATTCAATTAAAGAAGAGGTCAGTGAATGGGAACAGCTGAGAAGTCTGTTCTTGAAGAGGTTTCTAAGACTTGCAAGGGTTATGAGAGAAAGGAGAATGATATCCACTTTTACTCAAAAATCGAAGGAATCATTTCATGACGCATGGGAAAGGTTTGAGGAGATGCAATACAACTTCCCCCAACATCAGTTCACTTCATGATAGCTATGTGAGTATTTCTACTTAGGAGTAAGAGAAGAATATAGAGATCTTATAGACGTAGCTTTGAAGGGATCATTTATGGGGAGTTCTGCTAAGCAAGTGCTGGGAGCTTGTGCAAGTGTTGCTAAGAACTCGAGGTATAGGAGTGAGCAGCTGAAGGAGAATGAGGTTCTCAACAAAATGGAGGTAGTGGAAGAAGTAAGTATAGTAGCTGCGATAGAGGAGGAAGCACAACGGGCCATGGGGAAGAGTAATGAGACTTCTGAGTATCTGGATAAGAGAAGAGTATCAAGGGATGCGAGTGAAGAGGTACCACTCAAATTGCAAACAACATCAAGAAGGCTGCAAGGGAGAACGCTAAAGGAAACTTAGAGAGTCAATCATTTCCAATACCATTACCAGACCTGCTTACTTTATTATACCCATCTGATTATATGGCAGCTCTAAGGGAATTCTTTAACCGGATGAAAGCCCATGTTGGAGTGGGATGGAGAGAAAGATCAGATATAATAAGAAGAGGAGTGGGAGATCCGGAACAATTCAACATGACAATTGGAGTGAAGGGCAAAAAGGTGAATTGCATGATAGACCTTGGAGCTAGCGTAAATCTTATGTCATTGGCTAAAGCAAGGGAGCTAGGGATTGAAGACGAAATACAACCATGTCGAACTAGCGTCTGGCTGGCCGACAATTCGACAAAGAAATGTGCTGGGGAAATCAGAGGTTTGCCTGTGGAGATAGGAGGCATAAGGTCGAGGTTAGACTTCCTTGTGATGAATATGGAAGGAAGCGTGATGACACTACAAGAATTCTGCTATTTAGCGACGGAAAGGGGCGACGGATTCAATCCGTCGCTATTTAGTGACCAATCGGTCAACTTTAGCAACGGATAGAGCGTTTCGCTCTATCCGTCGTTGTGTTCGTCGCTCTATCGGTCGCTAAATAGCGACGAATTATTCTATCTGTCTCTAAATAGCGACGGATAATCTATTCGTCGCTATGTTTTGCTGACTATTGATTTTTTTTAAAAAATGAACTAATGTAACGACGGATGGATTATCTGTCGTAAAAAATAATTTAAAAAAGAAAAATTAAATAAACTAACGACGGATGGGCTATTCGTCGCTAAATAGCGACAGATAGCCCATCCGTCGTTAACTGGTATAAAAAACGGGTAGATCGCCCTTCTTCTTCCCCAAAACATTCTGCTTGTTTTCTCTTCTCCTTCTTCCCCATTTTCGCCCAAATCCAACTCCGATCAAAACTCGACCATTCCAGCCAATCTTGGACTCTTTTCGAAGCTCGTTCAACAAGGAACTCGGGTGGCCGTTCAATTTCATCCTTCTTCGGCTATTTTTCCCGTAATTGAAGGTATTAGTCTAAAACCCTTACTTTTCTAAATTTGGAATTTTTGCTAATTTCGAGCAATTGTATGTTTTTAGACTCATCTACTAGCTAGTTTAGCTTATATTAAGTAGTGGGTTAAACTTGAGGTTATGCAATTGATTGATTTATTGTGAAATTGATTTGTTAGTATCACGTTAGAATGTTTGTAAGTATGTATGGTATTTAATTGATGTTTGTAGTAGGATTATTGAGATTTGGTTGAGTTTTTGGAGACCATTTAGATTTAGTGATTTTGGTGGTTGTAGTATAATTGACTCGTATTAACTTAGAAAGAATTACTACTGTTTTAATTTATAATTCGTAATTGTAATGGAAATTTGAAAATTATAAAAAAAAACTTTAAACATAAAATGCATGTAATTCATGAAATTTGGAACGTATTATAATTAACAATGCAATTATAGCCAGGAACTGAAATTGAGTTAAAATTCAATACGTAATGCATATAGTTATAAATCTAATAAATTTAGACGTGTCAGATTAATCATCCAATGAATCCCGATCGTTCATGGATGTACTGTCGTACTGTTAATGGCAATATTCAATCTAGTTTTGTGGAAGGGGTTGAAGCCTTCATCGCATTTGCGATGACACAAACGGCTTGTGTAAGCAGGGGGTTGATAAAGTGCCCTTGCAAATTGAACAAATGCAGAAACAAGCAATATTTGACTCCTACAACGGTACTCGAGCACTTGAAACGTAATGGATTCGTGCCTCAGTATGAGGTATGGAATCATCATGGTGAGGAAGCAACACCCTTCATGTCATATGATCAATTTAGGCAGCGTGGAAGGAAGAGAAAAAACGAGCAACTTAGCGGTCAAAGTACATCTAAATCTGATGCTTTTCATGACCGGGTCAAAGAAATGGTGTTTAATGCTGCTGGCCCAGAGTTTATGGACACTAGTACCACTGGAACTGAGGGTGATGTGGAGGAGCCACCGAATCCCGAGGATCAGGCATTATTTGACTTGTTGGAATTAGCGAAGAAGCTGATTTGGCCGGGGTGTAAGAAGCACACCGAGTTGTCTTTGTTGTCTCGGCTAATGAGTTGTAAGGCCGAGGGTGGCCAATCTGAAGTGAGCTTCAATAACACCGTGCAACTGTTATCGGAGTGTTGCCCTGAATCAAACCTAGTACCCACCAACTTTTACCAAGCGAAGAAAAAGATGCGGGGGTTGGTGTTGCCTATGGTAACCATAGACTGTTGTCCGGATATGTGCATGATCTATTGGGGGGGGGGGGGAAGTAGATCTACTGAAGTGCAAGTTCTGTGGTAAGGACCGCTACAAGCGTTACAAGGAGGGGGCTTCAAAGAAACGCCAGAAGAAAAATCTCCCACATAAGAAAATGTGGTACTTCCCTCTAGCACCTCGTTTAAAGAGGTTGTACGCTTCAAGTGCTTGTGCCGATAAAATGCGGTGGCACAAGGAGAGAGTAATCCTGGAAGATGCATAGGGTAGAATGGAGCATCCATCAGACTCACCTGCATGGAAAGAGTTTGACAAGACATATCCGGAGTTTGCAGCCGAGTCTAGAAATGTACGATTGGGGCTCTATACGGATGGTTTTAACCCGTTTGGAAGTGAACGGAAGTACTCTTGTTGGCCAGTGATACTCACACCGTACAAGCTGCCCCCCCCCCCCGGTGAGTGCATGACGGAACCATTCATGTTCTTGACTGTGTTGGTGCCTGGGCCAAAAGATCCAACACTGAAGTTGTATATCTTCTTGTAACCCCTAATCAAGGAGCTGATTGAGTTGTGGGAGAAAGGTATCCCTGCATATGATGTGTCGACCAAGAAGAACTTTACCTTAAGAGCAGCACTACTGTGGACCGTGAGTGATTTTCCTGCGTACTCCATGCTATCTGGATGGAAAACTGCCGGGAAATATGCATGTCCACATTGTTTGGAGGACACTGATGCATTTAGACTGAAGGATAGCGGAAATGAATCTTGGTTTAATTGTCATCGTAGGTTTCTACAAAGTAACCATACGTTCAGAAAGAACAGGGATCAATTCAAGAAAAACAAAGTAGAAAAGAAAGGCTGCCCGAGACGACTTACTGGTGCACAAATTCTTGCGGAGATTGATAGGCTGGGTCTTATGAAAGTGACTGAACTTGGGTGGGAGAAGCATAACAAGAAAATTAGCAACACATGTGGATGGAAGAAGAGAAGCATCTTCTGGGACTTACCTTATTGGAGCAGTCTTCTTATACGTCACATGTTGGATTTCATGCACATTGAGAAGAACGTGTTCGAGAACTGCTTCAACACAATTTGCAACATTGAAGGAAAAACAAAGGATACCGTCAAATCTAGAGCCAAGTTGGATACATGGTTTAAAAGGCCTGAGTTGACAAAGAGGAATGATGAAGGTAAGTGGCCCAAGGCATGCTACACAACTGACAATGAATCTAGGTCAATACTGTTTGATTGGGTGAAGGCATTGAAGTTCCCCAACAATTGTGCCTCGAAATTGGAGCGGTGTGTGGATTTGAAGAAGACAAAGATGTTTGGGATGAAGAGCCATGACTGTCATGTGTTCATGGAGAGGCTTATCCCGGTTGCATTTCGAGAACTGCTACCTAAACCTGTCTGGATCGCTCTCACTGAGCTGAGCTTATTTTTCAAGAATTTATGCACAAGGGTGTGGTTTACAATCAAGTGTTAGCAAATCTTGAAAGCAACATACCATTGATTCTATGCAAGCTCGAGCGTATCTTTCCACCGAGCTTCTTTGATTCTTTGGAGCACTTGCTGGTTCACCTCCCACATGAAGCGAGGCTTGCTGGACCGGTTCAGTATCGATGGATGTATCCATTCGAGAGGTGTGAAATAATTGCAATCATGTACTTAAAATGTCTGAATTTTCCTAAGTTACACTTTCTTACCTGAATATGTATTATAGGTACTTAGGGAAATTGAAGAAATATGTCAACAACAAAGGTAGGCCTGAGGGATCGATTGCCAATGCGTACGTGCGAGAGGAAACTGCAATTACCTTCTGCTCCTATTACTTTGAGGACCACGTACCGACAAAGGCATCTAGGCCGTCTCAAAACGCAGACACATTCGAAGTTCAAGAGGATGATGACATTGCCATTTCAATTTTTAGGGTCTCAGGGAGACCTATGGGACAAGAGAAGAAAGAATGGCTGACGGATAAGGAGCTGAAGGCAGCTCAATATTATGTCCTCGGGAATTGTGCTGAGGTTGACAAATATATGGTGATATTTACTAGGTGAGTACCTTTCTTATTAAAAGCAGCTAAAATTCAACTTTTAACTAAAATCCTAGCTAGTATTTAATCATATCATCATGTCCACAGCGTTTTCAAAGAGCGTTGTCTGGAGAAGAATCCAATGATGGCAGAGGATACGCTTGAAGAACTCCTCGAAGAGAAGTTGGAATAAGAATTTCCAGATTGGTTCAAGGAGTATGTCCGAGATCCTGTCAACAACATCACATGTCCTTACTTAATAGCTCTAGTAGAGGGACCATACAGAAAGGTCTACACATTCTCATCTTACATAGTCAATGGCATTAGGTTCCACACGATTGACTCTAACACGACTATGGCTACAAGAAATTTTGGGGTGTGTGTTAGGGGGCAAGATGTAGGAGCAGCTGATTTGTATGATTTCTACGGGAAGCTGAAACGAATAGTGCGCCTTGAATATCTCGGTTTGCCCTTGAAAAGAACCTTTCTGTTTGATGTTGACTGGTATGATCCTACTCCACTTGGTACGAAGAAGAATGAGCAGTATGAAATGGTTTACATAAACCATAGGAGGAGGTACCGTACTAAGTACGAACCATTTATCTTGGCGACTGAAGCACGACAAGTGATTTTTCTTGAATATCCAAGCAAGAAACGCGACAAGGCGGACTGGTGCGATAACTATACATGCCCACTCCAAAGTGGAGTACGTTGAGAAAGACGACTCAATTACCAACTCGTACTGTTAGGAATATCTGTTAGTATTTTGATCACTCATCACATGTTCTTATCATAGCCAGAAAGGTGATTAAGTACTCTTGGTTCACTTGAACATTGTAAAAGAGGAAATCACTGAGTATGATTAGTCTAGTAAATCTTGTATTAGGATTATAGGTCTCTGAGTGTAATTTTTTATTCCAAGAAGACCATGAAGATCAATCCGAGCAATGGAGTTTTTCTGAAGAATAGAAGACTGAAGATTGCACAAGGTTTATGAAGACACAAAGGTTTAGTCTAACTCAGAAAGACTATGTCTTTAATCCTTTCTTAAGTATGTTAACTTACTTTTGAAATATGATTCTGGACATATAACATCATGAGTATGGAGCATGCAAGCCATCAGAAAGGCTCATGTATCCATTGAGACTAAAGGACAATGACAGAAATGCTGCAAAAAGCAAGTCCTCTCTGAAACAAGAGATAGTGACTTCTGAGTACATAGTTCAAGATATAAACGGATATAATTTGATAGAGAGCACAACGGATACAATTCAAACGCCTTTCAAATTTATCTATATATATCACACACTTAGATGCTTGAAGAACATACCTTAGAACGCTCTATCTTGCAAACTTACCATCAAGCAAATTATTCTCTCAAGCACTCTACTACCCTTTCTAAAAGCTTTATGTTGCTTGAAGAATCACTAGTAGTTCTAAGTTGTCCTGAACCTTAACAAGAAATTGTTATTCGTGAAAGAGTTGAACTTTCAAATACCCTTTCTGAAGCTCATTCTCCAGAACGGACATCAATTACTTGGGTCAGTAAAGAGCAGACTGCCATCCAATGAACAAGTGTATTAAGTAGTCTTGTTCTATTAGGCTCTCTGAAAAAACGTAACTGAAAAGTTATACGAGAAGCCTCTCTGACAAACCTTATAACCAACACCATCAAGGCGTGGAGTAGAGGAAGTACTTGATTTGGAAAATCAAGGAATAACTCCAAGGTTATCTGAGTAGAGGAAGTACTTAGCTCTAGGAGCTGGGGAATAACTCAGGGGGAACATTTGGATGGGAACCATTTGTTTAAGAATCTTAGAATAGGATTATTGTAAGGTGAACTCAATTATCTGTTCTAGTGATTTCTAGGTCTTAGAAAGACCGAAGTGGATTAGTTGGAGGATTACGCCACCTCTAGATACCACTATACTTGCTGTGTCATTTACCTTTCTGTATTTACATTTCAGCAAAGCACACACACTTACTTATTGTTTCTGCATTTACCTATCTTAAAGTCTTCCGCGCTCTGAATTTAAGTATTAGAAACCCCCAGGTTTCTGAGAAACTGTGTTTATCGACAAAAGTTTTAAAAGACTATTCACCCCCCCCCCCCCCCTCTAGTCTTTTACTTTGCCATTATCTGGACCAAGAAGACCATGAAGACCATGAAGATCAATCCTAGCAATGGAGTTTTTCTGAAGAATAGAAGACTGAAGATTGCACAAGGTTTATGAAGACACAAAGGTTTAGTCTAACTCAGAAAGACTATGTCCTTAATCCTTTCTCAAGTATGTTAACTTACTTTGAAATATGATTCTGGACATATAACATCATGAGTATGGAGCATGCAGGCCATCAGAAAGGCTCATGTATCCGTTGAGACTAAAGGACAATGAACAGTACTATGCATTAAATGCATCGGCAGAAATGCTGCAAAAAGCAAGTCCTCTCTGAAACAAGAGATAGTGACTTCTGAGTACATAGTTCAAGATATAAACGGATATAATTTGATAGAGAGCACAACGGATACAATTCAAACGCCTTTCAAATTTATCTATATATATCACACACTTAGATGCTTGAAGAACATACCTTAGAACGCTCTATCTTGCAAACTTACCATCAAGCAAAGTATTCTCTCAAGCACTGTACTACCCTTTCTGAAAGCTTTCTGTTGCTTGAAGAATCACTAGTAGTTCTAAGTTGTCCTGAACCTTAACAAGAAATTGTTATTCGTGAAAGAGTTGAACTTTCAAATACCCTTTCTGAAGCTCATTCTCCAGAACGGACATCAATTACTTGGGTCAGTAAAGAGCAGACTGCCATCCAATGAACAAGTGTATTAAGTAGTCTTGTTCTATTAGGCTCTCTGAAAAACGAATCGAAAAGTTATACGAAGCCTCTGACAAACCTTATAACCAACACCATCAAGGCGTGGAGTAGAGGAAGTACTTGATTTGGAAAATCAAGGAATAACTCCAAGGTTATCTGAGTAGAGGAAGTACTTAGCTCTAGGAGCTGGGGAATAACTCAGGGGGAACATTTGGTTGGGAACCATTTGTTTAAGAATCTTAGAATAGGATTATTGTAAGGTGAACTCAATTATCTGTTCTAGTGATTTCTAGGTCTTATAAAGACTGAAGTGGATTAGTTGGAGGATTACGCCACCTCCAGATACCACTATACTTGCTGTGTCATTTACCTTTCTGTATTTACATTTCAGCAAAGCACACACACTTACTTATTGTTTCTGCATTTACCTATCTTAAAGTCTTCCGCGCTCTGAATTTAAGTATCAGAAACCCTCAGGTTTCTGAGAAACTGTGTTTATCGACAAAAGTTTTAAAAGACTATTCACCCCCCCCCCCTCTAGTCTTTTACTTTGCCGTTATCTGGACCAACACGTACCAAGAAGAGGTTGTCGATGAACATGAAAAAACTCCTGTTGTGGCTCGTGATGAGTTCATAGAGCTGCACCTCTTGGACATGTATGTAGGCTTAACCACAGACGAGGACGCCGAGTGTATGTGAGTAGGGTAGATTATGTATATAACTAGTTAGTTGTTGATAATACCAAGTATTTGTGATTTACACCAAGTCAAAATGTGTGTACGGTACATTATGTGTGTGTATATATATATATAACTAGTTAGTTGTTGATAATACCAAGTATTTGTGATTTACTATGAGTCAAATGTATATATGTTTTACATGTAGTTGTGTACTAACACATTTTTCCTGTATTTGTTGCATGTTTTTGCAGATGCCGCGACAAAGGAAATCCACGTACCGTCCTCTCCCATGCAGTAGGTTGACTACTAGTAGCCAGTCAGATAGTAGTTGGGCAGGAGAGTCAGAGGAGCAAGAGGGTCATGATAGTCAGAGCAGCCGGTCTGCGGTTCCTGAGACCCCACCGAGTTCGAGCAGGGGCTCAACATCGGTCTGGGGTAACTTACCAGATGACGGGTGTCTCTTCACCGAGATTGTGGACGGGGCTAAGTGGGATGGGAAGCTTATGTTGTTCCCGAACGGTAGATTGAAGTAAGTATTATGCATTTGCATATAGAACATAACTTAATTAAGATAATTTATGTCACATCATTGTTGTCTATACTAATTAATATTCGTTTCTTGTATCTTATACATTGATAACATGTTATGGCCTCCAGAGGCTAGCAATAAACTCAGTGAGATCATCAGGGGCAAGAGGGAGATGCCAGGGCAGGGGGCGAGAAGCGGTCGGAGATCTCGGACCGGCTGAAGCATGAGTACTTTAATGAGTTGTGGGTAAGTTTAAATCTGACATTCCTTTATTTGTTATTATAATCGTTGTTTTAATGTGAGTGGTACGTTAGCCACTGTATGTGAGTGGTATGTTAGCCACTAAACTTGGGTGATATGCTAGTCACCACTGTGTTAGTAAATTTTAGGACAATGTGAGTGGTATGTTAGCCACTATATGTGAGTGGTATGTTAGCCATTGAACTTGGGTGATGTTAGTCACCATTGAATATGTTATGTTGTGTTATCTTATTAAATTGATGTCTCGGTTAACGTTATGTAATTTGGATGTTGTGTGGAATTGGGAATGTAGAAAACATACTTCATTTCCCAACCGATTGCTCCCCCATATATGGCCTGCATTCGAGACGCTGGGGTCAGATATGTATAAGCATATGGTTAACGAAATGAAAAGAAAGGGCGTTAGGCCAGCATGGTGTGGACTGGAGGAGTGGGCGCTTTAGGTGGCTACTGGCGTCTTGATGTAAAGCGATTATGGACGAGCAGAGAACCAGCTGACTGAGCCGTCTGATGGTACCGGGGTGGCCAGGCACCACTATGGGTCGCGAGCTGTTGTTACGGATCACGTTAAATCGGTAAGTGTACATATAATTTGTTAGTTTAGCCGTACATGTATTTTGTGTTTAATTTCTACACCTTTAATGAGTTGCTAGCTAAATGTTTGCATATATATGATCTTCTTCAAGTGTCAGCTGGGGAGGAGAAGAGCGCACTGGCGCTCTTTAAACGAGCCAAGCTGAAGAACGGGAGATGGGTTGACAGCAAGTCCGAGGCTATTGCGGTACGCTAATTTTGGTTAAAGTTCATATTTGTGTAGTACAAGTTATTTTGAAAAAATTGTAACTCATGATATATGCACTTTACGATTTTAGGCTGAGGTGGAGAGGCAGCTCGTCGATGCGGGTGAGGAGCTGACAATTGAACAACAAAACAACATCTTCTTAGCCGTCAACCCAATGGACAACAAAGGCCGAGTATATGGATTGGGGAGTTTCTACCCTGTGGTGACTACTGCTAGTTACTCAACACCCCAACAATCTAGAAATCAGCTTGTCACACAGGAGCAGGTCTCGGAGATGGTGCAGTCACAGGTTGCGGCACATGCACAGGCATAAGCACAGGCACTGGCGGAGTTAGCTAGAGTTCAGGAGGAACACCGACAATAGCTGGAGCGGCTAGCTAGACAACAACAAGTGGATACCCAGCTTCTTCAGCAACAGATGCAGGCTTTCATGGCCACGTTCCATCACCAGCCACCCCCGCCCGGTAGTTAGATTTGGATTTATGTTTTTCTGACTTCTTACTTTAAACTATATGTACGGATATATTTCATTTCAGTACGGATAATTTGTATTTTGTCGTATGATTTCTGTTTAATTAAAACAATTTCATTATTCTGGATTTACTATCGGACATTTTATCAAAATGAAACAGGTGAAATATGAAAACAGGCATCAAAATTAAAAAAAAAATTAAAAATCTAGAAATTTAGCGACGGATAACTTATCCGTCGCTAAACAGTGGCGGAATTAGTGACGGGAAAACATAATCCGTCACAAAATCAGTCACTATTTAGCGACGGATAAGTTATCCATCGCTAAATTTCCAGTTAATTTAAAAATAAAAAAAGGAAAAACACCTATCCATCACTAATTTCGTCTCTATTTAGCGACGGATAGTTTATCCGTCACTAAATAGAGCAGATTTTGATTTTAAAAAACAAGGAAAAACCAGCTTTTTAGCGACGAATTTTCCGTCTCTAAAAGGTCAACAGTCTATCCGTTGTTATGTAGCGACGGATAGGTTATCCGTCGTTAGAATCATTGTGACGAATAAAATGACGACGGGATTTTTATCCGTCGCTAAACCCTTAGCGACGGATCGGCCCTTGTTTAAATCCGTCGCTAAACAGTGAATTTTTTGTAGTGTGAGGTCTAAAACACTTATTGGGCGACCAGCCTTACATCAGATGGAAGCCGTAGTTGACACATGAGAGAAGACCTATTCATTGATCGTGGAAGGGCAGAAGAAGCGTGTTGGTCCAGATAACGGCAAAGTAAAAGACTAGGGGGGGGGGGTGAATAGTCTTTTAAAGCTTTTGTCGAGAAAAACTATTTCTCAGATATCTGAATAGATATCTGATACTTAGAATCAGAGCGCGGAAGACTTAATAAAGATAAGTGCAGAAACAGTTAATGTGTGTGTGTGTGTGTTGCTGAAATGTAAATACAGAAAGGTAAATAACACAGCAAGTATAGTGGTATCTGGAGGTGGCGTAATCCTCCAACTAATCCACTTTGGTCTATCAGAGACCTAGAATTCACTAGAACAGATAATTGAGTTCACCTTACAATAATCCTATTCTAAGATTCTTAACAATTGGTTCCCAACCAAATGTTCCCCCTGAGTTGTTCCCCTTTTCACCAAGTACTTCAGACTCAGAAACCTTTGAGTTATTCCCTAGCTTTCCAAGCTAAGTACTACCTATACTCAATAACCTTGGAGTTATTCCTTAGTTTCCCAAATCAAGTACTTCCTATACTCTGGTAACCTTGGAGTTATTCCCTGATTTTTCAAACTAAGTACTTCCTGTACTCCACGCCAGTTATGGTGTTAGTTTTGGTTTGAGTTGTCAGATGAGCTTCTTTAATAACTTATTCAGTTATTCAGATAGCTCTGTGAACCAAGTTACTTAATACACTTTACAGCGTATGGTATCTTGTTCGATTTTACTGACCCAAGTCTTATGATATCTGATCAAGAGAATGAATCTCAGATAGTTGATCTTTTTGATTCAACTCCTTCACAGATAGCTTTGCTTGTTTAGGATCAGGACACTTAGAACTTCAGTGTTTACTGAAGATCAAAAGCTTTGGTTGCAACAGAAAGCTTTGAGACTAAGTAAGTTGCTTTGAGAGAGTAAGATGTTCAGCGTTTTCGTGCAGTTCAAGGTGTGTATCTCAAGTAGTCTAAGTGTTGATATTTATAGATGAATTTGAGTGCCGTTTGAATAGTATCTGTTAGGCTC
Source organism: Plantago major (assembly GCA_026545765.1). Classification (NCBI taxonomy): domain Eukaryota; kingdom Viridiplantae; phylum Streptophyta; class Magnoliopsida; order Lamiales; family Plantaginaceae; genus Plantago; species Plantago major. The sequence continues at coordinate 57,684,481 of CM048841.1, forward strand.
AAATTCAAACTATCGATATCTGTGTATAGTACTGTAGCAGGTTTTGTCTTCTTCTCAGAAGCTGCCGTTGCTTTTATTCAGACATCTCTGTCCGTGCATTAAATGCATTGTACTATACTTTTGTCCTGTAGTGTCAACGGAACTATGCTTTGTATCAGAGACTAGTGTTGTCTGATTTTTTTTTTTGCACGTCCTTATCTTCAATCTTCAGATACCACTTGTATTTATTGAAACAACTTTGTTTGCAATATATATGTTTCTTTTTCAGAAACGTGGTTAAAGCTCAAGGTATCTGAGAATAGATATCTGTGGACACTTTCCTTGTTTTCAGATATGTCTCTTATTTCTCAGATATCTCTTGTGACACAGTTTGTTTAAAACTATTCGTGTCTTCAAGATATCTGGCTAAGATATCTGAACAACAGTTTCAGTAATCTTGTGCAGTTTCTTCAAGTCTTCAATGTCGTTGAGCTTGTTCTGCTTGGATGTCTTCTTCTTGGTCTTCTCTTCATAAAATAAAAATTAAATTTTGAGACCTAACATCCTATACAAGATTAGCTAGACTATCATACTTAGTGAGTTTCCTCTTTTACAACGTTCAAGTGAACCAAGAGTACTAATCACCTTTCTGAGACTAAGATAAGTCATCATGTTGCTGATCAAAACTAAACAGATATTCTTTACAAAATATCTAACAAATTTCCTAACAAATTTCTCAAGAAATTTCCCAACAAATTTCCCAACAAATTTCCCCCTTTTTGATCAGTCAACGATGACTATCTTTACCTATTACAAATCTGGATGAGGAAACAATCCACCACATAATCATTTCTTATGATCTTTCAATTCATATAATTAAGTGCAGAAGGTAAACATCAACCAAATCACAAGGTGTGATCTTTGCTGACAAGTTATCTTTTATAGAATACTATCTGAGAGTAAGTTCTTCAGATAAGTTACAACTAAAGATTACAGATAACTTTGATACATGATATAGTTAAGCTCAGTCAGCAAAAATACAAAAACTACATAGTAAATTAGGACAACAGGAGTAACCAAGCTCCAAGTAAACATCCTAATAGACTAGTCTTCAAGTCTTTAATCTTCAAGTCTTCAACAGTATTTCTATGGATCAGTCTGCAAATTTCCTATCTCCAAACCTTTTGATGTCATCAGAATAATCATAGAGGAGAGTTCTGACGAGCATCTTTGTGTCTCTGGCAAATCCACAGACCTCTTTGTAGGTTTTGGTAGGATTTTTCTTGACAAAATGCTTGACCCATAGGTACTTTCCCCACTTCTAGGCATGCTCTATTCTGATATCTGAAAGCTTGAAGTATTCGTAGATAATCTTCAGATATCTGATGTCACCCTTGTATTGATCTTCTGTCAGATAGAACGACTCATAGGGTTCCACAGCAAGTCTTGGTCTTGTGCCTGTTCCTGTGATATTCAGAATTTTGTGCACATCATCTGGCTTTCCATATGGACAATCATCAGAGAGGTCCTTCTTCATGGCTTCAGTTCTTTTGACAACTTCAAAATCCAACCATGCTTTGATGTGATTGGTGTTGATCAAGGTAGGTTTATCCTTTCTCCATGCCATGAGTTGTTTATGGATTGGTTCTGGAAATCTTGAATTTACCAATAGATGCTTCAAATCCAATAGCCATTCTTTTGATTGATGCACCTGTAGACAGAGGAATCATTGTCATACTTCACATACTCTATTTTGGCTTCTTCTGGCCTGAGTGGAAGTTGACTTTGTCTTTGCTCAGCTCTCAGTCTGTTCCTTCTTTGTCTTGAATTCTCTTTGGGGTTGTTGCTTGAAGAACCACCATCCTGGATAGACTTGGTATTTCCAGAGGGTGTTTTAGCTGCTAGTGGCTTTGCAGCTATGGGCTCAGTTAGGCTTTCAATTTTCCTTTTTCTGTGAAGAGGAGCTTCATCTTCATCAGTTTCCTCATCATCATCAAGATTAGATCTTGTGAGAGTTTTACAGCCTTCTTCATTGCCCTGGGACTTGATTTGACCTTCTTCTTCTTCTTCTTCAAAAGATTCATCAATCCCTCTAACTTGTCTTCTCCTCGGAGCCTTGGTACTCCTTGGAGGTTTCTGTGCCATGGCCCTTGTTACCATTTTAGTTCCTTCAGTAGGTTTCTGGGAAGTAGCTACTATTTGCAAAGCAGCTTGGCTTGAGGAGGGTTCATTGATTCTGAGTGGTGGCTGGGAAGTTTTTCTTCTTCCTTTCTGAGCCGCACCAGCTCCAGATTTCTTCTTGTTTTCATCTCCTTCTTCCCATTCCCCCTGACTTTGAGGTCCAGATTTGTACTTTCTTTCCCCCTTAGTCATTGTTGGCTGACTCAGTCTCATAAAGGAATCTGAGAGAGAGTTGAAGTTCCCTTGTAGATAATTATAGGCACTAACCAACTTCTGAAGTTCGGCTTTGAGCTCCTGATTTTGCTTGATAAGTCCATTGTCCTTATCAGTGAGCTCTGCCAATGGGCCTAAGATGGCATCTGCTTTTCCAGCAGTGTAACTTGCCTCTTGGAAAGCTTTTTCAGCTAAAGACGCATCATCGTCCCTTATCATTCCCAGGTCTTTCTGAGCAATGACTATGCTAGTTGTTCTCTGAGTGATGAGCTCAGTGAACTTTCTCATTTCAGAGGGGACGGAGGCAATTATTTCCTTGTTCTGTGAAGACATCTCCTTGTTCAGAGTAGCCAGTACTTGGTACCTGTTCATGTATTCATTGGAGTGAACATTTGGCAGTTTGCTGAAAATTGTAGGAGCAATCAGCTTCCTTTTCAAGTGAGAAACCGCTAGATGTTCATTGCGATTGTTCGCAAAGTCTTGTCTTCTTCATCATCTGAGTAATCAGCCCAGTGATCTTCATCCTCTTGGACATTTTCATCGATTGTATCGAGTCCAGCAACCATCTCAGAGATTGGTTTCTTTCCTTTCTGAGAGGAGGATGGTACTTCTTTTGAAGATGATGCAGCCTTAGCATCATGCTTGACTTCATATACTTCTTCAGTATCGAGTTCTTTGGTGATATCATGCACAACATCCCTTAGCTCTTTAACCTCAGAGTAAGCAATCATTTCTTGTAAGTATTGATCTTGTAGTTGATCTAGCTTATCTCTGGATCTAGCTATCTGGTCTTCCAATTGAAGATGGAGCTGTTGTTCTTCTTCCAACAGTTGTCTGAGTTGAGCACTTCTGGTTTGAGTGTTTAATATTTTCTGATTGGTTTCTTCAGAAAGCTCAACTACTTGTTCAGTAATAACTGCGTGTTGGTTAGAAGATGGATGAGTAGATTTCTGAGGAGATGAAGATGGAGATTTCTGTGAAGTCTTCTCAGTTTGCTTTTCAGTAGCTGAGGCATTGTTTCTTTGTGAAATTCCTCCGGTCCCTGGTGCAGGGGCATCATCATCATCCTTTTTGTCATTATCATCCTTTTGGTGATGGTCAGTGGGAGGTTCATCAAAGTAATTTTCATTCATTTCTTCCTCCTCATCATCTTCAGATACAAGATTGATCACTTCCGGGATAGTGATCTTTTGCCCATTAACTTCTTCTTGTTCAGAAGGTATAAATTGCGAGTGCAGGCGGGGTGGCTTGAATGCCATCTGTAATCTTGTCTGACCATCTGCCTGTTCAAAGGCATGTATCAAACTATGCGCCACTTCTCTGGAAAAGTCCTTCTGTAGTAGAGTCGCAACTGTGTATTGTTCTGTAGGGAACATTGCTTGGACATATGTTTCCAGGTCAAGAGCTCGTGCTCGTCTGGTTGGTTGATCAGTGATTCTCAATATTTCAGAGAGATCAGAGCACCTTAACTTCTGCCATTTCTTGAAGCATTGAATATGCTTTGGCAGGGTGTGAGCTTTGAAGAAGTGAAGTAGGTCCCTTGTCTCTTCAATGGGAACCTGCTTTGCATCTGTTTGAGGCTGAGTAAGTACTTCAGGCTCAGAGACTTGTTCTACTGAGACAATTGGTGTCTCAGATATCTTGTTGTGAGGTGGAGATTTGGAAGTCTGGTCCTCATCAACCTTTCTTTCTTGAACCTGAGAGAAATACAATACTTAGAAAATAGTTTGAAAGAATCTATGCATAAATATGCTTTTAATGAATTCTGATTTGAGCTACTTACTTCCTCAAAAGGAAGCTCAGATTCATTTTTCTCAGAAACTTGTGCAGTTTCTGGTGTTCTTTCGAGTGATGTTGCCTTGGGGGCTTCATCAATTTCCATTGATCGAGGAAGTCGCAACTTTATCCTTGCATTTCTACTTACGAAATAGCACATTAGTAGAAAGTATTGAATATTAGAAGAGATAAAAGATAACCCAAGATGAAGAATACTTGTCACTTGATTGTTATATACCTTCAAGTTTGAAGGCTCAGTGATGTATTCTTCAGAAACCTTGTTGGTCTCTAGATTTGTCTCTGGCATTTCTGCCTTATCTTCTTCCATCTCAGTTGGAGCCTGTTAGAAACATTTAATCATGAATAAGCACATAAACATTTTTACTGAAAAATTAGTTCTCTTTAAGAATCATTTACATGGCATGTGCTCAGATTTCTCAAGAGTTGAGGTTGAAGGGACCTCTTTTTCAGTATCTGAGGCAAGCTTCTCAGCTTCCTCTTGTTTCTGCGTTTCTAACTCGGCCTGTAACAAAGAAATTCTTATGAGGTAACAAGATTTATAAGTATAAAATTTTTCACAAGGTAAGAGTTAAACCAGTCATTTACACGGCGGTTTAATTTGATTGGTCTCTGGAACTTGTGACCTTTCTATACATTGGTCGTCTTGTCGGTGCAGTTTCTTTGTTTGAAGTTTCGGTACTTCACACCTTTCTGAGTATGCAACTCGATTTGCCTCCCTGTTGATCATTACGAGTAGATGTCTCGGTTTGATCCCTCTCGATGAGTTGGGAACTGCTCATTTGCGGATTTTCTTCAAGACATCTTGTATTCTTTGGTAAGTCGAAATGGAGTTCATTTACCATTTCATCAACCACTTGTGGCTGTTGTGGTTGTTGTGTTTGTGGTTGTTGTGGTTGTCTGGAAGCAGAAGATTGATCAGTAGAATGTTCTTCCAGATTTTTAGATGTGGCATTTCCATCGGCCATCTTGACACTAAAATACCACTCATCGGGCTTTGTGAAGTTGTGCAAGAGAGACATTCCACGATGATGTGTTTGCACCAACAACCTTTGCTATAGGTTCAGAACTTTGTGTAGGTTCTTCTTGAATCGTTATCACCGATTCTTGTTTGATAACCTTAGCCCTCTTTGTTCTTTCTAGGACTTGAGATGACTAGTTCATCATCTTCATCATCGAGCTCTCATCGGCATTGGGGCGATTGATCCATTACTCCTGCGGTTTCTGCAGATGGGGCTTGGTGTTTTTCACCACTCTTGGCAGCATTTATGAGTTCATCAGCAAGGCTTTCTGCATTAGTCGCAACATTTCTGAAAGCACTTTCTCTTGCTGAGTCTACTTGTTCAGTAGTTGATAACTCTTTTGCAGCATTGATGAGTTCATCTGCCTTTATCAGTTCATCGGCAATGCCCGCAGATATCTGAGAATCGACAACTCTTTGGGTGTGTCTTCTGATTTGCCAGCAGACTTCTTTCTCGAAGTTCTGGGCTTCTTGGTCGCAACCTTTTCTTCAGATATCTTTTCAGATTTTCGCTTCTTAGGACCTTTCTGAGACCCAGTAACCTTTTTCATCAGATTTGTATACTCATATTTGTAGAGTAGGTTACTGTTGGCTATTTCAGCCGTCTCTCTGAGCTCAATGCCAAGCTTTTCCAGCAAGTAGCATATCTTCAGACCATAACCTACTGTGGCCTTTGGCTCAGCTAGTCCTTTGACAATCTTAGGCTCGAAGCCTTGAATCTTCTTCACGAATTTCATGAAGGCGTACTTTCCCGTTAAAAGGGTTTTTCAGCCTTTTGTCTTGTTGATTCAGCAAGAACATCATGATCCATCATTCTTGGCTTATCTGGTCAGCACCTCCTTGTAGACCATCAAAGCATCTGTGAAGAATGCAAGCTAGTATATCCCAGTGAACCATCAGATGTCTGGTTCGGATGTCAGCAAGCTTGAACTCAGTGGGTGTATCTGATTTTTCAAGATCACACACGTCACTGTAAAGTTCTTTAACACCTTCAAGGAGTTCCTCATCCTTGGTGTTTATTTCAAAATCCTTTCCAAGATTTTGAACCTCAAACAACTTACAGAAAGTTGTTAAGTCCAGAAGGATTTTCTTTCCTTGGACTGAGGTTTTGATAGACACTATTTCGATTTCTTGAAATACAGAAATAATCACGAGTTGTTGTAAAATTCCAACACATCGAGTGATGAAATTCCACTTGGGCGAGCAGATAGAAAACCCTTGATTTGTGCCTTTTCAAGCATGTCAAGAATCAATTTTCTATCAGTTTAGTTCTCTATTGCAGCAGAGAGGTATTCCTCAACCATGGCACCACCCCAAATCATTCTGTGACTTGAAGTCCAATGGTCAGGATTAAAAACTCCTACCAGTCGATTGTTTACAATAACCAACTCTGGTGCTTGCTTTTCAGCAGTACCAGTGGAGGATTGGAATTTCTGTGTTGAAGTGTTCTTGGAGGCCATCTCTTTATATAGTGTAGGGATTTGAAATTGGTGTTTGAAAGAGATTTGATTCAGTGATTCTTTTCAGAAAAACTTAATCTTGATTTGCAAAGATTGTAGAGGGTTTGCAGAGAATCAAGAGAAGGATTTGCTATTTTTGTGCAAGATGAAATTTCGGATTAGGCAAAAGTGATTTCATTTGCCAAAATCCTATATATATATAGAGAATCCAGCAGACAAATACATACAAATTGATTTTGTGTGTACGTATCTGTGATTTGCAAACAGGCGTGAGCAAAAGCTAGTTCGGCATTAAATGCTTAGTGGGCCATGTCTGAATTTCAACAGTCCACTATTTACTGTGAATTAATTTCCACCGTACAGATCAATCGCTTAATTTCATCAAGGGTCGCCATTGCTTCTTTCAAAGAATGATCACAATCAACAAGTGTAATTGTGCCCATTTAATGAATTTTGGCGACTTGCTCTGAATCACAATCAGTATGACCAAGGACACTGTTAGATCTGAATCATCGTATACTTGGGATTTTTCCAAGTTTTCATCAAGATAGAAATAATGCGAGTTTCAAGAGTAGTTATTTGCGAGATAGTTGTACTATTCTCCTTTGTGTTCTCCGTTTTGATTGATTCGGATATCGAGTTCTGTCTCGAGATCTTAAGTCGCCTTTTTGCTCTTTAGCCTTTTGACTTACGGATACCGTTCGTTTTCTCTTTTCTCTTTTCGGATACCGTTCGGATACCTCTTCTCTGGATGCCGTTCGGATACCTCTTCTCTGGATGCCCGTTCGGATACGAACTCTTCGGTTCATTGGTAGTTCCATTAGTCCAAGACTATGTCTTAAGGCTAAGAATCTACTTTCTTGTAGTGACTTAGTGAAGATATCTGCAAGTTGGTCTTCAGTGCCAATCTTGAGTATCTCTATATTGCCCTTTTCAACATGGTCTCTGATGAAGTGATGTCTAACATCAATGTGCTTTGTTCTGGCATGAAATTTAGGATTCTGTTTAATCGCAATAGCACTTGTGTTGTCACAGAAAATGGGAGTTTTCTTCTCATCAAGTCCATAGTCTTTAAGTTGTTGTTGTATCCACAGAATTTGTGTTGCACAACAACTTGACAATATATTCAATTCAGCCTGGTAGAAGTTGCAATTGAGTTTTGCTTCTTGCTAAACCATGAGATAAGTCTAGTACCCAGAAACTGACAAGTTCCTGAGGTGCTTTTCCTATCAAGCAGTGATCCAGCATAATCAGCGTCTGAGTACCCAGCTAAACTCAATCCACTTTCTTTAGGATACCACAATCATTTACTTACTTGTAAAACATGAGACAAACTTGGTATAAGTGAGAACTTCATATTAAGGGCTTAGAAGTAGTACACAATAAAATAATATAAAAGTAGTGATTCTAAAATGACTATTGCCCTTATAATTTGTGAGTTCTCTTCTTATTATTCTTTTCTTTAGAATTGACTTTTTTATTGTTGTGTTGATCAAGATAGTTTTTTTATACTCAAGAAATAAAGAAGGAAGTGCATAATCTATATTTCCCTAAACTAAATCCGTCAGAAGCGGTAACCTAGAAAAGGAAACACAGGAAGAGAGAAATGGCCTTTGAGTATCTCTTATAGAATCTTCGGGAAATACATCCCTAACTCAAGACCACGACTAATACGATTACTTGGTTTCTATGTTTCACTGCTGACCTTCTTGTATCATAAAGAAGATATACAAATAGAGTAGTTATGGGTTACCTCGAAAATTCACTTATTATAATAGAATAATAGAAAAAAGAGACATAAATTTATATATTTCGTAATAGAGTCAAATTTATATAAGGACATTGGATCTATAAATCAAGACTAGAATTAAGCCAAATTAATTTAATATATTAGTTTAGGAACTTCGCTTGCTCCTACATCTACTGTACCTTTTACATACCTTAATATTTTCATAGCAATGTTGTAGTGTGTTTGCATTGGATTTGTCTGAAATCTAGCACATACTCCAACGGCATATTGAATATCAGGTCTACTTGCAGTGAGGTAAAGTAGTGAACCTATCAATTTCCTATACTTATGTTCTTCAACACTCTTATCTGATTCAGTATAGGTCATTTTGATTCCAATGCTCATAGGTATCTTAGCATTCTTTTCAGAAGGCTTAAGATTGAATTTTGTGAGCATATCTTTTGCATACTTTGTTTGACTAATGAAAATTCCATCATTGAGTTGCTTGACTTGCAATCCTAGGAAATAATTCATTTCTCCCATCATGCTCATCTCAAACTTGCTTTTCATGAGATTTGCAAAGTCATTACAAAGTTGCTTGTCCTTAGATCCAAATATGATATCATCAACATATACTTGAACTAAGAGTAGTTTCCCATCATGATTTAAGGTAAATAAAGTTTTATCAACTTCACCTTTCTTGAAACCACTTTCCAGAAGGTACTTGGCCAAAGTGTCATACCATGCTCTTGGAGCCTGTTTGATCCATACTGAGCTTTACATGGTTTATAGACCATTCTACTTTCTGAGGAAACTTCAAAGCCAGGTGGTTGCTCAACATAAACTTCTTCTACAAGTTCACTGTTTAAGAATGCACTTTTGACATCCATCTGATAAACTTTGAAATCTTTTTGAGCTGCAAAGGCTAGAAAGAGTCTTATTGCATCCAATCTGGCAACTGGTGCATATGACTCGTCAAAATCTAAGCCTTCAGTCTGGGTAAATCCCTTGGCAACCAATCTTGCTTTGTTTCTGGTTATTTCACCAGATTCATTCATCTTGTTTCTGAAAACCCATTTAGTTCCAATCACAGATATTCCTTCTATAAATGGAACTAGTTTCCAGACATTGTTTCTCTCAAATTGATCCAACTCTTCTTGCATTGCAGAGATCCAGTCTTGGTCTCCTAATGCTTCTTCTATATTTTTTGGTTCAATATTCGAGATGAAACATCCAAAGAGAGAGTTAGCATTTTCAGCTATTGCTCTCCTAGTCCTAACACCCTGATTAATTGGTCCAATTATATCCTTTGCAGGATGATCTTTGATCCATTTCATCATAGGTTTAGTGCTAGTAGGATCAATATCCACGTGATCTGAATGTGAATCACTAAGATTTTGATTTGATACTTTTTCAGTATCTGAGATATCTGACATATGGGAAATGTCATGGATATCTGACACTTTTTCAGTGTTAGAGATATCTGGAACATGCATTTCAGCATTCTTATTTTCAGATACCTCTTCATGATGAAGGTTCTCAGTAACCTATTCCATTTCTGGAAAACTCATAGGAAATTCCTCATCATGTCATCTTGTTGTTACTAGGCTTTTCAAGCTTTTCTACGTCAGAGTCATCCTCACTTTCCATAATGATGTTTTTCCTTTCTGAGGATTCTTCTTTAGAATCCCTCAGTAATAATTCTTTGAACCTTTCTGAGAGTTCATCAATAGGAGGTGTTTTCTTTGTTCTTTTGTTGTAAACTCTGTAGGCTTTGCTGTTTGTGGAATAGCCAAGAAAAACACCTTCATCTGCCTTTGGTTGAAATGTTCTCAGATAATCTTTCCCATTGTTTAGAACAAAACATCTACAACCAAATACTCTCAGATGTTTGATATTAGGGGGTCTACCAACCAAGATTTCATAGGGGGTCTTGTCATGGTGTTTGTTTATCAAACATACATTACGAGTGTAGCGAGTTGTGTTTACGACTTCAATCGATAAATTTCACTTATTTCGATTAATCGACATTGTCCTTGCAGCTTCTTTAAGAGTTCTATTTTTCCTTTCTGTAACACCATTTTGTTGAGGTGTTCTTACAGAGGAAAGTTGGTGTTGTATACCTTTGCAGGTACAAAACTCCTTTATGTACTGGTTGACAAACTCGATTACCATGGTGCGATACGATTGCGGATACCTTGTCATTTTCATGACTTCAAGCTTTTTTGACAAGTTTGGTATCTCCACCACGGCATCAAATTTTTGTTTGAGAAGACAACCCAGTGAATCTTGAAGTCATCTACAACGGACCATACTTCTTTCTGCATAACTAGTTCTGAGATGATTCAAAAAGATCCATGTGTAAAAGTTGCAGTGGTCTAACACTAGAGTGTCTGATCTTGGACTTGAAAGAGATCTTAGATTGTTTCCCCATCGTGGCGAGCAGATACCTTCCTTTCTGAAAGATGTTCTGGGAAGACCAACCACTAACTCTTTCTTGGCAAGTCTATTCAGAGTTTTGAAGTTCAAGTGACTCATTCTTTTGTGCCATAACCAGTGCTCTTCTGTGTGACCAGATTGACTCACCATGAGACATTCTTCAGTTGTGGCAGATGCCCAATCGGCAACATAAAGGCGCCTTTCCGCGACCAACTAAGGTATGCCTTTGACTCATTGTCAATTAGTTTGCGATTTAGCTTTGAATTTTATAGTAAAACCCTTATCTCAAAGCCGGCTCATGCTAAATAGATTATATTTCAAATCCTTAACATATGTCGTCGGTGATTGTTAAAGTCCCCAATTTGACGTTGCCAAATCCAGAGAGGATTTAATTCTCCTCAACCGTCGATATCCGGTCACGTGTTGCAAGCTTTGTAATCAACGGATTTGCTTTGTCTCTGTCATGTGCTTTCCGCATCCACTATCAAATAGCCATTGTGCTTTAGTCCAGGAAGCATTCTGCACATAACAGGAAACAGGAGATTAGGTTCTCATATCTTTGATGGAACCGTCAGAATTAAAAGTTCTTCCAGTAGGAATCCATTTTTGAATGAATTTCTTTGAAATATGCTTTTGTCTGACAGGAACGTAAGGAGGAATTCTATTTGAATGAATGTTATCATTAGTAAGAATTATTTTCTTCCTTGGTGTGTTCCTAGGTGCTCCATATGATGCTTTCAGATACATCAGTTTACGAGTTTGCTTTTCAGCAAACTTAGCCTTTCTTGCCAGATTTCTTCTAGCCCTGGCATTCAGATTTTCAGTGGCTTGATTTAACTTCCACTTCTGATAATTGCTTTGAGCAATTCTAGCTTTCAGCCATCGTTCTTGCTCCTGCTTGTACTCATGAGCAAGTTGTTTTCCGATGCCTTTGTAGCCAATACCGTTTCGAGCACTTGAACTATCGAGATCTTTTCTCGTGACTTTGCTAGTCTCTGGTTGGTCAATTTCTTTCGAAAAAAGTGACATGGGAGAATTTGCCAGCTCCTGCAATTCTACCTTTCTGAGAGACATAGCACTGTGGGTGTTTACACTTTTCAGTGTTGTGTTTCTTTTCAGAGACGTGCCCAACAGTTTTGTTTTTGACTTGTTTTTCCCACAAAGGTTTGGTCGCAACTGCCTTTCCTTTGTCAACAATCTTTGTCTTCTCACCGATACTATAGATTGCATGGGAACCGTCTTGCTGAGTACTTACAAATGTTCTTTTCTCCTTACTCTTATTCAGAGTGATAGAACAATCATCTGTATTCAAATTGAGTCCTTTCTTTTCTGGAGGATCTCTTAAGTAAGATTGTACTTCAGTAAGAGTGTCACTAGCTTTGGCATAAGATTGAAAAGATAATTCTTTCTTCTTGAGTTCTTTGTTCTCAGAAAGAAGATCTTCATAATTCTTTCGTAATTCAGCCATTGCTTCTTTATGTGACTTTTCAGTCTCAGATATCTGAGCTTTGAGAGATGCATTTTCAGCATCCTTTCTCTCAGAATCTTTAACTAATTGAGAATTTTCCTTTTCAAGAGAATTCTTTTCTTCTTCAAGGTTTTCGACTCTAGCTCGGATCATTAGAAATTCTCTTTCATAGATATCAAGTTCTTTCCTGAGATTTTCTAGATTTTTTATTTCCTCTTCATCACTTTCATAAGTATAACAGGAATTATGTGTTACCTCATTAGCCATAAGACAGTTTTCTATGTTGGAGATGTCTGGACCGTCAATTTCAGCAACTCCACACATTTCATTCTTCTTGAGGCCGAAGTCGATTATATCATGAGTAACTCCACATAATTCTGGTGATGGTAAGGTTGAGTCATCTGAATTGTCATCTTCAGAATCTGTCTCAACGTCTAGAGCATCTAATTGAATTTGGATTTTCTTTCTTTCTTTAGTTAACAAAGCTTTCTGGCTTCTTCTGAAGATTCTTCTATCTTTCTTGTCACCTGTCCTTAGTTTGTTGAAGACAGGACAATCCTTCTTGAAGTGGCTAGGTTTCTGACAATAGAAACAGATATCGTTTCCAATTTACCTTCCTCGAAGACATGATGCTTTACGAAATGTGGCTTGTTCAGTGAGCTTTGCATATTTTTGTACTGGTGATAGTTTGAGCCTAGATGCTTTTTCAGCTTCTCTTTGGCTTTTCTTCTCTCAATTTCTTGACTGACAAATTTGCTCATTTGCTTTGCAGCAAGAGCATCCTCAGTCTCCTCCTTGCTTTTCTTCTTTTCAGAAGTTCCTTGAGTTACCAGAGCAACATTCTGCAACTTTTCAGTTGTTTGTTCTCTCTGAGTTGTCTCATAATCAACCGTAGCAAGATGAGAGAAAAGTTCCACTGGAGTGATATTTGGCATACCTTGGTTAAAATAAAAGAATTTAGTATGCTCCGGTTGTGGTTAAGACTTGACAATAGTCTTAATCTTTTTGGCGAGACTTGGTGAAAGCAGCAGATACTCTCGGCGAAAAGATTAAGACTATTGTCGAGTCTCAATCTCAACCGGGAGCACACTAAGTTCTTTTATTTCAACCAGGATGCCAAATATTACTCGAAGAGACTCTTCTCTCATCTTGCTATCAGAGACTATGAGAGAACAATTAAAAGAAAAAGTGTTGCTCTAGTTTCTCAAGGTTCTTACGAAAAGAAGGATACCAAAGATGCATCTCAAGAAAATGCTCTTGCGGAAGACACATGAAGAAATTTGTGAGTCAAGATTGAGAGAAGAAAAGCTAAAGAAAAGTCAAAAAGCATCTTAGCCCAAACTATCATCGATAAGAACATACAAATGAACAACTCTCTGAACACCCCCATTTAGAAAGGTGTTAATCGAAATTGCGAAATAGAAAATGATATCTGCTTTAAATAAGCTCAAGACTGGTGACAAGAAGGATAGAAGAAATTTCAAGAGAAATCAAAGGGCCTTACTGACTGAAGAAAGGAAGAAGATTCAAATTCAACTTGATGCTCTAGACTTTGAGACAGATTCTGAAGATGGAGATTCAGATGACTCAAACCTACCATCACCAGAATTGTGTGGAATCACCCACGATGTAATCGACTTCGGCCTTAAGAAGAATGAAATGTGTGGAGTTGCTGAGATTGTTGGTCCAGACATCTCCAACATTGAAATGTGTCTTATGGCTGATGAGGTGACTAACAATTCACAATTTTTGTACTATGAAAGTGATGATGGAATTGAGGATCTGGAGTTGGTCAAGAGTGAATTGGATCGTTATGAGAAAGAATTTCTGGAAGCAAAATCCAAAACCAGAATTCTAGAGGAAAGCAAAGAAACTCTTGAAAAATAGGTTTCTGAGCTAACCAGAGTATCTGAGAACAAGAACGCTGAAATAGCCTTTCTGAAAGCTCAGATATCTGAGAATGAAAATTCTCACAAACTAGCCTTGGATGAACTTAATAAGAAAATGATGAAGCTGCTTTCTGAGAATGAAGAACTCAGAAAGAAAGAGCTATCCTTCCAATCTTATGCAAAGGCTAGTGACACTCTCACTGAGGTTCAATCCTATCTAAGAGATCCCTTTGAGAAAGGTGGACTTGGACTTGATGAACAATCGAGTAATTCATCTCCTCTGAAGAAGAGTGATGAAAGGTTGACCTTTGTAAAAAGTCAACAGAATGGTTCTTCAACCACCTATAGCATTGGTCAGAAAGCTAGGGTAGTTGACAAAGGAAAAGGAGCAGCAACCCAGCCTTTGAAAGAACAACAAGTTCACAAGAAACTTGTGGATAAGGTTTCTGAAAAGAAACACAACCCTCAGACATGCAACCATCCACATTGCTACATTACTAGGAAAGGAAGAATTGCTGGAATAGGTAAATTCTCTATTGTACCATTTTATGAAAATAAAGATGGTGCAGAAACTAGTAAGGCTTCTGAAGAACGTATTCAGAAAGCCAAAGGTGTTCGAAATGGCATTGGCTATCGTGCTATTGGAAAAGTTCTTTTGCAACAATATAAGGAAGGACAAGAACAATGGCGCAAGGCTGATATTGCACGTAGCAATAGACAGAAGTGGAAGAAATCTCAAGCCACTGAAAAACTAAATGCCAGAGCTAGAAGGAACCTTGTCAGAAAGGCTAAGTTTGCTGAAAAGCAACCCCAGAAACCCAAGGGTCCAGAAAGCACCAAAGGGAACACCTAGAAACACCCCAAGAAGGAAAATTGAGATAAAAATTACTGATTTTATTGCATCTCCTTCTGATCAAGCTATACAAAAACAAACTCCCAAGAAATTCACTAAAATGTGGATTCCTACTGGAAGAATGTTTAGTCTAAATGGTTCTATCTCTGAAGCAAGAACCTAACTCCTGTTTCCTGTTTTGTGCAGAACGCCTCTTGGACTAAGGCTCAATGGCTACTTGATAGTGGATGCGGAAATCACATGACAGGAGACAAATCAAATCTGGTAAACTACAAAGCTTGCAACAATGGACCAGACATCAGATTTGCGGGAGGAGAATTAAATCCCTCTCTGGGATTTGGCAACGTCAAATTAGGATCATTAACAATCACTGACGTATTACATGTTAAAGGTTTGAAATATAATCTATTTAGCATGAGCCGGTTTAGCACAAGGATTCCTTTGTGAAATTCAAAGCAAAGTATGGCAAACTTATAGACAATGAGTCAAAGCAGACAGTCTTGGTTGCTCGGCGGAAAGGAAGTCTTTATGTTGCCGATTGGGCATCTGCCACAACTGAAGAATGTCTCATGGTGAGTCAATCAGTCACATGAAGAAACCGGTTATGGCACAAAAGAATGAGTCACTTGAATTTCAAAACTCTGAACAAACTTGCTAAGAAAGAGTTAGTGGTTGGCCTTCCCAAAACATCTTTCAGAAAGGATGGTATCTGTTCTGCCTATCAGATGGGGAAACAATTCAAAATCTCTTTCAAGTCCAAAACCAGACACTCTAGTGTTAGACCACTACAACTATTACACATGGATCTTTTTGAATCATCTGTAACTAGTTATGCAGGAAAGAAGTATGGTCTGGTTGTTGTAGATGACTTCTCAAGATTCACTTGGGTTGTCTTTCTAAAACACAAATCTGATGCTAGGGTGGAAATACCAAACTTGCTGAATAAGCTTGAAGTCATGAAAAATGACAAAGTATCTGCAATTAGAACAGACCATGGTACTGAGTTTGTCAACCAGTACATAAAGGAGTTTTGTACCAACAAAGGTATACAACACCAACTTTCCTCTGTGAGAACACCACAACAAAATGGTGTTGCGGAAAGGAAAAATAGAACCCTTAAAGATGCAGCAAGGACAATGCTAGATGACACTGAAATAAGTGAAGTTTATTGGGTTGAAGCTGTAAACACAGCATGCTACACTCAGAACAGATGTTTGATAAACAAACACCATGACAAGACCCCATATGAACTCTTGGTTGGTAGAACCCCTAATATCAAACATCTGAAAGTGTTTGGTTGTAGATGTTTTGTCCTTAACAATGGAAAAGAGTATCTAAGAACATTTCAACCAAAGGAAGATGAAGGTGTGTTTCTTGGTTATTCTATGAATAGAAAAGCATACAGAGTTTACAACAAAAGAACAAAGAAGATTGAAGAATCAGTTCATGTTGTATTCTATGAAGGAAGCAAGAAAACACCCCTTGCTGATGAAATCTCTGAAAGGTTCAAGGAACTAATGATAAAGGATTCTGAAGAAGAACCCTCAGAAAGGAAAAACATCATTGTGGAAAGAGAGGATGACTCTGACGAAGAAAAGCATGAAATGCCTAGTAATAACCAGATGATTCTCAGACATGATGAAGAATTTCCTATGAGAATTCCAGAAATGGAAACTGAAGATGTTCATCAGAGAGCCAACTCTGGAAATGACCTCTTTGATAGGCATGTCCCAGAAAGCTCTCACACTGAGCAAGTGTCAGACATTCACCGCTCTTCTAAGGTGCAAAATTCACAGATACTGAAGAAGTATTAAGTCATAATCATAGTGATTCACATTCAAATCACATAGATGTTGACCCTACTAGCCCTAAACCCATGATGAGATGGATCAAGGATCATCCTACAAAAGATGTGATTGGACCAATCAATCAAGGTGTTAGGACTAGGAGAGAAATAGCTGAAAATGCTAATTCTCTCTTTGGATGTTTTATCTCAAACATTGAACCAAAAACTATAGAAGAAGCATTAAGAGACCAAGACTGGATCTCAGCAATGCAAGAAGAGTTGGATCAGTTTGAAAGAAACAAAGTCTGGAAACTAGTTCCATTTGTAGAAGGAATATCTGTGATTGGAACTAAGTGGGTTTTCAGAAACAAGATGAATGAATCTGGTGAAATAACTAGAAACAAAGCAAGGTTGGTTGCCAAGGGATTCACCCAGACTGAAGGTTTAGATTTTGATGAGTCATATGCACCAGTTGCCAGATTGGATGCAATAAGACTCTTTCTGGCCTTTGCAGCTCATAAAGATTTTAAAGTTTATCAGATGGATGTCAAAAGTGCATTCTTGAATGGTGAACTTGCTGAGGAAGTCTATGTTGAGCAACCACCTGGCTTTGAAGTTTCCTCAGAAACTAGAATGGTCTGTAAGCTACAGAAAGCTCTTTACGGACTGAAACAGGCTCCAAGAGCATGGTATGACACTTTGGCCAAATACCTTCTGGAAAGTGGTTTCAAGAAAGGTGAAGTTGATAAAACTTTATTCACTTTAAATCATGATGGGAAACTACTCTTAGTTCAAGTATATGTTGACGACATCATATTTGGATCTAAGGACAAGCAACTTTGTGATGACTTTGCAAATCTCATGAAAAGTAAATTTGAGATGAGCATGATAGGAGAATTCAACTATTTCCTAGGATTGCAAGTCAAGCAACTCAATGATGGAATATTCATTAGTCAGACAAAGTATGCAAGAGACATGCTCACAAAGTTCAATCTTAAGCCTTCTGAAAAGAATGCTAAGATACCTATGAGCATAGGAACCAAGATTACCTATACTAAATCAGATAAGAGTGTTGATGAACACAAGTATAGGAAATTGCTAGGTTCACTACTTTACCTTCTCGCAAGGACATATGTTCAATATGTGTGAGTGTGTGCATTTCAAACAAATCCAATGCAATCACACTACAACACCGCTATGAAAATATTAAAGTATGTGAAAGGTAAGATGTAGGGTGTGGTATCCTAAAGAAAGTGGATTGAGTTTGGTTGGTTACTGTTATGCCGATCTTTGGATCAATGCTTGAAAGGAAAAGTACTAACTCATTGGGGAACGAACTAGACTTATCTCATGGTTTAGCAAGAAACAAAACTCAATTGTAACTTCTACCACAGTATTTGAATATTCTTTACCGTTGTTGTGCAACACAAATTACGTGGATTCAACAACAACTCGAGACTATGGACTCAATGAAGAGAAAACTCCCATTTTTGTCGATAACACAAGTGCTATTGCAATAACACGTACCCCAAGTTCCATGCGCCAAACAAAGCATTGATTAGTTACACCATGTCGGTCCAGATATAACGGCAACAAAAGAAAAAGGGGGGGGGGGTGAATAGTTCTTTCTCGATAAACACAGCTTCGGGGAGTTTCGATACTTAGATTCGAGGCCGGAAGACTCTAAGATAGGTAAGTGCAGAAACAATAAGTATGTGTGTGTGCTTTGCTGAAAGATAAATACAGAAAGGTAAATAACACAGCAAGTATAGTGGTATCTGGAGGTGGCGTAATCCTCCAACTAATCCACTTTGGTCTTTCTGAGACCTAGAATTCACTAGAACAGATAATTGAGTTCACCTTACAAAAATCCTATTCTAAGATTCTTAAACAATTGGTTCCCAACCAAATGTTCCCCCTGAGTTATTCCCGACTCCTAGAGCTAAGTACTTCCTCTACTCGGATAACCTTGGAGTTATTCCCGATTTCCCAAATCAAGTACTTCCTCTACTCCGCCTTGATGGTGTTGGTTATAAGGTTTGTCGAGAGGCTTCTCGTATAACTTTTTCGATTATGTTTTCGAGAGCCTAATAGAACAAGACTACTTAATACAGTGTATGGCAATCTGCTCTTTACTGACCCAAGTAATTGATGTCCGTTCTGGAGAATGAGCTTCAGAAAGGTTATCTGATAGTTCAACTCTTTCACGAATAACAATCTCTTGTTAAGGTTCAGGACAACTTAGAACTACTAGTGATTCTTCAAGCAACAGAAAGCTTTCAGAAAGGGTAGTAGAGTGCTTGAGAGAATACTTTGCTAGATTGTAAGTTTGCAAGTTAGATCGTTCTTCGGTCGTATTTCTCAGCATCTAAGTGTGTGATATTTATAGATTAATTAGAGAGTCGTTGGGATGTTATCCGTTAGACACAATTCAAATTCAGTCTAAACTTATCTTGAAATGAGTACTCAGAAGTCCTTGTCTCATATCTCAGAGAGGACTGTGCTTTAGCGGCTTTTCTGTCGATGCAATTAATGCACATGTACTATTTCTTGTTCGGTAGTCTTCAATGGATACATTAGCCTTTCTGATGGCTTGCATGCTCCATACTCATGATGTCATATGTTCCAGAATCATGTTTCAAAAGTAACTAAATGAACTTAAGAAAGGATTAAGGACATAGTCTTTCCGAGTGAGACTAAACCTTGGTGTCTTCATAAATCTTGTGCAATCTCCGGTCTTGTAATCTTCAGAAAAGCTCCATTGCTAGGATTGATCTTCATGGTCTTCTTGGAAATAAAAATTACACTCAGAGACCTATAATCCTAATACAAGATTTACTAGACTAATCATACTCAGTGATTTCCTCTTTTACAATGTTCAAGTGAACCAAGAGTACTTTAATCACCTTTCTGGCTAAGATAAGAACATGTGATGAATGATCAAAATAATAACAGATATTCCTAACAAATTTCCCCCTTTTTGATCAGTCATCCATGAATATCTTTCAAAGTCCTATTACAAAGTTGTAATCCTGGAAGAGAAAACAATCCACCACTTAATCATTTCAAATGATATTCAATTTTAGTTGAATTAAGTGCAGAAAGTAAACATCAACCAAATCACAAGAAGTGACCTTTGCTGATAAGTTGTCATCTATTAGAGTGTATCTGAGAGTATGATCTTCAGATAGGTACAGATTACAGAAAGAGATGCAACTTTTACAAATAGAGAATTTCAGAAACAATCAGCAAGATTACAAAAAGTAATAAAACAAACTAAGTAAATTAGAACAACAGGAGAGTCCAAGCTCCAAGTAAACATTCTAAGATACTAGTCTTCAAGTCTTCAAAAATAACTTAGGTTCAGAAACCTCAAGTTCTTCAGCACCCTTTCTGGATCAGTTGACATAATCATCCACTTTTCTGCATTCTTGGACATAGTCATAAAGTATCCTTCGACGAGAAAGTTACATCTTTACGGATAAGATACAAATTTCATGGTAACTCTTGCCAAGATTGTAGTTTTTCTTCAGAAAGTGTTTGACCCAGTAGTATTTTCCCCAGACCCAGGCATGGTCTACTTGTAGCTCAGATAGGTTGAAATACTTGTATATTTCTTCCAGATAGTGAATATCATCCAGATATTCATCCTTTGTCATGTAGAATGACTCATAGGGATGAACACCTAGCTTGTTCTGCTTGCTGTAGCTACCATCCAGTTTTCTTGTCTTGTGCACATCTTCTGGCTTGGGGTAAGGACAAGGAAAAGAAAGGTCCATCTTTCTGGCATCATTTCTGTTTTCAACCTCAAAGTTTAGCCAGGCATGAAGGTGCTCATGTTTTAGCAAATTTGACTTGCCTTCACTCCATTTTAGGATCTGGTTGAAGATGGGAGTTGGAAACTTATCATTGACAAGTAGATGTTGCAGTTCCAGAATCCAATACCCTTTCTTATTCAGAATGCACCTATATGAAGACTCTTCATTACTGGTCTTCACATACTTAATGTGGGCATCAGTTGGCTTTTCTTGATGAGTTTCTTTGTTTGCTCTGCCAAACTGATTATCCCTTCTAGCCTTCCTGTTAGGTGGCCTCCTGTCAGGAGATCCTGTGACTCTTTCTTCTTGCCTTGGGGCTGTGCTGGTGGAAGTCCCTTGAATTGACTTGGTATTTCCAGAAGGGGTTCTGGCTGCTAATGGCCTTGCTGCCAGAGGAGGAGGTTGTAAGGGGCTTGCTTGCCTTCTTCTTTTGTGAAGTGGATGTTCATCAGTTTCAGATTCATCCTCATCATCATCATTGATGTTCCAGTTGTGAGGCTTGCAACTCTCTTGACCTCTTACCTCACCTTCTTCTTGATTTTCTTCTTCAGAAGCTTTCTGGTTGTTCCCATCTGAGATCCTAAGGGACTTGGTTCCCCTAGTGACCATACTTCTCAGCTTTCTGGCTGATTGATCTGGAACAACTTCTTCAGCAGGGGTGTCTCCAGTGGTGTCCTTAATGACTTAGTTGACTTGAGGAGGGGAGATTTGATTGTTTTCTTTTTCTTCCTCTGCCTTTCTGAGGCATCTCTCCTTCCCTCTTAGTCATGAATGACTGACTCATGATAGCATAAGCTTTAGAGAGTGATTCAAAGTTCTTCTGGAGGTTGTTATGCACCCTGACCAATTCTTGGATTTCTTCTTTCATGTCCTTGTTTTGCCTAACCAACACTTGCTCTTTTCTGTTGAGCTCTTCAAGAGGCCATAGAATAGCCTCAGCTTGTTGAGTAGCATAAGTAGCATCTGCTAGTGCTTGATTGGCATTGTTGCAGTCTTCTTCCCTGATCAGAGCTAAGTCTTTCTGAGAGAGAGCTATGCTGGTTGCTCTATTTAGCAATGCACTGACCAAATCTTTCTCTCTTCTCGGAATCGTGTAGGACTTGGTTGTCTTGAGCAACAAGTCATCTCTTAGTTCCAAGAAATTTGTTCTTGACCTGTGCTCATCACTTCTTGAAGCACCTGGAGCAGAGAAAATTTGAGGAGCTAGAAGGGCTAGCTTTTCCTTAGTGATTAGCCTCTCATCTTTTGCTTGGGAGATCAAGTTTGGGTTTATTTCAGCATCACTCTCATAATCCTTTTCTTGGATTGTTTGCAGAGTGGCAATCTTTTGTTTGCCTTTGAGTATGCTTTGCCTACGAGAAGTAGAAGGTCTTTCGATGACCTTAGCATAATGCTCTTCATCATCATTGTCATCCATGGCATCTATCTCAAAGAAGA
This sequence comes from Plantago major, assembly GCA_026545765.1. Taxonomy (NCBI): domain Eukaryota; kingdom Viridiplantae; phylum Streptophyta; class Magnoliopsida; order Lamiales; family Plantaginaceae; genus Plantago; species Plantago major. The sequence continues at coordinate 57,706,548 of CM048841.1, forward strand.
TGACAACGATGGCATTTTTCAACAACCTTTGCTCATCTAGTAGTGCCAGTTCCTTAGCATTAGCTTCTCTGAGCTTTTCAAGTTTGGCTTCCTTTTCTTCAATAAGAGCTTGACACTCTAAGTTGATTCTCTTCTCCTCTTCCAACTTAAATCTGAGTTGTTCAATCCACGAACTCGATGTGTGATTTCTTCAATTGTGTCTTGTTCAAATTTGTTGGGTATTTTGATGAGACTTTGGTGGTGATGATGATGGGGCTTTCTGAGTATTGGAAGGAGTAGCCTTTTCTGCACTTCCTTTGCTAACTTTCTAAATCCCGCCGTTTCCAGGTTGGGGATCATCATTCTGATCATCATCATCATCCTTTTTCTTGTCTTCTTGACTTGGATGCTCAGAAGGAGGTTCTTGGTAGTCATTCTCATCAGTTTCCTCCTCATCTTCGTAAACCGGGTTGATCACATTAGGAAGGGTGATCATCCTCCCATTTACTTCTTCTTTCGGAAAGGGTAGGTTGTGAGCTTCTTTGGGCAAGGCAGGATGGGTCACCATCTGCTCTTGGGTTTGAGCATCAGCAGCTTGAAAGTCTGCTAGGAGTCTTTGTGCTACTTCATTGAAGAAGTTATCATCCATCAGAGTGGCAAAAGAATATGATTCTGTGGGAAACATAGCATGGATATGGTCTTCCAGAATGATTGCTATGGCCCTTTTCTCTGGGATGTCAATTACTCTTGCAATTTCAGAAAGATCGGCCTTTCTGAGTTTCTGCCATTGTCTGAAGCACTTTAGATGTTTCTTGAGAGTATGCTTCTTAAAGGCTTGGAGTAAGTTGAGTGGCACTAGACTTTGAGCCTGAAAGAAAGGGATCAAGTTAGTTTTGTTCAAACTACTTGTGTTAGTATCTGTGTGCAAAAGTAAGCTTTCTGAGCATACCTGTGTAGAAACACTAGGCTCATTTGCTTGGACTTCTGCTTGTATGGGCACAGAGGCCTCAGATTCCTTGATGTGAGGAGAAGTCTGATCCTCAGCATCCTTTCGTTCTGATTGAACCTGAGAATTACAATCAAATATGTTTAGAAACTGTTAACAGAAAAGATAGATGGAAAAGTGCTTTCTGAGACTTCACTTACTTCCAAGTGAGGAAGCTCAGTAGCAAGTTCCTCAGAAACCTTGGGAGTTTCTGGCACCTTTTCTGCAGATACTGCTTGTTCAGCAGTTTTAGTTTCTCTTGGAGGAGATAAGATCACATTCTCTCCGTTCAGGTGTTCTTCTGATTGAGCCTGTAAGATAGAACAAACATATTGATTAAGTAGTGAATTTTACCAAAATTTTCTTAAGGAAATTTTACTGATACTTACCTTCTCAACAGAAGGCTCAGTAATTACTTCCTCAGAGTGCTTTTCAGCCTCTGGAAACTCTTGGTGTTGGGGTGTTGGTTCCACCTCCACTACTTTCTCAGTTGTAGCCTAATAAGAGACATTTAAGAATATCAGAACATAAGATTAGAGCAATTTTAAGTTAGTTATTTCTTGTTCAGAGATAACTTTACTACCTGTGGAACAGGCTCTTCTTGATGTTCTGAGGTTGGAGTAACCTCTTCTAGATTCAAGGGAGTGGACAAGTTTTCTTCCCCCTAAAATTGTGTCTCCAAGTTGGCCTGTAACAAATACAGCTTATGAGTAACAAGTTAACATACAATTATGTTGACATGTTAGATACAAACTATCTTTGTTACCTGAATAGAGTCAGGCTGAGTTTGGGTCTCTTGGACTAGTGGAGTTTCCACAGCCTCTCTTTGCTCATTATTGATCTCCTCTACAATATCTTTCTGAGTCTCCATCTCAGTTTGATCTCTTTCTGAGAGTTGAGCTCTCTCAGAAGGTTGAGGAACCTGTTCAAGAACATGGTTTTCTTCAGCCACATTAAGTGTTGGCATTGTGAATGTGGAAGCAATGTTAACATCTTCCATCACTCTATCTTCCTCATCCAGGCCTTCTTCTTCCTGCTGGACAGAGGGGCTCCTTTCTTTCTGAGGGGCTGAGCTTGATGCTCCTCCATGGGTCTCAATCCTGGACTTTTTGAATACTTGTGTAAGTACTACATCATCATCGAGTCACCGTCAGTTGGGTGACCCATCTATGATATTTCTATCATCTCTGGAGATTTCTGGAGCAGCCTGTCTCAGAATTCTTGGGGCTTTCTGGTGTTGCCTTTCTGGCCGAACAACATCTTCTGAGATCTTGTCTCCAGAAGGTTGTGCTTTTTGTAAACTTTGGGACTTAAAGGCTCTCTTGCTTTGAGTCCTCTTTCTCTTGGCAACTGGAGGTTGAGCAGGAGCTTGCTCAGAGACCTCTTCACCTTCTTTGGGCGACAAGCTCTTACGCCTCTTTTGAGCTTTCTCGTGACAATTTTCTTCTTTTCTTCAAAGGCATGTCTGAAAAGGGAGTTGGTGACTGGGATTTCTTGTCTCTTTCCGAGAGTTATTCCCATTGTTTCCATAATGTAGCAGATTCTGAGACCAAAATGCATATTGGCCTTTGTCTTAGCAAGGCCATTGATGATTTTAGGCTAAAATTCCTCAATGTGCCCAAGAAATTTGTTGAAGGCGTACTTCCCCCAATTAAAGTGGGTTTCCTGCCCTTCATGCTTCTTATTCAGAAGATGCATCATCATCCATCTCTCCATGCTTATCTGGTCTACTCCACCTTTGTTGCCATCAAAGCAACGGACCAGAATAAGAGCCAAAGTACTCCAGTGTTTCTGGAGATGACTGGTTCTGATGGCTTTCAGAACAAAGTTTGCTGGGCAACCCTTTGCATTTTCAATCTGGATTGCCTCAAATAGCTCCTTAACACTTTGAATCATGGAGGCATCCCTGATATTGCTGTCGTCGATTGTTCCTCGATTTTTCAATCGGAATAAGTTGCAGAAAGTCTTGCAGTCTAGGACAATTTCTTGTCCTTGAACTTCAGTCTGCATGTACTTCTCTTCTACATCATTCACAACTTTTGTGAAGATTTTGGAGTTGTTGTAGAACTCCAACACATCCAGCGTGGAAAGTCCACTGGGTTCAGCACACAGAAACTTGTAGATATGGGAACTTTTCAACATTCCCAATATCAGTTTTCTATCTGCTTTTGAAGAAATGACTGCAGAAACATATTTCTTCACAAGAGAAGCTCCCCAATTCATCTTGTGACTTGGATTCCAGTCAGAAGGGGTAAACTCTCCTAGAAGGCGTTTATTCAACACCTTCAGTTCTTTTCCTCCTTGCTTTTCAGCAGGAGCAGATGATGCGGCCTTAGGGTTCTTGGTGGTCATCTTCTTTGGTGCCATCTCTTATATAGAGTCTTTGAGTGAGTGTTTACAGATGGGTTTTGCAAGGATAATCGAGATTAGTCTATCTTTTCAGAAGACTAAGCACAAGAAGTTGAGTTGCAGAAGAAGTTTTGCAGAAAACTTGAGAGGTTTTGCTATTTTGATGCAAGTATGAAATTTCGGATTTGGTAAAAGTGTTTGTCTTTTGCCCAATTCCTATATATATAGCAGACAAAACATACATAGATACATCATACATATAACTGAGTATGAATGTGTGTCTTTGTATCTGCATAGGCGTGATATCACACACGTTTCTCATTAAATGCTTAGTGGGCCACGTCTGAATTTCTAAACAGACAATACTTGCTTTGTTTTAATCTCAGCCGTTGAGATCAAACGTTTATACATCAAGGGCTTATATTGAATATCTTGTAACGATATCAATCAACAAATGGTAATGTGCCGACTTGATGGATTTTTAATATGCTACATTCATTGTGTCACTTAGTAAAGAGTAGGAACACTTAATCGTTTGAGCTTATCATTCTGAGTGTCAAGTCCTTATCGATATATTGATTATCATGAAAATGGCAAAAATACAAGACATTGGACATGTTTGACTCCCAGAACTTATGTTTTTCGGGCTTTATGTGTCTTTTCTCTTTATGACTAAATAGTTTCCTGAATTCAAGAATCAGAAACTTCAGTTGTTTGAATGTATTTGACCCACTCTTAGTAAGTAAGTTCTAGTCTTATTTACTCATTTAGTGTGTACCAACCTTTGCCTTTCTGGATACCCGTTCCAGAAATGTTTTGCCTTTCTGAGTGTTGCTACTCAGAAACCTTTGCATCACTTCTTAACAACTTGGCTTTCTGAGAGCATGTTCTCAAAGGCCTACTTCTTTTCTACCTTGCTTACTCAGACTTTAGAGATTCAGGACATTTTTTAGTCCTTAGACAACTCCATCAACCCAAGATTATGTCTTAAGGTCAAGAACTGGCTTTCTTGTAGGGGCTTGGTGAAGATATCTGCAAGTTGGTCTTCTGTGCCAATCTTGAGTATCTCTATATTGCCTTTTTCAACATGGTCTCTGATGAAGTGGTGTCTAACATCAATATGCTTTGTTCTGGCATGGAACTTGGGGTTCTGTGTGATTGCAATAGCACTTGTGTTATCACAGAAAATGGGAGTTTTCTCTTCATTGAGTCCATAATCTCTGAGTTGTTGTTGAATCCACAGAATTTGTGTTGCACAACAACCAGCAACAATATATTCAGCCTCTGTGGTAGAAGTTGCAATCGAGTTTTGTTTCTTGCTAAACCATGAGATAAGTCTAGCTCCCAGAAACTGACAAGTTCCTGAGGTACTTTTCCTATCAAGCATTGATCCAAAGATAATCGAGATCTGAGTAACCAGCCAAACTCAATCCACTTTCTTTAGGATACCACAAACCTACATCTACTGTACCTTTCACATACCTTAATATTTTCATAGCAATGTTGTAGTGTGATTGCATTGGATTTGTTTGAAATCTAGCACACTCAACGCATATTGAATAGCAGTGCCTTGCGAAGGTAGAGTAGTGAACCTATCAATTTCCTATACTTGTGTTCATCACCACTCTTATCTGATTCAGTATAGGTCATCTTGGTTCCTATGCTCATAGGTATCTTAGCATTCTTTTCAGAAGGCTTAAGATTGAACTTTGTGAGCATGTCTCTTGCATACTTTGTCTGACTAATGAATATTCCATCATTGAGTTTCTTGACTTGCAATCCTAGGAAATAGTTCAATTCTCCCATCATGCTCATCTCAAACTTATTTTTCATGAGATTTGCAAAGTCATCACAAAGTTGCTTGTCCTTAGATCCAAATATGATGTCATCAACATATACTTGAACTAAGAGCAGTTTCCCATCATGATTTAAGGTAAATAAAGTTTTATCAACTTCACCTTTCTTGAAACCACTTTCCATAAGGTATTTGGCAAAAGTGTCATACCATGCTCTTGGAGCCTGTTTCAGTCCATATAGAGCTTTCTGTAGCTTGTAGACCATTCTACTTTCTGAAGAAACTTCAAAACCAGGTGGTTGTTCAACATAGAATTCCTCAGCAAGTTCACCATTCAAGAATGCACTTTTGACATCCATCTGATAAACTTTAAAGTCTTTATGAGATGCAAAGGCCAGAAAGAGTCTTATTGCATCCAATCTGGCAACCGGTGCATATGACTCAACAAAATCTAAACCTTCAGTCTGGATGAATCCCTTGGCAACCAACCTTGCTTTGTTTATGGTTATTTCACCAGATTCATTCATCTTGTTTCTGAAAACCCACTTAGTTCCAATCACAAATATTCCTTCTACAAATGGAACTAGTTTCCAGACTTTGTTTCTTTCAAACTGATCCAACTCTTCTTGCATTGCTGAGATCCAGTCTTGGTCTCTTAATGCTTCTTCTATAGTTTTTGGTTCAATGTTTGAGATAAAACATCCAAAGAGAGAATTAGCATTTTCATCTATTGCTCTCCTAGTCCTAACACCTTGATTGATTGGTCCAATCACGTCTTTTGCAGGATGATCCTTGATCCATCTCATCATGGGTTTAGGGCTAGTGGGGTCAACATCTATGTGATCTGAATGTGAATCACTATGATTATGACTTGATACTTCTTCAGTATCTGTGACATTTTGCACCTCAGAAGGGCGGTGAATGTCTGACACTTGCTCAGTGTGAGAGCTTTCTGGGACATGCCTGTCAGAGAGGTCATTTCCAGAGTTAGCTCTCTGATGAACATCTTCAGTTTCCATTTCTGGAATTCTCATAGGAAATTCTTCATCATGTCTGAAAATCATCTGGTTGTTACTAGGCATTTCATGCTTTTCTTCGTCAGAGTCATCCTCTCATTCCACAATGATGTTTTTCCTTTCTGAGGGTTCTTCTTCAGAATCCTTTATCATTAGTTCCTTGAACCTTTCTGAGAGTTCATCATCAAGGGGTGATTTCTTGCTTTCTTCATAGAATACAACATGAACTGATTCTTCAATCTTCTTTGTTCTTTTGTTGTAAACTCTGTAAGCTTTGCTATTCATAGAATAACCAAGAAACACTCCTTCATCTGCCTTTGGTTGAAATGTTCTTAGATACTCTTTTCCATTGTTAAGAACAAAACATCTACAACCAAACACTTTCAGATGTTTAATATTAGGGGGTCTACCAACCAAGAGCTCATAAGGGGTCTTGTCATGGTGTTTGTTTATCAAACATACATTACGAGGTAGCATCTTTGTTTCTGACTTCAACCCAATAAACTTCACTTATTTCAAAGTCCAAAGATTGTCCTTCTTTGCTTCTTTAAGGGTTCTATTTTTCCTTTCTGCACACCATTTTGTTGTGGTGTTCTTACAGAGGAAAGTTGGTGTTATATACCTTTGCTGGTACAAAACTCCTTTATGTACTGGTTGACAAAATCAGTACCATGGTCTGTTCTGATTGCAGATACTTTGTCATTTTTCATGACTTCAAGCTTATTTAGCAAGTTTGATATCTCCACCCTAGCATCAGATTTGTGCTTTAGAAAGACAACCCAAGTGAATCTTGAGAAGTCATCTACAACAACCAGACCATACTTCTTTCCTGCATAACTAAGTTACAGATGATTCAAAAAGATCCATGTGTAATAGTTGCAGTGATCTAGCACTAGAGTGTCTGATTTTGGACTTGAAAGAGATCTTAGATTGTTTCCCCATCGTGAAGCGATGATACCATCCTTTCTGAAAGATGTTTTGGGAAGGCCAACCACTAACTCTTTCTTGGCAAGTTTGTTCAGAGTTTTGAAGTTCAAGTGACTCATTCTTTTGTGCCATAACCAGTGCTCTTCTGTGTGACCAGATTGACTCACCATGAGACATTCTTCAATTGTGGCAGATGCCCAATCGGCAACATAAAGACTACCTTTCCGCCGAGAAACTAAGACTGTCTGCTTTGACTCATTGTCAATAAGTTTGCAAAACTTTGCTTTGAATTTCACAGTAAATCCCTTGTCTGCAAACTGGCTCATGCTAAATAGATTGTATTTCAAACCCTTAACATGTAATACGTCAGTAATTGTTAAAGATCCCAATTTGACGTTGCCAAATCCCAGAGAGGGATTTAATTGTCCTCCAGCAAATCTGATGTCTGGTCCAGTGTTGCAGGCTTTGTAGTTGACCAGATTTGCTTTGTCTCCTGTCATGTGCTTTCCGCATCCACTATCAAATAGCCATTGAGCCTTAGTCCAAGAGGCGTTCTGCACAAATAGGAAACAGGAGTTAGGTTCTTGCCTAAGAGATAGAACCACTTAGACTAAACATTCTTCCAGTAGGAATCCACATTTTAGTGAATTTCTTGGGAGTTTGTTTTTGTCTAACTTTATTAGAAGGAGAAGCAATATAATCAGTAATTTTGATCTCAATCTTCCTTCTTGGGGTGTTTCTAGGTGTTCCCTTTGGTGCTTTCTGGACTCTGGGTTTCTGGGATTGCTTTTCAGCAAACTTAGCCTTTCTGGCCAGGTTCCTTCTAGCTCTGGCATTCAGTTTTTCAGTGGCTTGAGATTTCTTCCACTTCTGTTTATTGCTACGTGCAATATCAGCCTTGCGCCATTGTTCTTGTCCTTCCTTATATTGTTGTAAAAGGACTTTTCCAATAGCATGATAGCCAATGCCATTTCGAACACCTTTGGCTTTCTGAATGCGGTCTTCAGAAACCTTACTAGTTTCTGCACCGTCTTTATTTTCATAAAATGGTACAGTAGAGAATTTGCCTATTCCAGCAATTCTTCCTTTCCTAGTAATATAGCAATGTGGATAGTTACATGTCTGAGGGTTGTATTTCTTTTCAGAAACCTCATCCACAAGTTTCTTGTGAACTTGTTGTTCTTTCAAAGGTTGGGTTGCTACACCTTTTCCTTTGTCAACTACCCTAGCTTTCTGACCAATGCTATAGGTGGTTGAAGAACCATTCTGTTGTCTTTTTACAAAGGTCATCCTTTCATCACTCTTCTTCAGAGGAGATGAATTACTTGATTGTTCATCAAGTCCAAGTCCACCTTTCTCAGAGGGATCTCTCAGATATGATTGAACCTCAGTGAGAGTGTCACTAGCCTTTGCATAAGATTGAAAGGATAGCTCTTTCTTTCGGAGTTCTTCATTCTCAGAAAGCAGCTTAATCATTTTCTTATTAAGTTCATCCAAGGCTAGTTTGTGAAAATTTTCATTTTCAGATATCTGACTTTTTAGAAGGGCTATTTCAGCGTTCTTGTTCTCAGATACCCTGGTTAGCTCAGAAACCTCTTTTTCAAGAGTTTCTTTGCTTTCCTCTAGAATTCTGGTTTTGGATTGTGCTTTCAGAAATTCTTTCTCATAACGATCCAATTCACTCCTGATTAACTCCAGATCCTCAATTCCATCATCACTCTCATAGTACAGAAACTGTGAAATGTTAGTTACCTCATCAGCCATAAGAAACATTTCAATGTTGGAGATGTCTGGACCTACAATCTCAGCAACTCCACACATTTCATTCTTCTTAAGGCCGAAGTCGATTACGTCGTGAGTGATTCCACACAATTCTGGTGATGGTAGGTTTGAGTTATCTGAATCTCCATCTTCAGAATCTGTCTCAATATCTAGAGCATCAAGTTGGATTTGAATCTTCTTCCTTTCTTCAGTCAGTAAGGCCCTTTGATTTCTTTTGTAATTTCTTCTGTCCTTCTTGTCACCTGTCTTGAGCTTGTTTAAAGCAGGGCAATCTCTCTTGAAGTGACCAGGCTTTTGACAATAGAAGCAGATATCATTTCCTATCTCTGCTGATTCAGTACTAACACCTTTCTGAATGGGGGTATTCAGAGAGTTGTTTAGTTGAAAGTTCTTGTACTGATGATAGTTTGGGCCAAGATGCTTTTTTCAGCTTTTCTTTAGCTTTTCTTCTCTCAATCTCTTGACTCACAAATTTATTCATGTGTCTTACTGCAAGAGCATTTTCTTCAGATGTGTCTTTGGTATCTTTCTTTTCAGAAGTACCTTGAGAGACTAGAGCAACACTTTGCAACTTCTCAGCTGTTTGTTCTCTCTGAGTTGTCTCATAATCTACAGTAGCAAGATGAGAGAAGAGCTCTATTGGAGTAATATTTGGCATTCCTTGGTTGAAATAAAAGAATTTAGTGTGCTCCCAGTTGTGATTGAGACTTCTGACAATAGTCTTAATCTTTTCTGGCTGGGAGTATCTGTTACTTTCACCAAGTGTAGCCATATCACTCATAAGAGTAGTAAACCTGAAATCAAGTTCTTCCAGAGTTTCAGTGGGACCTTGCTTGAAGTTTTGGAACTTCAATTTAAGAACTTCGAACTTGTTTTCTTTGGTTTTCTCAGTCCCGGCACAGATTTCTTCAAACAATTGCCAGGCAACTTTCGCCGTTTTCGCACCCCACAATTTACACTGTATGTGCTCAGGTGTCGATCTGATGATGATATTACGAGCTTGACCATCCAATCTGTGTCTCTTGGCATCTTCAGATGTCCAGAGCTCTCTTGGCTTGTCTTCATACATAATGCTTCCACGAGCAACACGACCACTATCACTAGTAGTTGCATCCTCGCTTTCATCTTCCTTGTCTGAGGCTTTTCTTCCATCAGAAACCTCAGTGAATTGTTTGAGTTGTCTGATTTTGATAGGCCCTACATTGATGACATAGATCATTTCATCACTAATGGCCTCCAGATGGAGCATCATGTTGTTTTTCCATTTCTCGTAATTTTCTGGCTTTAGAACGGGTGCATCGCTCAGAGACATACCTGCACACTTAACACACAAATTATATAGTCCTCAGAAAGGGACAAAGTTTCTTCACCTATCTGGGGATCTAGGTTCAGTGCAGAAGGCTTGGGAACCTCCCGCTCTGATACCACTTGTTGGTCCAGATAACGGCAAAGTAAAAGACTCGAGGGGGGTGAATAGTCTTTTAAAACTTTTGTCGATAAACACAGTTTCTCAGAAACCTGGGGGGTTTCTGATACTTAGATTCAGAGCATGAAAGACTTTAAGATAGGTAAGTACAGAAACAATAAGTATGTGTGTGTGCTTTACTGAAAGATAAATACAGAAAGGTAAATAACACAGCAAGTATAGTGGTATCTGTAGGTGGCGTAATCCTCCAACTAATCCACTTCGGTCTTTCTGAGACCTAGAATTCACTAGAACAGATAATTGAGTTCACCTTACAAAAATCCTATTCTAAGATTCTTAAACAAATGGTTCACAACCAAATGTTCCCCGAGTTATTCCCGACTCCTAGAGCTAAGTACTTCCTCTACTCAGATAACCTTGGAGTTATTCCCTGATTTCCCAAATCAAGTACTTCCTCTACTCCACGCCTTGATGGTGTTGTTTATAAGGTTTGTCAGAGAGGCTTCTAGTATAACTTTTCAGTTATGTTTTCAGAGAGCCTAATAGAACAAGACTACTTAATACACTTGTTCAAAGATGGCAATCTGCTCTTTACCCCTTGAAGTAATTGATGTCCGCTCGGAGAATGAGCTTTAGAAAGGTTATCGATAGTTCAACTCTTTCACGAATAACAATCTCTTGTTAAGGTTCGGACAACTTAGAACTACTAGTGATTCTTCACAAATGTAAAGCTTTCGAAGGGTAGTAGAGTGCTTGAGAGAATACTTTGCTAGATTGTAAGTTTGCAAGTTAGATCGTTTCTTCGTATTTCTCAAAGATCTAAGTGTGTGATATTTATAGATTAATTAGAGAGTCGTTGGGATGTTATCCGTTAGACACAATTCAAATTCAGTCTATACTTATCTTGAAATGAGTACTCAGAAGTCCTTGTCTCATATCTCAGAGAGGACTGTGCTTTAGCGGCTTTTCTGTCGATGCAATTAATGCACATGTACTATTTCTTGTCCTGTAGTCTTCAACGGATACATTAGCCTTTCTGATGGCTTGCATGCTCCATACTCATGATGTCATATGTTCCAGAATCATGTTTCAAAAGTAACTAAATGAACTTAAGAAAGGATTAAGGACATAGTCTTTCCGAGTGAGACTAAACCTTGGTGTCTTCATAAATCTTGTGCAATCTCCGGTCTTGTAATCTTCAGAAAAGCTCCATTGCTAGGATTGATCTTCATGGTCTTCTTGGAAATAAAAATTACACTCAGAGACCTATAATCCTAATACAAGATTTACTAGACTAATCATACTCAGTGATTTCCTCGTTTACAATGTTCAAGTGAACCAAGCGTACTTTAATCACCTTTCTGGCTAAGATAAGAGCATGTGATGAATGATCAAAATACTAACAGATATTCCTAGCACACCACTTCATCAGAGACCATGTCGAGAAAGGCAATATAGAGATACTCAAGATTGGCTCAGAAGACCAACTTGCAGATATCTTCACCAAGCCCTTACAAGAAAGCCGGTTCTTGACTTTGAGACACAATCTTGGATTAATGGAGTTGCCTAAGGACTGAAAAATTGTCTTGAATCTCTAAAGTCTGAGTAAGTGAGGTAGAAAAGAAGTAGGCCTCTGAGAACAGTGTCTCAGAAAGCCAAGTTGAAAAGAAATGATGCAAAGGTTTCTGAGTAGCAACACTCAAAAAGGTAAAACATTTCTGGAACGGGTATCCAGAAAGGCAAAGGTTGGTACACACTCAATAAGTAAATAAAACTAGAACTTACTTACTGAGAGTGGGTCAAATACATTCAAACAACTGAAGCTTCTGACACTTGAATTCAGAAAGCTATTTAGTCATAAAGAGAAATGGACAAACAAAGCCCAAAAGGTATAAGTTCTGAAAGTCAAACATGTACAATGTCTTGTATTTTTACCATTTTCATGATAAACAATATATAGATAAGGACATGACACTCAGAATGATAAGCTCAAACGATTAAGTGTTCCTACTCTTTACTAAGTGACACAATGAATGTAGCATATTAAAAATCCATCAAGTCGACACATTACCATTTGTTGATTGATATCATTACAAGATATTCAATATAAGCCCTTGATGAATAAACGTTTGATCTCAACGATTGAGATTAAAACAAAGCAAGTAATGTCTGTTGATAAATACAGACATGGCCCACTACGCATTTAATGAAGTACAAAGGACGTACCACGCCTATGTAGATGCAAAGACACGCATTCATATTCAGTTGTATGTATGTTGTATCTATGTACATTTTGTCTGGTATATAATATAGGATTTGCGCAAAAGACAAACACTTTCACCAATTCCGAAATTTCAAACTTGCATCAAAACAGCAAAATCTCTCAAGATTTCTGCAAAACTCAACTTCTTGTGCTTAGTCTTCTGAAAAGATAGACTAATCTCAATTAATTGTGCAAAATTTATCTGAAAAACACTCATTCAAAACTCTATATAAGAGATGGCACCCAAGAAGATGGCCACCAAGAACCCTAAGGCCGCATCATCTGCTCCTGCTGAAAAGCGAGGAAAGGAACTTAAGGTGTTGAATAAACGCCTTCTGGGAAAGTTTACCCCATCGTACTGGAACCCCAACCACAAAATGAATTGGGGAGCTTTTCTAGTGAAGAGGTATGTACCAGCAGTTATACCTTCAAGACCAGAAAGGAAACTGATATTGGGGATGCTGAAGAATTCCCATATCTACAAGCTTCTATCTGCTGCACCCAGTGGACTATCCACACTGGATGTCCAGGAGTTCTATAACAACTCCAAAATCTTCACAAAAGTTGTGAATGATGAAGAAGAGAAATACATGCAGACTGAAGTCCAAGGACAAGAAATTGTTCTAGACTGCAAGACTTTCTGCAAGATATTCCGATTGAAAAATCGAGGAACAATTGAAGACATCAACATCAAGGACGCTTCCATGATTCAAGGCGTCAAAGAGCTATTTGAAGCAATCCAGTTAGAAAATGCAAAAGGTTGCCCAGGAGACTTTGTTCTGAAAGCCATCAGAACTAGTCATCTCCAGAAACACTGGAGTACTTTAGCCCTTATTCTGGTCCATTACTTTGATGGCAACAAAGGAGGAGTAGACCAGATAAGCATGGAGACATGGATGATGATGCATCTTCTGAACAAGAAGCATGAAGGGCAGAAAACCCACTTCAATTGGGGGAAGTACGCCTTCAACAAATTCCTTGGACATATTGAGGAATTTGAGCCCAAAATCATCAATGGCCTTGCTGAGCCAAAGGCCAATATGCACTTTGGTCTCAGAATCTGTTACATTCTGGAAACAATGGGAATCACTCTCAGAGAGAGGCAGGAAATCCCAGTCACCAACTCCCTTTTCAGAGACGCCTTTGAAGAAAAGGAGAAACTTGCTGCTGAGAACGCACTCAGAAAGGCAGAAGAAGAAGAAACTGCACATCAAGGTGAGGAGGTCTCTGAGCAAGCTCAAGCTAAACCTCTAGTTGCCAAGAGAAAGATGACTCAAAGCAAAAGAGCCTCCAAGTCCCTAAGCATACAAGAGGCACAACCTTCTGGAGACAAGGTCTCAGAAGATGTTGGACGCCCAGAAAGGCAACTCCAGAATGCCCTAAGAGTCCTGAACCAGAATGCTCCAGAACTCTCCAGAGATGATAGAAATATCATAGATGGGTCTGCACCAACACAGAATAGTGATTCTGAAGATGATGAAGTACTTGCAAAAGTACTCAAAAGATTCAAGTATGAAACCCATGGAGGAGCATCAAGCTTAGCTCTTCAGAAAGACAAGAGCCCCTCTGCCCAGCAGGAAGAAGAAGGCCTGGGTGAGGAAGATAGAATGCTGGAAGATCCTGACATTGCTTCCACATTCACAATGCCAGCACTTAATTTTGCTGAAGAAAACCCTGTTCTTGAACAGGTTCCTCAACCTTCTGAGAGAGCTCAACTCTCAGAAAGGGATCAAACTGAGATGGAGACTCAGAATGATACTGCAGAGGAGAACAATAATGAGCACAAAGAGACAGTGGAATCACCATAAGTCCAAGAGATCAATGATCAGCCTGACCCTATTCAGGTAACAAAGATAGTTTGTATCTAACATGTCAACATAATTGCATGTTAACTTGTTACTGATAAGCTGTATTTGTTACAGGCCAACATGGAGACACACTTTCAGGGGGGAAGAAATCCTGTCCACCCCCCTTGAATCAAGAAGAGGTTCCTCCAACCTCAGAACATCAAGAAGAGCCTGTCCCACAGGTAGTGAAGTTATCTCTGAACAAGAAATAACTAACTAAAAATGCTCTTATCTTATGTTCTAATATTCTTAATGTCTCTTCTTAGGCTCCAACTGAGGAAGTAGTGGTGTTGGAACCAACACCCCAAAACCTAGAGATTCCAGAGGCTGAAAAGCTTTCTGATGAAGTATTTACTGAGCCTTCTGCTGAGAAGGTAAGTAATCAGTAATAGTCTTCTTCAAAGAATGCTCTGAAAAACCCACTACTAAATCTTTTATGTTTGTTCTTATAGGCTCAGTCAGAAGGACAATTGGATGAAGAAACCGTTGTGTTATCTCTTCCAAAAGAAACTAAAACTGCTGAACAAGCAGTATCTGCAGAAAAGGTGCCAGAAACCCCCAAGGTTTCTGAGGAACATGCTACTGAGCTCCCTCACTTGGAAGTAAGTGAAGTCTCAGAAAGCACTTTTACACCTATCTTTTTTGTTAACAGTTTCTAAACATAATTGATTCTAATTCTCAGGCTCAAGTAGAAAGAAAGGTTGATGAGGATCAGACTTCTCCTCACAACAAGGTATCTGAGGCCTCTGTGCCCAAGCAAGCAAAAATCCAAGCAGATGAGCCTAGTGTTTCCACACAGGTATGCTCAGAAAGCTTACTTTTGTACACAGATACTAACACAAGTGGTTTGAACAAAACTAACTTGAACACCTTCTTTCAGGCTCAAAGTCTAGTGCCAGTTGATTTAGTCAAGGCTTTCCAAAAGCACACTTTAAAGAAACATCTCAAGTGCTTCAGACAATGGCAGAAACTCAGAAAGGCTGACCTTTCAGAATTAGCCAGAGTAATCGACGTCCCAGAAAAGAGAGCAATCGCCTTCAATCTGGAAGATTATATCTATGCATTGTTCCCACCAGAGTCCTACTCATTTGCCACTCTGATGCACGAAGACTTCATTCATGAAGTAGCACAAAGACTTATAGCAGATTTCAAGACTGCGGATGCTCAAACCCAAGAGCAGATGGTTACCCATCCTGCCTTGCCCAGCAAGCTCACTACTTATCCTGTTGAACAAGAAGAAGTTAATGGGAGGATGATTACATTCCCAAATGTGATCAACCTGGTTTCAGAAGATGACGAGGAGATGGACGAAAATGATTTTCAAGAACCTCCCTCTGAGCATCCAAACCAAGAAGCAAAGAATAAGAGTGATGATGATGATGATCAGAATGATGATCCCCAACCTGGACAAGGCGGGATTCAGAAAGCTAGCAAATGAAGTGGATAAAAGGCTACTCCCTCCAATGCTCAGAAAGCTCCATCTTCATCACCTCCCAAGTCTCATCAAGATACCCAACAAGCTGAACACAATGATGCCATAGAAGAAATTTCAGCCGCTGAGTTTAGGATTGAACAATTCAGAAAGGTATTGGAAGAAGAGAAGAGAATCAACATTGAGACTCAAGCTCTTGTTGATGAAAAGGAAGCCAAAATCAAGAAGCTCGAAGAAGCTAATTCCAAGGAATTGGCACTCCTAGATGAGCAAAGAAATTTGAAAAATGCCATTGTTGTCACAGCTGCTGAGATAGATGCCATGGATGACAATGATGATGAAGAGCATGATGCTGAGACTGCATCAGAAAGACCTTCTACATCTTCTCAGAAGGCCAGCACACTTGATGGAAAACAGAAGAAGATTGTCAATCTGCAAACAATCCAAGAAAAGGATTATGATAGTGATGCTGAAACCCACAACTTGATTACTGAA
This sequence comes from Plantago major, assembly GCA_026545765.1. Lineage (NCBI taxonomy): Eukaryota > Viridiplantae > Streptophyta > Magnoliopsida > Lamiales > Plantaginaceae > Plantago > Plantago major. Next base: position 57,722,844 of record CM048841.1, read on the forward strand.
GCAGAAGATGAGAGACTTGTCACTCAGCACAAAAGAGCCCTACTTTCTCCTCATATATTCTCTGCACCAAGTAGTTCAAGAAGTGAAGAGCACCGTGCAAGGAACAAAGGTCTTTTAGAGCTCGAAAGACACTAGTTGCCCAAGATACGTAAGTGCTAAAATCCGTCCCGAAGAGATGAAGCCATTGTCGCCGCTTTACTCAACATAGCAACCAAAGATAGCTCTCTCGTAAAGACCTAGGGTTGGTCGGGGATGAGGATTGTAACAATGCTAATGCAAGATTGAATGAAGCCGCCATGCTTTTGCAAGCCAACGTCCTAAGACCACTTGAAGAGCTCAATGAAAGGAGCAGAACCGTTAAGAAAAACACAGAGCTGAAGAAAGAACTTCAAGAATTAGTCAGGGTGCACAACAATCTCCAGAAAAACTTTGAAACTCTCTCTGAAGCTTAGGCTATCATGAGTCAGTCATTCATGACTAAGGGGGAAGAAGAGATGCCTCAGAAAGGCAGAGGAAGAAAAAGAAAACAATCAATTCCTCCCTCCTCAAGTCAACTTGTCATTAAGAACACCACTGGAGACACCCTTGCTGAAGAAGTTGTTCCAGATCAACCAGCCTGAAGGCTGAGAAGTATGATAACTAGGGGAACCAAGTCCCTTAGGATCTCAGATGGGAACAACCAGAATAATCCTGAAGAAGGAGAAGACCAAGAAGAAGGAGAGGTAAGAGGTCAAGAAAGCTACAAGTCTCCAATTTTGGACTTCAATGATGATGAGGATGAATCTGACACAGATGAACATCCACTTCACAAGAAAAGAAGACAAGCAACTACTTCACAACCTCCTCTGGCAGCAAGACCTTTAGCAACCGTAACCCTTCGGAAATACCAAGTCATTACAAGGAACATCCACCAAAGACAAATTTCAAGGCGAAGAAGAGGTTAGAGGATCTCTGAGAAGGCCACCAAATGTAAAAGCAAGAAGGATTTCGGTTTGGCGAATAAACAATGAAACACATCAAGAAAGGCCAACTGATGCCCACATTGAGTATATGAAGACTAGTAATGAAGAATCTTCATATAGGTGCATTCTGAACAAGAGAGGGTATTGGATTCTGGAACTACAACACCTACTTGTCAATGATAAGTTTCCAACTCCTATCCTCAACTAGATCCTGAAATGGAGAGAAGGCAAGCCAGAATTGCTAAAACATGAGCACCTTCATGCCTGGCTAAACTTTGAAGTAGAAAAGAGGAATGAAGCCAGAAAGATGGATCTTTCTTTTGCCTGTCCTTACCCAAAACCTGATGATGTACACAAGGTAAGAAAACTGGATGGTAGCTACAACAGGAAGAACAAACTAGGTGTTTCAACCTATGAGTCATTCTATATGACATTGGATGAATACCTAGATGATATACACTATCTGGAAGAAATATACAAGTATTTCAACCTATCTCAGCTGCAAGTAGACCATGCCTGGGTCTGGGGAAAGTACTTCTGGGTCAAACACTTTATGCGGAAGAATCACAAACTTGGCAAGAGTTACCATGAAATATGTGACTTATCCAGAAAGACAAAGCTCTCTGTTAGAAGGATTCTTTATGACTATGTCCAAGAATGCAGAAAAGTGGATGATCATGTCAACTAATCCAGAAAGGGTGCTGAAGAACTTGAGGTGTCTAAACCCAAGTTGCGTTTCTGAAGACTTGAAGACTAGTAACATTAGAATACTCTCTTGGAGCTTGGACTCTCCTGTGTTCTAATTTACTTCGTATGTTTTATTACTTTTTGTAATCTTGCTGATTGTTTCTAAATTTCTCTATATGTAAAAGTTGCATCTCTTTCTGTAAACTGTACCTATCTGAAGATCATACTCTCAGATACATTTTAATAGATGACAACTTATCAGCAAAGATCACTTCTTGTGATTTGGTTGATGTTTACTTTCTGCACTCAATTCAACTAAAATTGAATATCATTTGAAATGATTAAGTGGTGGATTGTTTTCTCTTACAGGATTACAATTTTGTAATAGGACTCGAAAGATAGTCATGAATGACTGATCAAAAAGGGGGAATTTTGTTAGGAATATCTGTTAGTATTTTGATCACTCATCACATGTTCTTATCTTAGCCAGAAAGGTGATTAAGTACTCTTGGTTCACTTGAACATTGTAAAAGAGGAAATCACTGAGTATGATTAGTCTAGTAAATCTTGTATTAGGATTATAGGTCTCTGAGTGTAATTTTTTATTTCAAGAAGACCATGAAGATCAATCCTAGCAATGGAGCTTTTCTGAAGATTAGAAGACTGAAGTTTGCACAAGGTTTATGAAGACACAAAGGTTTAGTCTAACTCAGAAAGACTATGTCCTTAATCCTTTCTTAAGTATATTATCTTACTTTCGAAATATGATTCTGGACATATGACATCATAAGTATGGAGAATGCAAGCCATCAGAAAGGCTCATGTATCCGTTGAGACTATAGGACAATGAACAGTACTATGCATTAGATGCATCGTAAATGCGAAAAAGCAGTCCTCTCTGAAAAATGAGATAGTGACTTCTGAGTGCATAGTTCAAGATATAAACGGATATAATTTGATGGAGAGCATAACGGATATAATTCAAACGCCTCTCAAATTTATCTATATATATCACACACTTAGATGCTTGAAGAACATACCTTAGAACGCTCTAACTTGCAAAATTACCATCAAGCAAAGTATTCTCTCAAGCACTCTACTACCCTTTCTGAAAGCTTTCTGTTGCTTGAAGAATCACTAGTAGTTCTAAGTTGTCCTGAACCTTCACAAGAGATTGTTATTCATGAAAGAGTTCAACTATCAGATACCCTTTCTGAAGCTCATTCTCCAGATCGGACATCAATTACTTGGGTCAGTAAAGAGCAGAATGCCATCCACTGAACAAGTGTATTAAGTAGTTTCGTTCTGTTTGGCTCTCTGAAAACATAACTGAAAAGTTATACGAGAAGCCTTTCTGACAAAACCTTATAACCAACACCATCAAGGCGTGGAGTAGAGGAAGTACTTGATTTGGGAAATCAGGGAATAACTCCAAGGTTATCTGGGTAGAGGAAGTACTTAGCTCTAGGAGCTGGGGAATAACTCAGGGGGAACATTTGGTTGGGAACCAATTGTTTAAGAATCTTAGAATAGGATTTTTGTAAGGTGAACTCAATTATCTGTTCTAGTGAATTCTAGGTCTCAGAAAGACCGAAGTGGATTAGTTGGAGGATTACGCCACCTCCAGATACCACTATATTTGCTGTGTCATTTACCTTTCTGTATTTACATTTCAGCAAAGCACACACACACATACTTATTGTTTCTGCACTTACCTATCTTAAAGTCTTCCGCGCTCTGAATTTAAGTATCAGAAACCCCTGTGTTTCGAGAAATCGTTTATCGACAAAAGTTTTAAAAGACTATTCACCCCCCCCCCTAGTCTTTTACTTTGCCGTTATCTGGACCAACACACCTGTAACCGTTGGCTGTAGTGAGTGATACTTACTTGTTACTTGTTTGTTGTGGAGTCATAAAGTTGCACTACAAAAAAAAAATCCGTCCCTAAACCCCCACCGGTTCGTCCCTAATCCGTTAGGGACGGATAGAGACGCCCGTCCTTAAAACGGGCGTCTCTAACCAAATAGGGACGGATATTTTATCCGTCCCTAATGGTCAAAGACCAGTAGAGACGGATAATATCCGTCTCTAAATTTAGGGACGGATATTATCCGTCCCTAATGGCCAACGGGATTTAGGGACGGATAATATCCGTCCCTAAACTGCATTTTTTTTAATTTTTTTTATTTTCATGTTTTTCAAATTTCACCTGTTTTACACTCAATATAGTCGTAGATAATATACCCGAAAGTGATAAAATTGCATTAATTAAAATAGAGATTCGATAAAATATCCAAATAGAAGACTAAAATCCGAACAGAAGACTAAATATCCGAACAAGATGAGATAGTGTGAAAGTTTGTAGCTAGAACAACATAAGTACATGAGCATCTAAGAACCGGGAGGAGGCAGTGGTTGTTGGTTCGCACCGAACATCTGCTGTGCCATCTCATCCATCCGACGAGTGAAACGAGCTTGATTCTCTAGAAGTTGATCGATCGTTTGCTTAAGAGGATTCATCAGCTCATTCACCTGCTCTTGTGTGTAGAAATTTCCACGTGATGAGGATGCCTGAGACACGGAGAAGCTACCACCCGACAATGCAGGGCCCAAACTGCCGATCCCATACACTCGACCCTTAGCGTACATCAGGTTAACTTGGAAGAATATCTGGTCTTGCTCTCGAATTGTGAGCTCATGACCGTCGATCATCCTCTCCTCCATGTCCGCTCCACCTCAGTCTGCAATAGTGTAGTGTATACGAAATGAGATACAGTTTTAGGAAGATACGCTCGATATATAATATACACAAATGCAAATGTGAACCGTAACAAAGAAACATACCCCAATTAGCTCGGCCCTAGGATCAGTCCAGATGCCATTCTTCATTTTTGCCTTCTTGAAGTGGTGAAGAGCAGTAGTGGGCTCCCCGGCATGGAGCTGAAGAACATGCAAACAAGTAGTAAGTTGTTAGAAATGAAAGCAAAAAACATATGTAAAAATCATATTGCAAGTCATAAATAACATATATACTAACCGATATCTCAAGGTTCAGAATAACAGCATGACCCATAATGATGCTCGAGTACTGTACCATCTCACACCTCGATCAACCGGTTCATTCTTCGCCATTGTCCCTAACAAAGGGATCTCTCCAGTACTCTTGCCAAAGTGCCCACTCATCATCCCCCATGAACTGCGGCTTTACCCCAGCGTCTTTCATGTTGCTAACCATCCTCTTACAGCACTATGATCCAACAGTCTCGAAAACAGGCTACAGTTGGGGAATTAGGGCATTGGGAATGAAGTAGTACTTCTACAACATTTCCATAAGAAGTAGAAATCCCAAATAGGTTAATGAAAGTAGGAATTTAAAGATAAACACAAGTACAGTGGCTAACATACCACTCAATCAGCACAACAAGTCAAAGAACAGTGACTAATATATCACCCAATTACAGTGGCTAACATACCACTCAAATTTTCCTAAAATTTACTAACACAATGGTGACTAACAAATCACCCAAGTACAATGGCTAACATACCACGAAATTCAAACAACAAGTTCAGTAATGGTGACTAACATATCACCCAAGTATAGTGGCTAAAATACCAATCAATCAGCACAACAAGTCAAAGAACAGTGACTAATATATCACCCAATTACAGTGGCTAACATACCACTCAAATTGTCCTCAAATTTACTAACACAATGGTGACTAACATATCACCCAAGTACAGTGGCTAACATACCACGAAATCAGCACAACAAGTTCAGTAATTGTGACTAACATATCACCCAAGTACAGTGGCTAACATACGACTCAATCAGCACAACAAGTCAAAGAACAGTGACTAATATATCACCCAAGTACTTTGGCTAACATACCACGGGATAAAGCATTGTAACATTTAAGCTTACCCGCATCTCATCAAAATAATGGTGCTTCATCTGGTCCGGGAGCATAGACCACTTCTCGCCTCCTTCACCCGGCTTCTCCCTCCGGAGCCTTATAATCTTACCAAGATTTTCGCTTGCACCCTGTGGCCAAAGCCTGTTATAAATGAGACAGACATGAAACAAACATTATTAGTAAATTCAAGTAACATTTACTAATTATCTGAAGTTATGTTCTACAAATGCATAATACTTACTTCTTCCCGTTCGGGAACAACACCGGCTCCCTTACTATCTCCTTGTGCCACCGCATTTTATCAGCACAAGCACTTGAAGCGTACAACCTCTTCAAATGAGGTGCTAGAGGGAAGTACCACATTTTCTTATGTGGGAGATTTTTCTTTTTGCTGTTCTTTGAAGCCCCCTCCTTGTAATGCTTATAGCAGTCCTTACCACAAAACTTGCACTTCAGTAGATCTACATCCTCCCCCAATAGATCATGCACATATCCGGACAATAGTCTATGGTTACCATAGGCAACCCCAACCCCTGCATCTTTTTCTTCGCTTGGTAAAAGTTGGTGGGTACGAGGTTTGGTTCAGGGCAACACTCTGATAACACTTGTACGGTGTTATTGAAGCTCACTTCAGATTGGCCACCCTCGGCCTTACAACTCATTAGCCGAGACAACAAAGACAACTCAGTGTGCTTCTGACACCCCGGCCAAATTGGCTTCTTTGATGATTCCAACAAGTCAAAGAACACCTGATCCTCGGGATTCGGTGGCTCCTCCACATCCCGATCGGTGTCCATGAACTCTGGACCCGCAACATGATACACCATTTGCTCAATCCTCTCATGATCAGGATTAGCATCAGATGTAGACGTATTTTCAGTACTACCCATCACATTTTGCTTCCTTCTTTTACGCTTAGGAATACTCCCATAGTCCATGAACGGTATTGATTCCTCACCATGATAACACCATACCTCATACAGCCACGAACCCCTTACGTTTTAAGTGCTCGACTACCGTTGTAGGAGGCAAAAATTGTCTATTCCTACATTTGTTCGCATTGCAAGGGCACTTCATCATCCCCCGACTCAAACAAGTAGTCTGTGTAAGTGCAAAAGCAATGAAGGCTTCAACCCCTTCCACAAAACTAGATTCAATTCTGCCATTAACAGTGCGATGGTACATCCATGAACGATCGGGATTCATAATTCAACAATTAACCTGCGTCTCAATTTATTAGATTTATAACATTTATACCATTACATATTTAGTTTCATTACAATTACAATTACATTTTTAATTATGATACGTTAACAATTGGTAATGAATTACATGCATTTTACGATTACAATTCAATTTTCTAGTAGTTAAACTTCCATATATCTATTAACATTACAAATTGTAGATGAAAATATTATTGATTGTTTTTATGTTAATACTCCAAAATTATATTTAAATCACCAAATTGTCTCCAAACACACAATTAAATCTTCATAATCCTAGTACGTATACGAAAATAGCTAAGTAAATACCCTACATACTTACAATCATACTAACATCATACTAGCAATCCAATTTCACAATAAATATATCAATTGTACATCTCAAAGCTAACCCAATACGTAATATAAGCTAAATTATCTACTACATACTTCCTATAAACATACAATTGATCAAACTAGTCGAAATTAATAAAATCCCCAAATTTTAAAAAGAAAGGGTTTTAGCCAAAATACCTTCAATTCCGGGAAAAATAGCGGATGAAAATTGAAATTGATGCACAAGCCGAGCTCCTTGTCCGACGAGCTTCGAAACGAGTCCAAGATTGGCCGGAATCATCGAGATTTGGCCGGAAATGAAAAGGGGCAAATTTGAGAAGAGAGGAAGAAAGAAAGAAAGCAGAAGGAAAATGAGGAAGAAAGGGCAAGGCTGCCCGCTGTATTGGCTTTTTAGGGACGGATAGCTATCCGTCCCTGCTATCCGTCCCTAAAAATAAATTTTTTTTTTTTTTTAGTCAACTATTTTAGGGACGGATAAAAAATCCGTCCCTAAAACAGGGACGGATTAGTCAATCCGTCCCTATTTAAGGACGGATTAGGGACGGATAGGCCTATCCGTCCCTAAAGTCACCGATTCGTCCCTAATTTAGGGACGGATAATATCCGTCCCTAAATCCGATTATTCTTGTAGTGTTGGAGTTGAAACTAAGCGAGTCAGTAGTGTTTGAAACCCTAGAAACTTCTTGATTATCATTACCTTTGCCTTGCTCGAGAATGAGCAAGAAACTGGTTTGGGGGTGTGATGTGACAATGAAATGTACGATATAGCATGCTTTTAGACCCTCGTTTTTTGCCTTAGATTCAATATTTGTATCGTTCTATGGTCAATTACCAACTTCGTCTGTATTTTGTAGGTCATGATAGCATTTTTGAGGAATTGCACGATTTCAGGCGCGAAAATGACATAATTGTGTGAAATCGAGAAAGTTAAGCAAATATGCCAGATTGACCGTTGCACGGAGTTCAAGGAGTCAAAACATGTCATGTGACCAACCAATGCAAAGGTAATTGAAGATGCTACAACTTTGTAGAAGACATGTTCAAAAGTGCAAAACCGAGGAAAGTAAGGGAATGCGACAATTCTACATGGAGCTTGAGAAGTCCATGAAGTCGTGCTACCTACCGTTGCAAAGATCTCAAAAAAACATGAAATGCTGAAGTAGGACACTTTTTGAGGAAACGAAGTTATAAAGCCCGAAATCGAAGAACGAAGAAAACAGACAAAAAGCTGAAGAAATCGAAAACAAAACCTGTTGTGCGGCCGCCATGCACCGAAAATTCTGGAAACAGGCCAATCTTTTATGTCCAACAGGCCAGAGCCTGCCATTTAACCTTCCTTAATCATTATCGGCGGTTGGGCACGAATTTTACACTATAAATAAGACCCTTGGGGTCTCATAATCACACACCGCTCATAAAGCAACTCTCCTGAGAGAGAACCAGTTCTCGGGGAAGTGAAACCCCAAAACCGCTGACCGTCAGACACCCAGAAGCAGGAAACCCTAAAACCAGCACGAAGACATCAGAGACTAAGCTTCTTCTTTTCCTTTTCTTTCTTGCTTTTCGATTTCTGCTAGTAGAATACTATGAGTAGCTAACTTTCTCTTGTAAAGGCGAACCGCCATAACTCTGCTTTTGCTACTTCTTTATATACCATGATATATTAATGAATTAGTTTTAAAACGTAATTTCGTACTTGTTCTTTATTCGTCCGACTCTTTACGTGGAAAATCCTTGCTAATTACGACTTGGTAACGGACTTTATATTATCATGTGTGATTTGTCTGAAAACGTGACGAGATAGTGTGTTGAGTGACAACACATTATTGGTATAAGTGCAGGTGTCTGGATTAACTACGACTTAATCATTTTGGCATGTTTCTTTGATACCTGTAGACGGCTAGTACGTTGTTTGATTTTAAGTAGTTGGGAGTAGCATAGTAGAGGGAGGTCGGGGATCCTTTACTTCTTCTCACCATCGATTTAATAAAGTCAATTAGGGTTTACTGCAAATCAATCAATCTGTCTGCAATCATTCTGTTTACTTTCTGCATACAATTTAAATACGATATTTGCTTGTTCCTATGCTAAGTGTCCGTGGAGAACGACATCCCGAATCAGCTTTCCGCTATAAACTATGAATTTGAAGACTTCCGACACAAATAAATTTAATCTTTGATTGTATTTAGGAATTACAGGTTCTACAACGAAATTAAAATCTCTGAGTGCACATCAGAAATCTAAATGGGGAATGAAATTTGCCCTTTAGAATAATTTGTTTAGAGATTAGTGGCATGTATGGGATACGACTTAAGCTCAATGAAAGTTGAGACGGACACTTGATTATGTTTGGCATGCAATTTTAATCAAGTTGGAACAATATCCATTTTTAATCAACTCATTATTCATAACTCAATTAAATTTTCATTCTTACCACTATTTTTCTCACTTTAATGTTTTATTTATTATACTAACCTTAAATCAATCACAAACAACATTAAAATTAATCAAATAGCCTTTAAAATTCTGATAAAGTTCAGTCTGTTAAAGTCGTATGCCAAACAACCTTTAAATGTAGCACCCTGATTATTAATTGATGAATTAAGGAAAATATAAACCGCACTAATTCGTGAGCTAGTATATTCAAAGAACTTTGCTTATAAAAATTTAAAACGCAATTGTACGCATTTCGCGTCAAAAGAGTTAACATGCAAATCATTACAATTGTTTCGTGGACTAGTAAAAATGCATGGAAAATCTAAATCGTAAAACTACTTGAAATATACAAAGTCTTGAAAATTATATAGATGAAATTGTTAATGATGCTTTCTCTTAATAATGATCAATGGCAACGCTACACTCCAGCTCAGCTCGGGTTCATACATAGAATATTATGTTAGAAAGGGTCTGTTGGGACCATTGACGGACCAATTTAACTCTAAATTACAAAAGCAAAATCGAAGCTAAGAGTTAAAAGCAAAATCAAAGTGAAAAGTTCTTTGAATACCTCGATATCGACTAGAAGCTTTCCGGAATCACATCGAATAATACAACATCAATAGCAGAATGATCAATCTTCGAACTACTGGAGGATGGAGGCGATGCTGGCTGAGATGGTGGCGGAGGAGAGAAGTAGCGTTCGAGTTGTTTGTATTCGCTTTCCTACGTGTGTTTGTGCGTGTTCTTAGGAAAAGAAATAAAACGATAGGAATAAATATCAAGCGGTTTATTTAAACAACTGAACCAGCACAGGTCTGACCGCAATTTCCGACCAGAACTCACTCAAACAAGATTTTCCTTTAAAATTGAAAATCATGCCTTTTTCTAGAATTTGTGCATTTCTTAATGAAGGACTCTCATAATTTTTAATACTCTTTCAAGTTTTAGTAAAAGAGAGATATGATACCGTGTTTAATCAAGGACCTTTCATGTCCACAATGCCATAACACCCGATCGAATTTGGCAAATCGAGAAAGAGTAAGTATAGTAAAAGGGAAAATTTTCCTAATCTATAGGAAAATCTGGTTTTCACAATCAAGAACCGGTCAAAAACACTACAAACCGGTCAGTAGCTTTTATATAAATACCCAAATAAACAACACTCTCTTACAAATGCCATACCACTCAACCATCTTTTCTCTCTCTACGAAAACCCTAGTGAGAGAAACATTCATACCCCCTCCCTCTCCCTCTCCCTCATATTCTCTCTACAAACCTCGCCACCTCCGTCGCCGCCACCGTGCTGCCGCCACAGATCATCGCCGCTTGTGCCGCCGTCGAGTCTTTCCTCCGGAGTCACTCTTTTGACCAGCACCACTGATTCTTCTCCATTACATTTCTCGTTCTGATTTCCCGAGTTAATTTCGGTTTTGGTTCAAAGCTTTCTAGTTAGGCATTGAGTACTTGCGAAACGGAGTGAAATTTTGCCTTTTATTTTTTGCTTTTCATTGATTTTACGATCTGATGTTTCCAGATCTGAAACTAGATCTGAAATTCGTACAGTGGAAATTGAATTATTTCGAAATCATGTTATTTGATGTATTATTATGGTTTTAAGATGCGTTGATATGGTTTTAATAGTTGGTGTTATAGTTTTAAGCATCATGCGATCTGATGTTTCCAAATCTGAAACTAGATCTGAAATTCGTACAGTGAAAATCGAATCATTTCGAAATCATGTTATTTGGTGTTTTGTTATGCTTTTAACATGCATTGTTATGGCTTTAGTAGCTAGTTTTATAGTTTTAAGCATCATGGTTACGTTTTTAGCTTGTGTTGAATGTTTTTGTCTGTTATTGTTTTAGCGCATATGTTATAGTTTTAAGACATACCATTGTAGTTTTAAGCAACAACGTTAGTGTTTTTAGCTTCTGATGAAATATTTATGATTTGATTTTTGCAGATGCTTTGTTATAGTTTTAAAAGACATTGTTATTGTTTTAAGAGGCACTATTATAGATTTAAGCATCAATGTTAATGTTTTTAGCTTGTGTTGCATGTTTATGCTTTGTTATAGTTTTAAGAGGCATTGTTATAGTTTTAAAATGCACTGTTATGGTTTTAAGCTGTTGGTCCAGATAACGGCAAAGTAAAAGACTGGGGGGGGGGGGGGGTGAATAGTCTTTTAAAACTTTTGTCGATAAAAACTATTTCTCAGATATCTGAATAGATATCTGATACTTAGAATCAGAGCGCGGAAGACTTAATAAAGATAAGTGCAGAAACAGTTAATGTGTGTGTGTGTGTTGCTGAAATGTAAATACAGAAAGGTAAATAACACAGCAAGTATAGTGGTATCTGGAGGTGGCGTAATCCTCCAACTAATCCACTTCGGTCTTCCAGAGACCTAGAATTCACTAGAATAGATAATTGAGTTCTCCTTACAAAAATCATATTCTAAGATTCTTAAACAATTGGTTCCCAACCAAATGTTCCCCCTGAGTTATTCCCCGGCTTTCTCAGCCAAGTACTTCCTGTACTCAGAAATCTTTTGAGTTATTCCCTAGCTTTCCAAGCTAAGTACTTCCTATACTCAATAACCTTGGAGTTATTCCTTAGTTTCCCAAATCAAGTACTTCATATACTCCGGTAACCTTGGAGTTATTCCCTGATTTTTCAAACTAAGTACTTCCTGTACTCCACGCCAGTTATGGTGTTGGTTTTGGTTTGAGTTGTCAGATGAGCTTTCTTAATAACTTATTCAGTTATTCAGATAGCTCTGTGAATCAAGTATACTTAATACACTTTTCAATGTATGGTATCTTGTTCTTTTTTACTGACCCAAGTCTTAGATAAATGTTCAAGAGAATGAATCTCAGATGCTTGATCTTTCGTTTCAACTCTTTCATAGATAGTTATGCTTGTTTAGGATCAGGACACTTAGAACTTCAGTGTTACTCAAGATCAAAAGCTTTGGTCGCAACAGAAAGCTTTGAGGATAAGTAAGTTGCTTTGAGAGAGTAAGATGTTCAGCGTTTTCAAAGTGTGTCGTGTGTCTCTTCAAGCGATTAAGTGTTGATATTTATAGATGAATTTGAGTGCCGTTTGAATAGTATCCGTTAGCTCAAATTCAAACTATTGATATCTGTGTAAGATCAGTAGCATGTTTTGTCTTCTTCTTGAGTCGCCGTTGCTTTTATTCGGACATCTCCGTCTGCATTAAATGCATTGACTATACTTTTTGTCTCAGTGCCAATAACTATGCTTTGTATCAGGGACTAGTGTTATCTGATTCTTTGCACGTCCTTATCATCAATCTTCAGATACCACTATTTATTGAAACAACTTTGTTTGCAATATATATATTTCTTTTTCAGAAATGTGGTTAATGCTCAAGGTATCTGAGAATAGATATCTGTGGACACTTTCCTTGTTTTCAGATAGTTCTTATTTCTCGATATCTCTTGTGACAGTTGTATAAAACTATTCGTGTCTTCAAGATATCCGCTAAGATATCCAAAAAAGCTTCGATAATCTTGTGCGGTTTCTTCAAGTCTTCAATGTCGTTGAGCTTGTTACCTTGGATGTCTTCTTCTTGGTCTTCTCTTCATAAAACAAAAATTACATTTTGAGACCTAACATCCTATACAAGATTAGCTAGACTATCATACTTAGTGAGTTTCCTCTTTTACAATGTTCAAGTGAACCAAGAGTACTAATCACCTTTCTGAGACTAAGATAAGTCATCATGTTGCTGATCAAAATCTAAACAGATATTTCTAACAAAATATAAGTCATCATGTTGCTGATCAAAATCTAAACAGATATTTCTAACAAAATATCTAACAAATTTCCTAACAAATTTCCCAACAAATTTCCCAACATAAGCTTCAATGCTACTGTTTTTAGCTTGTGTTGAATATTTCTGTCTGTTATTAGTTTTAGAGCATATGTTATAGTTTTAAGATCATTTGTTGTAGTTTTAAGCAGCAACATTAGACTTTTTACCTTCTGATGAAATATGATTTGATTGTTTGCAAATACTTTGTTATAGTTTTAAGAGGCATTGTTATAATTTTACAAAAAACTGCTATGATTTTAAGCATCAATGTTACTGTTTTTAGTTTGTGTTACATATTTCTGCTTTGTTATAGTTTTAAGAGTCATTTTTATAGTTTTAAGAGGCACTTATATTGTTTCAAGCATCAATTTTACTATTTTTGGCTTGTTTTGCATGTTTCTTTTTTGTTTTAAGCACCAATGTGATAATTTTAATGAAGAGTTGTTATGGTTTTAATCCACTTAGGCTCTGTTCTTTTCAACTTAAAACTCGTTCGATTCCATTCGATTCGATTCGACTTAGTTATATTTTATACTACGCTGATTCGATTCACTCAATTGATTCGATTCGATTCGATTCGAAGAATTTCATTAAAAAACGAGCCTTAGTGAATGTTTTAAGCAGGTCATGAAGATGACATCGAGTTTGATGATAGGTCTCTCAGGGGTGTCATTGTTGTATTGAAGCAACAAGCACAAGCAAAAAGTCAAGAAGCCGAAGTTCACCAACAAGTTTAATCGGAAAAAGCCTATTTTAACAACTCAGTTTTCATCTGTATAAAAATCATCGAATGACCGTTTATTGTAATTTTTTTACTATGAGAATAGATGTTTTAAAACCTTTGAATGACTATATGTTTCAAAATTGTAATGACATATGTCTCAAGTAGCTTATTTTAAACTTGTTTATTAATGTTTTAATAACATTCCTGAAACTTTTAGACTTGTTTAATCGTGATATAATGATATTAGATTGTCAATTAAAACTATAACAAACTATCTTAAAAACTATTATGTAGTTTCTAAAATACATCACACCTCTTTTAAAAATAAACAATAAATTAACAATAGAGGTTAAAATTATGATTGAAACATACAATACTCACCCATTAAAACCATCGCATTATCTCTTAAAACATTAACAAAATACGTTAAAAACTGTAACTAAAATTTGCAATGCTAACAACTTATAATCATAACATAATCTATTAAACCACAACGAAAAATGTGCACCTCGACAGTTTTTTAAGAAATTCAGCTGATCGGATCGCTAAAACCCAAAAACCGCAAAAAACCACAAAAAAAAAAAAAGTTTCACTTTCCTATATTTTATGAAAATCTTACTTATGCAGCGTTACAGCTAATACCTGTTACATTTTTTACTTTTCCAAGACGGACTCTTTATGGATCGTTACAGCTGATACCTGTTACATTTTTCAATTTTAATAACTCCCCACAGATAATGCAGAATCTAACTCAACAAGTGTAAAATCTCTGTTTGGATTACAGTCAAAGTGCAATGTGACCACAGGAGGATGGAAACAAACTCTAAATTTTAAAATCCTTCAACCCCAGCACAATATTCAATGGTCAACAAACTTTAACATGCTAAAACTAGAGAAATTCATGACAACAGATTAACTAATCAGGGCCCTGATCAAGACAGAGAATAGTGATCAGGCCTCTTTTTACTAAATCTTTTACAACTTCAATTTATCTAGTTAGTAAAAAGAAAGTTGATAAAAAAAAGCAAATGCAGAAATGATAAAAGCTCAAGTAATGATTGCAACTAAAACAACATAATCCATCAAAGAAAACTGAAACTGATAAAATATGGACTTAAATTTCACAATAGGAAGTGACCCGGTTATATGGACCAAGTTTATACTCAAGCATTTAACAGCAACAGTATTTCTCTAGTTCCGACACTTTAAATGGACGTCTTAATCTGTTTCACTTACATGATCAGGCTGTTCCTGATTGTACAACGAGCTTGAACGACAAATCTCTTCAATCCGTCTCACAATTTGGGTGATCGAAGGCCTGGTATCCGGGTGCTGACCTGTACAGTCAATTCCAAGTTGCAATAACTGCACCATTTCTTCCTCCGCACTCTGTTCCCTAGTCAGCTCAGAATCAAAAATTTCGGAAGTCCACTCATCCGTAACTATTGACTGAACCCATCTCGGCAAATCAACTCCTTCATCAGCCATGAGTGCATGAGTTGGCGCTTTACCTGTAAGAAGCTCCAAAAGCAGTACACCGAAGCTATAAACATCGGCCTTTTGAGAGACGTTGCGAGGATCCATCACTTCCGGCGCACGGTAACCAGAGGCTCGTGTTGGAGAGGATGAAGGGCCCACTAGTTGGTACAGTCCGAAATCTGAAAGTCGTGGTTCATTGGACTTTGTAAGCAAGACATTTGATGACTTGATGTCTCCATGGACAACATACTGGCCTTGAGAGTGGAGGTATTCAATGCCATGGGCAGCTCCTAGAGCAATGCGGGATCTGAATTCCCAGTTTAATGGAGTATGGCCAGTTCCTTTGTTACCTGATTGGCAAAAATATGCAGATATGTTAAATTGTTGATATACCAATCGAATCAGAAGCGGAATGTGAAGATAATAGTTCCATAATCCACAAGGAAAAATGCACACACCCCCTCCCCCCATGCATTATGTGCAATTTGCTTCAGATCCCCTTGCATTTATAAAACACTTCAGGGAGACCACCTTTCAAATTCAGAAAGTTGAGGCTTGGGTGCAGAGTTTTTGAAGACAAGGGGAAGCTCTATTCATTAAAATAAGTCCCAGATTTTAGTGTTTCGTACTGTTACCCCATCATGGTTCTTTCCATTTTTATTAAGAATGCTCTGTGAAGCCAATTTTAAAAAGAAGTTAATCAATAGGCAGATCATTCATAACCACCAACTGCTAAACTATAAACAAAGAGCGAGAGCTTAATGTTGATTAGGATCAAACAATGTAAATGCAACTTAAATAAAACAGCAACCTAAGATCCGGGCATTATCATCTAGACAGAGCAAGAATCCATTAGTGGGCTTCATTTTCAAGGTAAACTCTTACAAAATTGCGGTGTCACAGTCCCATACACAATTGCGCCATAGTTTCTATATAATTACTGTCGAATATAAACATTAAAGAACAATCCATGTATAGTCAATGTATAAACATTAAATGGTACCCACATGAATAAGCAAACATCCCCCAACTCCACCCAGGCAAGTAAATGTGCATGAGTTCCTAAGTTCCTAAAACGTAACAGTATATTCATCATTAAGCTGTGAGCACCGAGCAGCACACTTGTGAAACTTGAAACAATTAGTGTGCAGGAAGCTCAAACAAACTTTAAGATATTTAACTAAATTTAGCATAAGCAATGTGAGTGTTAGATTCTTTTTTTATTAAACAGAAAATAGCATCCCAAATAAAGAAGCAATAGTAAAAAAGCACAAGCATAGCATATCCTAATATAGCTCACACTTACCATGCAGAATTGCAGACAAGCTCCCCATGGACATATAATCAAAAATCAGCAGTTTCTCATCCCTGCTATAGTAATACGCCTTAAGCGGCAGCAAATTCTGATGATCCATAGCACCAACACCCACAACCTTCTCCCTAAACTCCCTTTCCGAAATCATGACGTCTCTCAACCTCTTGACTGCCACGGCCGCCCCCACTTCCAAAACCGCCTTATAAGTGGTCCCATAAGTCCCCTTCCCCAAAACCTCCGCGGAAGCCCTCAACAACTCCTCCAAATCAAACTCCCTCGCCACATTCCCGAAAAACATCAATTTCTTAGGCTCAATCGCATTGTCACTCTTGGCCTCCCCCACAACAATCGGCATATCACCACCCGCATTCCCCTGATACTTAATTGTCTCAATCCCAACAGACCTGGAACCATTCACATTCCTCTTCCTACATAAAATAAACAAAACCAAGAGCACCAAAAACAACCCTACAACACAGGCTATGACAATGCCAGCAATGGCTCCACCGGACAACGACTCCTTCCTCCTTTTCCGAACCTCATCACCATCAACCACAATCGGAGCAGAAATAACAGCAGGAGCAGGAGCTAACTCGTCTACCACATCACTACACACAGTATCAAGCGGCTTACCACATATCGAAGTACCTAAAAACGAACTATCAGGATTCTCCCGAAGCCCTAACGGAACAGATCCATTCAACAAAGCGTTAAACGAGACATTGAAGTGTTCCAATTTCGGAAGCCGAATGTCAGGCAAAACGCCAGTGAAGCTATTATTGTTCAACAGAAGAGTCTGCAACTTACTCAACTGGTTAAACCCTAACGGAATCCGACCGGAGAAGGAGTTAGAACCGAGATCGAGCTTAACGAGAGAGTGAATAGCGAAGAGAGAGTCAGGAATCGGACCGGAGAAGGTGTTGCCCTGGAGATAGAGGCTACGGAGGCGAGTGAGGTTGGAAATGTCGGAAGGAATCGGACCGGAGAGGCGATTGAAGCGCAGAGAGAGAGTGTGGAGGTGAGATAAGGTGGAGATGGAGTTGAGGGGGATTTGGCCGGAGAGAGAGGCGGCAGGGAGGTGTAAGGCGGTGACACGGTGGGTGGAAGGGTCGCAGGAGACGCCTTGGAAGGTGCAGGGGGTGGTGGAGGTGGTGTTCCAGAAGAGAGTGCGGCCGCGGAGGGTGGAGCGGAGGGAGAGGAGTGTGGTGAGGTCGGTGGAGGTTGTGGTGGTGATGCTGGTGGTGAGGAGGAGGAGGAGGAGCCATGGTGGAGGAGGAGGCATTGTGGAGAGTGAGTGAGTGATTGTGTTGCTACAGTGTTGTAGAGAGAGAGAGAGAGAGAGAGTGAGTGATTGTGTCTTCTTGTGGGTGGTGGGAGTGATGAATAGGGAGAGAGAGAGAGAGAGAGTCTGAAATGGGAGGGATTTTGGTGGTTTTCTGGTGGGGTTTTGGGGAAGGAGAAAAGGTGGTGTACTATCACCTATGTTTTCTACGGGGAATAATTGGACAAGTATCCAAATAATTTATATTGGACGAAATTATCTAGAGACAAAACTATATTGTTAAAAAAAAATATATGTTATCAATTAAAACACCTATGTTTTTAATATTGATGTTTTTTTTCATATTACAACAAAATTTATTTTATTAACAACATAAATGTTTTGATTAATAACATGGATGATTTTATTGATAACATAGTCCGTCTCTAGATAAGTTATCTAAATACCGTCTCTCATGAGACTTTGTGCTACATTATTCATATTATATTCCACAAAGTATCATGATTGACGATCTCTAGATAACTTATCTAGAGACGATCTATATTAATAATAAAATCATTCATGTTATTAATCAAAACGTTCATGTTGTTAACAAAATAAGTCTTGTTGTAATATGAAAAAACATCAGTGTTGAGAACATAGGTTTTTTGATTAATAACATCGCTGATTTTTTTTGATAATATAGGTCCGTCTCTAGATAAATTATGTGGGTCATTTACATATAGACCCTGCTAGATTGGTCAATTACAAATATATACCTGCTATTTGAACAATTACATCTACACCCATTTTTCACTTCCGGCGTTGATTTCGGCATCTACGTGTTACAATTCCTGACATGTCTGCTTGTGTGGCATGGTGTCTGCTTGCGTGGCATGTTGTGGGAAAAACAAAAAAAGGGGGAAAAAAGGCTTGTGTATTGAATAGAAGACTTATCGTCTTCTTCTCCATTAACCCGCCAAAATCATCAACCATCGTCCTCTGCTACTGTAAATCCTAGTGAAGGGCGATTTCCATAAAATCAACACTACGAACACCGTTCTTGAGTATAATCGGTCGCCGAAATTGTGCATGTCATCATATATCACTTTCAGGGGAGAAAAAGCTAGGGTTTGCTGAGATTCAACGCCCAAAGGAGGTGAAGGTATGCTTCTTCAATTTTGATGTCTATTTATGGTTAGTATACTGTGAAACATAGCTAGATGTGAACAATTTCACATAAGCGGGTTAATGGTGTACGAAACTAGGGTATTTGGACGTAAAAGATGGGTTTTTTTGAATTTTTTTAGCGAATTGAAAATTGAGGCTTTACTCTGCATTTTTATCCTATTTTGATGGTTTGTGGCTTACTAGTTTGAAGATTGATAAGCCTGGGTTGAAGGATGTGTGCGCAATTGTCTGATTTTTCATTATGCAGTGCCTAAGTTGTATTTTTCAAATTTTTGTGTTGTAGGTACAATGAGTGAATACAATATCAGGGTTCACCTTAACAAGGACCTATATATGATTGAGCGTGCTAAAAAATCCAGGTATACTCATCTAAAACTCATGAATGAAGTTAGGAGTCTAGCTTTAGATAACCTTGGTAATGATGAAAACCTTGCATTCACAATGAAATGTGATTTGGATGGTAGCTTTGAACAACTTGAAATCCTGTATGATGATGATGTTAGACAAATGTTAGATAGAAACACTAAGCATATGGAAATTGAATTGCATATTGAAACATCAGAGGCTATCCCACTAGTTGTTGAACCTAGTAGTAAGAAAGACAAAGTGTGGCGGAGTATGTGGACTAATTCTAGTTTTGATCCTGCTTTTCAACCCGATGCCTCTTTTTATAAAGCACCCCCTCCTCATAGTAGGCCTTTTAAGTATAGAAGAATAAAAAAGAATCTCAATCCCAAACCATCCACAAGACCAAGTTATGTGGACTTGACTTTAGAAAGTGATGAAGAACCAATGTTTGATGATGATGAGACTAGTGAGAAGCCAAAATCTCCCACCAATGCACCTCCTACTAACACTTCTCCAGTTCAATCACCTCCCACCACTGCACCTTCTCCTAACACCACTTCTCCAGTTCAATCACCTATTCCCACTCCACCAGTTCAATTACCTCTTCCTAGTACACAGTCCAATCACCACCACCCTCCACTCCACCAGTCCAATCACCTCCCCCTGATGTGTACATACCTGAACCAATACAAAGTGAGACACAAATGCATGATGATTTGTATGAGGATCACACCATTGATGATGAGTTGTTGAAAATTTTAATCTTGAAGAGTTTACGGCTAACTTGTACACCACTGCACCCAATACTTCTACTCCCACTAAGAAGTCATGTGCTAGAAAAAGAACCCCTTCTAACTCTCCAAAGAAGACACCCACTGAGAAGTCATGTGCTAGAAAAAGAACACCTTCTAAAACACCAATCAAGCCAAGTCCTTGTAAGAATTCATGGAAACCAGGTCCTTCTGAAGATGGGATTGATTTTGAGGAAGATGAACCAAAATCTCAATACATATATGACTCAGAGGATGAAGAGATTGGTTTCTTTAAAATTCCAACTGAAAAGAAGACTGAGTATGATGGTTCAGATGAGAGTGAGGATAGTGATGATGATGATGATGATGATGATGATGCTGCTGAAAATGCTCAAGGAAATGAAGGTGGTGGAACTGGTGAAAACAATGGTCATGGAAATGGAGATATATAGTGAATATGTTGTTGATAATGACATGACTGATGATAGTGAAGATGAAACTGCTAGGTATTGTAGTGATTCTGAGTCGGTGGGTGATGAATTCCAAAGAGATAACACTCACTGGGATAAGGATTTCACAATTGGTGAAACATTTGGTGACATCAATGAGCTGAAAGACAGATTGAAAGAAGGGCGAATTATATCTGGACCCCCTACTAGATTTTCTTATTACAGATGGATCCCTGTTAAATAAACAATAACAAAAAAGTCCAATTAGATACAACTTAATTACATCCAAGTCCATGAATTTGACTTTTGGTGGATTAAAACCTGAAAAAAGTCTTTTTCGCCCCTCTTCAATTATCAACTTTTATAAGTGACCAAACAGGCTTAACTTATAGGTGTTACGTGTGGACTTAGATGTAATTGAAGTTCAACTATTCGGTGTTTACATGTAATTAAAATCTGACCGTTATTTTTTAAAAAAAAATTATTCTTTTTCTGCCAATTTTAATTGAACCACATTGTTCGAATAATTATGAATTGATGTGCACTCAGAGATTTCAATTTTCGTAGTAGAACCTGTAATCCCTAAATACAATCAAGATTAAATTTATAAGTCGGAAGTCCTCAAATCCACAGTTTATAGCGGAAAGCTAACTCGGGATGTTGTTCTCCATGGACACTTAGCATAGGAACAAGCAAATAACGTTGTAAATTGTAAGCAGAAAAGTAAACAGATTGAACGCAGACAGATTAATTAAACCGTAGTAAACCCTAATTGCTTTGTTGTAAATCGATGATGGGAAGGCGTAAAGGTTCACCTCCCTCTTCTATGCTACTCCCAACTTCCTAGCTAAAATCTTACACGATTACCTCTAACGACGTGAGGCATAATAGTATCTTGTGCTAAAGCAGATCGATGCAATACCCTACATTCAATGAAACTATAAAAGATCAATGTGAAATTATAAAAGATCTACCGTATTTACATTTTAATCCAACGTATTCATGTATTTTGCAAAGTGACACGTGTCGTGTAAATAAGCTGCCACGTGTCACATGGTATTTAAATTGGAGTATAATGTGTATATATATGCCATACAATTAACAATTTAAAATATTTTTATAACAATTAAATATTTTATAATAAATAATGATTTTTATGAAAATTAATCATTTTTATAACGATTAATAATTTAATAATTAATTAAAATTACTGTACATATTATGTATGGCGTATGTTATTAGTGGATACAAAAAACTCATTTAACAAACAATCATTTAGCAAATTAAAATGGGAGTATTAAGGAAGAATTGGTAAGGCCTTGTTTGGTCGAACAATTAGTTACTGTAGCAAATAAGTTGGTCAACTCAAAATCAGCTGAAATGACCTAGATGTAATTGTTTAACTAACAGGATTTATATGCAACAGAGGCTTCTAACAGGGGGTATATGTAATTGATCCTTGAAAGAATTTGCAATCAAGGTTGGGTTTATATGTAAGAGAATAAAGAATGAAGTTGCTAGATTCACAGCCGTATGTCTTGGAAATGGATGTCAGTGGAGATTGCATTGTAACTCAATGGCTGATAAGAAGACTATGGTGGTGAAGATTTACAATGGAAAGCATACATGTATCAAGAATGTCAACCAAAAGGAAGCTGACCAACATTGGCTTGCATCTAAGGTAAATTCACTTATGTCAAACTCATTTGTAAGTCAATGTTTTATTCAGTAATTTCCATAACTAACTAATCATGTTGATGTATTATTAGGTTCTTGAAGAGTTGAAGACAAATCCCACATTGGATGCACACAAACTCATAACCTGGGCTACTAACAAAATTGGAGTTACAGTGCCTTACATGAGAATGTATAGAGCCAAGTGGATAGCAATTGACAAATTGGGGGGGGGGGGGGGGGAATCAAGAAGAAGCTTTTGCACTGATGCCAAAGTATGTTCAAATGGTCAGAAGAACAAATCCTAGGAGTATTGTGGAACTGCAGAGGGACTTGGAACATATTGAGAGAGGGCCTCTCTTTAAGAGAGTATTTATGGGAATGGATGCACTTAAGAGAGGATTCTTGGCTGGAGGTGCACCATTTCTTTTCTTTGATGGATGCCATCTTAGAGGGAAGTATGGAGGTTATCTATTGAGTGTAGTTGGCACAGATCCTGACTTTGGTATCTTCCCATTGGCTATGGCTGTAATTGAGAGTGAAAACAAAGAGAGCTGGGGATTCTTTTTGCACTGTCTAACACAAATGATAGGACCATAAGATCCTGATCAACATTGGCACTTTATGGCTGATAGGCAGAATGTCAGTAAAAATCCATTACTATATATACTCTCTTGCATTTTGAATTCACCTTAATCTTGTATTTAATGTGTTCCATTCAATTGTAGGGACTTATACTTGCAATGGAAGAAGTGTGCCCAACAGTTATCAACAGAAAGTGTGCAAAACACATCTATGACAACTTCAAAATCAAGTGGTCTGGCAAAGAGTTGAGAAGGTTCTTTTGGTAAGCCTTTACTGCCTTTACTTCTTACAGTTTTAATAAGGCAATGGATATGATTAAATTTGTAAAGCCTGCTGCATTTGAGTGGTTAATGAACACTCCCCTAGGTCATTGGGCTAGACACTCATGTTAAGATAGATCATGTTACAAATAATTGTAGTGAGAGCTTCAATTCATGGTTTGAATCAGTTAGGTCTTTCTCCATTCACAACATTCTTGAGGGCCTTAGACAACAGATTATGAAGAGAATCACTGTTAGAAGGATAAAGGGTGATAATTGCCAGTCTGTTGTTATGCCTAGGGTTTTGCATGAGATGAATGATATTTATGCTAAGTCTAGAAATTGTAGACTTGTGACTGAAGCTGGGAGGACATTTGAAGTTGAGGACCTAAGTTTTAGGTTCATTTATAATTTGGATGAGAGAACATGTGACTGCAAAAGGTGGGACATTAGTGGGATACCATGTAGACATGCATGGTTGGCAATTCAAGAGTGTAGAAGACCCTTTCAACTATCTCTCTGTCAATCACACTGAGGCTGCATACATTAGGACTTATGACATTGTGATGAATCCTATGTCTCAATCAACTTTTTGGCCAAATGATTTGACTGATGATATCTGCAAACCTCCTGATGTGAGAAGACCTGTTGAGCATAGGATTAGGCATCCAAGTGAGCCTCCCAAACCTTCCAAGCTGACTCAGAATCTGAGGGCACCAATTAAATCTAGTGAATGTGGAGCTACTGGACATAACAAGAGGAAATGTGTAAGCATTCACAACTATTGTGCTTTTCTGTATTGTCCATTAACCGTTCTATCTATTATGCAATTTTCTTATATGTTTACCATTGTTCATATCATTAGCCTAAAAAGAAAACTGTTGCAAGTGGTGGAGCTGGTACAAGTACTGGAGCTAGTGCAACTGGAACTACAGGAAAACAGGTATGTTGGCTCAAATCTTAACTGCTAGTGTTTACCATTGTTCATATTATTATCCTTACATGTCTTGTATTTGCAGACAAAGAGAAAGAAAGATAGTGCAGCAGGACCATCCAAGAGGACAAAGGGGAAGTCTACTGCTAGTGGTGGAGAACAACAATCAAGCCAGCAAATGACTCTGCCTGACTACTCTCAAGATTAAGCATGCTAGGGTTTCTGTTTTGATGAATTGAATATTATGTTTTGATGAATATTGGACCTATTTGAACTTGTTAGGATATGGCACTTTTCAATTTAGGCTATCTTTTGTTGTAGAAGACTAATTGTTGCTCAATTTAGTTCTTGTAAACTAAAGTTGGATTTGATATTCATGGAAGGTTAATCATCAACATCACATTTTCATAAAATGCATACATCTGATTCTTGCTTAGCTACAATACATCATACTTGCTTAGCTAATAGTCAAAAGCTATAATATATCATACTTGCTTAGCCAATAATCTTCAGGATCAAGCAACCCAAAAAACCACCCAACAACACTAGGTTAATTGATACAAGTTTCCTAAGCAAACCATCTGGATCATCAATTCTTCTTGCTGCAACTTCATTTCTCATTTGACTTGACTCTTCATTTCTTGGTTGTTGGATTACTTCAGGCTCCTGTGATTGTTGTTGAGAAACTCCAATATCATCATCCAAATTGTACCAATGAAAGAAACCATGTTGAGGGCAACGATAGTACAATCTCCCATTATTCTTCATGCTATGGGAAGTTACCACCGTGCAATACCTAAAGCAATTGAAACCTCGGCAGTAAGCAACCCTCCTATCACTCGAACTTGAAGCATTGTTTGCCATTGACAATATGTGCAACAATTTAGTAAGATGGATGAAGAAGAGTGGTGAAAAATGGGAGAAGAAGCCATATTTAAAGGGAAAAAACCCTTAAAAAACGGTTAGTAACGGCTAGTTTTTTTTTAAAAAAACTAAATCAGTTACATATAAACCTAGACAATAATTATCCAATTACGTATAGTCCGCGTGTGTGTGTGTGTCCAGTTACCACACTCATCAAATTGATATTGAAATCAATTACATACAAACCCATTTGATTTGGCGGGAATAGTGACATGGCAGTCCATGTCATCAGTAGGCGTGTGTCTCCGGCCATTATCCGAAGCACCGGCGTTGACTAATGGGTTCATTTATAATTTGATCTAAAATTCAGTTCAATTTTTGGAACCATTTGTAATTGTTCAAATAGCGGGTATCAATTTGCAAAGATGCCATCTAGGAGGGGTGGGTTTTGTAATTTTTTATAAATTATGTAGAGACCGTCTCTGATGAGACTTACTCATTATATTCATGCTAAAACTATCACACATTTTATAGTATTTCGGGTTTGGTAATTACAGTGCGACCACACTGTACTAACGTTAGTATACCATTTAAAATTGAACAAATGGCATAATATAGTAATTAAAAATTTATTTGTTAATAATTGTAATAACTTACATAATTTTATTAATACAAATATACATAATTACAAAAACCATCACTCCCAAATAATTTCTTAATATTTTAAACCCCAAATTTATTTTTCTTCTCCAAAAATCACCACCACCTTCTCTTCCCCTTCTTCAATTATCAACACCACCACAAACCACCGCCAGTCACCGGAGCTCCGACGAACCAATTCAAGTGACATGGAAATCTTCCACCACCACCTTTCTTCAATGGCGTCGCTTCGAGCTTCCATGGTATGGTAGCCATGGAAGCTTTCGAGCTTACAGGCAGCCATGGAAGCTCATAGGGCTTCCAGATCCGGTCAAATAAATAGAAAAAAAAGTTCATTTTTTTAAGAAAAATAAAATCGGTGTTATTGTAAATTTTTTATGATGAAGTGTTAATTTGATATTGTTTTGGGTATATTTTGTTAAGTTTAAAATTTAAGGGATGTGTATGTAATTCATTTTTTTGGGCTTCCATGCACTAGAGTTGATTCTGAAGAAAAACGAAGGGTTTAGGTTAAATTATAATACAATGGTTTAGATCGTAGTTCACTACAAGAATACTGGTGGATGGCGACGGATTTTAGCAACGGATCCGTCGCTAAATAGCGACAATTCGCTATGGATTAACGACGGATTGAGCGATTTGCTCAATCAATCACTAATTAGAGACGGATTAGCTATCCGGATTATTTAATCCGTCTCTAAGTAGGTTGACTAAAAATTAAAAAAAAAAGAATTTAACGACGGATAGGCTATCCGTCGCTAAATCTGTTTAATAGCGGGGCAGTAGCCTTCTTCTTACCCATTTTTGTTCTTCTTCTTCCTTTCTTCTCAAACTCGCCATTTTCGCCCAATCTTGAACTCCGATCAAAACTCCACCATTCCGGCCAATCTTGGACTTTTTTCGAAGCTGGTTGAACAAGGAACTCGGGTGGCTATTAAATTTCATCCTTCTTCGGCTATTTTTCCCGTAATTGAAGGTATTAGTCTAAAACCCTTACTTTGTTAAATTTGTGATTTTTGCTAATTTCGACTTATTTGAGCAATTGTATGTTTATGGGAAGTTTCTACTAGCTAGTTTAGCTTATATTAAGTAGTGGGTTAAGCTTGAGTTTGTGCAATTGATAGATTTATTGTGAAATTGAATTGTTAGTATCATGTTAGGATGTTTATAAATATGTAGGGTATTTAATTTTATATTTTCGTACATGTAGTAGGATAAGGAAGATTTGGTTGAGTGTTTGGAGACCATTTAGTGATTTTGGTGGTTGTAGTATAATTGGATCGTATTAACTTAGAAAGAATTACTACTATTTTAATCTACAATTTGTAATTTTAATAGTTAAATGGAAATTTAAAATTTATAAAAATAAATTTTAAACATAAAATGCATGTAATTCATAAAATTTTAAACGTATTATAATTAACAATGTAATTATAGACCAGGAATTGCAATTGTAATGAAATTCAATACGTAATGCGTATAGTTATAAATTTAATAAATTCAGACGTGTCAGGTTAATTGATAGAGTTGTATGAGGCCCAGTATGTAGACTTAACCACAGGCGAGGACGCCGAGGGTATGTTTGTATGGTAGATTTTATTGCAGTTGTATATTAACACATTTTTTCTGTATTTGTTGTATGTTTTTGCAGATGCCACGACATAGGAGACCTACATACGTTCCTCTCTCATGGAGTGGGTTGCTTGGTGGTAGCCAGGCGGAGGGTAGTCGAGCAGGAGTTTCATCCGGAAAGGAGTTTGTGGGTCAGAGCAGCCAGTCTGCGGTTCCTGAGACCCCACCGAGTTCGAGCAGGGGCTCGACATCGGTCTGGGATAACTTACCAGATGACGGGTATCCCTACATCGAGTATACACCCGGAGCGATGTGGCAGAGGAAGCCCGTGTTGTTCCCCAACGGCCCATCGAAGTAAGTATTATGCATTTGTATATAGAACATAACTTAAGATAATTTATGTCACATCATTGTTGTACTATACTAATTACTATTCGTTTCTTGTATCTTATACATTGATAATAGGTTTTGGCCTGCCGATGCTTCAGGAAAAATAATTGACGCAATCAAGGGCAAGAGGGAGATCTCGGGCGGCGAGAAGTGGTCGAAGATCTCGGACCGGCAGAAGGCAGAGTACTTTGATGAGTTGCGGGTAAGTTTAAATTTGACATTGCTTTATTTGATGTTTTAATCGTTGTTTTAATGTGAGTGGTATGTTAGCCACTGAACTTGGGTGATATGTTAGTCACCATTGTGTTAGTAAATTTTAGGACAATGTGAGTTGTATGTTAGCCACTGAACTTGGGTGATATGTTAATCACCATTGAATCTGTTGTGTTATCTTAAATTGCTGTCTTTATTTACGTTATGTAATTTCGATGTCATGTGGAATTGTTGTAGAAAACCTACTTCATTCACAACGCCTTGGTTCCCCGGCTGTTGCTTTTCTTCGAGACTCTGGGGTCAGATTTGTATAGGAAGGTGATTAGTGATGTTAAAAGAAAAGGCAAGAGGCCAACGTGGATGGGAGAGGACGAGTGGGAGCATTAGGTGGAGTACTGGAGAAGGAAGGAGAACATTTAGGCTACGGCCCGGAACATAGAGAACCGGCTGACTGAGCCGTCTGATGGTACCGGGGTGGCCAAGCACCACTATGGTCGCGAGCTGTGGTTACGGATCACCGTATAGCGGTTAGTGTACAGCTTATTTGTCCGTTTATTCGTACATGCATTTTGTGTTTAATTTCTACACACTTACTAGCTAACTGTTTGCATATATATGTTCTTCAGGCGGAGGTTGGGGAGGAGAAGACCGCGCTACAACACTTTAAAAGAGCCAAGCTGAAGGATGGCATATGGGTGGATAGACGGTCCGAAGATATTGCGGTACGTTTGTTTTGTTAAGGTTCATATTTGTTAGTATAAGTTATTTTGAAAACTGTAACTCATGGTATGCACTTTACGATTTCAGGCTGAGGTGGAGAGGAGGACCACCGGTCAGGAGCTGACAGTTGAAGAAGAAAACAACATCTTCTTAGTCGTCAACCCAATGGACGACAAGGGCCGAGTATATGGATTGGGGAGTTATGGCCCTGAACTGGCTGGTCCTAGCTCCTCAGCATCCCAGCAATCCAGAGCACCATTTTTCATATAGGAGTTGGTGCAGGAAAAGGTCGATCATTTGCAAGAGCAGCTAGCTAAAACCCAGGAGGATTACCGGCAACTCTAGCTGCGGATGGAGGCTTTCATGGCCATGTACCCACCACCGCCCCCGCCCCAAGATAATTAGTTTGGACTTGTGTTTTTCTTCCACTTGACTTCTTATTTTAGCTTATGTACGGATATTTAATTTCATTATGGATAATTTGTATCGTCAAATGCTTTCTGTTAATTAATACAATTTAATTATTTTTTATTTATTATCGTAGATTATATTTGTGAAACAGGTGAAATATGAAAACATGCATTTAAAAAAAAAAGTAATCCGTCGCTAAATAGTGACGGATAATTATTCGTCTAAAAATGGACATAATTATGGAATTAAAAAAATAAAAAATCACCACAAAGAGGTCAACGAATTTATCCGTCGCTAAATAGAGACGGATAAAATATCCGTCGCTAAATGGCTTGTGACGAGCAAAAACATGACGGACTTTTTATCCGTCGCTACGGATTTAACGACGGATCACTCACTGTTTAGTGACGGATTTATCCGTCGCTAAACAATGTTTTTTTTTTTTGTAGTTGTACTAAGGTTAGTACAATGCGACAATACTAAAGTTAGCCATCCCCAATTTTTTATACTCACATTTATATGTAACTACTCGAAAACTAATCGATCGAGTCTGATCGTTTAGACCGGCGCCGTTATTCATGAATAATCCGGTTGTTGTTTTCTTCCTAATGTACTAATACATGTCATTTGCCGAGTACTTTAGACTCACTTGTGTGTAAAGAGGGAGACTTCACAGTCGACTTTAAATTACTATTAGATGGTTTGACTCGCAACTTTAATTTACCGAAATTGAACATAATTTTTTTTAACGAATTTTTAACGGATAACTTAATTTTATGCGATGGAACAGTGGTACCTGATATTTTAGTTGGAACGGATTTAAAAGAAAAAAAGAACATTGTTCTGCAACTGACATGGTGGAATATTTTTATTTATTACTTTTCATTATTCAATACTGTTGTATGCGTGACGAGAGGCTATTAATTATTAATTTATTATATTGGCAACAGAGTTCATGATTTTTCCAGCCTTGCAAAACCCGTGCCACACTTGCTAGGCAATTGTGCAGTATGGTTTATTATTTGCTTCTACCACAGCTAATAGTTAATGCTGATATTTAACAGGATGTTTGGAACAAATCTCCAGTCCATTTTAATAGCGTCCAATATTTTCCATACTTCGCCAAACAATTTTAGTTGAATAATAGTCATATTTTTCTAGTTGAATCAATGCTAAATTAAAACTTATAACACTTACAAATTCTAACTTCCCCCGTCTCAAAAATAACTTCTCATTTTGTTATTTTGGGTGTCCCAAACAAAACTTCTCATTTCTTTTTTTAGCAACCACTCACCCAACTTTAATATTAAATATACTCAAAAGTAAACCTACTAAGGCTCTGTTCTCTTTGTCTGAACAGATTGATCTAAATTGAACTGAATTGTAGTATAAAAAACAACTAAGCGGAACTGAACTGAATTGAACTGAACTGAAATTAATGAGTTTTCAGATGAAGAGAACAGAGACTAACATTACTTTATCCAACATACAACTTTAAAATCAATTTGAGGGACCCACTAGCACTATTTTATCCAAAATAATATATATCTTATTTTCCCCAAAAAAAAAGTGAACGGGAAGCTATTCCCGAGACGGAGTAAGTAGTATAAAATTTTAATTCTATAACAAACATAAATTTTCACAGTTCAATTAAAATTTAGTTAATATTCATCAGTTATAGCTTAGTTAAAGTTTAGTGTAAAATAACCCGTAAGTGTTGTGCGAGAAAATATTTTATATGGTACTCCTTCGTGCGGTACAACTTCGTATATTTACAAATCATCCTACTTAACTTCAATAGCCTTACTTAAAAAAAAAGAATATAGAACACACCTAAATTCTAAAAGGACAAAACCCAACAAATAATAAACAATCTCAAATTTTCCACTAAAAATACACATTTTCCCACTAAAAATACACATTTTCCCACATTTTGAACCTTTTGTCACTACTTTAACATTCCATCTAAAACTACACATCAACTCTAGTGTATGAATTTTCTTCAGAACAGAGGGGGAAGTACAAGATTTGTTATTCTGATAATTTTTCAATGTCACACTCTACTCTAACCTGTCAAAAGAAATTCTATGTGAAATTCTGATAATTTTCTTCAGAATTGATTACCCAATTTAGGCCTATTAGCTTGGGTAATGTTATTTTTAAAATAGCTTCTAAAGCTATTACTAATCGTCTCAAGACTCATATGCATAATATCATAGCCGAGACTCAATCTGCTTTTGTGCCTAACAGGTTAATCATTGATAATGTTATCTTATGAAGTTAACCATTTTCTTAAAAGAAAAACAAAAGGCAAAGATGTTTTCATGGATTTGAAGTTAGATATGAGTAAAGCTTATGACCGAGTAGAGTGGTTGTTTCTTGAGGGTGTGTTATATAAATTAGGATTTGAGCAAGCTTTTATCCAATTAATTATGCTCTGTGTGCGCTCTGTGTCTTACTCCATTAAGTTAAATGGTGGTATCTTCGGTCCTATACAACCAAAGAGGGGTTTACACCAGGGGGATCCCCTATCCCCGTATTTGTTCTTATTTTGTACTAAGGTTTTTAGTTCTTTGATTGCTGATGATGAGTCTCATGGTGTTTTACGTGGGGTTTCTGTTAGTCCATCTGCTCCAGGTATTTCACATCTCTTGTTTGCCGATGACACTCTTATTTTTTGTGAAGCTACTTCTGAGTCTGTTGTGGTTGTTAGTGATATCCTCCATAAGTATAGTATAGCTTCTTGACAAGTTATTAATAGTGATAAGTCGGAGGTTGTTTTTAGTAAAAATGCGAGCAGTGTGCGTGTGGAAGAAGTCAGGAGTGATTTACCTGTGAGAGTTGTTGATAAACATGAGAAATATCTTGGTCTTCCAACAGAGATAGGTAAATCTAAAAGAGAGGTATTCAGTTGGTTGAGAGAGCGTTTATGGGCTAAAATTCAGGGTTTTGGGGAGAAGAATTTATCTAAAGCTGGTAAGGAGGAGTTGATTAAATCAGTTTTACAATCGATTCCTACTTTTGTTATGGGATGCTTTAAATTACCTGAGTTCCTTCATGAGTTAGAATCAATTGTTTCGAAGTTTTGGTGGGGTGATGGCAAGAAGGATATGATTCATTGGGTCAAGTGGGAGTCTTTGTGTGATATATAGTAAGAGAGACGGGGGAATGGGGTTTAGAGATCTTAGTTCTTTCAATTTGGCTATGATGGGAAATCAGGTTTGGAGAATCCTTCAAAATCCTGATTCCCTTCTTAGTCGTGTTTATAAAGCAAAGTACTTCCCCAATTGTGAGATTCTTGATGCAATTCCTAATCCTAATGCTTCTTATACTTGGAAGAGTATCTTTGGCGCAATTGAGATGGTAAAATATGGTTTGATTTGGCGAATTGGAATGGTTCTAGTATGAAAGTGCAAACTTTAGCTAAGTATTGGTGCAATACTAACCTGGCTTAGTATTGTCACATTACTATCTGTCTATACACTGGACTTTCTATTTATGGATTTTGCATTACTTCACTTTGATATGGTTCTAGAATTTTGGTTTAGTCTTAGCAGGTTTAACAGGTTCAGATATCTTATGGTGAAGAACTCTTGAAGTTTGGATACAAGAAGATATTGAAGTAGGAAATGAATTTTAATCCTAATCGAAGAAGGATTCTACTTATATTCCAAGAAGGATTCTCGATGCATGGAAGACTGAGAAGTTTTAGGAGAAGAATAAGTTGATTCGACCTGACCAAGACTTTTTCAATCAAGATAGAACTATTGTACTAGTTGAATTAATATTCACAACTATATATACTAGTCGAATAGTTCATAGATGTACAACAAGTTTTTACGCGTAACATAGATATTCTCTAGCAGCTTGTTTTGCATCTCTTTTACTTAGTTTTTAGTTAGTCATCTCTCTCTTTGTTTGTGAGAGATCTAGCGTCGAATTGGTGGCCCGATTCAAGTACTTAGTTGTTTGATATTCTAGTCGATAGGAATATTTTCTATATATCCTAAATCCGTTATAGTTTATAGTGGATATTTCGCCTGTGGCTCGGTAAATTATTTATATAATCTGCTAGAATATTTATGTCTTGTGTTCTTTACATTCCGCTGTTTAGACTCTAAGATAGTTCAGATATTGGTTTTACGTATTGCTACAATACATTGTTATAATATCTGTATTTGGTACTAAGTCCCGATCCATACAATTTCATAGTGTGACTATTTGGGATTCAGATTGGATTCCTCGTATGTCTTATCGCAGGCCCTTTACTCCAGATTTATACCAGTTAGGTGAGATTCAGTAGCTAATTTTTTAATGATGGTTTTGGATGGAATGTTGAGCTACTGAACTGCGTCTTTTGGGAGGATGACGTTACTGAAATTTTACGCATCCCAGTAGACTGCCAGGAAAGCGTAGATAGTCATCGCTCGTTCTTTAATAAGAACGGCTATTACAGTTAAATCAGCGTATTTTGTTGCTCAAGATATGAAGAAGAAGAAGAAACTTCAGCCTTCTTTAGTTGATACAAATTCAAGCTCTTTGTCGAAAGATTGGTCTTTTATCTGGAAACTAAGAGTTCCAAATAAAATACGTGTGTTTCTTTGGCGAATGTTAGGTAATGGTCTCCCTGTGTTTTAGAATTTGATCAATAGGAAGCTAAATGTTGAGCCGACTTGTCCTCTTTGTTCTGCGTCTGAGGAAACTGTGATTCATGCCTTTAAATATTGCCACTTTGCTCGCTTGGTCTGGGCTTTGTTTGATTTGTCAAGTTTTGCCATATCTAATCCTTTTACTAATGTTTGGGACTAGATGTTGTGCGTGAAACAGGAGTTAAATGGTGATCAGTTCGATCGTTTTGTATGTATATGCTGGTGTCTGTAGAATTACAGGAACAATACAGTTCATAACAATAAGAAATGATGATCCACAAGAGCTACTCTTCTTTGCTGTTGCGTATTTACTTCGATTCAGGGAGGCTCAACTTCACTATGCACACCCAATACCACCAGTTTTCTGATTCGGTATGGTCCTCTCCCACTGGTACAACCATCAAGATTAATGTCGACGCATCCATACTTTCAAATTGGAACGCAGCTGGTATTGGAGGTCATTGCTAGAGATTCTTCGGGAAGCATACTTGCGTGGCAACAGCGGAAGATGGATTATATTATTGATCCTGAAATTGCTAAATGAATAGCCATGGCGCAAGTTAGCTCTTCTCTCAGATTGGCAAGATATAATTGTGGAAAGTGACTGTCTTAATGTCATCAATGCCATCAAATCATCTGCTACTTGTCTGACAACTGCTGGAAACTATATTGAAGGCATTAA
This sequence comes from Plantago major, assembly GCA_026545765.1. NCBI lineage: Eukaryota > Viridiplantae > Streptophyta > Magnoliopsida > Lamiales > Plantaginaceae > Plantago > Plantago major. Next base: position 57,757,379 of record CM048841.1, read on the forward strand.
ACGTGTTAAGTTCAAACAATGCGGAATATGCAACAATGACAGAAAACAATAATCGAACAAACAATGAACTAAAACAAGAAAGTCAGAGACACAAGATTTAACGTGATTCGGCAATGCCTACGTCCACGGAGATCAACCAACAATCTTATTGATACTTAGGTTACAACCACACGACGTAACATGAATAATCCCACATAAAAGATAAGACCAACCTAATATGCTATTCTTCGAAGTATGATCCCTAACTTCCTATCAATCTTCTATTGTTGATATTCTAGTATGATCTGATCTGATCTAAGTAACAAACAAGCCCACTTGACTATATATAGAGAACTCAACTACCAAATCCTACTAGAATAAGAAAACTAATTACTAATTCCTCTAGCACAAGAAAACTAATTTAGGTAACCTTCTTGTATAAGGAAACCACCTAGAATTCCTTCTGGAATCAGGAAACTGAATTAGTTAAATGCCTAACTAATTCTCCACTTTCCAAATCTTGGATTTGATCATCACCGTTGAGATTTCCATATTTAATCTGAGTCGTTCAACGATCAATATCATTGTTGAGCTAACACTCTCACAATCTCCACCTTTAGCTCAGTCAATGATCCCATCAACTGATCTCAACGTATCCCTGAAGTTAGGACACAACCCTGAAAGTCTCCACCTGAACTTGTGTAGGTTTCTTTCTCAATTTCAACATTATCCATGCTCCACCGCTGTCCCAAACCATTCTCCAGTGTATCCAAGTGCCTCTTGATACCATCCCACGACTATTGCACACCTTAACTTCAGTAATAGCTCCTTCTTTGCCTTCAAGAAGTTGTTCTTTCACTTTCGGATGTCATCTGCCGCTCTCCAGGACACCATACCAGCCGGAAACCAACCCTATGACATGGGAAATCGTCTTAGGAATCCAACGAGCCCGATCACGCGCGAATTGGAGCTTGGATGCACTCGCACTCTCCAGAACACCAGCACTGCGCTTTTTTCCTTCCTGGCACGTGAATCTCACTCGCCAGCCTTTCGGAGCATGCTGCATACGCGCCTGCATCCCTTTTTGCGATTCTGGACTGATTCTTGGTCTGTTTTGCGCGATTCTTGCACCCTCTCGACCCAAATCAACTCCTATTGGATCCCAAACACAAGAGAACTCCTTCCCAACTTCCGACTGTCGTCTCTTGACTTCGGTTGAGTTTGAATCCACCATAGAATATGAATCTAAGCTTTTCACCTTGCAATTCGTCTCTAGTTTCTTCCATACACCTTTGGCATGTTCATCGATCTTGCACCTTGTAGACGCCATTGATACAATACTTCCTTCCCCTTCCCACAGAAGGTGCCAATTGTTAAGTTCAAATAATGAGGAATATGCAACAATGACATAAAACAATAATCGAACAAACAATGAACCAAAATCAGAAAGCCAGAGACACAAGATTTAACGTGGTTCGGCAATGCCTACGTCCACGGAGATCAACCAACAATGTTATTGATACTTAGGTTACAACCACACGACGTAACAAGAACAATCCTACATAAGAGTTAAGACCAACCTAATATTCTATTATCCGAAGTATGATATCTAACGTCCTATCAATCTTCTATTGTTGATATTCTAGTCTGATCTGATCTGATCTAAGTAACAAACAAGCCCACTTGACTATATATAGAGAACTAACTACCAAATCCTACTAGAACAAGAAAACTAATTACTAATCCTTCTAGCACAAGAAAACTAATTTAGGTAACCTTTTTGTATAAGGAAACCACCTAGAATTCCTTCTAGAATCAGGAAACTGAATTAGTTAAATGCTTAACTAATTCTCCACTTTCCATATCCTGAATTTGATCATCACCGTTGAGATTTTCATATTTAATCTGAGTCGTTCAACGATCAATATCATTGTTGAGCTAACACTCTCACAAAACGCCAGTCAAGTTCATTTTCTAATATAATGTTTAGACATATTTTGCGTTTTGCGAATTCGGTATCACATGATGTTTCTAAGCAAGTAGTGTGTAATGTTGATGGTGTTATGGACTTGCCGTTCTGATGTTGGCATTTCCTAAATGTATAGTTTCTTCATTATGAATGAATATCATTTCTATCTAAAAAAAAAATTCTAACCGTTAAGTTAGCAAGAATTTTATTATTCCTTAAAATATCTCCTGGAGAAGGTATGTTTAAAATCAAAATAATGGATGGTATTTTCGTTATTACTGAGACATCTCCCCTCTACATTAGCAAAAATGACAAGCCACATCATCATAGCGGTTGACCTTTGGACATGAATGTATTTAGAAATTTTTTCATCTGTAAAAAATGAACATATTTATAATTCTTTGAATAGAGGTGACAAATCAGAGATGAGCTCAATTGCAAGAGTAGTTTTTGTAATATTCCATCGATTTTAAGATGGCATGGGGCAAGGATGTTACTTCAGTATGAATCCTCTGAATTTGTGAAAAAAATCAGTATTTGGTTAATTGCATAGATTATGAGGAAATATACTATGAATTTACCATAGATAAATTCCACTAAATACAACAATTCGAAGATTAGATACAAACATCATAAATTTAATTTTAAAAATCGTGTACATAAGAATCAAGATTATACTTGGATTAACATGATATTCTAAACATATGATGTTTAATTTGTAGCTAAATATACAATGTTTATAAGAAAATACGTGATGTTTGATTTCATCTCCACGAGAGACGATTTCTCATAAAAAATTATGTTAGGTAGGAATTTCTATTTCCAATTTAATATATCATAGATCAAATCCGCTAGCTACTCCATTTGCATACATTACTAAAAGGGGGAAGTTGTAGGAAGTACAACTTGTAGGAAGTACAACTTTATGAATTTTTATTGATTGGAGCTATCCAAATAAATTTTATTGATTCTAGTACAAAGTCATTATTGATCTTCCAATTATACCCTGAGCCTAAATTTTACAAATTAAACTTACCAAAACCAAGTTAATTAAAACATCTATTAATATATTCAACATTTCCTACAAATTTTCACGTTGTCCATAATGTTTTGTAAATGCAAAGGTTCATACTCCATGTTTAATACCCTGATAAACAAGTCACATGTGCAGATTATGAAAATGTCCATATACCACGGATATATGTCACAACCAAGCGACATATATACGAAAAATACTAATATGTCTAATAAAAGTGTCGATTACGAACATATGTTAATACTACAAACATATTATGTATAGGCACTGACACACGTCTGAAAGAATATTGACATATGTCTACAGCTACATTCTACATTTACTCAAGCTCAATTAATATTTTCATAATAAATTTTGTAACTGATATTGCGAATGGTATGACTGTTTTTTCATATTTGTCAGTAATCAATCATAACCACTCATTTAACAATGTTGTATCAAGATCAACAACAAAAAAAAGTGGATTGTCTCTTAATTAATTTTTTCCCCCAATGTTATACTACTTTCTAATTTTGCCTACTAAAATATTGAGTTCGACAACCAATTGCAAAAAAATATTTATTGAGTTAAACTCTCCACTTTCAGCATATCACGTCTTATTTAAGATAAAGTGCTGCAAAAAAGCAAAGCCAAAATAGGTACATAGATACAAACGTTTTAAGATTCAAGTTCAAAACTTAAATTGTAAATCATAATATGTGGTCATTTAGAATGGAAGTTCATTGCCGAAACAAGTATATATGATGGAGTTTATTGCAATCAATCTCAACCAAACTGGCGGATTGGAAGTTAACGAGATACATATCAGTTTTCACCATATAAAGTTCCTTGAAATTATATTGAGGTGCGGAATGATTGAGTAGTATCTTTATCATTTCATCTCGTCTTATTTATCGTATTTCTTTACATTTAAGTGCATACGTTTATCACAAAGTGGGTGCGTGAACTCCTATCTTTAACAGCGCGACTTATCCATTGCAGCCCATCTTCCCAATTCCCAGGTTGTCTCTGTATCCAATTTTCATGAGTATACTTCCCCAAACTTGCTTTGTAAACGGACACTCAAAGTACAAGTGACTAACACTTTCTTGCTGAAAACAAAAGCTATAGTAGCCATCTGTAGATACACCAAACTTGGTGTCTGTCCTTCGTTGCCAGTATTCATTTCAAGCAAATCCACAGCGCAAAACACGCTCTAGGGCGAGCTCGATTACTGATGTGACCATGAGATGTTCGATTTTGCATGCTTTTAGACCCTCGTTTTTTGCCAAAGATTCAATTTTCGTATCATATTTTGGTCAATTACCAACTTCTTGTGTATTTTGACCTGAGCGGAAGCTTCCCTCTAAGGCGGAACGCTCCCCTACCGATGTATTTTTACATCCCACAGTCATGATAGTGTTTTTGAGGAATTATATGATTTCGGTTACCAAAACGTCATATTTGGGCGAAATCGAGGAAGTTAATCAAATATGCTAAATTGGCCGTTGCACGGAGTTCGAGGCGTCAAAACATGTCATGTGACCAACCAATGCGAAGATAATTGAAGATGCTACAACATTGTAGAAGACCACTTTTCGAGGAAACGAAGTTACGAAGCCCGAAATCGAAGAACGAAGAAAACAGACAAAAACCTGAAGATATCGAAGCTGGGCGGTTGACAGTCGACCGCAGAAAGCCTTGTGCTGTCCACTGTCGACCGCAGTGGTGCAGAAACTTCCAGAATCAAGCTTTTCCTAGCTTGTCAGGTTTGAGCCCGCCTTTCTAACCTTCCTTAATGATCAATGGCGGCCAGAGCACGGATTTTCAAGTATAAATAAGACCCTTGAGGTCTCATAATTCTACACCGCTCACAAAGCAGCTCTCCTGAGAGAGAATCAGTCATCGGGGAAGTGAAACCCCAAAACCGCTGGCCATCAGGCACACAGAAGGAGGAAACCCTACAAGCAGCACGAAGACATCAGAGACTAAGCTTCTTCTTCTTCTTTCTTTCATTGTTCCTTTCGATTTTTGTCTTTAGTAGAATACTACGTGTAGCTAACTTTCTCTTGTAAAGGCGAACCGCCGAAACTCTGATGTTGCTACTTCTTTATATGCCGTGTTATATTAATGGAATAGTTATCAGACGTAATTCGTGGTTATACAACTCTATACATCCTTCCTGGTGTGATGTTCTACTGAGTGACTCAGTAGTTTCATTGAACTGAGTAGGGGTACACTACAAAAATCGGCACATGTGACGGATAGATCCGTCGCTCACAATATCCGTCATCGCCCTAGCTCTGGCGACGGATCGGGCGACGGATAGAAAATCCGTCGCCCCGCTGGAGCTGTGGTGACGGATAACAATCCGTCGTCCAATTCGCGACGGATTGGACGACGGATTGACCAATTATTTTTTTTTTAATTCCGAAATTTAGCGACGGATAGGATCTATCCGTCGCTATATTTAGCGACGGATAGATCCTATCCGTCGCTAAATATTTTAATTGGACTAGTGACGGAATTTGAAATTCCGTCACTGTGAATTCCGTCACTACTTCCGTCACTATTTATTTCATATTAATCCCTATTTTTCGTAGTTCACCTATTTAATCAATATAATGTTCGATAATAAATCAATAATACGGAAAATGTTTCAATGAATAAAAAGTAATATTCGAGTGGAGAAATTATCCAAACAAGTGTAAATATGAAAAAATCCGAACATACAGATACATAACTAGCTATCGACGGGGGGTGGGTGGGTGATGGCGGGCGGGACATGAACTGCTCCATCTGTAATCGAAGGCGCTCGTTCTCCTCCCTTCGTTCTCTGTCGCGGCGCTCCATCTCGTCCCTTTGTTCCTCCATCTCTTGAGTTAGCCGAGCAACTTTGTTCCGGACTGATCGCACCATTTCGAGACACAGTCCTGTGTAAACCGGACGTCTGATCTTGGATGATGATGAGGAGCACGCGGACTAGCCGGATGCAAACCGAGGCTCCGAGTCCATATATTCGTCCTTTCTTGTCCGGTTTGTTGACCTCTAGGAAGATGTTGTCAACTTGTTCATTGACAACACATCACCGTCTCGTCCTCTGCCTCGCCACCGAGCATCAACCTCGGCTGAAATCGTAAATAGCAGATATAATGATCGATTCTTGTTTTTAAAAAGTAACTTGTAATAGTGTACAAATATGAACTTTAAGCAACATAAACATACATGATAGACGAGGCGGCGGTCGGTCCATACCCATACGCTTGGCCTTCTTGAAGATGGCATACTTGGATGTCACCTCCCCGTGCCACTGAATCAAACCGGATCTAGTCAACAATTTATCATCTACAAGTAATAGAGCAGCGAGACTTCATACATACACGTAATGTTAGATTGCAAAACACATATATACGCACGATTGATAATAATCGATGTGAGATCGCCTCCCAAGGTGGTGAACGGCCCTTCTGCCGTGTCGGTGGGATGCGGTTACACTGTTGGTCAAGCAACGTCTGGACATCGATTCGGCGATAGGCATCCCAAAGGGCCCACTCCGTTGCATCAACTGTGGAGGATTGGGCCACCCGATCCCGAATGGCCTTCCACGTCAGACCATATCCACTGCAGTTTGGATCCCAGATCTAAAAACGCCGGATCGTGGGATCAACTCTTGAATGAAGTACTCCTTCTACATTCCCAATTTCATACAACATCCAAAGTCAATACATGTCCTAACAACATAACAGATATGGTGACTAACATATCACCCAAATAAAGTGGCTAACATACCACTCACATATAGTGGCTAACATACCACTCACATACAGAGGCTAACATACCACTCACATACAGTGGCTAACATACCACTCACATTGTCCTAAAATTTACTAACACAATGGTGACTAACATATCACCCAAATAAAGTGGCTAACATACCACTCACATACAGTGGCTAACATACCACTCACATTGTCCTAAAATTTACTAACACAATGGTGACTAACATATCACCCAAATAAAGTGGCTAACATACCACTCACATACAGTGGCTAACATACCACTCATATTAAAACGATTATAATTACAAACAAATGAATGTCATATTTTAACTTACCTCGGCTCATCAAGTACTCGGCCCTCATGCGCTCGAGATGTGGCTCCAACACTCACCACCACCTTGGTGGCTCTCTCTGCTCGGAAGATGTCACCTAGTTTGTTGTGCACCTCCGAGGCCATAAGTCGTTGTCAATGTATAAGATACAAGAAACGAATATGCATTACTTTAGTACAACAATTTATACTTGTCAACTATCATTATCGGTTATGTTTTACATATTTAAGAAGAATGTATAATACTTACTTGGCGGACCAATAGGAAAATCACAGCAAGCCGTCACGTGACGTTGGGATTGTTTGGATCGAACACGGTAGGGACAATCGTGGTCGTCCTCCGGAATGTCCGTGTCCGGGTAGAGCAACCACGGCTCTCTCTGCCGGGGTCTCGAGAATCCGAGACCTTGTCACGATCTTGAGCCCTCTGTCGGACGGTGTCCCGAACCACCACTATCATGCGGCCGGCTGCGTGGGGGACAATAGGTGACGGCCTCTGTCATGACATCTGCAAAAAATGTAATAAATCAATAAAAATGTGTTAGTACGAGTTATAATACATAATGATTATAATAACACATATAATTACTCATAATACACATAATATACCATTATAGCCGTCCTCTAAGACTACATATTGGTCCTCGTGCGGATCAAACAACTCATCATCCTTCTATGGGATCTTACGCTTGTTTATCGACATCCTCTTGTTGGTACGAGTTGGTAATTGAGTCGTCTTTCTCAATGTACTCCACTTTCGAAAGCACGAATAGGTACATGACTAACCATTCCCCCTTATCGCGTTTTCTGCTTGGATATTCAAGAAACACCACTTGTCGTGCTTGAGTCGCCAGAAAATAGTTCATACTTGGTTCGGTACCTCTTCTTTTGGTTCACATCAACCATTTCATACCGCTCGTTCTTCCTCGTACCTCCTGGATTAGGATCATACCACTCAACGTCAAACAAGAAGGTTCGTTTAAATGGCAATCCAGAATATTCAATCCTCACAATTCGTTTTAGCTTGCCGTGGAAATCAAACAAAGTAGCGTCTACATACTCTTCACGCACCATTAACACACACCGGAGTTGCTTGTCGCCATGGCATTACATTCAATCGTGTGGAACCTAAGGCCATTGACTATATAACACAGGAATGTAGACCTTTTGAATGGACCCTCTGCGAGAGCCTTTAAGTATATGCATGTGACGTTGTTAATAGGATTCGGACATACTCTCGAACCACCAATGGAAATTCTGTAGGAATTTTTGAGTCAAGTAGTTCCTCTAGTGTATCCTCTGTCATCTGAGGATTTTCTTCCAAACAACGCTTTTGAAAAAACTGCAAACATTGACTCGATGATAAGTCTATAATTGAAGTAGAGACTTGCGTAGCTATATTAAAATTTAAATAAATGGTTCTTGACCTCATAAATAGTACCATATCTTTGGTCAACCTCGACAATTCGTGAGGACATAATATTGAGTGCTTTCAACTCTTTATCCGTAAGATATTCTTTCTTAGCTGCAAGAGGTCTCCCGATACCAAGACAGATAGGGAAACTCATCATCCGCTTGAACTACGAATGTATGCATTTCGAGCCTTCTTTGTCTTAGGGCGTGTTCATCAAAGTAATAAGAGCGAAGGTTGCGATTTCCTCTCGAATGTAGGCATTGGCAATCGAACCTTCAGTTTACCTTTGTTGTTGACATACTTCTTCAATTTCCCCAAGTACCTCTCGAATGGATACATCCATCGATCTTTGACCGGACCAAGCAAGTCTCGCCGTGAGGAAGGTGAACCGACAAGTGCTCCATAGAATCAAACCAGCTCGGTGGAAAGATACGCTCGAGCTTGCATAGAATCAATGGTATGTTCCTTTCAAGATTTTCCAACACTTTATCATGAACCACCCTTGTGCCTAAATTTTTGAAAAATAAGCTCAACTCGGTGATAGCAGTCCATACGTGTTTCGGTAGAAGCTCTCGAAATGCTACCGGATAAGCCTCTCCATGAACACATGACAGTTGTGGCTCTTCATCCCATAAACCTTTGTCTTCTTCAAATCCACACACCTCTCTAAATTTGAGGCGTAATTATCTGGGAAACTCAATGCCCTCACCCAATCAAACAAAATTGACCTAGAAGCGTTGTCAATTGTGTACGCTTTCGGCCACTTACCATTCTCATCCTTCTTTGTCAACTCAGGCCTTTTACACCACGTCGACAACTCGGATCTAGACTTCGCATGGTCCTTTGTTTTTCCCTCAATGTTGCAAAGTGTATTGAATAAGTTCTCGAACACGTTCTTCTCAATGTGCATGAAATCTAAGTTGTGACGGATAAGAAGACTGCTCCAGTAAGGCAAGTCCCAGAAAATGCTTCTCTTCCTCCAACCACATTTTTTACCAATTTTCTCGTTATGCTTCATCCACCCAAGCTCAGTCACCTTCATAAGACCCAATCTATCAATCTCCGCAAGAATTTGTGCACCAGTAAGTCTTGTCGGGGCTTTTTTGTTGACGACTTTATTTTTCAAGAATTGATCCTTGTTCTTCCTGAACGGATGGTCACTTTCTAGCAACCTACGATGTGACAATTAAACCAACAAAATTTTCCACTACCCTTGATCTAAATGCATCAGATCCTCCAAGCAATGTGGACATGCATATTTCCTGCTTTTCCTTCCGAGATAGCATGGAGTACAGGAAGTCACTCACGGTCCAAAGAAGAGCCGCTCTCAAGGTGAAGTTCTTTTTGTCGACATCATATCATATGAGGATACCATCGTCCACAACTCGATCAGCTCCTTGATTAGGGGTTGCAAGAAAACATCCAACGTCAGTCCAGGATCTTTCGGCCCAGGCACCAATGCAGTCAGAAACATGAATGGCTCCTTCATGCACTCACCAAAGCGATTATGCAGTGTGAGCATAAGCGCCAACAAGAGTATTCGTTCACTACGAGCAGGTTAAAACCATCCGTACAAAGTCCCAAACGTACATTTCTAGATTCGGCCGCAAACTCGGATATGTCTTGTCAAAGCGATTTCCATGCGGGTGAGTCTGCTGGATGGTCCATTCTACCACCTTGACATTATCCGAGATTACTCGCTCCTTGTGCCACCGCATTTTATCCGCTGAAGCACTTGAAGCATACAATCTTTTCAAACGAGGTGCTAGAGGAAGTACCACATTTTCTTATGTGAGAGATTTTCTTTTCGTTTCTTTGCGCCCCCTCCTTGTAACGCTTGTACGTTCCTTACCACGTAACTTGCATTCTATTAGATCCGCATCCTCCTCCCAATATATCATGCACATTTTCGGACAACGATACATGGTTACCACAGTGACCCTAATCCCGCATCTTTTCTTCGCTTGGTAAAAGTTGGTGGGAACTAGGTTTTCTTCGGGACAAAGGTCCAACATTACGTCAACCCATTCATTGAAGCTCATTTGATTCGGCCATTAGCCTTACAACTCATTAGCCGAGATAACAAAGACAACTCGGTGAGCTTACACCCGGGTAAACCGCTTCCTTGATGATTCTAACAAGTCAAAGAACAACCGATCCTCGGGATTCGGTGGTTCCTCCACCTCCACCTCGTTTATGTTGGTTGTGTCCACGAACTCCGCCCTGCAAAGATCGTACACCATTTGTTCGACTCGAGCTCGAATAGCATCGCCTTGATTGGGATTGTTCCCCGACTTGTTCATTTTCTCTTCCTTCCACGTTATGCGTATTGGTCATATGTATTGGGCGGTCTTGCTTCCTCACCATGATGATTCCATACGATACGCAGAAGGAATCCATTTTCCTCAAGTCTGGACTACCACTTTAGGAGTCACGTATTGCTTGTTTACGCCTTTGTTTCATTGCACAAGGACACTTTATCAACCCATCCTTTACAAGACGGATTTGACATTGCAAATTCAATGAAACCTTCAACCCTTCGTAAAACTCCATTGAACTCGCCATTGAGAGTGACAATACATCCATCCACGATCGGTATTCATTGAATAATTAGATAATAACGACACGTTTGAATTCATTAGATCGAGGTCTTTCATTTACGGTAATAAATCAATTTCATAATAATTCAATCAATTTCTCGTAATATAAGTTATATTAGCTTGATCAATTGTTAAGGCATTACATAATATATGTTACATCGCCTTCAATTTTACCATAATGTTTGGTTTCATATATATATCAACTAATGATTACTAGTTATACAAACTAGAGACAAACCGGATGAAACTCCTCATTCTCATGCACCCCCCTCCTCATCACTTGTGACGCTCCCTACCACAGAACTTGCATTCCAACAGATCTACATCCTCCTCCCAATACACCATGCACATGTTCCGACAAGCAGAAAGGCACTCAATAGGCGGCCCCAAACCCCGCCTCTCCCTCCACTGGAGGTATGCCATGGACGGTGCTTCCTCCGTGATGAATCCATACATGATACTCGTGCATGAATCCATAACGTCGCAAGTGCTCGAATCTGCGATGGCGTCATAAATTGCTTGTTTCCTTGAGTTTCAATGTGCAAGGACACTTTATCAACCCCCAATTGCACAAACGGATGTCCCATGGCAAGCGAGATGAAACCTTTAACCCCTTCTCCGAAACTCCTAGAAACTCTGTCATTTACCGCCGTACGATCGTACATCCATGAACGGTCGGAATTCATTGTTTACTTTATTTTTAACCTGAGACGTTCCAATTGATTAGATCGTATTTAATTTATTAGATCGATTCCAATTCGGATAAGAAGATTGTAGAGGTTAATTGTTAATTATTATATGTTCCTTATAAATTAATTATTAATTAAGTGTTCGATGTGTTACAAAATTGGACATATATAATAACCATTTCAACCTCTTAGTACATATATTATATACTTAACATACATATCAAATTAACTAATTACTCTATACATATCGAATTACTACATATATTCATATCAAATTACATACTTAACATACAAATTTATCAAATCAAAACTACATACTTCTATACTTAACAAACATATCAAATTAACTAAACTAACTATATATACTTAACACACAAATCAAACTAACTACATACATTCATACATACCAAACTTAACATACTACATACATTCATATCATTCAAATTGAACAAATTACATATAATTGATCAAATTAACTAAACTAACTACTACATACTTATCATATATACATATAATTGCTCAAATTAATCAAAAATAAACAAAATCACCAAATTTTTAAAAACTAGGGTTTTAGCAAAAATACCTTGATTAATCGGTAGAAATATGAAATTGATCGAAGAACCAAACTCCTTGTCACACGAGCTTCGATTAGGCATCAAGATTGGGGAATAACGGATGATTGGCGGAAGCAGGATTGAGGAGAAGAAGAAAATGAGGAAGAGGAAGGAAGAAGATGAAGAAATGAGGATTACGCCCTCGCTAGCCGAAAATAAGAACTACGGGCGGACACGTATCCGTCGCCCGAGGCCGATCCGTCGCCCGATCTGGCGGCGGATAGAATCCGTCGCCTTATAGCGACGGATAATCTATCCGTCAGCTTTTTTAAAATATATATATATATATATATTTTTAAAAAAAGTCAAACACAGGCATTATCCGTCATTGATTTAGAGACGGATAAGTTATCCGTCGCTAATAAGCGACGGATAACAGTTATCCGTCGTGAATTGGGACGACGGATAGATTCCGTCGCCCCCAATAGGCGATCCGTCGTTATGGGGCGACGGATAAAATCCGTCGCCCCATAACGTCGTTTTTTAATGTTTTTCTTGTAGTGGTACTCGTGCCGACTACGCCTTGTAACCATAGTATAATGCCCTGCTGTCGTTAGTTCTAATCGCGTAGGATTTTAACTAGGAAGTTGGGAGTTTCATAGCTAGAGGGAGGTCGGGGGTCCCTTTACACCTTCTCACGATCGAATACACCAAGTTAATTAGATTTTACTGCAATCTAATCATCTATTCTGCGATAATCTGTTTACTTTCTGCAAACAATTACATACGATATTTGCTTGTTCTATGCTAAGTGTCCGTGGAGAACGACATCCCGAGTCAGCTTTCTGCTATAAACTGTGGATTTGAAGACTTCTGACACAAATAAATTTAATCTTTGATTATATTTAGGGATTGCAGGTTCTACAACGAAATCAAATCTCTGAGTGCACATCAAAATTTGGCGCCGCTGCCGGGGACACTTGACCGCTCAAGCAAGTTTCGATCGACCGAGATAAGTTGAAGTATTTCTTTCGCTTTAATTAATGCACTGTCTTTCAATTCGTATAGCATAAACCCAAAAAATTATATATAATCTGTTGAAATCGATTTTCACAGGAAAAAATCCAAAAATATTTTCTTTTCCATATTAGTTTGTTTTCTTATAAAAAAAATCCAAAAACACGTAGCCTTATATTTCTGTTTATTATCTTTCTAGTATTTTATATCCGTATCTGCAAAGGTTTGTTTGTTAGTCTATATACAAGGCAGGAGAAGCGCGGGAACACCAGTAGTACCATTTAAAGACGACATAGATAAGCTTGAAAGGCGAAGACTGTTTACCACCGCCATGGAATCATCTAGCAACATGATTGGGGAAGGAAACAACAACGACAATCCATCTGGGAATGTCACAACTTCTGAACTTGAGCAGCTGCTTAAGATTCGACTTGAGATCCGAGCTGAGAGAGAAGAGTTGGAACAGGAAAGGCTAAGGATAGCCGAGGAAAGGTTGAGGCTAGATGAGAACCGAAGAAGGGATAACTACGCAAGGGTGGAACTAGTGGACGAAGACAACAGACCTATGCGCGACTATGTTATGCTAAGACTTACACCGCATACCTCAAGCATCTATCTTGAGAGGATTGCGAGAGAATATGATCTGAAGGGCACTCATCTGAACCAACTACCGCACTTCTACGGGAACCTAACCGAGGATCCAATGCACTTTATGAGGAAATTCTACATAATAGTTGGAGGTATACTATTGAACGTGCTCACTGAATGTTAGCATAGAAGAAGGGTTTTCCCTAGCTGCCTTAAGGACAAGGCGAAGAACTGGCTCATCTCACTACAGCCAAGTAGCCTAACCACTTGGGACGAGGTCTTCAACAAGTTTATACTCAGATACTTCCCATTGAAGAAGACATCCGACCTAAAGAGCCAAATCTAAAACTTCAACCAGTTCGACGGAGAAACCTTCTACGAAGCGTGGGAAAGATACAAGGATCTACTTGACAGATGCCCAATGCACTCTTACGCGTAAGGTCAACAACTTTTACAAGGGAATCGACTCTATCAACCAAGCACTTATTCACGGGGCATGTCAAGGAAACCTGTTGGATGTACCTGATGTGTCAATATCAAAGTTTTATATTTATGTTTAAGAGCTAAGAGTTAATTCTCAACACTACGAAAACTAGTAATGCAGTGAAGTTAACCCCGAGGTCGGTCTTGATGGACTTAACTAAGCTGAGTCTTGTTTACGAATAATAATAATAATAGTAAGGAAAGCAGTAAATGGTTGTTTGCTTCGGCAGCATAATGATTTACTATGTGAAATTAAACTAATATGCAGACAAACTAGAAAATAGATTTAAACTTAACGAGATTGATATGAATGAGGAGAATTATGGTGTGGTGACCAGAAGACAAGCTAGCTAGCAGGAAACATGCGATTGCAACGATGTCGATTTACTCAAGTTGTCACTTACTTGGTTCTAGAAAACAGATAGCATTAGTGGAGGCGTCAATTCCACTAAGCTACAATTAATTAAGCTAATCCAGATATTACTGTTCGCAACTAACTGATAGACAAAGCAAGACGAAAATGTTTTGTTATAAATGAACAAATGCTTAATCTAACAGTGATTTTGACGTAGTGCACATCAAACAGAATACAGGACACGCAATTAATCTAAAAAAACTCAAAGTAAATCGCATCTTATGTATATAATCACATGAACCCTAGCTAGCATGCATTGAATTCGTCACCACCCCATAATCAGGGTGTTTAGCTACTCATGACATGCGAAGACATAATCAATATCGTATTTAAACAAGCAATAAACATAATCTAATACTAAAATCAAAGACTCGAATGGTGATACAATTGTTACCCTTCGTGTCACAAACCCTAGGTAGAATTGAGAAACCTGAATCGAATCGATGCAAAGAGTATGTAGATAACGCTCCCAATCAATTGACAATCGTCGGATAACAAGATGAAAATCGGTTCAATTACCTAAAATTGTTAATTGCCTTGGAAAATAGGTCTAGGTTGAGAGCAAAGTATGAAAAACTTGACAATAGATGATAATGAAAACTAATCATGTCTTGTTTTAACTAATATAAAGTAAAAAACACAAGTCTCGGCGAATTAGGACTCAAAACACGATCTGGGGGCGAAAAACAATTACTGGCGTCACCAGGCTTGCGCCTGGCGTCAAGATACACTGGTCAAGGCCGTCACCAGTTCATCGTAAGAATCTGGCGTCGCCGATCCGAATCGCATCGCCAATTTTTCTTGGAAAGACCATTTTGCCCTTTTGACTCCTTTTGACTCCAATTCTTAGTATTTTGGCCTTCCCGCTCCACTTCTAGCATCCATACAAGGCATTGGAACTCCATATCTTGTAGATACATGTAAAATATACCATTTTGCCTTCAATTAGTGCGGTTTAGCCAAATACCTATAAACACACAAAGAACAAAACAAGTAAAAATACTCTAGGAAAACTAATAAAACTAAACTCAAGGATGACAAAAAGATGGTAAAAAAGACCAGGTGAGACGGTGTAAAACCGACTCATTAGTACCCCCAAGAAGGATTTGGGAAGTATGTGAGAATCTCAGCGAAAACTTCATGCAAAAGGGACGAGGAAGAAATACCCGATCTAAGGATGTTCGTGCTGTCATAGAGGTTCCATTGGGAATGATCCTCAAAAGGCTAGATGATATAGAGGCCGAACTATCCAAGGGAGAGTCCGAAGGAGAGGATGGACTTAAGGAACCGTCAGAGGAGGCAAATTACATTCAAGCTTGTGGACCATAAAGAAATCAAACTCCTCCGCCAGGCCGAACCTGGCACGAAGTTAGACAACACCGGAGTCGACCTTAACTCCCATAACACCGGTAAGAGTAACCACACCGGCCACATCAACTCAACCTTAAATACCCCTTCTGGAGGGGAAGATCCATTTTATCATTAAGGAGTTGAAGGTGGTAAAAGATTTTATGGAAAAGCAAAAAGAAAGGGACGACAAAGTGGAGGCATTTATTGAAAGAGAAGATGAAAAGCTCTGCAGGATCAACGAGAAGGTAGAAGAGGTAGAGGGGAGCATGGTAAATGTAACAGAAAGGCTAATGATGCTTCTGGAGCAACGTGATGAGGGGAAAGAAGAGGATGAATGTTGGTCCAGATAACGGTAAAGTAAAAGACTGGGGGGGGGGGAGGGTGAATAGTCTTTTCAAACTTTTATCGATAAAACGGTTTCTCAGATATCTGTGAAGGTATCTGATACTTATAATAAGAAAGTGGATGACTTTTGTGATAAGTGCACGTGTTCAGCAAGCTATAAGTGTGTAAGTACTCAGCAAGTAAATAAAGTAATAAGTAAAGTACAGTAAGTAAGTGACATAAAGCTTTATAGTGGTATTTGAAGGTGGCGTAATCCCCCAACTAATCCACTCGCCCTTTCTAAGGACTTGAATCCACTAAGATAAGATAATGAGTTCCCCTTACAGAATCCTATCTCTTGATCCCTTTTACACTAGGTTCCCAACCAAGTGTTCCCCCTGAGTTGTTCCCCAGCTATCTGAGCTAAGTACTTCCTCTACTCAGTAACCTTTGAGCTATTCCTTAGTTTCCCAAACTAAGTACATCCTATGCTTAACTCCTGTTGGTGTTGGTTAACGTAGTTTGTCACGTGAGCTTTCTTTATAACTTGTTCAGTTATGTTTCAGAGAGCTCTATAGAATCAATCTTGCTTAATACACTTCACAATGTATGGTAAGTTGTTCTTTACTGACCCAAGTGTTTGTTGTATGTTCAAGAGAATGAATCTCAGACCCCGAACCAGATTCTTCAATACCCTCACTCACTTGCGTACCAGCAAGACAAAACCTATGCCTTTCAATGTCGTCAACAAAAGGCCACGGGAAGACGTTCCTTCTCCCTTGCATAAACTACCTGTGATCAGAAAGAAGAAAGGTATGAAACCAAATTCTCCTAGTCGACGTTTGTAGTCGAAAGTGTTGGGCGTAAATCATTGTTAACCTTGAGGGTGTGAATCCCTCTTGTGGATTTGGGTATAAGAAAATGATTGCTAAGACATTGAACTAATCAAACGATTCGCAAGATTCAATCAAACATAGAACAATGTTTTCATCCAAAGACTTATACTAGCATGCTGAAGATTTCACCACCAACCCATGGGTGTTGTTTAGATACTCATATTCATGTTGTCACAAGCAAGAAATATGATAAACATAGACATAAACATACACAAGAATGTAAACAAAGGGAAACGATACAGAATTACCGAATGACTTTAAATAACGAAGCTCCAATGGACACAATGGTGAAAGTATCGGTTTACATGAAGAATTCTTCAGCTAAATGGTTAACCAAGACTCCAACTTCAATCAGATGGATGATTCTTGGAACCCTAGACCTCTCAAACTATCCAAAAAATGTTGTGTGAAATGAAAAAGTTATATTAAAAATACATAATCTGGAGTTTAAAATACCAAAATCAGAAAACTAACGCCAATTCCGTCGAACAGATCGGGGCGGGCGATCGCCCCGCGGATCGCCCGCCGTTTGGGGTAGTCGCCCCAACCATTTAGGGCGATCGCCCCAGCCCCAACAGATCGCTTCCTTCGGGCTCGATTTTCGCCTTATTTGTCCATCCTTGACCCCTTTAGCATTCCGGGAACCTTCGTGGCACATATTTGGAGTCTTGGAGCTTGTGATCTCCGACAAAGTGCATCCAAATGCATCATTTTGACTCCTTTTCTTCATGAAAAGTACCTAAAACTTGGAATCAAGGTGGAAATACAAGAAACACAAACAAAATACAAAATATATACAAATAAAGGAAAAACTAAACTAAAAGTTAGTAAAAACAAGGTAAAAAGAACCTGATGAGGTGTCCTAAAAACGCCTCATCAAAACTCCCCAAACCGAACCTTTGCTCGTCCTCGAGCAAACAACAAACCTAAAAAAAAGAAACTAGACTCTAAACAGACAAAATAAAGAACGAGTCAAACAACCAAGTTACATAATCTACATTTGTAATAGACAAACTCCAATGATGCAAAGGGTTTGAGTTTTTACTAAAGTTGGCAGAGAATCAAGCAAAAATCTAACTAGTTCATTTCCAAAGTAAATAAAACTTAAGTCTAACTTAGTGGTCCCTCATAAGGAATTTTAAAGCAACTCTCACTCTTCTGGACAAGTCCAACATGGTTAACAATCAAAAGTAAAGCTGGGAAGGCGGTTTTCACCACAAGTTGCCAAAAATCTCTTATGTAAGTGCGTTCTCTTCAATGAGTCCAAAGGGACTTCAGTTAAAAAAAATAAAAATAGAGACATGCTACTCCGACTACTGTTCCCTTTTTTTGCTTTCAATTTTCTCAAAACCTTGCACACTTATTTTCTAGAGTTACTCAAAATTGTTGTAAGTCTGCGGATAAAATCACTAATGTGTGACCCTCGTTATCAGCAAGGACTTATTCCGCGTGTGGCTCTCGTCCAAAGCTTTTTCTCATGTAGACAAGGAATTCCACACGACTCATAACTTGGGGTTTGAGTAACTCGTGTGCTTTATTTGTCCTCATTGGGAACTTTTGGCTTCAATTTTGCTGGTGTCCATTTTACCGAAGATCTGCACTTTTGTGCGTGTCAGTTAGCTACGTGTCATCAACCTTCACGGTCATATGGCTGATAAAAGGCCACACCGATATATGGTAGTATTTGAACACGCCCAACATGACCTACGGTGATCACTTAAAACCATGGATACACCCAGAGCCTTATTTAAAAAAAATAATTTATTGGGAACAGAATTCAGAACTACACATCTCTCAATCAGTCATAAAAAATGGAAATCCCCTCCCCAAACCTGTTCTTTAGAACAAGTTTTGAAGGGTATAAAAAGTACAAAGCATGCCGTTTGTCATTCCCATCTAATCAGAACACGCATAAGTATGAAATGGCGCAAAAAACTTCAAATAATTTGCACATCCCAAGAGGCATACAAAACAATTCTTGCCGGTATAATATTTTTTCATCGGCTCAAATAAGGCTCCTCACAGGTTTTTTGGACCACAAAGCTAAACATACTTCTTATTTACAAGGGAAACGAACTTGAAAATTTTTAAACACAACAACCACTACTAATCAGTATATACTCAAAACATAAGCATCAAAAGAGTTTGTCACGAACAAAGGACGTTCAACCAGGAAGTTCGACTCAAAACTCGCAAAATTTTTTAAAAATAGGCCAAAAAGGTAGGGAAAAAAGACACTAAAAAGCCAAGTAAGGCACACCAACCACAAGTAATAACATGTAACCTATGTGGGTCACCGACCAGCACTAAGAAAGCCATAAAAACTACACAATTTAAACTAAAGGCACACCGGCCACAATCTACCAAATAGAAAATAGAGAATCAAAGTACAACAGTCATACAATAATCAGATAATAGTACATGCCAAATGATGATAAAATACGGTAATTTAAACACCCATCCCCAAACCTAGACTAGAGCTGGTCCTCGAGCGAATAGACTAGAAAGAAGAAAATGTGAAA
This sequence comes from Plantago major, assembly GCA_026545765.1. NCBI lineage: Eukaryota > Viridiplantae > Streptophyta > Magnoliopsida > Lamiales > Plantaginaceae > Plantago > Plantago major. The sequence continues at coordinate 57,777,304 of CM048841.1, forward strand.
AATGTACCCCATGGTGCTCAATGCAGCACTACTGCTGCGGGCCATCGGACCCAGATGGTCCAGCATGTGGGTGAGGAAATCCCCATCCCTACGACGCCCAATCCTACATTTGCATGTACTGGGAAGTCCACTCCTCCCTTTGTGAACGCCATTCCTGCCTAAAGCTCATGTGCTTAGCCATGTATCCTCGCATTTCCTCCCTAGCACCTGTATAATCAGTCCTCAGATCGGACTGTGCCCTCATGATATCGGACTGGGACTGGATAATCTGGTTCTAGACCTCTGAAATCCTCCCATATTTTGTCTCCAGCCTAGCATAATGTGTTTGGAAGTAGTTGTTTAACTGCTGGAAGTTGTAGTCCCCCTGATACTCTTGAGTTAGTGAGGTTGCTTGCTCTTGCCCTTGCTCTCCTTGATCACCTTGATCCTGATTGGTCTCAGCTCTATCTATCTCCTCCCTTTCCGCTACTCTCCTCCTTTGTTCCGATAGCCTTGCTTGAAGCCTGTCCGCATGCTCTGCCTCGCACTTTGTTTCCTCGTACTCAATGCTGAACCTGATATGAATAGTCTGTATTGACCCCGCTTTTAACATCGAGCGGGGTTGCCCTGTTGCGTTGACTAAAAGACCAATTCGCTTGCAAAGTGAGGTGATGAGAGATGGGTAGGCTGTCTTGGTTCTACGGTGGGCATGAAAATGCTCGAACTGGGCGACGAACAAATGCCCCAGATCAATTGGTCTCCCTTGCACAAGAGCAGCTAGAAGTGGGGCTAAGTCATTTATGATGTAAGAAGCATTCCCCAATGGACAGATGGAAGTAGTGAGCCATGTATGGATGATGCGGGCTTCCAGGGTAAGGTACTTGTGCCCGACCCTTGTAGGAGGTTCCTCAGGATACGTGTAATACTCATGACAACTTTCCCACTCTCCCTGCTATGGAGGTAAACACCCATTTGCCTGTGAAGGTTAGGAACATCATAGAACCGGTTGATCGAGTGGGCTGAAAACTCAACGTATCCTCCCTTGACGGGCACCCACAGAGTAAGAGTCATCTCCTCAAACCTCCTGTTATTATAGTTAGCATAGAAGTCCATGACCAACTCCTGGTCATATGGTTCGGGATGTTTTGCTAGCTTGAGCCATCCTCTTGATTCAAACATGTACATCAATGGCGCTATGAGTTACTCACTTTCTTCTTCTTCACACCCCAAGTCTACTCCCCTGTCCAAAGCGAAGTTCCTGTTGGAGTTGCGCTCTTTATATGTTGATGTGACAATGAAATGTGCGATATAGCATACTTTTAGACCCTCGTTTTTTGCCCTAGATGCAATATTTGTGTCGTTTTATGGTCAATTACCAACTTTGCGTGTTTTATGTAGGTCATGATTGCGGTTTTGAGGATTTTGACGATCTCAGACACCAAAATGGCATAATTGTGTCAAATCGGGACAAGGAAGCAAATACGCCGGATCGACCATTGCACGAGTTCAAGGAGTTAAAACATGTCATGCGACCAACCGATGTGAAGATAATTGAATGAGGAACAACTTTGTAGAAGACCACTTTTCGACGAAACGAAGTTACGAAGCCCGAAATTGAAGAACGAAGAAAACAGATTCGAATCTGTAGCAATCGAAGATGGCGGCCACCAGGGGACCACAGTAGGGGTCACTGCGGTCCACAGGCGACCACAGTGAACCTGCTGGATTCTCCTGGGCTGCTCTGTTGGCCTGTCAAGCTGAGACCCGCCTTCCTAAACCTTTCTTATTGAAGAATAGCGATTTGGAGGTCGAAATTTCAACTATAAATAAGACCTCAGGGGTCTCAGATTACACACAGCTCACAAAGCAGCTCTCCTTGAGAGAGAAACGGTCCTCGGGGAAGTGAAACCCCAACCCGCTGGCCGTCAGGCACCCAGAAGGAGGAAACCCTAGAAGCAGCAGCACGAAGACATCAAGAACATCAGAGACTAAGCTTCTTCTTCCTTTCTTCTTAGATATCGATTATTGTTCTTTGTTACTATGAGTAGTTAATTTCCTTTTGTAAGGGCGAACCACTGTAACTCTGCTTTTGCTACTTCTTTACATACCGAGATATGTTAATGGAATAGTTATTTGACATAAATCGTGGTTATACAACTCTATACATCCTTCGTGGTGTGATGTTCTGCTGAGTGACACAGTAGTTTCATTGAACTGAGTAGGGGTACTCGTGCCGACTCTGCCTTGAGCACCAGAGTATTATGCTCTGTTGTCGTTAGAGGTAACTACGTAGGATTTTAACTAGGAAGTTGGGAGTAGCATAGCAGAGGGAGGTTGGGGAACCTTTACGCATGTCAACTATTGATTTACAACCAAAGAAATTTAGGGTTTACTGCAAACTGATTATTCTGTCTGAGATTAAAACTGTTTACTTTTCTGCATTCAATTTCAAACGTTATTTGCTTCTTCCTATGCTAAGTGTCCGTGGAGAACGACATCCCGAGTCAACTTTCCGCTATAAACTGTGGATTTGAAGACTTCTGACTTATAAATTCAATCTTGATTGTATTTGGAGATTACAGGTTCTACAACGTAAAACGAGATCTGTGAGTGCACATCAAAATTTGGCGCCGCTGTCGGGGACACTTGACCGCTCAAGCAAGTTTCGATCGACCGAGATAAGTTGAATTCTGTTGGTCCAGATAACGGCAAAGTAAAAGACTAGAGGGGGGGGGGGGGTGAATAGTCTTTTAAAACTTTTGTCGATAACAAATATTTCTCAGATATCTGAATAGATATCTGATACTTAGAATCAGAGTGCGGAAGACTTAATAAAGATAAGTGCAGAAACAGTTAATAAGTGTGTGTGTGTTGCTGAAGTATAAATACAGAAACGTAAATGACACATCAAGTATAGTGGTATCTGGAGGTGGCATAATCCTCCAACTAATCCACTTCGGTCTATCGGAGACCTAGAATTCACTAGAACAGATAATTGAGATTTCCTACAATAATCCTATTCTAAAATTCTTAACAATTGGTTCCCAACCAAATGTTCCCCCTGAGTTGTTCCCCGGCTTTCACAGCCAAGTACTTCCTATACTCAGAAACCTTTGAGTTATTCCCTAGCTTCCCAAGCTAAGTACTTCCTATACTCCGGTAACCTTGGAGTTATTCCCTGATTTTTCAAACTAAATACTTCCTGTACTTCACGCCAGTTATGGTGTTGGTTTTGGTTTGAGTTGTCAGATGAGCGTCTTAATAACTTTTCGCTAATCTAATCGATAGCTCTGTGAACTAAGTTACTTAATACACTTTACAGCGTATGGTATCTTGTTCGATTTTACTGACCCAAGTCTTATGATATCTGTTCAAGAGAATGAATCTCAGATAGTTGATCTTTTGATTCAACTCCTTCACAGATAGCTTTGCTTGTTTAGGACCAGGACACTTAGAACTTCAGTGTTTACTCAAGATCAAAAGCTTTAGTCGCAACAAAAAGCTTTGATAATAAGTAAGTTGCTTTGAGAGAGTAAGATAATCAGAGATCGTATGCAGTTCAAGGTCTTGTGTTCTGAGTTGTGTGTGTCTCTCAAGCTGTCTAAGTGTTGATATTTATAGATGAATTTGAGTGCCGTTTGAATAGTATCCGTTAGGCTCAAATTCAAACTATCGATATCTGTGTATAATCTTATGTCGAGTTTTGTCTTCTTCTCAGAAGCTGCCGTTGCTTTTATTCAGACATCTCTGTCCGTGCATTAAATGCATTTGTTCTATACTTTTTGTCCTGTAGTGTCAACGGAACTATGCTTTGTATCAGAGACTAGTGTTATCTGATTCTTTGCACGTCCTTATCTTCATTCTTCAGATACCACTTGTATTTATTGAAACAACTTTGTTTGCAATATATATTTCTCTTTCAGAAACGTGGTTAAAGCTCAAGGTATCTGAGAGTAGATATCTGTGGACACTTTCCTTGTTTTCAGATATGTATCTTATTTCTCAGATATCTCTTGTGACTCAGTTTGTTTGAAACTGTTCGTGTCTACAAGATCTCTGGCTAAGATATCTGAACAACAGATTTAGTAATCTTGTGCAGTTTTCTTCAAGTCTTCAATTGTTGTTGAGCTTTCTGCTTGGATGTCTTCTTCTTGGTCTTCTCTTCATAAAATAAAAATTACATTTTGAGATCTAACATCCTATACAAGATTAGCTAGACTATCATACTTAGTGGGTTTCCTCTTTTACAATGTTCAAGTGAACCACGAGTACTAATCACCTTTCTGAGACTAAGATAAGTCATCATGTTGCTGAACAAAATCTAAACAGATATTCTTAACAAAATATCTAACAAATTTCCCCCATTTTGATCAGTCAACGATGACTATCTACCCTATTACAAATCTGGATGAGGAAACAATCCACCACTTAATCATTTCTTAAGATCTTTCAAATCATATAATTAAGTGCAGAAAGTAGACATCAACCAAATCACAAGGTGTGATCTTTGCTGACAAGTTATCTTTTATAGAATACTATTTGAGAGTAAGTTCTTCAGATAAGTCGCAACTAAAGATTACAGATAACTTTAATACATGATACAGTTAAGCTCAGTCAGCAAAAATACAAAAACTACATAGTAAATTAGGACAACAGGAGTAACCAAGCTCCAAGTAAACATCCTAATAGACTAGTCTTCAAGTCTTCAATCTTCAAGTCTTCAACAGTGTTTCTATGGATCAGTCTGCAAATTTCCTATCACCAAACCTTTTGATGTCATCAGAATAATCATAAAGAAGAGTTCTGACAAGCATCTCTGTTTCTCTGGCAAATCCACAGATCTCTTTATAGGTTTTGGTAGGATTTTTCTTGGAAAAATGCTTGACCCATAGGTACTTTCCCCACTTCCAGGCATGCTCTATTCTGATATCCAAAGCTTGAAGTATTCAGAGATAATCTTGAGATATCGATGTCACCTTGTATTGATCTTCATCGGATAGAACGACTCATGTGGTTCCACAGCAAGTCTTGGTCTTGTGCCTGTTCCTGTGATATTCATAATTTTGTGCACATCATCTGGCTTTCCATATGGACAATCATCAGAGAGGTCCTTCTTCATGGCTTCAGTTCTCTTGACAACTTCAAAATCCAACCATGCTTTGATGTGATTGGTGTTGATCAAGGTAGGTTTATTCTTTCTCCATGCCATAAGTTGTTTAAGGATTGGTTCTGGAAATCTTGAATTTACCAATAGATGCTTAAGTTCCAGAATCCAATAGCCATTTTTCTGATTGATGCACCTGTAGACAGAGGAATCATTGTCATACTTCACATACTCAATTTTGGCTTCTTCTGGCCTGAGTGGAAGTTGACTTTGTCTTTGCTCAGCTCTCAGTCTGTTCCTTTTCTGTCTTGAATTCTCTTTGGGGTTGTTGCTTGAAGAACCACCACCCTGGATAGACTTGGTATTTCCAGAGGGTGTTTTAGCTGCTAGGGGCTTTGCAGCTATGGGCTCAGTTAGGCTTTCAATTTTCCTTTTTTTGTGAAGAGGAGCTTCATCTTCATCAGTCTCTTCATCATCATCAAGATTTCTTCTTGTGAGATCTTTGCAGCCTTCTTCATTGCCCTGGGACTTGATTTGACCTTCTTCTTCTTCTTCTTCAGAAGATTCATCAATCCCTCTAACTTGTCTTCTCCTTGGAGCCTTGGTACTCCTTGGAGGTTTCTGTGCCATGGCCCTTGTTACCATTTTGGTTCCTTCAGTAGGTTTCTGGGAAGCAGCTTGGCTTGAGGAGGGTTCATTGATTATGAGTGGTGGCTGGGAAGTTTTTCTTCTTCCTTTCTGAGCCGCACCAGCTCCAGATTTCTTCTTGATTTCATCTCCTTCTTCCCATTCCCCCTGACTTTGAGGTCCAGATTTGTACTTTCTTTCCCCCTTAGTCATTGTTGGCTGACTCAGTCTCATAAAGGAATCTGAGAGAGAGTTGAAGTGCCCTTGTAGATAGTTATAGGCACTGACCAACTTCTGAAGTTCGGCTTTGAGCTCCCGATTTTGCTTGATAAGTCCATTGTCCTTATCAGTGAGCTCTGCCAATGGGCCTAGGATGGCATCTGCTTTTCCAGCAGTGTAACTTGCCTCTTGAAAAGCTTTTTCAGCTAAAGACACATCATCGTCCCTTATCATTCCCAGATCTTTCTGAGCAATGACCATGCTAGTAGTTCTCTGAGTGATGAGCTCAGTGAACTTTCTCATTTCAGAGGGGACTGAGGCAATTACTTCCTTGTTCTGTGAAGACATCTCCTTATTCAGAGTAGCCAGTACTTGGTACCTGCTCATGTATTCATGGGAGTGGACGTTTGGCAGTTTGTTGAAGATTGTAGGAGCAATCAACTTTCTTTTCAAGTGAGAAACCGCTAAATGTTCATGGCGGTGCTCTGCCAAAGTCTTGTCTTCTTCATCATCTGAGTGATTAGCCCAGTGATCTTCATCCTCTTGGACATTTTCATCGATCGTATCAAGTCCAGCAACCATCTCAGAGATTGGTTTCTTTCCTTTCTGGGAGGAGGATGGTACTTCTTTCGAAGATGATGCAGCCTTAGCATCATGCTTGACTTCAGATACTTCTTCAGTATCGAGTTCTTTGGTGATCTCTTGCACAGCATCCCTTAGCCCTTTAACCTCAGAGTAAGCAATCATTTCTTCTAAGTATAGATCTTGTAGTTGATCAATCTTATCTCTGGATTTAGCTATTTGATCTTCCAGTTGAAGATGGAGCTGTTGTTCTTCTTCCAACAGTTGTCTGAGTTGAGCAGATCTGGTTTGAGTGTTTAAGATTTTCTGATTGGTTTCTTCAGAAAGCTCAACTACTTGCTCAGTAGTAACTGCGTGTTGGTTAGAAGATGGATGAGTAGATTTCTGAGGTGATGAAGACGGAGATTTCTGTGAAGTCTTCTCGGTTGCTTTTCAATTGGTGAGGCATTGTTTCTGTGAAATTCCTCCGGTCCACAGTGCGGGCATCATCATCATCCTTTTTGTCATTATCATCCTTTTGGTGATGGTCAGTGGGAGGTTCATCAAAGTAATTTTCATTCATTTCTTCCTCCTCATCATCTTCAGATACAAGATTGATCACTTCCGGGATAGTGATCTTCTGCCCATTAACTTCTTCTTGTTCAGAAGGTATGAATTGCAGAGTCTGGGGCAGGACTGGCTTGAATGCTATCTGTAATCTTGTCTGACCATCTGCCTGTTCAAAGGCATGTATAGAACTATGCGCCACTTCTCTGGAAAAGTCCTTATGTAGTAGAGTCATTTGTATCTTTATGTAGGGAACATTGCTTGGACATATGTTTCAGTCAAGAGCTCGTGCTCTGCGGTTGGTTGATCGGTGATTCTCAATATTTCGGAGATCGAGCACCTTAACTTCTGCCATTTCTTGAAGCATTGAATATGCTTTGGCAAGGTGTGAGCTTTGAAGAAGTGAAGTAGGTCCCTTGTTTCTTCAATGGGAACCTGCTTTGCATCTGTTTGAGCCTGAAAGAAAGAGTTTTGAGTGAGTTTCAAAACTTTTGTAGATATCTTAGTAGAAGTGTAGTTTAGTTTCTGAGTTACCTGAGTAAGAACATCAGGCTCAGATACTTGTTCTACTGAGACGATTGGTGTCTCAGATATCTTGTTGTGAGGTGGAGACTTGGAAGTCTGGTCCTCATCAACCTTTCTTTCTTGAACCTGAGAAAAATACAATACTTAGGAAATAGTTTGAAAGAATCTGTGCATAAATATGCTTTTAATGAAATCTGATTTGAGCTACTTACTTCCTCATCAGGAAGCTCAGATTCATTTTCTCGAAACTTGTGCGCTTCGTGTTCTTTCAGTGATGTTGCCTTAGGGCTTCATCAATTTCCATTGATCTTGAGGAAAGTCGCAACTTTATCCCCTTGCATTTCTACTACTGAAATAGCCTGTAAGTAGAAAGTATTGAATATTAGAAGAGATAAAAGATAACCCAGGATGAAGAATACTTGTCACTTGATTGTCATATACCTTCAAGTTTGAAGGCTCAGTGATGTGTTCTTCAGAAACCCTGTTGGTTTCTGGGTTTGTCTCCGCATTTCAAATTTTATCTTCTTCCATTTCAGTTGGAGCCTGTTAGAAACATTTATCATGAATGAGCATACAAAAATTTTTACTGAAAAGTTAGTTCTCTTTAAGAATCATTTACCTGTGGCACAAGCTCAGATTTCTCAAGCGTTGAGGTTGAAGGAACCTCTTTTTCAGTATCTGAGGTAAGCTTCTCAGCTTCCTCTTGTTTCTGCATTTCTAACTCAGCCTGTAACAAAGACATTCTTATAAGGTAACAAGATTTATAAGTATAAAATTTTTCACAAGGTAAGAGTTAAACCAGTCATTTACGGCGTTTGGTGATTGGTCTCTGGAACTTGTGACCTTTCTATACATTGGTCGTCTTGTCCCAGTCCAGTTTCTTTGTTTGAAGTTTCTGGTACTTCACACCTTTCCTGACTATGCAACTCAGTTGCCTCCCCTGGTTGATCATTCTGAGTAGATGTCTCAGTTTGATCCCTCTCATTGAGTTGGGGAACCTGCTCAATTACAGGATTTTCTTCAAGACATCTTGTATTCTTTGGTAATTCAAAATGGAGTTCATTTACCATTTCATCAACCACTTGTGGCTGTTGTGGTTGTTGTGGTTGTCTGGAAGCAGAAGATTGATCAGTAGAATGTTCTTCCAGATTTTTAGATGTGGCATTTCCATCAGCATCTGCCAGCACTAAAATACCACTCATCAGGGCTTTGTGAAGTTGTTCAAGAGAGACATTCCCTGATGATGTGTTTGCACCAACAACCTTTGCTATAGGTTCAGCAACCTGTGGTGTAGGTTCTTCTTCAGATACCTTATCACCAGTTACTTTTTCAGTAACCTTAGCCCTCTTTGTTCTTTCTAGGACTTGAGAGATGACTAGTTCATCATCTTCATCGTCAGAGCTCTCATCAGCATTGGGAACTGATTGGTCCATTACTCCTGCGGTTTCTGCAGACGGGGTTTGGTGCTTTTCACCACTCTTGGCAGCATTTATGAGGTCATCAGCAAGGCTTTCTGCATTAGTTGCAACATTTCTGAAAGCACTTTCTCTTGCTGAGTCTACTTGTTCAGTAGTTGATAACTCTTTTGCAGCATTGATGAGTTCATCTGCCATTATCAGTTCATCGGCAATGCCTGCAGATATCTGAGAATTGACAACCTCTTTGGGTGTGTCTTCTGATTTGCCAGCAGACTTCTTTCTTGAAGTTCTGGGCTTCTTGGTCGCAACCTTTTCTTCAGATATCTTTTCAGATTTTCGCTTCTTAGGACCTTTCTGAGACCCAGTAACCTTTTTCATCAGATTTGTATACTCATACTTGTAGAGTAAGTTACTGTTGGCTATTTCAGCCGTCTCTCTGAGCTTAATGCCAAGCTTTTCCAGCAAGTAGCATATCTTCAGACCATAACCTACTGTGGCCTTTGGCTCAGCTAGTCCTTTGACAATCTTAGGCTCGAAGCCTTGAATCTTCTTCACGAATTTCATGAAGGCGTACTTTCCCCAGTTGAAAGGGTTTTCCAGCCTTTTGTCTTGTTGATTCAGCAAGAACATCATGATCCATCGTTCTTGGCTTATCTGGTCAGCACCTCCTTGTAGACCATCAAAGCATCTGTGAAGAATGCAAGCCAGTACATCCCAGTGAACCAAAAGATGTCTGGTTCGGATGTCAGCAAGCTTGAACTCAGTGGGTGTATCTGATTTTTCAAGATCACACACGTCACTGTAAAGTTCATTAACACCTTCAAGGAGTTCATCATCCTTGGTGTTTATTTCAAAATCCTTTCCAAGATTTTGAACCTCAAACAACTTACAGAAAGTTGTTAAGTCCAGAAGGATTTCCTTTCCTTGGATTGAGGTTTTGATAGACACTATTTCGATTGCCTTGAAACACAGAAATAATCACGAGTTGTTGTAAAATTCCAACACATCGAGTGATGAAATTCCACTTGGGCGGATAGAAAACCTTGATTTGTGCCTTTTCAAGCATGTCAAGAATCAATTTTTACGGTTTGGTTTTCTATTGCAGCGATGAGGCATTCCTCAACCATGGCACCACCCAAATCATTACGTGACTTGAAGTCCAATGGTCGATTAAAACTCCTACCGATTGTTAACAATAACCAACTCTGGTGCTTGCTTTTCAGCAGTACCAGTGGAGGATTGGGATTTCTGTGTCGAAGTGTTCTTGGAGGCCATGTCTTTATATAGTGTAGGGAATTGAAATTGGTGTTTGAAAGAGATGTGATTCAGTAATTCTTTGCAGAAAAACTTAATCTGATTTGCAGAGATTGTAGAGGGTTTGCAGAGAATCAAGAGAGAATTTGCTATTTTTGTGCAAGATGAAATTTCGGATTAGGCAAAAGTGATTTCATTTGCCAAAATCCTATATATATAGCAGTTGAATCCCAACAGACAAATACATACAAATTGATTTTGTGTGTACGTATCTGTGATTTGCAAACAGGCGTGAGCAAAAGCTAGTTCGGCATTAAATGCTTAGTGGGCCATGTCTGAATTTCAACAGTCCACTATTTACTGTGAGTTAATTTCCACCGTACAGATCAATCGCTTAACTTCATCAAGGTCACCATTGCTTCTTCAGCAATGATCACAATCAGCAAGTGTAATTGTGCCCATTTATTGAGTTTTTGCGACTTGCTATCTGAATCACAATTCTGTATGACCAAGGACACTGTTCGCATCTGAATCTGTCTTATACTTAGGATTTTTCCAAGTTTTTCATCAAGATAGAAATAATGCGAGTTTCAAGAGAGTAGTTGACTGCAGACAGTTATACTATTCTCTTTTGTGTTCCCTGTTTATAGAATGATTCAGATATCTGAGTTCCCGTCTCAGAGATCTTAAGCTATCTTTTTGCTCTTTATCCTTTTTGACTTCTGGATTCCCGTTCCAGATTTCTCTTTTCTCTTTTCTGGATACCCGTTCCAGATACCTCTTCTCTGGATGCCCGTTCCAGATATCTCTTCTCTTTTCTGGATACCCGTTCTAGATACCTCTTCTCCGGATGCCGTTCGGATACGAACTTTAGGTTCATTGGTAGTTCCATTAGTCCAAGACTATGTCTTAAGGCTAAGAATCTACTTTCTTGTAGTGGCTTAGTGAAGATATCTGCAAGTTGGTCTTCAGTGCCAATCTTGAGTATCTCTATATTGCCTTTTTCAACATGGTCTCTGATGAAGTGATGTCTAACATCAATGTGCTTTGTTCTGGCATGAAATTTAGGATTCTGTGTAATCGCAATAGCACTTGTGTTGTCACAGAAAATGGGAGTTTTCTTCTCATCGAGTCCATAGTCTTTAAGTTGTTGTTGTATCCACAGAATTTGTGTTGCACAACAACCAGCAGCAATATATTCAGCCTCTGTGGTAGAAGTTGCAATTGAGTTTTGCTTCTTGCTAAACCATGAGATAAGTCTAGTGCCCGTACGACAAGTTCTGAGGTGCTTTTCCTATCAAGCAATGATCCAAAGATAATCGGTCTGAGTACCCAGCTAAACTCAATCCACTTTCTTTAGGATACCACAATCCTACATCTACTGTACCCTTTACATACCTTAATATTTTCATAGCAATGTTGTAGTGTGTCTGCATTGGATTTGTCTGAAATCTAGCACACACTCCAACGGCATATTGAATATCAGGTCTACTTGCAGTGAGGTAAAGTAGTGAACCTATCAATTTCCTATACTTATGTTCTTCAACACTCTTATCTGATTCAGTATAAGTCATTTTGGTTCCAATGCTCATAGGTATCTTAGCATTCTTTTCAGAAGGCTTAAGATTGAATTTTGTGAGCATATCTTTTGCATACTTTGTTTGACTAATGAATATTCCATCATTGAGTTGCTTGACTTGCAATCCTAGGAAATAATTCATTTCTCCCATCATGCTCATCTCAAACTTGATTTTCATGAGATTTGCAAAGTCATTACAAAGTTGCTTGTCCTTAGATCCAAATATGATGTCATCAACATATACTTGAACTAAGAGTAGTTTCCCATCATGATTTAAGGTAAATAAAGTTTTATCAACTTCACCTTTCTTGAAACCACTTTCCTGTTTTTATTTGGCCAAAGTGTCATACCATGCTCTTGGAGCTGCTTTCATCCATACTGAGCTCATAGTTTATAGACCATTCTACTTTCTGAGGAAACTTCAAAGCAGGTGGTTGCTCAACATAAACTTCTTCTGCAAGTTCACCGTTTAGGAATGCACTTTTGACATCCATCTGATAAACTTTGAAATCTTTATGAGTCAAGAAGGCTAGAAAGAGTCTTATTGCATACAATATGTCAACTGGTGAATATTACTCGTCAAATTCTAAGCCTTCACCGAGTAAATCCACAGCAACCAATCTTGCTTTGTTTCGTTATTTCACCGATTCATTCATCTTGTTTCGAAAACCCATTTAGTTCCAATCACGTATATTCTTTCTATAAATGGAACTAGTTTCAGACTTTGTTTCTCTCAAATTGATCCAACTCTTCTTGCATTGCGTAGATCCAATCTTGGTCTCCTAATGCTTCTTCTATATTTTAGGTTCAATATTCGAGATGAAACATCCAAAGAGAGAGTTAGCATTTTCAGCTATTGCTCTCCTAGTCCTAACACCCTGATTAATTGGTCCAATTATATCCTTTGTAGGATGATCTTTGATCCATTTCATCATAGGTTTAGTGCTAGTAGGATCAATATCCAGGTGATTTGAATGTGAATCACTAAGATTTTGATTTGATACTTTTTCAGTATCTGAGATATCTGACATATGGGAAATGTCATGGATATCTGACACTTTTTCAGTGTTAGAGATATCTGAGACATGCATTTCAAAGATTCTTATTTTCGATACCTCTTCATGATGAAGGTTCTCGAACTTTGTTCCATTTCGAAAACTCATAGGAAATTCCTCATCATGTTTGTGAGTCATCTTGTTGTTACTAGGCTTTTCGGGCTTTTCTCGCCGTAGTCATCCTCACTTTCCATAATGATGTTTTTCCTTTCTGAGGATTCTTCTTTAGGATCCCTCAGTAATAGTTCTTTGAACCTTTCTGAGATTTCATCAATAGGAGGTGTTTTCTTACTTCCTTCATAAAATACAACATGAACTGATTCTTCAATTTTCTTTGTTCTTTTGTTGTAAACTCTGTAAGCTTTGCTGTTTGTGGAATAGCCAAGAAAAACACCTTCATCTGCCTTTGGTTGAAATGTTCTCAGATAATCTTTCCCATTGTTTAGAACAAAACATCTACAACCAAATACTCTCATATGTTTGATATTAGGGGGTCTACCAACCAAGATTTCATAGGGGGTCCTGTCATGGTGTTTGTTTATCAAGCATCTGTTCCGAGTGTAGCAGGCTGTGTTTACAGCTTCAACCCAATAAATTTCACTTATCTCAGTGTCAGCTAGCATTGTCCTTGCAGCTTCTTTAAGGGTTCTGTTTTTCCTTTCTGCAACACCATTTTGTTGAGGTGTTCTTACAGAGGAAAGTTGGTGTTGTATACCTTTGCAGGTACAAAACTCCTTTATGTACTGGTTGACAAACTCAGTACCATGGTCTGTTCTGATTGCATATACACTTGTCATTTTTCATGACTTCAAGCTTTTTCAGCAGGTTTGGTATCTCCACCCTGGAATCAGATTTGTGTTTCAGAAAGACAACCCAAGTGAATCTGGAGAAGTCATCTACAACAACCAGACCATACTTCTTTCCTGCATAACTAGTTACAGATGATTCGAATAGATCCATGTGTAAAAGTTGCAGTGGTCTAACACTAGAGTGTCTGATTTTGGACTTGAAAGAGATCTTAGATTGTTTCCCCATCTGACAGGCAGAACAGATACCATCCTTTCTGAAAGATGTTCTTGGAAGACCAACCACTAACTCTTTCTTGGCAAGTCTATTCAGAGTTTTGAAGTTCAAGTGACTCATTCTTTTGTGCCATAACCAGTGCTCTTCTGTGTGACCAGATTGACTCACCATGAGACATTCTTCAGTTGTGGCAGATGCCCAATCGAACATAAAGACGCCTTTCCACGACCAACTAAAAGCTATGCTTTGACTCATTGTCAATTAGTTTGCAGTATTTAGCTTTGAATTTTATAGTAAAACCCTTGTCTGCAAACTGGCTCATGCTAAATAGATTGTATTTCAAATCCTTAACATGTAATACGTCAGTGATTGTTAAAGTTCCCAATTTGACGTTGCCAAATCCTAGAGAGGGATTTAATTCTCCTCCAGCAAATCTGATAGCTGGTACTGTGTTGCAAGCTTTGTAATCAACCAGATTTGCTTTGTCTCCTGTTATGTGCTTTCCGCATCCACTATCAAATAGCCATTGTGCTTTAGTCCAGGAAGCATTACGCATGAGCAGAAGCAGGAGATTAGGTTCTCATATCTTTGATAGAACCGTCAGAATCAAAAGTTCTTCCAGTAGGAATCCATTTTTGAATGAATTTCTTTGAAATATGCTTTTGTCTGATAGGAACGTAAGGAGGAATTCTTTTTGAATGAAAGTTATCATTAGTAAGAATTATTTTCTTGCTTGGTGTGTTCCTAGGTGCTCCATATGATGCTTTCAGATACCTGTCAGGTTTCTGAGTTTGCTTTTCAGCAAACTTAGCCTTCCTTGCCAGATTTCTTCTAGCCCTGGCATTCAGATTTTCAGTGGCTTGATTTAACTTCCACTTCTGATAATTGCTTTGAGCAATTCTAGCTTTCAGCCATCGTTCTTGCTTCTGCTTGTACTCATGAGAAAGTTGTTTTCCGATGTCTTTGTAGCCAATGCCGTTTTGAGCACTTGAAGCTATCCGAGATCTTTTCTCAGCAGCTTTGCTAGTCTCTGGTTGATCCAATTTCTTTCCAGAAAAAGTGACATAGGAGAATTTGCCAGCTCCTGCAATTCTACCTTTTTGAGAGACATAGCAATGTGGGTGTTAACACTTTTCAGTGTTGTGTTTCTTTTCAGAGACGTACCCAACAGTTTTGTTTTTGACTTGTTTTTCCCACAAAGGTTTAGTCGCAACTGCCTTTCCTTTGTCAACAATCTTTGTCTTTTCACCTATACCATAGATGGCATGGGAACCGTCTTGCTGAGTACTTACAAATGTTCTTTTCTCCTTACACTTATTCAGAGTGATAGAACAATCTGTCTGTGTATTCAGCCCAAGTCCTTTCTTTTCTGAAGGATCTCTTAAGTAAGATTGTACTTCAGTAAGAGTGTCACTAGCTTTGGCATAAGATTGAAAAGATAGTTCTTTCTTCTTGAGTTCCTTGTTTTCAGAAAGAAGATTTTCATAATTCTTTCGTAACTCAGCCATTGCTTCTTCATGTGACTTTTCAGTCTCAGATATCTGAGCTTTGAGAAATGCATTTTCAGCATCCTTTCTCTCAGATTCTTTAACTAATTGAGAATTTTCCTTTTCAAGAGAATTCTTTTCTTCTTCAAGGTTTTCGGCTCTAGCTCGGATCATTAGAAATTCTCTTTCATAGATGTCAAGTTCTTTCCTGAGATTTTCTAGATTTTTTATTTCCTCTTCATCACTTTCATAAGTGTAGCAAGAAGTATGTGTTACCTCATCAGCCATAAGACAGTTTTCTATGTTGGAGATGTCTGGTCCGTCAATTTCAGCAACTCCACACATTTCATTCTTCTTGAGGCCGAAGTCGATTATATCATGAGTAACTCCACATAATTCTGGTGATGGTAGGGTTGAATCATCTGAATTGTCATCTTCAGAATCTGTCTCAACGTCTAGAGCATCCAGTTGAATTTGGATTTTCTTTCTTTCTTCAGTTAACAAAGCTTTCTGGCTTCTTCTATCTTTCTTGTCGCCTGTCCTTAGTTTGTTGAGGGCAGGACAATCCTTCTTGAAGTGGCCAGGTTTCTGACAATAGAAACAGATATCGTTTCCAATTTCTGCTTCCTCAGTACATGATGCTTTCTGAGCTGGCTTGTTCAGCGAGCTTTGCATATTTTTGTACTGGTGATAGTTTGAGCCTAGATGCTTTTTCAGCTTCTCTTTGGCTTTTCTTCTCTCAATTTCTCGACTGACAAATTTACTCATTTGCTTTGCAGCAAGAGCATCCTCAGTCTCCTCCTTGCTTTTCTTCTTTTCAGAAGTTCCTTGAGTAACTAGAGCAACATTCTGCAACTTTTCAGTTGTTTGTTCTCTCTGAGTTGTCTCATAGTCAACAGTAGCAAGATGAGAGAAAAGTTCCACTAGAGTGATATTTGGCATACCTTGGTTAAAATAAAAGAATTTAGTATGCTCCTAGTTGTGGTTAAGAGTTCTGACAATAGTCATAATCTTCTCTGACTGAGAGTATCTATTGCTTTCCCCAAGTGCTGCCATATCACTCATAAGAGTGGTAAACCTGAAATCAAGTTCTTCCAGAGTTTCAGTGGGACCTTGTTTGAAATTTTGAAATTTCAACTTTAGAACTTCGAACTTGTTTTCCTTGGTTTTCTCAGTTCCGGCACAGATTTCTTCAATCAGTTGCCAGGCAACTTTCGCCGTTTTAGCACCCCACAGTTTACACTGTATGTGCTCTGGTGTCGATCTGATGATGATGGTACGAGCTTGACCATCCAGACGATTCCTCTTGGCATCTTCCGATGTCCAGAGTTCTCTGGGCTTTGGTTCGTAAATAACTTGACCAGTAGATCTTCCACTAGTTGACGCATTTGTTTATGAAGATCCTTCGCTTTGATCTCTGTCTCTTCCACTCGAAACCTCCATGACTTGCTTAAGTTGTTGAATGACTATTGGGCCATTCTTTATTACTTCGATCATTTCGTCACTTATGGCTTCAAGGTGGAGCATCATGTTATTTTTCCATTTCTCGTAGTTCTCTGGTTTGAGAACAGGTGCATCACTCAGAGACATACCTGCACACTTAACACACAAATTAAATAGTCCTCAAAAGTGGACAAAGTTCCTTCACCTATCTGGGGATCTAGGTTCAAGATTTGGTGAACCTCCCGCTCGATACCACTTGTTGGTCCAGATAACGGCAAAGTAAAAGACTAGAGGGGGGGGGGGGGTGAATAGTCTTTTAAAACTTTTGTCGATAACAAATATTTCTCGATATCGAATAGATATCCGATACTTAGAATCGAGTCGGAAGACTTAATAAAGATAAGTGCGTAAACAAGTTAATAAGTGTGTGTGTTCTTTGAAGTATAAATACGTAAACGTAAATGACACAGCAAGTATAGTGGTATCTGGAGGTGGCGTAATCCTCCAACTAATCCACTTCGGTCTATCAGAGACCTAGAATTCACTAGAACAGATAATTGAGATTTCCTTACAATAATCCTATTCTAAAATTCTTAACAATTGGTTCCCAACCAAATGTTCCCCCTGAGTTGTTCCCCGGCTTTCACAGCCAAGTACTTCCTATACTCAGAAACCTTTGAGTTATTCCCTAGCTTCCCAAGCTAAGTACTTCCTATACTCAATAACCTTGGAGTTATTCCTTAGTTTCCCAAATCAAGTACTTCCTATACTCCGGTAACCTTGGAGTTATTCCCTGATTTTTCAAACTAAGTACTTCCTGTACTCCACGCCAGTTATGGTGTTGGTTTTGGTTTGAGTTGTCAGATGAGCGTCTTAATAACTTTTCAGTTAATCAGATAGCTCTGTGAACTAAGTTACTTAATACACTTTACAACGTATAGTATCTTGTTCGATTTTACTGACCCAAGTCTTATGATATCTGTTCAAGAGAATGAATCTCAGATAGTTGATCTTTTGATTCAACTCCTTCACAGATAGCTTTGCTTGTTTAGGATCAGGACACTTAGAACTTCAGTGTTTACTCAAGATCAAAAGCTTTAGTCGCAACAGAAAGCTTTGATAATAAGTAAGTTGCTTTGAGAGAGTAAGATAATCAGAGATCGTATGCAGTTCAAGGTCTTGTGTTCTGAGTTGTGTGTGTCTCTCAAGCTGTCTAAGTGTTGATATTTATAGATGAATTTGAGTGCCGTTTGAATAGTATCCGTTAGGCTCAAATTCAAACTATCGATATCTGTGTATAGTACTGTAGCAGGTTTTGTCTTCTTCTCAGAAGCTGCCGTTGCTTTTATTCAGACATCTCTGTCCGTGCATTAAATGCATTTGTACTATACTTTTTGTCCTGTAGTGTCAACGGAACTATGCTTTGTATCAGAGACTAGTGTTATCTGATTCTTTGCACGTCCTTATCTTCATTCTTCAGATACCACTTGTATTTATTGAAACAACTTTGTTTGCAATATATATTTCTCTTTCAGAAACGTGGTTAAAGCTCAAGGTATCTGAGAGTAGATATCTGTGGACACTTTCCTTGTTTTCAGATATGTATCTTATTTCTCAGATATCTCTTGTGACTCAGTTTGTTTGAAACTGTTCGTGTCTACAAGATCTCTGGCTAAGATATCTGAACAACAGATTCAGTAATCTTGTGCAGTTTTCTTCAAGTCTTCAATTGTTGTTGAGCTTTCTGCTTGGATGTCTTCTTCTTGGTCTTCTCTTCATAAAATAAAAATTACATTTTGAGACCTAACATCCTATACAAGATTAGCTGGACTATCATACTTAGTGGGTTTCCTCTTTTACAATGTTCAAGTGAACCAAGAGTACTAATCACCTTTCTGAGACTAAGATAAGTCATCATGTTGCTGAACAAAATCTAAACAGATATTCTTAACAAAATATCTAACAAATTCTTTCTTTCACTTTTTAATTTACGCACTGTCTTTTTAATACGTATATCATAAACCCAAAAAAAATCATAAAATCTGTGAGAATCTATCTCCACAGCAAAAAATCCAAAAATATTTTCTTTCTCGTATTAGTTTATTTTCTTATTAAAAACCCAAAAGTAAGTAAATTTAGATTTCTGTTTATTCTCTTTCAAGTATTATATATTTGTATATGCAAGGGTTTGTCTGTTAGTCTTTATGCAAGGCAGGAGAAGTCCAAGAACACTAGTAGTACCGCTTAAAGACGACATAGATAAGCTTGAAAGGCGAAGACTGCTCGCTACCATCATGGAATCATCTAGCAACATGAGTGGAGAAGGAAACAGCAACGACAATCCATCTGGGAATGTCGCAACTTCTGAACTTGAGCAACTGCTTAAGATTCGACTGGAAATTCAAGCCGAGAGGGAAGAGCTGGAACGGAAAAAGCTAAGAATAGCCGAGGAAAGATTGAGGTTAGATGACGAAGATGACAGGCTCATGAGCGATTATGTTATGCCAAGGCTTACACCGAATGCCTCAAGCATCTATCCGGAAAGGATTGCAAGGGAGTATGATCTGAAGGGAACTCATCTGAACCAGCTACCACACTTCTACGGGAACCCAACTGAGGACCCAATTCACTTTATGAGGGAGTTCTACGCAATAGTTGAAGGTATACCACTGAATGGGCTTACAAAATGTCAACTCAGAAGAAGGATCTTCCCCAGATGCCTTAAGGACAAGGCAAAGAACTGGCTTATCTCACTACAACCAGGCAGTTTAACTACATGGGATGAGGTCTTCAGCAAGTTTATGCTCAGATACTTTCCATTGAAGAAGACATCCGACGTGAAGAGCCAGATCCAAAACTTCAACCAATTTGACGGAGAAACCTTCCATGAAGCATGGGAAAGATACAAGGATCTACTTGACAGATGCCCTATGCACTCTTATGCACTGTTTGACAAGGTCAACAACTTTTACAAGGGAATTGACTCTGTCAGCCAAGCACTCATCGATGGAGCATGTCAAGGAAATCTGCTAGATGCACCCCCAAGAAGGATTTGGGAAGTGTGCGAGAACCTTAGTCAGAAATTTATGCAGAAAGGAAGAAGGGTGGCTACTAAGGAGGTCAGAGTAATCGAGGAAACTCCTTGGAAACAGCAGGAGGATTAAACCTATAGAGATAAGGATGGGGAAGAAAGATGTTGTGGATGAAGGACCAGGGGAACCAACACAACTGGAAGAGGCACACTACGTGCAAGAATCAAGGAAATGGAGGCCGAGGAACCAACCGGTAAACAACTTTATCCCTTAACACCATCTCTTATCATACCGTACTGGACCTAGCTTAAACCCACCCGAACTACCACCTAGACCACCTACTATGGCACCTGTTCCCACACCCCCACCAAGGGCGTCACAAAACCTGCTCAAGCCATCCTCCATAGAAGATAAGATAGATACCATAATGAAGGAGATGGGAGACATCGGGAAATTTGTGAAGCAAAAGGGTGAATTTACCGCGAGGACCAATTCCTTTATCGCCAAGGCTGAGGATAACTTCAGGAGAACCGACAACACCTTGAGAGGAATGGAACTGAAGATTGGTCAAATCGCCAAAGAAGTAGGGGAACTGCAATAGAACAAGGACAAGTTGCCGGGTCACACCGAGAGAGCTATGATGATTGTTGAAGCTGTCGAGGTTACAGGTTTCAGGAGAGGAAACCGCACTGAATCTGGATAGAAGAACCTTGAAGGGACGCAAGGTAATAGCCTCAGATCTTCTCCTACAACATTCGGGTGTGGAAAAGATTCTCCTGCCGAAGAAGGGAGGGCAAAACCAGTTCTACTAAAGGGAAGACAGCCACAGAAACCCTGGATCTAGGAGCCAGCCCTAATATGAT
The DNA here is from genome assembly GCA_026545765.1 of Plantago major. Lineage (NCBI taxonomy): Eukaryota > Viridiplantae > Streptophyta > Magnoliopsida > Lamiales > Plantaginaceae > Plantago > Plantago major. The sequence goes on from CM048841.1 coordinate 57,798,040, forward strand.
GCCGCTCGCCGTCTACAAGAAACTTGGCTTAACATGAATGGTGGAAGCAAGGACCGGCATACTGGTTGTCGATGGCACTACTACAACTGCCTACAGCAAGGTACGCAATGTGATTACTCAGCTGGAGGGGCTCGATATTCTTGTGGACTACTGGATTGTGGACTGCGAAGACCCGGAAAATGACACCATGCTTCTGGGAAGACCTTTTATGGCCACCACCAACACCATTATCAACGTCACAAGAAGGGAGATTTCGATGAATATATCGAATCACCGGATAGTAATGGGAACTCCGAGTGAGACTTTGGAAGAAGCGAAGGCAGCAAGGATCATTTTCACCATAGACGACTGGTGGATGGACATTGAAGAAGAATTGGTAGTCCCTTTCGAAGATTTGCTAGCACCGATGGATCTATTCAAGACGTACTGGGAGATAGGAGAAGAATCAGTTGAAAGTACTCTTCCATCGATTCCCGACGAGCACTTTGGGTCGGACGACAAAAACTGGAGATGCGGATCTGCTGAAAGTGAAGGTGAAAGGAACTACCCGGAGGAAATCAACGACTAGTTAGAGTTTACTGTTTACATCGACAAAGATTCGGAGCTGGATGAGATCGAGGAAGAAGAAATGAAATGTTGGATAGAATATTCGAGCTACGCAACAAGGGAATGGATGGACAAGTGCTTCAACAGGATCGAGGGTTTAACCCTCGAAAAATAAGCCATCATGAAACCAGGGGTCGAGCTATAAGACCTAAAACAAGCGCTTCTTGGGAGGCAATCCAAGGTTACGTTTACTTTTACGCATTTTCTTTCGCATTTTCAATTTTTGTCTTTTTCTCATTTTCCGTGCCGAAATTATTTTTCGAAAACCTTTTTCAAAATCATCTTTGAAAATTTCTTATTTATTATGTTTGCTTTTTTAAAAAACGAAAAAACCAAAAAGATTCGAAAATACGGGATTCATCGCGAAAAGAGGGCAGTGAGGCAGCAGCTTCACTGCAGTCGCCAGTCGACCGCAGTGAGCTGCAAAATTTTCAATTTCTTCACATTTAGCACTTACCCATTGCATTCTTAGCTTATTCGTCCATCAACAACATCAAGTAAGTGATTTCTACTCTTGCTCATCTCAATTTCATCTTGATTATCAAGTTTAAATTCTTTAACTCTTTTCTTGCACTTTCTTCATACTTCTTTGGTGCCTTGCAATTACATGCTTCATTTGATTGATATGAGTGCTAATTGTTGATGAGATTACATGCTTACTAGTAGAGCTTAACTTGTTATCACTTGTCTTGGTAGAGATATGTCAATTTATTTGAGAAACTGAGAGTTTTTGTTCATGCCCACCAAGTGTTTGATGAAATGCCTCAATGAAACAAATTCCCTTAATGACTTCTTTCTCTTTCAATTAGATGCTCGTATGGTTTTTACTTGATGATCTATTGCTTAGGAAACATACTTGCTAAGCCATATGCTCTTAGGATGATCCTTCATATGCATTGTGCTCTCCAACTTGATACTGACACCTTCTGAAATTGAGTTTATGTGACTAGTTCTTGCATCGTTTAGGAGAAGCTATTGGTCTTGTTACAAGCTAAGTTTTAGAATGCATGATGTGCCAAACACTAGGTTTGGGGGAGAAGAAACCCCAATGGATTTGCATGTTAGCCTTAGAATTGATTTAGAACCAAACATGCTATTTCATACACTTTTTTGAACCTAGGTACCATGAGGAAGGCACAAGTGGGGGAGTCAAGCAAGAAGAGAGGAAGGCCCGGGAAGAGTGCTACTCGCCCTTCGCTCCCAAGCACGGTTGGAGGTGAACAAGAATCGAGGAGTAGCTCCCGAAAGAAACATCGAAATCAAATTCTCCTCAAGAGAGAATATTAACTGGATGCTCACGCCATTGCAAGCACAAGGATGGGGACCCTTTACTACTTGTCTCCATGGCTACAACCTCGACATAGTCAATGAGTTCTATGCGGAGTTCTTCCAACTGGAGGTGGACGACCTAGATGATGAGAACGAGCTGCCTCCTATCACCATCAGGGGAGTCGAATTCACATTCGGACCTCAGACTACCAACAAGTTCTATGAGATACCGGAGAAGGACAAGCGGCCGAATCTTGTGGAACCACCGCACTCCGACTTGAGCTACGAGGAAGTGAAAGATGAGATCCACCACATGCTTTTAAGGAGTAATTATGAAGAAGATGACATACAAAGGGAGATACCGAAGACAGCCCTCAACGACTATGCCAGGTTTTGGGTGCAATTTGTGCGCGCCAACATCCGACCAAGGAAATGAGAATTGGGAGTCGACGCAGAGGAGGCACTATTGGTCTACTCAATAATGGCAAGACACTACGTTGACATTGAACGGATCGTCATGGAAGAAATGCTTTTTCTTAAAGGAAACCACATGAGACAAAAAAACCATTTCCAGGTTTAATAACAAGAATTTGCAAGGAGCAATGAGTGGAGATGAAAGGCGCAGGAAACATGGCTCTTACCGAACCGTTCACTATAAGGAGGGTTGAAATTTTGTTCACCACACACCGGGAAGCGGTTCGGGAAGCAAGGGAAAGGAGGGACGAGCAACAAGGAGCTTTTAATCTAGGCCAGATGCAAGCTTTCTTGGACCAATGCCATGCCAACCAGCAGGAAGAGATAAGGCAGAGGGAGGAGATGTACGCTAACTGCCAAAGAAGGGAGTGGAATTCGTACCTGAGTTGTCTTCAAGCTCAGTAGGAAACGGCCTTCTTGGAAGCGTGTTATCCAAACTACCCTCAGCATAACTATCCACCTTGCTACCCGCAGCCACCGTTCCATCCGCCACCTGGCACAGGACCGAGCCATTACTATGGAAGTCAGGATGATTTCTTCACTCCACCAGCGGATGATCCTCCATCCAAACGCATACACTTAGAGGGGAGTATCTTTTCTTTTTTCTCTTTACTTTCCTAGTTTTCCTATCTGCTCTTAGCTAGGTTTGTGGGAGGAATTTGATTGCTACTTGCTAAATTACTCGGTCTATAATAAATTTTAAATACTCGCACTTAATAACTTGTAGTTTACTTTCTTTTTTAGTATTAGTTCTATTTTCATCTGTTACATCTAAGGTCTTTTACTTGCAGAAAAATGTTTTGATCCGTGGGAGAGTACCGAGTATGAGCCACATGACTAGGATGAGGGGCGGTGGATTTTTTTTCCTGCTTTGCTGCTTGCTGAATATATGATCTGACCGAATTCGACCCATGCTACTTTGATGAGTGAATTTACTTGCTACTCTAATTGAAGTCATGTGTGCACCCATGTGATCACTGCTACCCTTGAGTCTTTATTTGTTAGCAGCATGAATATGATTAGTGGTACTCACCTTTCTGTACCTTTCACTAACCCCGCTGAAAACCTTTTTGAGCCCTTATGAAACTCCACCATATATCCTATAGTTGCTTTACTAAAGCGGTGACAGCAACCTACCACCAAGCTTGAACGAAGGAACGAAGCAACGAGTCCCAAAGAATGGAGGAGAATCATGTTTTGATCATGATCGAGAATTGGTTTGGGGGAAAGAAGAGAAGAAAACCCTGACCCCAGTTCGAGAAATTGGTTTGGGGGAGAAGTGGAAGATGATCATCATCGAAAGGTAACCTTGTTGGCTCCACTGTTTATTTCCGGTGCTAAAAATCACTAGCTCTTGCTAAAGAAAAAAATAGAAAAGAAAGTACCGAAAAAAGCAAAGGTACAAAAGTCTCGGAGTGGATCTATGGTCCTTGTGACCACCATTTTCGTTTTGGGCATGTTACAGATACTACCCACATACCGGCGTGGCCCTATAAGCTACATGTCCGTGAGGGTTGATGGCATGTATACCAAAGCAGCACGCACAAAAGTGCAGAATTCGGTAAAACAGACACTACCAAAAAATGGAGAGACTAAAAGAGTCCAATGATGGCCAACCAAAAGCATACGAGTTAGTAAAATATCTGCAAAAAATAGTATGCCAAAAGAAAAAAAACAGAGAGAAAAATAAAGGAGCAAGTAGTCTATGTGTGAAGCAACCGATGGAGAAGCTACGATGATAGAAGAGAAGTTGAAGATTTATCATTACGAGAAGCCGAAGTCGAAGGAAGGAGCTCGGTGTCCGAAAGGATAAGTCCCTCTGAAGTGCCCTTTATTCTACCTTGTTATCTTTTAATGATACTTGGCCTTTCTCTCCTCTATATTATCCTACCTGATTTACTTACCAAGCCAACCTAAGTACTACTTTGATTTATGCCTCGACTTTTGGGAGCAGGATTGCATAACATTACTGCGAGGTAATGATTTTGAAGTACACCTATAAGGACATTAGGTTACACTTGTAACCGCTGGCTGTAGTGAGTGATGTTTACTTGTTACATGTTTGCTGTGGAGTCATGAAGTTGGAGCAGAAACTAAGCGAGTCAGTAGATTTGGAACCTTGAAACTGGCTACTTGTCTATGTGGTGGTTTATTCTTGCTGCTCATTTCATGGTCACTTCTTAATTATCGTTTTTGCCTTGCTCAAGGATGAGCAAGAAACTGGTTTGGGGGTGTAATGTGACAATGAAATGTGCGATATAGCATACTTTTAGACCCTTGTTTTTTGCCCTAGATGAAATATTTGTATTGTTTTATGGTCAATTACCAACTTTGCGTGTTTTATGTAGGTCATGATTGCGGTTTTGAGGATTTGCACGATTTCAGGCACCAAAACGGCATAATTGTGCCAAATCGGGACAAGCAAGCAAATACGCCGGATCGACCATTGGACGGAGTTGAAGGAGTCAAAACTTGTCATGCGACCAACCAATGCGAAGATAATTGAAGGAGGAACAACTTTGTAGAAGATCACTTTTCGAGGAAACGAAGTTACGAAGTCCAAAATTGAAGAACAAAGAAAACATATTCGAATCTGCAGCAATCGAAGATGGCAGCCACTAGGGGACCGCAGTTCCACAGGCGACCGCAATGAACCTGTTGGATTCTACTGGGCTGCTCTGTTGGCCTGTGAGGCTGAGGTCCGCCTTCTTAAACCTTCCTTATTGAAGAATGGCAGTTTGGAGGTCGAAATTTCACCTATAAATAAGACCTCAGGGGTCTCAGATTACACAAAGCTCACAACGCAGCTCTCCTTGAGAGAGAACCAGTCCTCGGGGAAGTGAAACCCCGACCCGCTGGTCGTTAGGAACCTAGAAGGAGGAAACCTGATGAGGCGTTTTTAGGACACCTCACCGGGTTCTTTTTACCTTGTTTTTACTAACTTTTGGTTTAGTTTTTCCTTTATTTGTATATATTTTGTGTTTTGTTTGTGTTTCTTGTGTTTTCACCTTGATTCCAGTTTTTAGGTACTTTTCATGAAGAAAAGGAGTCAAATTGATGCATTTGGATGCACTTTAGCGGAGATCACAAGCTCCAAGACTGCAAATAGGTGCTACGAAGGTTCCCAGAATGCCAAACGGGTCAAGGATGGAAGTTTGAGTCAATATTGAGCCAGAGGAAGAGCGGGGCGATTACCCCGGCATCTGGACGCAGCCATAGAGGGCTGCATTCTAGAGCCGGAGTGGGCGATCGACCGCTCCGATCTGTTCCACAGATTTGGCGTTACTTTTCTGATTTTAGCATTTTAAACTCCAGATTTGTAATTTCAAACATCACTTTTTCATTTCACAACAAGTTTAGGGAGATTTTGAGAGGTCTAGGGTTCCAAGAATCATCCATCTGATTAAAGTTGGAGTCTTGGTTAACCATTTAGCTGAAGATTTCTTCCTGTAAGCAGTACTATTTCACCATTGTTATCCATTGGAGCTTAGATATTCAAAGTTATTCGGTAATTCTATATCATTTCTCTTTGATTACTTCTTGTGTATGTTTATGTCTATGTTTATCATATTTCTTGCCTGTGACAACATGAATATGAGTAGCTGAACAACACCCATGGGTTGGTGGTAAATTCTTGAGCATGCTAATATAGGTTTCTGGATGACAACTGTTGTTTGTCTGATTGATTACTTGCAAGTCATTTGATTAGTTCAAATCTTAACAATCGTTTTCTCATACCCAAAATCCACAAGAGGGATTCGCACCCTCAAGGTTAACAACGATTTACGCCCAATGCTTTCGACTACAAACGTCGACTAGTAGAATTGATCTCTACTACGTTGATTAAACGTTTTCACTTTCAAAACGTCGAGTAATCCAATGCATCCTTACTAGCTAGCTCTTGATGAAACCACCATCCCATGTCTCCTTTAATTGATAACAAACCCGTGTTTGCTGTTTGATCTTTGTGTGATTTGCGAAAGAAAAGAATTGGAAGTCGTAAGACGCAATTCTAGACAAACTAGTACTTTAAAACACCGACAAGCTTTGTTAAGTCCTTCGAGAACGACACTCGAGGTAACTTATCTACTCACTACTTGCTTTTCTAGTGATCCTTGATATTGCTCTTGGCTTTATAATTTAAGGACTTGATTTGACTCATCAAGTTTTTGGCGCCGCTGCTGGGGACTTAACTCCTTAGTTTGTGTTTTAAAGATTAGTTTACTCTGTTTTCTTATGTTTTCTGTTTGTGTAGAATCTTGGTTTCATACCTTTCTCTTCTCTCATTGCAGGTAGTTTATGCGAGGTACAAGGAACTCGAATCTTCCCTTCAAGCCTTTTGTTGACGATATTGAAAGGCATCGGAGGAGGTTGAGGTTTAGTCTCGCTAGTGCGCAAGTGAGTGAGGGAATTGAAGAATCTGGTTCGGAGTCTGATATAGAGGACTCTATTCTACAAGTGGATATGGGTGATATACCAAATACTAATGGTGCTGGTAGTGGTGGTGGTGGTGCTCGTGTTGTTCCTAGGAACACGATCCACAACATTTTCAAGGCTCATGTTGGAGCCCATAGGTCGTGCAACGTTCTGTCAGAAGCAGCCTGGAAGTATGAGCTGAAGCCGTACCTTCTTCAGTACCTTCCCAAATTCTATGGGATGGAAAATGAGGATGTGATGGGTTTCACTTGAGGATGAAGATATTCCCCATGTGCTTAGCGGACCGAGCTAAGGCATGGTTGAATATGCTACCGGAGGTGTCTTTGACTACATGGGACGAGATTTGTGAGGCCTTCACGGATCGGTACTTCCCTCAATCGAAGACTACTTCTTTGAAGGCACATATCATGGGGTTCAGCAACTCCACGATGAGACATTTTATGAGGCTTGGGAGAGGTTCAAGATGCTCCAAGCGAAGTGTCCTCATCACCGCCTAAATCTTGCGGATCTAACGCAATACTTCTATGATGGGCTGAACGAGAGTCAACAATCATATATTGACGTAGCTAGTGGTGGAGGCATCATGGATCGTACACCAGAGGAGTTAAACGATTTGTTCATCAAGTGTGCTAAGAATTCGTAGCACAAGAGTGTGCGGGGGAGAAGCGGGGGTCTTAGGAGTGAGGTGAAGGCCACCTTTGATGATTCTAGCAGTCGAATAGAAGAGCTAGAAAGGGAGTTAAGACAAGTGAAGTTGTTGGCAGTTACTGGTCAAAATCCGCATGCTAAGGAGAAGTTTGGGATTTGCAACAACTACGGGCACGGGGCAAATCAATGTAGGGCCGACTTCTCGGTCAAGGAGGTGTCCGAAATTGCTACTCCAGCGGAAGGAGAAGAGGTGTGTTGGGTGCAAGGAGCCAACGGGGGGGGGGGGGGGGTATTTCACAAGGTATAGACCGAGGATGTTGGGTTTGGTGGAAAGGGACCGGTTCATAGGTTCGCTCCTAATCAAATCTACCCTAACGTGGATCGGTCAAAGCTGAGCTACTCGAACGACAATTGTGAGAATCTTACTCCTAATGAAGAGGAGAATTGAGGAGTTCATGGAGAATTCGCAGAGGTTTATCTACCGGGCTCAAAGGCACCAGGAGAAGACGGATGGGAGGTTGTCAGTTCTAGAAGGGAACAACAAGGATATCAAGAGTTGCATGATAGAAGTCACATTCGAGAGAAGGGGAGGTTGCCCGAAGCAACTGAAAATGCTATGGCAATCACTGTTGTCACTGAGGTACCGGTGGAAATCACGGTATCCAAGGATAGAGCAAAGGTTGAGGTCCCGAAATCGCAAGTGGAGGAATGTGAGGCAATCAGCCACCACGACTCTCCTCCCAAGGAGATTGAGGTACATTTGGCTTCCGATAATTTAATTCCTTGTAATGTAGTCCCGGTGGAACCGGTGAATATGAATGATGTTATTGTTGAAGCTATTCTTGTTCATAAACATGATTGTGGTGTTAAGGTTGTGAGTAGTGAAGGGAATGTAGACCCCGTTGTGAGTGATACCCGTGTTGAGGAGGTGCATGTGGCACAATGGGTAGTGAAATCACCACCGGGGGAGATGATTAGGAAGAAGGGCTCCAAAACGACCAATTCTAGTGGCTTTAATGTCAAGGTCGATTTTGGGAGCTTGGAAGGAGTGTCGGGGATGTTGGATACCGGGGCTGGTGTCAATGTCATGCCGTACGAAATGTACGAGGCAAGTAGAGTAAGGGGGCTGAAGGAGAAGAAGCTCATGGTGAGAATGGCGGATGGCTAAGTACGGAGACCACTTGATGTTGTAGAAGATGTGGAAATCCGGTTGGGAAATGATTTCGTGATAACCGACTTCTTTGTGTTGGGGCCGGTTAGGAAGGGGTTGAAAGTGGGAGATGGAATGGTGATGTTGGGGAGACCGATCATTGAGATGCTTGATCTCACGATCACTATGCACCATCGTCGAGCCACTTATGAGGTGAGGGGTGTGCGACGGGAGTTGCAAGCCTACACCCCCCACCTAACACATTTTGTCCTAGTGAAAATCCTCTCGTTGGATTTGTAGGACCTGTTTATGTGTTCTAGTGCGCAGGTACTAGGTACAGGAAGGCTTAAGAAGAAGAAGAAGCCTGGTATCAAACTGGAGATACGTGACCTCCGTAAAGAAGTCAAGCTATTGACTATAAAGAAGCGCTATCCGGGAGGTAACCCGGAGTGATTCGATCCATCTCTCTCATTTGCATTTCATATAGTTGCATTAGCATATTTTTCTTCTTTTCAAAAATCCAAAAAATATTTAAATCCATCTTAGTTTGCATTATTAGAATAAATTGCATTCACGTTTAATTTTTCTGTTATTTCCCTTTATTTTAAAAAAAAAAACGGAGCTGACCGTGTGCTTGTCTGCACGCGGCGACAGAAAACTTTCTGTCACTGCGTGCAGACGAGCGGGTGATCGCCCGCTCCGGACCGGGTGATCGCCCGCTCCGCAGAAACAGAGATAAAGATGCTGCGTAATGCAGCAGCTCTCTCACTTCTCCTCACTTTCCGTTCTTCTTCACACGACCGCCCCACTTCCCAATTTCTTCCAACTCTCTCATTTCTTCACCAAATCTCTTGTTCTTTGGCTCTTTTCGAAGCACTCATCATCTAGAACAACATTCTTGCATCATTTGATCCGATCCATTCCGAAATCAAGGTAATTGGCTAACCCTTCTTGCTACTTTTTGGGAATTTTACATTCGAATGGTTTTTGGATTATGAATGGTTGTGAGTATGCAATTTGTGACTTGTTGAATATAATTCTAGTATTGATTGTTGATTTGTATCTTGATTATGACTTTCAATCAAAATTACTTGTAGTTCTTTATATCTCCATATGCTACTTTGCTCAATAGTGACTTGAATTGGTAATGTTATCTTTGGCGTAGTATTTTGGCATAGCCATTTGCTTTCGGTTAAGATTTCGAATTCATTGAGTATTGTTGTTCTTGCAGGCACTATGGTTGAAATTGTCTATGTGATAGGATAAGGCGCATAACCTTGTGAGTTAAGCTTCTAAGTCGAGTCTTGGTTGCATTTTTTCGATAAAAGTGAGCTAACATCTATTTATGTAGGTACCATGGCACCCAAGACTAGACCGGCCAAGAGAACCAGAGGGGAATCATCGAAGAGCAATGCGATAGTGAGGATTGACCCCCCTCCCATAGTGGATTATGGTGTCCCCACCATTTCTCGGAGGAGCCTAGAGTACAAGTCCACCCATTCCGGCAGAGCCTATGCTGTTGATCGAGGAGTGGACCTGATGATGCTCTCTCGTGAGGAAGATCGAATCATGGAACCACTGAAGACTATGTTTGAGAGTCGAGGGTGGCTCAGGCTAGCTAGGGAACCGGATACATGGGATATGCAGTTAGTGTTCGACTTCTTTACCAATTATGATGATAGGAAGTGCGAGGATGATCTTACCGAGTGGGTACCAATCAGGAATGAGTATGTCGAGTTTACTCCCCGTTCGATCAACCGGTACTACGGAGTGCCTGAACTTGATGCCAAAGATGATGTCTATGTGCAAAAAAAGACAACTGAATTGGCAATTCCGAAGGAGATCGCAGACATCTTTTGCCATGAGTACTATAGGTACCCCCAGGAGCCCCCTCGGTCGATTGAGCACAGGTTCCTCAACCTCCAGACCCGTATCATCCACGCCTGGCTTGTCACTTCCATCTGCCCCACGGGGAATGCCCATTACATTCGCTATGATTCAGCCCGACTCCTTGCCGCTTTTGTGCAAGGAGAACCCATTAATCTGGGCCAGCTCATTATCATTCAGTTCAAGCATTACCATGGGAACTTGAAGACTAGGTTTGAATTCCCTTGTCTTATCACTTCACTTTGTAGGAGAGCCGGGATTGTAGTCAATGCGACACTCCAACCACGTGCAATTATGAAGGTTGGGTCTGTCAAGACTATGATGAACAAGTTCAACACTGAGTTCAGTGATATCAAGTATGAGGTGGAGCGTGAGGAGAGATGTCAGGCAAAGTTGGCAGGAAGAAGCATCCCGAAGACTCAAGAGGAGACATACGAAGCTCAACCCGATGCAGAGGAAGAGCAGGAGGAGCCACAACAGCCCATCTCACCGCAGCATGGATATCAGGGAGCCTTTGACTTCCAGCAGTTCAACGACTACTTCCAGCAGTTCAACGACTACTTCCAGCCGCACTATGCTAGGCTGGACACAGAGTACGGGCACATTTCGGGAGTCCAGGAGCAGATAATGCGCCTCGGTGACATTATGAGGCACGATCCGATCGGTGACTTCTGTTGCTAGGGATGAGACGAGGGGATACATGGCAGAGCACTCGAGCTTTTGTCAGGAGTGGAGCTCGCAAAGAGAGGAGTGGAACACTCAGTATAGGCAGATGCAGGATTGGGCATCACAGGGATGGGGATTTCTCCACCCACATGCTGAACCATTTGGGTCCGATGCCCCGCAGCAGTGATGCTGCATTGAGTGACATTGGGTACATTTTTCACCTTTTCTTCTTTCTAGTCTATTCGCTGGAGGACCAGCTCTAGTCTAGGTTTGGGGAGGGAGAGTTTAAATATAACGTATTTGATCTTGTGGCCTGTACTATTCTATCTGATTGTTGTATGACTGTTGTACTTTGACCTTTTCTATTTCTTATTTGGTGGATTGTGGCCGGTGTGCCTTTAGTTTAACTTGTGTAGTTTTTTTATCGCTTTCTTAGTGGTGGTCGGTGAGCCACAGAGGTTGCATGTTATTACTTGTGGCTGGTGTGCCTTACTTGGTTTTTTAGTGTCTTTTTGGCCTACCTTTTTTGGCCTAGTTTTAAATGTTTTGTGAGTCTTGAGTTGAACTACCTGGTTAAACGTCCTTTGTTTGTGACAAACTCTTTTGATGCTTAAGTTTTGGGTATATACTGATGAGTAGTGGTTGTTGAGTTTTAAATTTTTCAAGCTCGTTTACCTTGTAAATAAAAAGTTTGTTTAGCTTTGTTGTCCAAAAACCTGTGAGGAGCCTTGTTTGAGCCGATGAAAATTTATTATACCGGTAACAATGGTTTTGTGTGACTCCTGGGATGTGCAAATTATTTTTAAAGTTTTTTGCGCCATTTCATACTTATGCGAGTTCTGATTAGATGGGAATGACAAACCATTTTTGAAATTAACCTAAATCCTTCCGTCGGTGCAGTCCTAAAGAATAATGAACTATACTACTAAGAAGAACACTCTAAGTCATATTTTGTACTTTTGATACCCTTCGAAACCCGTTCTAAAGAACAGGTTTGGGGAGGGGATTTCTATTTTCTATGACTGATTGAGAGATGTGTAGTTCTGACTTCTGTTCCCAAGAAATTAATTTTTAAATAAGGCTCGGGGTGTATCTATGGTCTTAATTGATCACCGAGGTCGTGTTCGTGTTCAAATACTACCATATACCGGCGTGGCCTTTTATCAGCCATATGACCGTGAAGGTTGATGACACGTAGCTAACTGACACGCACAGAAGTGCACACCTTCGGTAAAATGGACACCAGCAAAATTGAAGCCAAAAGATTCCAATGTGGACAAATAAGCACACGAGTTACTCAAACCCCAAGTTGTGAGTCGTGTGGAATTCCTTGTCTACATGAGCAAAAGCTTTGGACGGGAGCCACACGCAGAATAAGTCCTTGCTGATAACGAGGGTCACACACCAGTGATTTTATCCGCAGACTTACAACAATTTCGAGTAACTCTAAAAAATAAGTGTGCAAAGCTTTAGGAAATTGGAAAGCGAAAAGGGAACAGTAGTCAGAGTAGCATGTCTTTATTTTTAGTCTTTTGAACTAAAGTCCCTTTGGACTCATTAAAAATAACGCATTGCATAATAGATTTTTGGCAACTTGTGGTGAAAATCGCCTTCCCAGCTTTACTTTTGAGTGTTGACCATGCTGGACTTGTCCAGGAGAGTTAGACTTAAGTTTTATTTGCTTTGGAAACGAACTAGTTGGATTTTTGCTTGATTTTTCCACTAACTTTGGTAAAAACTCAAACCCTTTGCATCTTTAGAGTTTGTCTCTTACAAATGTAGATTTTGTACTTGGTTGTTTGACTCGTTGCTTGTCTTAGTTGGTTTAGAGTCCAGTCTCCTTTTTAGGTTTGTTGTTTGCTCGAGGACGAGCAAAGGTTCGGTTTGGGGAGTTTTGATGAGGCGTTTTTAGGACACCTCATCGGGTTCTTTTTACCTTGTTTTTACTAACTTTTAGTTTAGTTTGTCCTTTATTTGTATATATTTTGTGTTTTGTTTGTGTTTCTTGTGTTTCCACCTTGATTCCAGGGTTTAGGTACTTTTCATGAAGAAAAGGAGTCAAATTGATGCATTTGGATGCACTTTATCGGAGATCACAAGCTCCAAGACTCCAAATAGGTGCCACGAAGGTTCCCAGAATGACTAATGGGCCAAGGATGGAAGTTTGAGTCGAGATCGAGCCCGAGGAAGAGTGGGGCGATCGCCCCAGCGTCTGGACGTAGCCACAGAGGGCTGCGTTCCAAAGCCGGAGCGGGCGATCGATCGCCCGCTCCGATCTGTTCCACAGATTTGGCGTTACTTTTCTAATTTTGGCATTTTAAACTCCAGATTTGTAATTTCAAACATCACCTTTTCATTTCACAACAAGTTTAGGGAGATTTTGAGAGGTCTAAGGTTCCAAGAATCATCCATCTGATTAAAGTTGGAGTCTTGGTTATCCATTTAGCTGAAGATTTCTTCCTGTAAGCAGTACTATTTCACCATTGTTATCCATTGGAGCTCAGATATTCAAAGTTATTCGGTAATTCTGTATCGTTTCTCTTTGATTACTTCTTGTGTATGTTTATGTCTATGTTTATCATATTTCTTGCCTGTGACAACAGGAATATGAGTAGCTAAATACACCCATGGGTTGGTGGTGAATTCTTGAGCATGCTCGTATAGGTTTCTGGATGAAAACTATTATTTGTCTGATTGATTACTTGCGAATCCTTTGATTAGTTCAAAGTCTTAACAATCTTTTTCTCATACCCAAAATCCACAAGAGGGATTCGCACCCTCAAGGTTAACAGCGATTTACGCCCAACGCTTTCGACTACAAACGTCGACTTGTAGAATTGACGACTCTACTACGTTAATTAAACGTTTTCACTTTCAAATCGTCGAGTAATCCAATGCTTCCTTACTAGCTAGCTCTTGATGAAACGACCATCCCATGTCTCCTTTAATTGATAACAAACCCGTGATTGCTGTTTGATCTTTGTGTGATTTGTGAAAGAAAAGAATTGGAAGTCGTAAGATGCAATTCTAGACAAACTAGTACTTTAAAACACCGACAAGCTTAGCTAAGTCCTTCGAGAATGACATCGGGCCAACTTATCAACTCACTACGTGCTTTTCTAGTGATCCTTTATATTGTTCTTGGCTTTATAAATTAAGGACTTGATTTGACGCATCAAAACCCTAGAAGAAGTAGGACGAAGACGTCAAGAACATCAGAGACTAAGCTTCTTCTTCCTTTCTTCTTAGATTTCGATTATTGTTTTTTGCTACTATGAGTAGCTAATTTCCTTTTGTAAGGGCGAACCGCTGTAACTCTACTTTTGCTACTTCTTTACATACCAGGATATGTTAATGGAATAGTTATTTGACATAAATCGTGGTTATACAACTCTATACATACTTCGTGGTGTGAAGTTCTGCTGAGTGACACAGTAGTTTCATTGAACTGAGTAGGGGTACTCGTACCGACTGCGCCTTAAGCACCATAGTATTACCCCCTATTGTCGTTAGAGGTAACTGCGTAGGATTTTAACTTGGAAGTTGGGAGTAGCATAGCAGAGGGAGGTTGAGGAACCTTTATGCTTGTCAACTATTGATTTACAACCAAAGCAATTTAGGATTTACTGCGAATTGATTATTCTGTCTGAGATTAGAACTATTTACTTTTCTGCATTCAATTTCAAACGTTATTTGCTTGTTCCTATGCTAAGTGTCCGTGGAGAACGACATCCCGAGTCAACTTTCCGCTATAAACTGTGGATTTGAGGACTTTCGACTTATAAATTTAATCTTGATTGTATTTGGAGATTATAGGTTCTCCAATGGAAAACGAGATCGCTGAGTGCACATCATATGTCAAGCTTTTTGCTGTGATAACTGGGGTGCCAAAGTCCTCCGGAGGCGGTGGGTCTATCCTCACCACTACGTTACTCCTAGAGGATTCTCCTCTGGTTCTCTTAGCTGGTCGTGTCTTTGGTGCCATGGTACCTACATAAATAGGTGTTAGCTCACTTCTTATCGTAAAAACTCAACCAAGACTCGACTTAGAAGCTCAACTCACAAAATTATGCGCCTTATCCTATCACATAAGCAATTTTAACCATAGTGCGCGCAAGATCAACAAAGCTCAAAGAATGTGAAATCTAAACCGAAAGCAAATGGCTATGCCAAAATACTACGCCAAAGATACCATGTAAGTTAAAGAAACTGTTGAGCAAAGTAGCAAATGTGGGTATTAAGAACTACTAGCAATTTTTTGATTGTAAATCATAAATAAGATACAAATCATCAATCAAGACTAGAATTACACTCCACAAGTCACAATGTGCCTACATACGAGCATTCAAAGTCCAAAACCATTTGAATGTAAAAAAACCCAAAAAGGAAGAAGAAGGGTTGGCCAATTACCTCAATTTTGGAATGGATCGGATGAATGGATGCAAGAATGTTGTTCTAGATGATGAGTGCTTCGAAAAGAGCTAAAGAACACGAGATTTGGTGGAGAAATGAGAAAGTTGGAAGAATTTGGGTGGGGGCAATCGCACAATCTGAAAATGGGATGGGAAGAAGTGGAGCTGCTGCACTTTTACTATGCCGGACCGAGCGATCGCCCACCTCTCTGCACGCAGTGGCAGAGAGTTTTCTGCCACCGCGTGCAGAGACGCACGCGGTCACCTCCATTTTTTTAAAAAAATAATTTAAGAAGAAAATAACAGAAGATTAAACGTGAATGCAATTTATATGAATAATGCAAACTAAGATGAATTTAAAGATTTTTTTGGATTTTTGAGAAAAGAAGAAAAATATGCTTATGTAACTATATGCAATGCAAATGAGAGAAATGGTCGAATCACTCTGGGTTGCCTCCCGGATAGCGCTTCTTTATAGTCAATAGCTTGACTCTTCACGGAGTTCACGTGTCGCCAGTTTTGATATCAGGCTTCTTCTCCTTAAGCCTTCCTTACCTAGTACCTGCGCACTAGAACACAGATAAACAGGCCCTACAAATCCTACGAGAGGATTTTCACAACGACAAAATGTGTTAGGTGGAGTGTTGGCTTGCAACTCCCGTTGCACACCCCTTACCTCATAAGTGGCTCGTCGGTGGCGCATATTGATCGTGAGATCAAGCGTCTCAATGAACGGTCTCCCCAACAGCACCATTCCATCTCCCACTTTCAACCCCTTCCTAACCGGCCCCAAAACATAGAATTCGGTTATCACAGAATCATTTCCCAACCGGATTTCCACATCTTCTACAACACCAAGTGGTCTCCATATTGAGCCATCCGCCATTCTCACCATGAGCTTTTTCTCCTTCAGCCCCCTCACTCTACTCGCCTCGTACATTTTGTATGGCATGACATTAACACCAGCCCCGGTGTCCAACATCCCCCACACTCCTTCCAATCTCCCAAAACCGACCTTGACATTAAAGCCACTATAATTGGTCGTTTTGGAGCCCATCTTCCTAATCACCTCCCCCGGTGGTGATTTCTCTACCCATTGTACCACATGCACCTCCTCAACACGGGTATCACCCACAACGGGGTCTACAACCCCTTCACTATTTCCAACCTCAACACCACAATCATGTTTATCAACAAGAATAGCATCAACAATAACATCATTCCTACTCACCGGTTCCACCGGGACTACATTACAAGGAATTAAATCATTAGAAATCATACGTACCTCAATCTCCTTCGGAGGAGAGTCGTGGTGACTGAATGCCCCACATTCCTCCACTTGTGATTTGAGAACTTCGACCCTTGCTCTATCCTTGGATACGTGATTTCCACTGATACCTCAGTGACAACAGTGATTGCCATAGCATTTTCGGTTGCTCCGGGCAACCTCCCCTTCTCTCGGATGAGACTCCTATCAAGCAACTCTTGAAGTTACCTCTTGATATCCTTGTTGTCCCCTTCCAAAACCGACAACCTCCCATCCATCTTCTCCTGGTGCCTTTGAGCCCGATCAATAAACCTCTGCGACCTATCCATGAACTCCTCAATTCTTGACTTTCTAGTCTAGGTGGAATCCTTGGGCTTCTCCTCTTCCTTAGTAGTAGGATTTGCACAATGGTTGTTCGAGTAGCTCAGCTTTGACCGATCTACATTGGGGTAGATTTGGTTAGGAGCCAACCTATGAACTGGTCCCTTTCCTCCAAAACTAACATCCCTCTGTATATACCTTGGGAAATATCCCCCGTTAGCTCCTTGCACCCAACACACTTCTTTTCCTTCCGCTGGAGTAGCAATCTCAGACACCTCCTTGACCGAGAAGTCGGCCCTACATTGATTTACCCCGTGTCTGTAGTTGTTGCAAATTCCACACTTCTCCTGAGTATGCGGATTCTGACCACTCACCACCAACAACTTCACTTGCCTCAACTCCATTTCTAGCTCTTCTATACGGCTGCTAGAATCATCAAAGGTGGCCTTCACCTCACTCCTAAGACCCCTGCTTCTCCCCCGCACACACTTGTGCTGCGAATTCTTTGCACACTTGATGAACAGATCGTTCAGCTCCTTCGGTGTACAATCCATGATGCTTACACCACTAGCTACGTCAACATAAGATTGTTGACTCTCGTTCAGTCCATCATAAAAGTATTGCGTCAGATTCGCAAGACTTAGGCGGTGATGAGGACACTTCGCTTGGAGCATCTTGACCCTCTCCCAAGCCTCGTAGGATGTCTCATCGTGGAGTTGCTGGAACCTCGTGATCTGTACCTTCAAAGTGGTGGTCTTCGACTAAGGATAGTAGCGATTCATGAAGGCCTCACAAATCTCATCCCAAGTAGTCATTGAGACTTCGGGAAGCATATTCAACCATCCCTTAGCTCTGTCCACTAGGCACATGGGGAATATCTTCATCCTCAAATCATCATCCTCCACCCCTGTAGTATGCATCCACGCTATGAACATCTCCAACTCCTTCAAGAAGCCCATAACATCTTCATTTTCCATCCCATAGAATTTGGGAAGGTGTTGAAGATGATACGGCTTCAGCTCATAATTCCAGGCCGCTTCTGACAGAACGATGCACGACCTATGGGCTACAATATGAGCCTTGAATATGTTGTGGATCGTGTTTCGAGGAACTACAAGAGCTTCACCAGCACCACCACCACCAGCATTCGGTGTATCACCCTCACTCACTTGCATACCAGCAAGACTAAACCTCAACCTCCTCCGATGCCTTTCGATGTTGTCAACAAAAGGCTCCACGGGAAGATTCAAGTTCCTTCTCCCTTGCATAAACTACCTGCGATCAGAAAGAAGAAAGGTATGAAACCAAATTCTCCACAAACTGAAAACACACAGAAAATCAAGTAAACTAATCTTTAAAACACAAACTGAGGAGTTAAGTCCCCGGAAGCGGCGCAAAAAACTTGTTGCGTCAAATCAAGTCATTAATTTATATAGACAAGGGCAATATCAAGGATCACTAGAAAAAGCACGTAGTGAGTTGATAAGTTGCCCCGAGTGTCGTTCTCGAAGGACTTAACTAGGCTTATCGATGTTTTAAAGAAGTAGTTTATCTAGGATTGCGTCTTAGGACTTCCAATTCTTTTCTTTCGCAAATCACACAATTTGGTAAACAACAAACATGAGTTTGTTATCAATTAAAGGAGACATGGGGTGGTGGTTTCATCAAGAGCTAGCTAGAAAAAGGATGCAATGGATTACATGACTTTTGAAAGTGAAAATGTTTAATCCACGTAGTAGAGACGTCAATTCTACTAGTCGACGTTTGTAGTCGAAAGTGTTGGGCGTAAATCATTGTTAACCTTGAGGGTGCGAATCCCTCTTGTGGATTTTGGGTATAAGAAAACGAATGCTAAGACTTTGAAATAATCAAATGATTCGCAAGAATTCAATCAAACAAAGAACAGTGTTTTCATCCAAAGACCTATACTAGCATGCTCAAGATTTCACCACCAACCCATGGGTGTTGTTTAGCTACTCATATTCATGTTGTCACAAGCAAGAAATATGATGAACATAAGCATAAACATACACAAGAATGTAAACAAAGGGAAACGATACAAAATTACTGAATGACTTTGAATAACGAAGCCCCAATGGATAATAATGGTGAAAGTACCGGTTTACAGGAAGAATTCTTTAGCGAAATGGTTAACCAAGACTCCAACTTCAATCAGACGGATGATTCTAGGAACCCTAGACCTCTCAAACTCTCCCAAAAATGTTGTGTGAAATGAAAAAGTGATACCAAAATCAGAAAAGTAACGCCAATTCTGTGGAACTGATCGGGGCAGGCGATAGCCTGCTTCGACTCTGGAATGCAGCCCTCTGTGGCCGCGTCCAGAGCTCCGGGCGATCGCTCTGCTTCCTTCGAGCTCGATTTTTGCCTTATTTGTCCATCCTTGACCCGTTTGGCATTCCGGGAACCTTCATGGCACCTATTTGGAGTCTTAGAGCTTGTGATCTCCTACAAAGTGCATCCAAATGCATCATTTTGACTCCTTTTCTTCATGAAAAGTACCTAAAACCTGGAAACACAAACAAAATACAAAATATATACAAATAAAGGATAAACTAAACTAAAAGTTAGTGAAAACAAGGTAAAAAGAACCTGATGAGGTGTCCTAAAAATGCCTCATCAAGGACACTTAGAACTTTCGTGCTACTTAGAATTCAAGAGCTTTAGTCGCAACAGTAAGCTAGAGAATAAGTAGGTTGAAGGCTTGTTTTCTTGAGTATGAGTTATGTTCAGTGAAGTTCAAGGTGTGTCTTCAAGCATTCGAAGTGGTGATATTTATAGTTGATTTTCAAGCCGTTTGAATAGTATCTGTTAGGCTTCTTTGAAATTCAAACTATTGATATCTGAAAATAGTACTGCAGTGAGCTTTGTCTCTTTTCATAGATTTTATCTTTTGTTCAGACATCTCTATCTGCGTAATTAATGCACTGTACTATTTTTGTCCTGTAGTCTCAACGGATAAGTGCAAGGTATCTAAGCCTTGACACACTCCTTTCTTAGTAACCTTAACTTCTCAGATATCTATTAGGAAACTTGTTCTTTGAAAACACTTGTTTATTTAAGGTATCTGGAAAGAGGTTTCTGAGGAGACATTTCACCTTAGTCTTCAGCAATCTTGTGCAAGTTCTTGATCTTCAAGAATTGAGTTCTTCTGCTGGATGCTTCCTTCTTGGTCTTCTTCAAAGATATAAAAAATTACATTCTGAGACCTAACATCATATACAAGATTTGCTAGACTAACATACTCAGTAAGCTTCCTCTTTTACAATGTTCAAGTGAACTAAGAGTACTAGTTACCTTTCTGAGCTAAGATAAGTCATTGAGGTTGCTGATCAAAATCTAAACAGATATTCCTAACAAATTTCCCCCTTTTTGATCAGTCAACCATGACTATCTAAAACCTATCATGACATGGATGAGGAAACAATCCAACACTTAAACATTTCTTATGATCTTTTAAATTCAAGTATTTAAGTGCAGAAAGTAAACATCAACCAAATCACAAGGTGTGATCTTTGCTGACAAGTTATCTTTTATTGATTGATATCTGAGAGTAGGTTCATCAGATAAATTACAATTAAGAACAAAGATAACTTTTACAAAAATAATCAGTAGAGTACAGTCAGGAAGATACAAAATACATTGTTAAAGAGAACAACAGGAGTAACCAAGCTCCAAGTGAACATTCTAATTAACAAGTCTTCAAGTCTTCAAATCTTCAGCAAGCAAGTTGATCAATCTGCAAATTTCCTATCTCCAAATCTTCTTATCTCCAAATCTTCTTATGTCGTCTGAGTAGTTATAGAGCAAAGTCCGGACTATCATCTCAGTGTCTCTTGCAATGGTACAGACATCTCTGTAAGATTTGGTAGGATTCTTCTTCACAAAGTGTTTGATCCACAGATACTTCCCCCATTTCCAGGCATACTCAATTCTGATATATGAGAGTTTGAAGTATTCATATATGATCTTCAGATATTTGATGTCAGCCTTCTATTGTTCTTTAGTCATGTAGAATGACTTATAGGGTTCCACAACAAGCCTTGGCCTTGTGCTTGTCCCAGTTAGGTTTGGGATTTTGTGTACATCATCAGGTTTACCATAAGGACATTCTTCAGCCAATTCTTTTCTCATTGCCTTTTGTCTAGTTATGACTTCAAAATCTAACCAATTCTTGACATGATTAGGATTGATCAAGATAGGCTTGTCCTTTCTCCATGCTTGTAGTTGCAGAAGGATTGGTATTGGAAGTCCACCTTCATTTACCAGTAGATTCTTGAGTTCCAATATCCAGTATCCATTCCTCTGATGAATGCATCAGTAGACATGAGGATCATCATCAAGTTTTACATACTCAATTCTGACTTCTTCTAGCTTAAGTTGTGGTTGACTTCTTCTCTTTTCAGCTCTTAGTCTGTTCCTCCTTTGTCTTGAATTTTCCATTAAGGGGTTGCTGCTTGAATATCCTCTCTGGATAGACTTAGTGTTTCCAGATGGTGTTTTAGCTGTCAATGGAACTGCAGCTATAGGCTCAGATGGGCTATCATCCTTTCTTCTCT
This sequence comes from Plantago major, assembly GCA_026545765.1. Lineage (NCBI taxonomy): Eukaryota > Viridiplantae > Streptophyta > Magnoliopsida > Lamiales > Plantaginaceae > Plantago > Plantago major. The sequence goes on from CM048841.1 coordinate 57,819,754, forward strand.
TTCTGTGAAGAGGAGCTTAATCATCATCAGTCTCCTCATCATCATCATCCTCAATTTTAGTGGGAGATTTACAACCCTCTTCATTGCTAAGGGTTTGATGATCTATCCTTCTTCCCTCATCATCATCATCCTCAATTTTGTTTAATGATGCATGTTTCTTTGTGTGTTAGCTCAGCAATGGCTACACTTGTGGCATCTACCTTTCCAGAGGCATAATGTGCTTCATTCAAGGCTTTATGGGCAAGCTGAAAGTCATCTTCCCTTACCATGCCTAGGTCTCTCTGAGCAATGACCAGACTGGTAGTTCTTTGAGTGAAGAGCTCTGTGAACTTTTTCAGTTCCTTAGGGACAGATGATACAACCTCTTGATTTTGTTGTTTCAACTCCTTGTGGAGTTCCAGCATTACTTTGGATCTTTCCAAGTAATCTGTGGAGTGAACATTTGGCACCTTGCTGAAGCTTTGAGGAGCAATCGGCTTTTTCTTAATGTGTGAAACCACTATGTGCTCATCTGGGTGGTCTGCCAACTTATTGGTTTCGGAGTCATCAGACCCATCACTCCAGTTATCTTCATCCTCCAGGGCTTCTTCTTCAACATCTGCAAGCCCAGCAACCATCTCTGAGATGGGCTTCTTTCCTTTCAGTGAGGAGGAGTATGGCATAGATTTTGGTAATGCAGCCTCAGCATCATGCTTATTTTCAGATACTCTTACAGCATCTACTTCCTCAGCAATTGCTTGGATAGAAAGCTGGAGTTTCTTTTACTCAGCAAGGGCTTCTTCCTCCTTGCGAGTAAGTTCTTCAATCTTTTTTAGATTAGCTTGTGATTCAGCTATCTTGGCTTCCATCTCAAGATTTAGTTGTGCTTCTTCCTCCAACAGTTGTCTGAGTTGAGCAGCTCTGGCTTGTACATCTAATATCTTCTGAGTGTTATCCTTAGAGTTCTTAACTACTTGTGTAGTAGTGGCTTCTTTTTGGGGAGAGGGATGGGAAGATCTCTGAGGGGATGGAGGAGGAGAGTTATTTGTGTTCCTCTCAGTGTACTTTTCAACAGCTGAGGCATTATTTCCTTGTTGAACTCCTCCTGTCCCTGGTGCAGGGGCATCATCATCATCCTTCTTGTCATCTACATCCTTGATATGGCCAGAAGGAGACTTGGGTTCTTTAAAGTCATTCTCATCTGTCTCCTCTTCTTCATCTTCAGATACCAGATTGATCACTTCTGGTATAGTGATCATTTGACCATTTACTTCCTCTTGCTCAGAGGGAGCAATCTGTATGGTCTTTGGAAGAGTAGGCTTTACAACCATTTCAAATCTGGTCTGGCCATCAGCCTTCTCAAAAGCTTGAAGAAGCTTGTGTGCTACTTCCTTGACAAAGTTTTTATTCATCAACGTGGCAAAAGAGTATTGCTCAGTTGGAAACATTGAATGCACATAAGTCTCAAGGTCAAATGCTCTTGCTCTTCTTGTGGGGTTGTCAGTAACCCTTGTGATCTCAGATAGATCAGAGCATCTGAGCTTCTGCCACTTCTTGAAGCACTTGAGGTGCTTTGGCAAAGTGTGTTCCTTGAAGAAAGGAAGTAGGTCCTGGTATAAGTCTTCAGGTACCTTCATAGCACTTCTTTGAGCCTGAAAGAAAATGGAAGAGTTTTGATAAAGTATCAAAACTTGAGTAGATATCTGAGAAACAAAGTTTTCAAGTATCTGAGTTACCTGTGTCTCAACAACAGGTTCAGATGTGCGAACTTTTGAGGTGGATAGGACCCTCAGATATCTTTGTGGGAGGAGGAGACTTGGGAGTCTTGTCCTCAGCAACTTCCATATCTTTCTGAACCTGAGAATCAAAAGTAACATAACACTTAGAAATTTTTAAAGAGAAAAAGTTAGAAACATATGATATCTGAGATGTCCCTCAGAAACTTGTGCAGTTTCTGGTACATTTTCTGGTGATGTAGGCTTGGGAGCCTCATCAATTTCCATTGCTTGAGGGGACGTGGTTGTCTCTTCCTCAGCAACTTCTACTTCTTTTGGAACCTGTGAGTAGAAAGTGTTAAGTACTTAGAAAAAATGATCAGAGAACATTTGAAGAATATAGATATCTGAGATGTATACCTTCTCAGTGGAAGGCTCAGATACACTTGGTGAGTCTCTGGTTGTCTCTCTGATGATTCTGGCTTCTCAGCCTCATCATTTTCCTTCTCAGTTGGAGCCTTTAAGAAAAAAACACTTAGTTAGTTAAGTGTGTAAAACAAATATCTGAAAAGTGTATGCCTTTGAAAACAAAGTGCACCTGTTGTACAGGCTCAGTTTCCTTGGATACTGAGGTTGTGGAAACCTCCTTCTCAGTCTCTGAGGCAAGCTTTGCAGCTTCCTCTTGTTCTTGTGTTTCTTTTTCAGCCTGTAACAAAGAAAATTCATAAGTAACAAGATTTAAATACATAGAAAGTCACAAGTAAAGATTTAAACCACTCAGTGACCTGATAATTGTCAGGCTGATTGGTATCTAGAACTCATGGGGATTCCATGTGTTGGTCTTGTTGTCCATTGACCTCTTCTCTGTTGAAGTTTTAGGTACTTCAGACCTTTCCTGAGTTTTAGGCTCAGTTGCCTCCCCTATTTAATTGTTCTGGGAGTCACAACCTCAGTCTGATCCCTCTCAGCAGGGAGTTAGGGAACCTGCTCACTTGCAGGATTTTCTTCAGCAGTAAAGTTTGATGGTATCTCATCAAATCTTTGTAGCTCAAGTATCATCTCAACAGGAACCACTTCTATCTAGGGCTGTTGTGGTTGTTGTGTGGTGATCTTGATCTGGAAGGTGAAGGTATGGTTGTATGGGGTCTATCCAGATCTTCTTGAGATAGATTTTTATGTACTGAGGCAGTGGCAATGTCCTCAAGTACTAAGTCATCACTCATCAGAGCATCCTCCAATCTCTTGAGGGTTTCTCTGATGGTGTTTCTTCTCCAGCAACCTTAGAAATAGTTGCTTCTTCAGCAACCTTTAAACCAGTTGCTTCCTCAGCAACCTTAGGGTTTGTAGTTTCCCCCTCAACTTCAGAGTCCTCATCAAGATTTGGGACTGAATTATCAACAATCCCTGCTGCTTCAGCAGAGAGTGTGAGTGGTCTCTCACCACTTTCTCTAATGTGTGCTAAGGATGCATTGACATTTGTGTCCTCATCAGCACTAGGGACTGATATCTGAGAGTCTACCTCCACAATGGGAGCTTCCTCCTTCTTGCTAGTTGTCTTCCTTCTGGAAGATCTGGTTTTCTTGGTCGCAACTGACCCCTCAAATACGTCCTCACTCTTTCTTTTTCTAGAACCTTTCTTGGTCTCTTGAGGCACAACAACCTTCTTCATCTGATTAGTTTAATCATACTTGAGGAGTAGGTTGCCATTGGCTATTTCAGTCGGCTCTCTGAGTACCATGCCAAGCTTTTCCAGTAAGTAGAAAACTTGAGTCCAAAGCTTACTGTGGCTTTAGGTTCAGCAAGTCCCTTGACAATTGTGGGTTCAAAGTTTTGAACCTTGTCAACTAGTTTCATAAAGGCGTACTTTCCCCAGTTGAACAAGTTTTCCAGCCTATCATCATGCTTGTTGAGAATGACCATCATCATCCATCTCTCCAAGCTGATCTGGTCAGCTCCTCCTTGAATGGAATCAAAGCATTTGTGGAGTATGTGAGCCATCATATTCCAGTGCTCCACCAGATTTCTTCTTCTAAGCTGAGCAAGATTGAACTCAGTGGGAGCTCCAACAACCTCAAGATCACACACATCACTGTATAGTGTCTTGGCTCCTTCATAAAGGACTTCATCGTTTGTGTCAATTTTAAAGTCATCACCTTGGGTAGGTAACCCAAAGACTTCACTGAAAGACACATAATCCAGGAAAATTTGTTTTCCTTGGACTTTTGTCTTGATGGACACTCTTTCAGCGCCATCAATCACACTTGTAACAATTTTGGAGTTGTTGTAAAACTCCAAAACATCCACAGCAAATGCACGATTGGGAAGAGCAGAACAAAACTCCTTGATTTTTGCCTTTTCAAGCATATCAAGTGTTAACTGTACATCGATTGGATCTTTGCAGCACCCACCATGTACCTATCTATCAGAGCACCTCCCCAAACCATCCTATTGTTTGAAGACCAATGCTCTGGGTTAAAGTCTGCGGCTAGTCTGTTGTTGGTAATAATCAACGCTGGTGCTTGCTTTGCAACAGTACCAGAAGTAAAGACTTCGGATTTCTGAGCAGTTGCGCGCTTTGGTGCCATCTCTTAAATAGAAGTAGAGAGTTTGAAATATGAGAAGGGTTACAAACTTCGAGTTAGTGATTCTTTGCAGAAAAACTAAATAGAAATCAGAAGATTTGCAGAGAAATTAGCAGAAAACTAAGAGTGTTTTTGCTGTTTTTGTGCAAGATTGAATGTTGGTTTAGGCAAAAGTGTTTGTCTTTGCCAAAAACTCCTTTATATAGCAAAGTAATCTCGACAGACAAATACACACAAATTAATTTTGTGTATATGTATCTGTGTATTGCATAGAGGCGTGAGTGAAAAACAGGCTTTACATTAAATGCTAGTGGGCCATGTTATGTTTTTATAGTCCACTAACTTACCGAGATGCATCGTGGCCGTTAAATTCGGAACGCCATATTTTTCAAGGGCTTGGGTTGCTTTCTCAGCAATGATCACAATCAACACATGTAATGTGTGCCCAATTAATGAATTTTGGCGAGTAGCTATCTCAGTCATGTCTTATTTGTGTAACTAAGGGACAAATCGATATCTAAGCTTACTGAGTTAAGCATTTGATCTGTTTTTAATTTTTACTAAAATGGAAAAATACAAAACACAAGAGAGTAGTTGACTTCTGACAGATGTACTACATTTCTCTTTAGTGTTCCCCCTTACTATATGATCTTCTTGATATCTAAGTTCATGTCTCAGATTTTTGAGATAGCCTTTTTACCCTTTGCCTTGGTATCTGAGTACCCGTCTCAGATACCTCTTTGCTCATTTTTTCACTTTAGCCTTGATATCTGAGTGCCTATCTCAGATACCTTTTTCCCTCTTAAAGTACCTTTCTTTTCAGAAAGCCTTTCTCCTTCTCTTTTAGCTTGCTGAGTTCCCGTCTCAGTGACCAATTTAGCACCTTGGCAATTCCATTAACCCAAGACTATGTCTTAAAGTTAGGAATTTGCTCTCTTGTAGAGGTTTTGTGAAGATATCTGCAAGTTGGTCTTCTGTACCAATCTTGAGTATCTCAATATTACCTTTTTCAACATGTTCTCTTATGAAGTGGTGTCTAACATCAATGTGCTTTGTTCTAGCATGAAACCTAGGATTCTGAGTTATGGCAATAGCACTTGTGTTATCAAAGAAAATGGGAGTTTTCTCTTCATTGATCTCATAGTCTCTGAGTTGTTGTATCCACAAAATTTTTGCAACACCCAGCAACAATATACTCTGCTTCTGTGGTTGATGTGGCAATTGAGTTTTGTTTCTTGATGAACCATGATATTCATCTAGTACCAAGGAATTGACAAGTTCATGAGGTACTTTTTCTATCAATCATTGATCCAGCATAGTCAGCATCTGAATAGCTAACTAAACTCAAACCACTCTCTTTTGGATACCACAATCCAACTTCTACAGTACCTTTAACATACCTTAGAATTTTCATAGCAATGTTGTAGTGTGACTGCATTGGATTTGTTTGAAATCTTGCACACACACCAACTACATATTGAATATCTGGTGTGCTTGCTGTGAGGTATAGTAGAGACCAATTAGTTTCCTATACTTGTGTTCTTCAACACTCTTATTAGATTCAGTATTGGTCATCTTAGTTCCAATGCTCATAGGTATCTTAGCAATCTTTTCAGAAGGCTTTACATTAAACTTACTAAGCATGTCTTTTGCATAATTTGTTTGACTAATGAATATTCCATCATTAAGTTGCTTGACTTGCAACCCTAGGAAGTAATCCAATTCTCCCATCATGCTCATCTCAAATTTGCTTTTCATGAGCTCAGCAAAGTCTTCACGAAGTTGTTTGTCTGATGTGACAATGAAATGTGATATATAGCATACTTTTTTACCCACGTTTTTTGGCCCTAGATGCAATATTTGTATCGTTTTATGATCAATTACCAACTTTGCGTGTTTTCTGTAGGTCATGATCGCGTTTTTTGAGGATTTGCACGATTTCAGGCACCAAAACAGCATAATTGTGCCAAAATCGGGACAAGGAAGTGAATACGCCGGATTGACCATTGCATGGAGTTCGAGGAGTCAAAACATGTCAAGCGACCAACCGGTGCGAAGATAATTGAAAATGCAACAACTTTGTAGAAGACCACTTTTCGAGTAAACGAAGTTACGAAGTCCGAAATTGAAGAACGGAGAAAACAGATTCGAATCTGAGGAAATCGAAGACTGCGATAAATAGGGGACTATAGAAGGGCCCACTGCGGTCCACAGGCGACCGCAGTGGAGAAGTTGTTTTGGTTTTGGGCTGTTCTGCTGGCCTGTAACGCTACAACCCGCCTTCCTAAACCATCCTTATTTAAGAATGGCGGTATGAGCTCGAAATTTCACCTATAAATAAGACCTCAGGGGTCTCATAATTCTACATAGCTCACAAAGCAGCTCTCCTGGAGAGAGAACCAATCCTTGAAGAAGTGAAACCCCAAACCGCTGGCAATCAGGCACCCAGAAGGAGGAAACCCTAGAAGCAGCAGCACGAAGACATCAGAGACTAAGCTTCTTCGTCCTTTCTTCTAAGATTTTGATTTTTGTTCTTTGTTACTATGAGTAGCTAACTTTCTTTTGTAAAGGCAAACCTCCCTAACTCTACTTTTGCTACTTCTTTACATACCGTGATATGTTAATGGAATAGTTATTTGACGTAAATCGTGGTTATACAACTCTATACATCCTTCGTGGTGTGATGTTCTACTGAGTGACACAATAGTTTCATTGAACTGAGTAGGGGTACTCGTGCCGACTGTGCCTTGGGCCTATAGTATTATGCCCTGCTGTCGTCAGAGGTAACTGCGTAGGATTTTAACTAGGAAGTTGGGAGTAGCATAGCAGAGGGAGGTTGGGGAACCTTTACGCCTTTTCATCATTGATTTACAACAAAGCAATTTAGGGTTTACTGCGATTTAATTATTATGTCTGAGATTAATCTGTTTACTTTTTTGCATTCAATCACAAACGTTATTTGCTTGATCCTATGCTAAGTGTCCGTGGAGAACGACACCCCGAGTCAACTTTCGGCTATAAACTGTGAATTTTAGGACTTCTGATTTATAAATTTAATCTTGATTGTATTTGGAGATTACAGGTTCTAGAATGGAAAACGAAATCTCTGAGTGCACATCAAAATTTGACGCCGCTGCTGGGGACACTTGACCGCTCAAGCAAGTTTCGACCAACCGAGATAAGTTGAAATCTTTCTTTCACTTTTTAATTTATGCACTGCCTTTTTAATACGTATAGCATAAACCCAAAAAAATCATAAAACCTGTGAGAATCTATCTCCACAGCAAAAAATCCAAAAATATTCTCTTTCCCGTATTAGTTTATTTTCTTATTAAAAAACCTAAAAACAAGTAACTTTAAAGTTCTGTTTATTATCTTTCTAGCATTTTTTTATTCGTATCAGCAAAGGTTTGTCTGTTAGTCTTTATGCAAGGCAAGAGAAGTGCAGGAACACCAGTAGTACCGCTTAAAGACGACATAGATAAGCTTGAAAGGTGAAGACTGCCTACTACCATCATGGAATCATCTAGCGACATGAGTGGAGAAGAAAACAGCAACGACAATCCATCTGGGAATGTCACAACTTCTGAACTTGAGCAACTGCTTATGATTCGACTGGATATCCAAGTTGAGAGGGAAGAGCTGAAACGGGAAAGGCTAAGGATAGCCGAGGAAAGATTGAGGTTAGATGAGAACCGAAGAAGGTATAACTAGCAAGGGTGGAACTAGTAGATGAAGACGATAGACCCATGCGCGACTATGTTATGCCAAGGCTTACACCGCATGCCTCAAGAATCTATCTAGAAAGGATTGCGAGAGAGTATGATCTGAAAGGAACTCATCTGAACCAGCTACCACACTTCTACGGGAACCCAATTGAGGACCCGATGCACTTTATGGGGGAGTTCTATGCAATAATTGGAGGTATACCACTAAATGGGCTCACGGAATGTCAACTCAGAAGAAGGGTCTTCCCTAGCTGCCTTAAGGACAAGGCGGAAGAACTAGCTTATCTCACTACAGTTTGACTACATGGAACGAGATCTTCAACAAGTTTATGCTCAGATACTTCCCATTGAAGAAGACATCCGACCTGAAGAGCCAGATCCAAAACTTCAACCAATTTGACGGGGAAACCTTCCACGAAGCATGGGAAAAATACAAGGTTCTACTTGACAGATGCCCAATGCACTCTTACGCGCTGTTTGACAAGGTCAACAACTTCTACAAGGGAATTGACTCTATCATCCAAGCACTCATCGATGGAGCATGTCAAGTAAACCTGCTAGATGCACCCCCAAGAAGGATTTGGGAAGTGTGCGAGAACCTGAGAACTCTATGCAGAAAGGACGAGGAAGAAGGGTGGTTACTAAGGAGGTCAGAGCAATTGAGGAAACTCATTGGAACCAGATCAGCAGAAGGATTGAAGCTATAGAGATAAGGATGGGAAAGAAGGATGCTGTGGATGAAGGACCGGAGGAACCAACAGCACTGGAAGAGGCAGACTACATGCAAGAATCAAGGAAATGGAGGCCGAGAAACCAACCGATAAACAGTTATATCCCTCAACACCCTCTCTTATGATACCGTACTGGACCTAGCTTGAACCCACCCGAACTACATCCTAGACCACCTACTATGCCACCTGTTCCCACACCACCACCAAGGCCGTCACAAAACCTGCTCAAGCCATCCTCCATGGAAGATAAGATAGATATTATAATGAAGTAGATGGAAGACATTGGGAAATTTGTGAAGCAGCAAGGTGAATTTACCGTGAGGAACAATTCTTTTATCGCCACGGCTGAGGATAACTTCAGGAGAACTGACAACACCTTGAGATGAATGGAACTGAAGATTGGTCAAATCACCAAGGAAGTAGGGGAACTGCAACAGAATAAAGACAAGCTATCGAGTCACACCGAGAAAGCTATGATGATTGTTGAAGCTGCCAAGGTTACATGAATCAGGAGAGGAAACCGTAATGAATCTGGACGAAGAAACCCCGAAGGGACGCAAGGTAATTGCCTCAAACCTTCTCCTACAGCTGTCGGGTGTGAAGTAGACTCTCCTGCCGAAGAAGAAAGGGTCAAACCAGTTCTACCAAAGAAACCCGACCTGGATATTTCAACATTAATGTTGTCATCAAGGGGAAAACAGCCACAGGAACCCTGGATCTAGGGGCCAGCATCAATATGATGTCGCTCGCTGTCTATATGAAACTTGGCTTAACATGAATGGTGGAAACAAATGCCGACATACTGGTTGTCGATGGCTCTACTACAACTGTCTGTGGCAAGGTTCGTAATGTGATTACTCAGCTGGAGGGGTTCGATATTCTTGTGGACTACCTGATTGTGGACTGCGAAGACCCGGACAATGGTACCATGCTTCTGGGAAGACCGTTTATGGCCACCACCAACACCACTATCAACGTGGCAAGAAGGGAGATTTCGATGAATATATCGAATCACCGGATAGTAATGGGTATTCCGAGCGAGACTTTGGAGGAAACGAGCACTTTGGGTCGGAGGACAAAAACTGGAGATGCGGATCTACTGAGAGTGAAGGAGAATGGAACTATCCAGAGGAAATCAACGACTACTTATAGTTTACTATTCACATCGATGAAGATCCGGAGCTAGATGAGATCGAGGAAGAAGAAATGAAACGTTGGAAAGAAGATTCGAGCTATGCAACAAAGGAATGGATGGACAAGTGCTTCAACAGGATCGAGGGTCTAACCCTCGACAAATAAGCCATCATGAAAACAGGGTTCGAGCTATAAGACCTAAAACAAGCGCTTCTTGGGAGGCAACCCAAGGTTACGTTTACTTTTACGCATTTACTTTCGCATTTTCAATTTTCGTCTTTTTCTCGTTTTCCGTGCCGAAATTATTTTTCGAAAAACTTTTCCAAAATCATTTTCAAAAATTTCCTATTTATTATGTTTGCTTTTTGAAACAACGAAAAAACCAAAAAGATTCGAAAACACGCGATTCATCGCGTAAGAAGAGCAGTGAGACAGCAGCCTCACTGTCGCCTCACTCTTCCCCTTTTAAAAGCCCCTCTTCGAATTTCTTCCCCCCCCCCCCCCCAACTTCATTTTTCCTCCAAAATCTTCACTTTCTTCACATTTTGCACTTACCCATTGCATTCTTAGCTTATACATCCATCAATCAAGTAAGTGGTCTTTACTCTTGCTCATCTCAATTTTATCTTCATTATCAAGTTTAAATCCTTTAACTCTTTGCTTGCACTTTCTTCATACTTCTTTGGTGCTTTGCAATTACATGCTTCATTTGATTGATACGGGTGCTAATTGTTGATGAGATTACATGCTTACTAGTAGAGTTTAACTTGTTATCACTTGTCTTGGTAGAGATATGGCAACTTGTTAGAGAAATTGAGAATTTTTTTTCATGCTTGTTTGATGAAATGCCTCAAGAAAACAAATTCTCTTAATAACTTCTTTCCCGTATGGTTTTTACTTGATGATTTATGATTAGGAAACATACTTGCTAAGCCATATGCTCTTAGGATGATCCTTCATATGCATTATGCTCTCTAACTTGATACTTGACACCTTGTGGAATTGAGTTTATGTGACTAGTTCTTGTATCATTTTGGAGAAGGTATTGGTCTTGTTACAAGCTAAGATTTGAAATGCATGATGTGCTAAACACTAGGTTTGAGGGAGAAGAAACCCCATGGGATTTGCATGTTAGCCTTAGAATTGATTTAGCTCCAAACATGCTATCTCACACACTTTTTTAAACCTAGGTACCATGAGGAAAGCACAAGTGGGGGAGTCAAGCAAGAAAAGAGGAAGGCCCGGGAAGAGTGCTACTCGTCCTTCACTCTAGAAGGAAGCTCAAGCATGGTTGGAAGTAAACAGAAACTGAGGAGTAGCCCCGAAAGAAACATCAAAATCAATTTCCCCTCACGAGAAAATTTCAATTGGATGCTCACGCCATTGGACGCACAAGGATGGGGACCCTTTACTACTCGTCTCGATGGCTACAACCTCGACATAGTCAAGGAGTTCTATGCAGAGTTCTTCCAACTTGAAGTGGACGACCTAGATGATGAGAGCGAGCTGCCTCCTATCACCTTAAGGGGAGTCGAGTTTATATTCGGACCTCAGACTATCAACAAGTTCTATGAGATACCGGAGAAGGACAAGAAACCAAATCTTGTGGAGCCCCGCACTCTGACTTGAGCTACGAGGAAGTGAAAGATGAGATCCACCACATGCTTTTGAGGAGTGATTATGAGGAAGATGACATACAAAGGGAGATACCGAAGACAACCCTCAATGACTATGCCAGGTTTTGGGTGCAATTTGTGCGCACCAATCTCCGACCAAGAAAATGCGAACTGGGAATCGACGCAGATGAGGCATTATTGATCTATTCAATAATGGCAAGACATTACATTGATATTGGGCGGATCATCATGGAATAAATGCTCTCGCTTAAAGGATATCACATGAGGAATCTTCCATTTCCAGGTTTGATAACAAGGATATGCAAGGAGCAAGGAGTGGAGATGAAAGGGGCAGGAAACGTGGCTATTACAGAACCATTCACTATAAGAAGGGTTGAACGTATGTTCACCACACACCGGGAAGCGGTTCGGGAATCAAGGGAAAGGAGGAACCAGCAGCAAGGAGCTTTTGATCTAGGCCAAATGCAAGCATTCTTGGACCAATGCCATGCCAATCAGCAGGAAGAGAGAAGGCAGTGTTAGGAATATTTGTTTAGATATAGATCAGTAAACCCTAATGACTTATCTTAGCTCAGAAAGGTAACTAGTACTCTTAGTTCACTTGAACATTGTAAAAGAGGAAGCTTAATTAATATGTTAGTCTAGCAAATCTTGTATAGGATGTTAGGTCTCTGAATGTAATTTTTTTATATCTTTAAAGAAGATCAAGAAGGAAGCATCCAGCAGAAGAACTCATTTGTTAAAGATCAGAAGACTGCACAAGATTGCTGAAGACTAAGGAAAAATGTGTCCTCAGATACCTTGAAGAAACTAAGTGTCTGGGAGACAAACGTTTCAATAAGTTTCTAAAGCACTATAGGTCACTGAGAAAGGACTTGCAAAGCCTCAGAAAGCTTGCATTGTTCCGTTGACACTACATGACAAAAGTTAGTACATTGCATTAATTACGCAGACAGAGATGTCTGAGCAAAAGAGGAAATCTCTGAAAAGAGACAAAGCTCACTGCCGCACTGACATCAGATATTGTTAGTTTGAATTTCATTGTGCCTAACGAATACTAATTCAAACGGCATGATTTTCAACTACAAATATCACCACTTAGAATGCTTGAAAACACACCTTGAACTACATTGAACATATCTTACCTCCAAGCATACAAGCATTCTGCCTACTTACTCTCTAGCTTACTGTTGCGACTAAATCTCTTGAATTCTAAGTACCATGAAAGTTCTAAGTGTCCTGGTCCTTAACAAGAATTGCATATTGTGAAAGAGTTGAATCCAGAAGATATAGTTGCGACTAATATCTGAGATTCATTCTCTTGAACAAAATCAAGACTTGGGTCAGTAAAGAACAAGTTACCATACATTGAAAAGTGTATTAAGTAAGCTTGATTCTACAGAGCACTCCTACATAACTGTAGAAGTTATTAAGAGCCTACTCACCTGACAAACTACCATAACCAAAACACCAACAGGCGTTGAGCATAGGAAGTACTTAGTTTGGAAAACTGAGGAATAGCTCAAAGGTTACTGAGTAAAGGAAGTACTTGGTTGGGAAAACCAGGGAATAACTCGGGGGGAACACTTGGTTGGAAACCTAGTGTTAAAGGGATCAAGAGATAGGATTTTGTAAGGGAAACTCAACTTCTTATCTTAGTGGATTCAAGTCCTGAGAAAGGGTGAGTGGATTAGTTGAAGGATTACTCCACCTTTAGATACCACTATAAAGCTTTGTGTTATTTACTTACTGCAATTACTTACTGCGTTATTTATTACTTGCTGAGTACTTACACACATTATAGCTTGATGAGCACGTGCACTTATCTGAAAAGACTTCCGCTCTCTGAGATTAAGTATCAGATACCTTCACATATATCTGAGAAACTGTTTTATCGTCAAAAGTTTGAAAAGTCTATTAAACCCCCCCCCCCCCCCCCCCCGAGTCTTTTACTTGGTTGTTAGCTGGACCAACAAGTGGTATCAGAGCAGGAGGTTCCCAAGCCTTCTGCACTGAACCTAGATCCTAGATAAGTGCCCACTAATCACTTATCACCTGCACTTGCTTTGTTTGTTTAGTGTGTCTACTGCAGGATGTCTTTAAGTGACACTCCAATTCTCATGCCAGAGAACTATGAAAAATGGAAGAACAACATGGTGCTTCACCTGGAAGCTATCAGTGACGAAATGATCGAAGTGATAAAGAATAGTCCCATAGTCATTCGACAAGAAAAGCAAGTCATTGAAGTTTCAAATGGTCGAGACAAGGAACCTGCTGACACAGATGTTGTTGGTTCCTCCACTTCATCTGGTACAACTACGAGTGCAAGACCAACTGGTGAAATTGCCTATGAACCAAAGACCAGACATCTCTGGACATCTGAGGATTCCAAGAGAAACAGGCTACATGGTCAAGCAAGAAACATCATCAAACGTTCCACTAAAGACCACATACAGTGCAAACTGTGGTGTGCAAAAACGGCGAAAGAAGCCTAGTCACTGATTGAAGAAATCTGTGCCGGCACTGAGAAAACCAAGGAAAACAAGTTCGAAGTTTTGAAGCTCAAATTCCAAAACTTCAAACAAGGTCCCACTGAGACACTTGAAGAACTTGATTTCAGGTTTACAACACTAATGAGTGAAATGGCTACACTTGGTGAAAGTGAGAGATATTCTAACTCTGAAAAGGTTAAGACTATCGTGAGAAGCTTAAATCAAAACTGGGAACACACTCAGTACTTCTATTTCAACCAAGGAATACCTAACATCACTTTAGTGGAGATTTTCTCACATTTGGCAACTGTCAATTATGAGACAAAGCAAAGAGGACATATGGTTGTTGAAACATCACAGAATGTTGCTCTAGTAACTCAAGGTACTTCTGAAAAGAAGGATACCAAAGAGGTGACTAAGGAAAATGCTCTTGCTGTAAGCATATGAGAAAATACGTCAGTCAGGAGATTGAAAGAAGAAGGACCAAAGAGAAGCTGAAAAAGCATCTAGGTCCCAACTATCACCAGTACAAAAGTAAGCAATTGACTAGCTCGCTGAACAAGCCTGCTCAGCAAGCATCGAGTACTGAGGGAGCAGAAATCGGAAACGATATCTGTTTCTATCGTCAGAAACCTGGTCACTTTAAAAGAGACTGCCCAGCTTATAACAAGCTAAAGACAGGTGAAACAAAGATAGGAGAAATTTCAAGAGAGGTCAGAGAGCTATGCTCACTGAAGAAAGGAAGAAAATCAAAATACAATTGGATTCTCTTGATTTGGACTCTGAGTCTGAGGATGAAGATTCAGATGATTCTAAACTTCCATCACCAGAGTTGTGTGGCATCACTCATGAATTGGTTGACTTTGGTCAAAAGAAAAAGGAGATGTGTGGGGTTGCTGAGGAAATCTACCCAGATTGCTCTAACATCGAGTCGTGCCTAATGGCTGATGAGGTAACCACGATTTCTCGTTTTATAAATTATGAGAGTGATGAGGAAGGAATCAAAGATCTAGAACACCTCAGAAAAGAGCTTGATCTGTATGAGAGAGAATTTATGGTTGTCCAAGCTAGAACTAAAATTCTTGAAGGAGAAAAGAAATCTCTTGAAATGGAGTGCTCACAACTGCAGAAGCTATCTGAGACAAAGGATGCTGAGAATGCATTTCTAAAGGCACAGTTAGTTGAGACAGGAAAGTTACATGAAGAACCAATGGATAAACTTCAATAGAAGTGTGAAGGTCTTCTTTCTTACAATGATGAACTCAAAAAGAAAGAATTGTCCTTTCAATCCTATGCCAAAACTTGTGACACTCTCACTGAAGTACACTCTTACCTAAGAGATGCCTCAGAGAAAGGAGAACTTGGTCTAGACACACAAACAAATAGTTCTACCACTCTGAACATGAGTGATGAAAGAATGACATTTGTTAGTGGTCAGCAAGGTGGTTCCCAAACAACCTATAGAATTGGTCAGAAAGCTAAGGTTGCTGACAAAGGAAAGGCAGTCGTGACCAAACCTTTGAGGGAAAAACAAGTCCAAAGAAATTTAATGGGAAAGTTCATGTAAAGGAACAACACACTGGAAAGTGTAACCACCCACAGTGCTACGTCTCTCAGAAAGGGAAGATTGCTAGAGCTGGCAAATTCTCTAATGTCACATTTTCTGGAAAGAAAGATGACCCAAAGACTAGTAAGGCTGCTGAGAGGAGATCTCATTCGCCACTACGTGCTCGAAATGGCATTGGCTATAAAGTCATCGGGAAACAACTTGCTCATGATTACAAACTAGAGCAAGAATGATGGATGCAAGCTAGGGTTGCTCACAGTAATCATCAGAAGTGGAAGAAAGAACAAACCACAAGCAATCTGAATGCCAGGGCTAGAAGGAATCTGACAAGGAAAGCTAAGTTCGCTGAAAAGCAGACTCAGCAACTTGACAGGTATCTGAAAGCACCACGAGGAGCACCATGGAACACACCAAGAAGAAAAATAGTTCTTGATAAGAATGATAATAGTCATTTACCTAGAATTCCTCCTTATGTTCCTATTAGACAAAAGAATGTCCCTAAGAAATTCATTCAAATATGGATTCCTACTGGGAGATACTTTAGTCTGGATGGTTCCATTGTTGGAATGAGAACCTAACTCCATGTTTCCTGTTTTATGCAGAACACTCTAAAGAAGAATCTATCGTGGCACTTTGACAGTGGATGTGGGAAGCACATGACAGGAGACAAAGCAAATCTAGTTAACTACGGAGTATGCGATACAGGACCAGATATCAGGTTTGCTGGAGGAGAAGTGAATCCAACCGTAGGATTTGGAGATCTGAAAATTGGAGCCCTTACAATCACTGGAGTACTACATGTAGAGGGATTGAAATATAATCTTCTCAGCATGAGTCAATTTTCTAACAAGGGTTTTCAGTGAAGATCACATGCCTCATGGTGAGTCAATCTGGCTACACTGAAGAAAATTGGCTATGGCACAAAAGGATGAGTCACTTGAATTTTAAAACTCTGAACAAGCTAGCCAAGAAAGAGTTGGTTGTTGGATTACCTTAAATGGCATACAGAAAAGATGGTGTATGTTCAGCATGCCAATTAGGGAAACAAGCCAAAACATCTTTCTTGTCTAAAACTAGACATTCTAGTGTGAGGCCACTGCAACTGTTACATATGGATCTCTTTGAGTCCTCAATAACTAGTTATGCAGGAAAGAAGTATTGTCTGATTGTTGTAGATGACTACTCAAGATTCACTTGGGTTGTTTTCCTCAAACAGAAATCTGACGCAAGGGTCGAGATACCAAGCCTGCTGAATAAGCTTGAAGTCATTAAAAATGACAAGGTATCTGTGATCAGATTAGACCATGGTACTGAGTTTGTGAACCAGTACATAAAAGAGTTTTGTACTTGCAAAGCTATACAACATCAACTATCTTCAGTAAGGACACCACGACAAAATGGTGTTGCTGAAAGGAAGAATAGGACCCTAAAAGAGGCAGCAAGAACAATGCTTGCTGACACTGAAATAAGTGAAATCTATTGGGTTGAAGCTGTAAATACAACATGCTACACTCAAAATAGATGTTTGATCAACAAACACCATGACAAGACTCCCTATGAGTTATTGATCGGTAGACCCCCTAGTATTAAACATTTAGGGGTGTTTGGTTGCAGATGTTTTGTTCTTAACAATGGTAAACAGTATCTAAGAACATTTCAACCAAAGGCAGATGAATGAGTATTTCTTGGTTATTCAATGAACAGCAAAGCTTACAGAATCTACAACAAAAGGACACAAAAGATTGAAGAATCTGTCCATATAGTATTCTATGAAGGAAACAAGAAAGTACCCTTAAATTAAGAACTCTCAGATTGGTTCAAAGAACTTATGATCAAGGATTCTGAACAAGAATCTTCACAGGGAAATAATTCTGTGATTCACTTAGAGGATGAGTCTGACGAAGAAAGGCAAGATGACTCTAAGACATGATGAGAGTTTCCTATGAGAAATCCAGAAATGGATCAAGTCACTGAGAATCTTCTTTTTGAAGAGGTTTCTGAGCAGGAGGTTGCTGGGAATCCTGTCTCAGACACCCAGGACACTGAACAAGTGCCAGATATCCCAAGCACATCACATGTGCTAGATATCTTAGATACTGATCAAGTATCTTATCATAATCATAATGATACAGAAATGAATCAAAATGATAATGATCCTACTAGTTCTAAACCCATTATAAAATGGATAAGAGATCATCATGCAAAGGATGTGATAGGTCCTTTGGACTAAGGGGTAAGAACTAGGAGTGCAATTGCTGAAAATGAAAATTCTCTCTATGGATGTTTCATCTCAGATATTGAACCAAAGAGTATTGAAAAAGCATTAAAAGACCAAGATTGGATCTTAGCAATGCAAGAAGAGTTGGATCAATTTGAGAGAAACAAAGTCTGGAAACCAGTTCCCTACATTGATGGAATATCTATCATAGGAACTAAGTGGGTTTTCAGAAACAAGATGAATGAATCTGGTGAAATAATCAAAAACAAAGCAAGGTTGGTTGCCAAGGGATTCACCCAGACTGAAGGACTAGATTTTGATGAGTCATATGCTCCAGTTGCAAGATTGGAAGCAATCAGACTATTTCTAGCCTTTGCAGCTCATAATGACTTTAAAGTTTACCAAATGGATGTGAAGAGTGCATTTTTAAATGGTGAACTTGCTGAGGAAGTCTATGTTGAGCAACCACCCGGTTTTGAATTTTCCTCAGAAAGCAAGATGGTCTATAAGCTTCAGAATGCTCTGTATGGACTTAAACAAGCTCCAAGAGCATGGTATGACACATTGGCCAAGTACTTGCTGGGAAGTGGATTTAAGAAAGGAGAAGTTGACAAAACTCTCTTCACATTGAACCATGATGGGAAACTACTCTTAGTACAAGTTTATGTTGATGACATAATCTTTGGATCTAAGGACAAGCAACTTTGTGAAGACTTTGCTGAGCTCTTGAAAAGTAAATTTGAGATGAGCATGATGGGAGAATTGAATTACTTCCTAGGGTTGCAAGTCAAGCAACTTAATGATGGAATATTCATTAGTCAAACAAAGTATGCTAAGGATATGCTCAACAAGTTTAATCTGAAGCCTTCTGAAAAGAATGCTAAGATACCTATGAGCATTCGAACCAAGATGACCTATACTGAATCTGATAAGAGTGTTGAAGAACACAAGTATAGGAAATTAATTGGGTCTCTACTATACCTTACCGTAAGCAGACCAGATATTCAATATGCAGTTGGTGTATGTGCAAGATTTTAGACAAATCCAATGCAATCACACTATTATACTGGTATGAAGATTCTAAGGTATGTTAAAGGTACAGTAGAAGTTGGATTGTGGTATCCAAAAGAGAGTGGCTTGAGTTTAGTTGGCTATTCAGATGCTGACTATGCTAGATCAATGTTTGATAGAAAAAGTACTTCAGGAACATGTCAATTCCTTGGTACTAGATTGATATCATGGTTCAGCAAGAAGCAAAACTCAATTGCTACCTCAACCACATAAGCATAGTATATTGCTGCTAGGTGTTGTGTTTCACAAATCTTGTGGATACAACAACAACTCAAGGACTATGAGATCAATGAAGAGAAAACTCTCATTTTCTGTGCAACACAAGTGCTATTGCCATAACTTAGAATCTTAAGTTTCATTCAAGAACAAAGCACGTTGATGTTAGACACCACTTCATTAGAGATCATGTTGAAAAAGGCAATATTGAGATACTCAAGATTGGTACAGAAGACCAACTTGCAGATATCTTCACAATGCCTCTGCAAGAAAGTAGATTCCTAACTTTGAGACATAGTCTTGGGTTAATGGAACTACCAAGGTGCTAAATTGGTCACTGAGACGGGAACTCAGTAAGCCAATAAGAGAAGAATAAGGCTTTCTGAGAAATAAAGGCACTTAAAGAATGAAGGAGATATCTGAGACAGGAACTCAGATATCAAGGCTAAGTGTAAAAGTTGGTTAAAAAGGTATCTGAAACAGGTTTTCAGATATGTGAGGCCACTAAGGAAGGGGGAACATAAAAAAAGAGAAGTTGACCAATAGTACAATCTGTCAGAAGTCAACTATCTCTTGTGTTTTGAAAAAATTACATTCTTGTAATAATTTTCAAACAACACTGGACGCTTAATTAATAAGCTCAGAAACCAGTTTGTCTCCTAGTTACATGTTACTGAGAGTCGAAAATGACTCAGATAGCTATTAGCCAAATAGCATTAATTGGGCACAATTACATGTGTTGATTAATATCATTGCTGAGAAATCAATCTCAACCATTGAAAAATGGCGCTTGTAATTAAACGGATCAAATGAGTCTCTCAAGCCCATTAGCGCAGAAACCCAGTAACTAGCCCCACTAGCACTAAATGAAAAACCTCTTTTTCACCCATGCCTGTGCAGATTGCGAGATACATAGATACAGAATTCATTTGTATCTGTGTACTTGTATTGCTATATAGAGAAGTTTTTGGCAAAAGACAATACTTTCGCCTAAACTCACATTTTACCTAGCACAAAAACAGCAAAATCCTTCGTCTTTTATCTGCTAATCTTCTCGGGAAGTGTCTGTAATTCTGCTAAGTTTTTTCTGAAAAGAATCACTTAATTGAATTCGACCTTAATTTCTTTCGATCTTACTTCTCTACTACATCTATTTAAAGAGATGGCACCAAAAAGAGCTAGATCTCAGAAGTTCGAAGTCTCTACTTCTAGTACTGCTGCAAAGCAAGCACTAAAGTTGATTATAATCAACAATCGACTTGCTGGAGATTTTAACCCAGACCATTGGTCTTCCAATCACAGAATGATTTGGGGAGGCGCTCTTATTGACGAGTACATGGTGGGTGCTGCTGTAAACAAAACCCATATGCAGCAAATTCTTGACTTGCTTGAAAAGGCAAAAATCAAGGAATTTTGCTCGGCTCTTCCCAGGGGTGTATCCCCTTTGGATGTCTTAGAATTTTACAACAATTCCAGGATTGTTTCATGTCTGGTTAATGGCACTGAAAGAGTGGCCATCAAAACAAAAGTCCAAGGAAAACCAATTTTTTTGGACTATGTGTCTTTCAGTGAGATCTTTGGACTACCTACCCAAGGAAATGACTTTGAAATAGACACTATTGATGAAATCCTTGTTGAAGGAGTCAAGGCACTGTACAGTGATGTATGTGACCTTACTAAATATGGAGCTTTAATTACCTGATTTTACGCTTACCAAAATCAGAACAAGACATCTGGTGGAGCACTGGGATATGATGGCTCACATACTCCACAGATGCTTTGCTGGTCTACAAGGAGGAGCTGACCAAATAAGTATGGAGAGATGGATGATTATGCTCCTACTTAACACACAGGATGATAGGCTGGAAAACCCATTCAACTGGGGTAAGTACGCCTTCATGAACTTAGTTGCAGCAGTTCAAAGTTTCGAACCCACAATTGTCAATGGACTTGCTGAACCTAATGACACTGTGAGTTTTGGACTCAAAATTTGCTACTTGCTGGAGAAACTTGGCTTTGTTCTCAGAGAGGAAGGTGAGATAGCCAACAGCAACCTGCTCCGTAAGTTTGAATATACAAACTTGATGAAGAAAGCTGTTGGATCTCAAAAGCCCAAGAAAGGTTCCAGGAAAAGAAAGACATAAGACATATATGAGGGGTCCGTTGCGACCAAGAAACCCAGATCTTCCAGAAGGAAGACAACTAGCAAGGAAGAGGAAGCTCCCATTGTGGAGATAGACTCTCAAATATCTGTCCCTAGTGCTGATGCATACACCAAAGTCAATGCATCCTTAGCACTTATTGGAGAAAGTGGTGAGAGACCACTTACACTATCTGTTGAAGAAGCAGATGAGTTAAATTGACCCAATCTTGGAAAGGATTGAGGTTGCTGAGGAAGTCCCAGATTCCAAGGTTGCTGAGCATGTAACTCCATTAGGGCCATCCACTTTTCAGGATATGCAAGAGGCCTTGAGGAGTAATGAATTTGTACTAGAGGACACTGCCGATGCATCAGTACTTAAAAATCTAACTCAAAAAGATCTGGACAGACCTCATACATTCACACCTTCATCGTCCAGATCAGGATCACCACAACAACCACAACAGCCCCAGACATATGAGGATGTTGTCGGAATGATCCTTGAGTTTCAAAGATTTGATGATATACCAGCAAACTTTACTGTGAAGAAATTCCGGCAAGAAAGCAGGTTCCCAAACTCTCATATGAGAGGGATCAACATGATGTGGTGACTCAGGAAGATCAACCAGGGAAGGCAACTGAGCCTAAGTCTCAGGAAAGGCTTGAAGTGCCTGAAACTTTAAACAGAGATGTTGTCAAGGGACAACAAGACCAACACATGGAGCAACCACAAGTTCCAGAGACCAATCAGCCTGACATTGATCAGGTTACTGAGTGGTTTAACTCTTTACTTGTGAAAATTCTATGTTTATATGTCTTGTATCTTATTGTTTAATCTTTGTTACAGGCTGAAAAAGAAACAAGAGATCAAGAGGAAGCTGCAAAGCTTGCCTCAGAGACTAAAAAAAAGGTTCCTACAACCTCAGTACCAAAGAAGACTGAGCCTGTGCAACAGGTGAATTAGTTTTCTAAGGCACAGTTTTTAGATATATGTTAAAATCACATAGTATCTAACTCTATGTTTGTTTCTTAAAGGCTACAACTGAGAAGAGAAGTGGTGAAGCTGAAAAGCCTAAGTCACCAGAGAATCACCCAGAGACTCACCAAGTCTCTGAAGAACATGCATCTGAGCCTTCTGTTGAGAAGGTAGTCAACTCAGATATCTGGAATGTTCAAATTGTTCTCTGATCATTTCTCCAAGTAATTAACACTTTCTACTCGCAGGTTCCAACAGAAGTAGAAGTTGTTAAGGAAGAGACAGCCAAGTCCCCTCAAGCAATGGAAATCGATGAGGCCACCAAGTCTACATCATCAGAAAGAATGCCAGAAACTGCACAAGTTTCTATAAACATATATTTGAGACTCCTATTGTGGAGGCATCTATCTACTCAGATACCTAATGTTGATAGCTACTTTCTGTAAATTTCTCTAAGTGTTAATCATTTTTTAATTCTCAGATTCCGAAAGAAATGGAAGTTGCTGAGGACAAGACTCCCAAGTCTCCTCCTCACACAAAGATATCTGAGGTTCCTTCCACCTCAAAAGTTCAACTATCTGAGCCTGTTGTTGTGACACAGGTAACTCAAAAACCTGACATACTTTTAACTCAGATATCTGAACAAGTTTTGATACTTAATCAAAACTCCATTTTCTTTCAGGCTCAAAATGAGGGTACTTCACAGCAAACTACAAGGGTAGTTACAACTGATGATGATCTGCTTCAGTTGTTTAAGGACCGTTCACTTCCAGAACAACTCTCTACCTTTAAAAGATGGCAAAAATTGAGAAGAATGGATCTGATGGCACTTGCACAAATTCTGGATGATCCTATCAAAAGGAAGAAAGCCGAACAACTTGAAAGCTACATTCATGCATTGCTTCCTACTGAAAAGTACGAACATGCAACCTTGATGAACTTTTTGTTCAAAGATGTAGTTGCAGAAACCCTCATAGAAGACTTTCAAAAATCAGATAGAAACACAAGAATCCAACTAGCTTCTAACCCCACTCTGCCACTGAGAATTCCTTCAGCACAGGAAAGACAACTTAAGTTAGGTTTTTATTTACGTATATGTAAATAAATAAATAAATTTAAATATATATTAAATTGATTATTGCTCGCGAGTTTCGATCATTTTGCCAGGGTGATTTATTCAAGCTCGAAAATGAAACGAACATGCTCGCGAACAAGCTCGCGTTGACCGATCTCGAGCTCGATCTGAGTGTTGACCGAATTTTTTCGCGAACAGCTCACGAACGGCTTGATTCCGTAACACCCCTAGGCATCATCAACGGCTACATTTTCCAGCTACCCCAGCTAGGAATTGATTAGTCGTTTTTTATTAATACCCTAGTTGGCCTCACTGTAATTTATCTCAGAATCTGTTAGGGACAAGTTCTAGAATAATAGTCTGTTGCCATGTAATCTGCATACTGCGATTTGATAATTAATATTACGTGTGTGTGTAGTTTAAAAGAAAAACTGTATGGCAAGTAAAAGTGGGTTGGAAAACTAAACTGAACACATTTTGTCTTTGCTTATAAACTTTTCCTCTCTAGTTCAGAGGTTCTCCTTTGGGGTTTGAGCAAAGGGTCTCATTGGATGCTGTGGATTGGACTAACAACCTTTGATTTGTTCTCGGTATATATATATCTCATTGGAACCATACAGTTCATATCATAGTTAAATCAAGTAAAGGTACTCTGCCTCTCTTTTACAAACTTTCCCATATTATTTTATTTTTTTAGATACAATATTGCAGTTACAATACTTAGACTTGTACAACTTTATCATCAATAAATTCTCTAATAACATTTCAATCCTTCTCTACACGGAGAAAATAATTATCCATTTCGGGGATCGAACCCGTGACCTCTTGGGTACGAGAAGTCTCAACTTGCTACTCAGCTACAAACGCTTTCACTAGAAGCTTTACCATTTGCCACTCGAAATTCTTACTAAGTTGTTAAATACTAGACTGGCTTCCATCCCTCCCCCCTCACAATGGAGGGTAAAAAGGCTAAAATCCTGCTTGGGCTATGATTAGTGCTGCAAAACAGCAATATATAGCCATTTAATCCACTTTTAAAAAGAAGGGGGCTTCTCATACAATAATTCAACAGAGAGATAGAAGCTCGGAAGCAAGGTAAAAAAAACTAGTTCTTTATTTTATTACCTAATTTTGCTAAACTGAACCATATGTTTACTTGTTACTTTACTCCATTCCTACCAAAAAAATTTAGTTCACGCGTGTTTTTAAATGAAAATTTAATATACATGATAAAACCTGCAAAATGTGGCAAACATGTTTAAATGTAGTGTAAAAAACACATTTTTTTATTACTCACTCTGTCCCGCTAAAATATGTCACTTTCTTTTCGGTGTTTTTAAGAAAGTCAATAGTTTATTGTTTGTGGTTGAAGAGATAAAGAATGGAAAAAGTATGATGATAGGATAACAGAGAGAGAATGATAAAGAATGAAAAAAAAATTATTACAGGTGGTAGATAATAAAGTAAGAAGTATATTGGTTAGTGAATTTACTTTTTTGATATTTTAGGAAAATGACTATATTACTGAAACATCCAAAAAAGGATTAGTGACATATTTTAGCAGGACGATGAAGTATTTGTTGTGTGAGATTGTTTCCATTTCTTGGTAATATATTCTACGGTACAACTAAAAGTGAAAAATGTATGAATTTTTACAGGACTAACACAGTAAGAGTATGTAATATTGTTGTTTTAGAAGAATAAGAGTATAATTACCCTACCGAACAACTTCATACATTTCTTTAAAAAGAACAATGTGTTACGTAACACCTCATAAATTACTTAAAATGGAAACACATTACAAATAATTAGGATTAAAATTACATATTTTGACACTACAATTATCTGTTTGCCAGATTTCATATTTGCTTCTTATACATCACGTCGACACCAATGTACTATGAAATTGTCCAGTGAGTAAGAACTAATAAAATGTATACTCTATAATTTATTGGGTACAGATGGAGTGGTAAAGATGACTTTGCATTGATTAGTAGAGCAACAATTCTATTTTCCTCGTGTTAGTAAATGTATGAATTCTTCAGGATTTAAACTAATCAGTTAGAAGTATACAACAGTTCAATTTTAATCCATTGCTTATGATTATTTAATGTAACATCTTCACTTCAACAACATATAGTTCGCCCTAACAGGATTTAACAAGAGCTGTAATTTGTGTTTTGTCTTTGTCATTCCATTATACAAAGTTCCCAGTTACCAGGAGATCTTCACCAAAACTCTCCGCTGTAGATGTTGCTCAAATTACGTTAAGACATGTCGAACATATTAGAATATCAGGATCACACTTGAATAGCTCGGGACCATGAATAATTTACTCCCAACTTTACCTGTGAAAGTCTTCAAGTCAGCAGTTGAATGTTCAGACTTGTTGGGAGCAGCCAAATGAATGACACATCTTCCTAGTACTATTACTCTTTCACCATCTTCCTGGCACACGGACCAAGTTCTGTTTTTCTCCTTTGCCACCATATGTGAGACCAACCGGATTCGCTAAAGATAACGACCATCATTGCTGAAAGAAAAATACTAGAAACAGCAAGCACAGAAGGCAAATGTGGCATGGGCTTCCTGTACTTCCAGAGTGCTGCTGGGTTATCAATGCAGACAGATGCAAATCCTGCCCCAGGTTGATTTCTCCTACAATTAGAGAATAAACAAGTTTTTCAAATTTCATACGAGGGAAGAAAGATAAAAGAATTATCTCAGATAGTCAGTTTTCTGATTTCATATAACTTAATGTGACATCACTTCTCGAAATCAGTTAATGAAATCCAACAATAATCCAGAGGTCAGTATCGCATATTAAGTTGAAAAACAAAGATTCTGGGATAATCCATGCCTCTAAGTGGACTTTAAAAGTGAGGCATACATGTCTGTAAATGATGGCTATCATCCATTCTCAAACTGATTTTTACACAGAGAGTGCTTTTACACCACATGCATTTGCAGTTCAAAGTTAAAACCACCAGTAACCAGCAGACTTAATAAATAATCAAGGTTCGAAGCAGAATCATTGGCCCAATTTGTTTAATTTAATTAGCTTGAATAAAGCTCTTTACTACTTGGTCGTCAAATAGAATCTACAAGGCACATGATTAACAAGCAGGAGGCAAACAAAAACTTGCCGAATTCACTTCAGAGGTTTTGCATCAAAGAGAATGAGCTGTACATGCATATAAAAGCATCACGCGATAAGCTGAGCAATATCAACAAATTTTTATTTGCTGGTCTTAGATGAGATGGAAAAGGTAATCCACACATCACAATACACAAACTGTACTTCGTAAGATTAAACAAAAGTACGGGTACTCTGGAGAGCCATTTACTGAACAACATAAAACACAGAAGAAAAATACAAAAACATCCAAATAAACAATATCTGAACAGTGAGGGTCAATGCTTGAACTGAGGAGGTACAAGTTACAACCCATAGAAAGAGGGAAAGTATGCAGCACAGAAAAGCCTATGGGGAGGGCATATCTGTATGTTCCGGGTAGGTATTTTGTCAGATTCTTTTGACATACGTATCCTGCCCTTTAACTTATTTGTTATTATTAGAAACAAGATTCCCAAGGTTTGCTTAGATCTTTAGGGTTGGAGACTAAAGAAAAAAGAGTCCAAAGGGGTATACAAGAACTATAATCAGAAGAAAGAATCCAAAATGTGAGAAAAATGATCTTCCATTTAGTATTCATCACATCGTACATGATTTTCTTTATATATTATGATACCGAAAAAAAAAAATTTTAAAAACATTATTATATCCTTGATGTATCTATATCCTTTTTTTTTTTGGGACTTTTATGTATCCGTCTTGTACCACCCGTGACAGTACCTGTATACGTATCAGTTTTGAGGGAAACATATAGGACATGTAGTAAAGCAGCACAGCGAAAAACCCATAATCATACAAGATTCAATAGTACAAGAAGATTAAAATGTAGAACTTCGACAAACAAAAATGGCATACCCAAATAATTCCTTCAGTGATCTCAACCAATGTGTGTTACTTTTCCTTCTATAGCTTGAAGCCTGGTCCGCATTATCTTCATCAGGAGCCTCTACATGATAATAAACTAACAAGGCTGAAAAAAGTCTGATAAGGAAGATTGAGCAAAGCCAACAATTAAGAGTACCTCTACTCATGCTTGGGCCTGCATAGCCCTGAATATTCCGTAGTGAAGCTAACTTTTCAACCAAGGCACGCTCTGCATCACTACAATGATTGTAATATTATATCAGTTATGAAATCCATTAATGACTCGAAATATCATTATAAACCACTGGAATTTAAGACACGAGAATGAATTGTGAGAACGCAAAGTTAATGACTCTACAACAAACATTAACACTAAATGCAAACCAAAACTAAAACAAGTCATATTAGGTAGTTGGATTTTCAACTATACATGAGTATCATGGATCTCCGATTGAAGAAATTACGTTTATTATCAATCACAAGAGTGGTTCCTTTCTCGTTAGAGATAGGGTGTTTTTCCTTTTAGTTTATATGGATAATATTATTAGATCCATAGACATTTGCTAAACATAATATTCTTTGTTTTTTCTATTGTAAGCTACCATCCTCTATCAACTTGTCAGAACTGCCAGGTAATTAAAAAGTTCAAAACAGGATATTTGGTGTATTAATTCCTACTTTCAAGTGATCTTATAAAAGAAACATAAAATAAAGGAAAAACAAATAATTTCTGGAGAGAAAGGATCAATTTGTGGACAACCACTCTTACAAACGAATATTAACTTATTCTCTTGTCAAATAAAAACTAGTAGAACCTTTGACACTATATAGTTGAATACCCAACACCTACCTAGACTCGAACTCTCTTAACTACTTTTCCTAATAAGCAATAACATTAAATGCCTCGTGATGAACTGCAACAGCTTGACACCAAGTATAAACTAACAAATGCTTCAATTGCTAGAGAGGCCAAGCTTTAACAGATTTGAACCAATCAGACATAATACAAACCTAATTCTTCTTGGAATCTTAACTTGCACGGTGAAAATATGATCTCCTCGCCTAGATGGTTTATTTACGTTTGGCACACCCATGTTAGGCAGCTTTAACTTATGTCCTGGCTGAACCCCTGGAGGTATCCGCAACTCCTTCATACCTTCAGCAGTATCAACCTACAATTAGCAGGAAAATCGTGCAAGTCAACAGGAGTAACTCTTGAAGAAATAACATTATCATTACTGCAGTATTAAGCATTTATTTATGAGAATCACATAATCAGGGAAAAAAAATAAGAATTAAAATAGCCCCAAACAACAATATTTAACTGAAATAATTGAAAAGGGACACTTGTACGCAACATATTGAAATTGAATGAGTATGACCGAATGGATTGAATAAAGATTTAATCATCTTATTGCGTTACTGTACTACTTTAAATTAAACCATATAATAATAATAATAATAATAATAATTATTATTATTATTATTATTATTATTATTATTATTATTATTATACACAAAGTCTTGGGAGAGATGTGTATTAGTGAGAGAAGACCTGAGAGACGGATTGATGTTCTTAATTATATGTATAATGTTTTAAACAATATCAATAATGTTTTATGAGTGGACATTTTATATCATTTTTATGTATACGTACATTACCGATGTTCTTAGTAAAACCTCTAATATTTTTGGATATAACTGTAATGTTTGTCCGTCTTTTTTAGTCTCTCTATAAGACCATCTCTAATAATAATAATAATAATAATAATAATAATAATAATAATCATTATTATTATTAGACACTAGTGTTGCTTAATTATTGAAGTTAATGTTTTTCCTAAATATGAGGAAAAATTCCTAATAAGGTGTTTGGCTTACTCAGTTTATACTATGATGTGGTTTTTCCCTATTGATTAGGAAAATTAGGTTTTTCACGAGAGTTGCTCAAAGTAGAATTTAAAGTAAAGAGAAAAATGAAGAAGAAAATGTGGAATAGGTAATTAAAAAACTATACATATGCACTCCAAAACTAAAGTATGACTGAGCAGGTAAGATCTTAATTAGGAGAGAAATGATTGGACTTAAACGAAGATAACCAAAGTGAGATAACTATTAAGATTACAAGTGTACTGAAAGATGGTGAGGAGAATTGAATGGATGAGAAGTGAAATGATAAGGGAGGTGATGAAATAGGGGTTGGTTGTTTATTAATATATGGTAATTATATCAAATTAACAAAAATTTATCACCAGCTTAGAAAAAGCCCTTGGCATGCCAAGCACTTTGAAGGTGATAGAGGAGGGCAGAAAGAATTTGTTTACGATCTGTCCAACATATGGAATGGTTCAATTTTAGGTGATCGTTGAAGAAAGGTCTCAAAGTCAGTTTTTCTTAATTCCATTTCCTTTCTATTTGAACACAGCAAAGATTAAGAAAATGCACTGAAAGCACATAAGATAAGATGTGTTATTACCTTTTTCACAGTCCCCAAAATGGCTTCTGTATAGTCGACATCTACTTTTGAGAATAGATTCATGCCATCTCTCTGGATACCTTTTTTCTCATCAATGTGGATAACTAGATAGAGGTCGCCAGTTATACCCCTGCACTTAAAACCCAGTAGCATGAGATTATTTGAAGAAAACAAAAGGAGAGTGCTACCAAGTCCATTAAGGAAAAAAAATTCAGATGGATATAGCTAAATAATTAACAGACAATAAAGAACATGCAATGTGGTCTTTGATTTGGTTGGCGATAAACGCAGCAGCAGGGTGTTTGAAGATATAATATGATGATGAGAGTTTATAAAGAACGAATTGCTTTTACAACACCACAGAAATAATAAAGGGCTAAATGCATTAGTATGACATAATACAACTCTTCATACAGCTGGGAAACTATCATTGTTCAGAATAATACATTCCCTTTGTCCTATACCAAATCTCACATTTGACTTTTAAGTGTTTTCGAGGTTAACTTTAACCACAAATTACCCTTTAACAATACTAGACACATATTTAATAAGATTATTATTATGAAAATACATCCCTGAACCTTAATATATTTTTATTAAATATAATTCCGATGTAATTTGTAGTGATAATAAAAGTTGAACTTAAAAGTTAATCAAAAATCAAATGTGATATTTGGTCTTGAATAAAAAGAGTAACAAGCTAACACGAAAGTAGCCACCAACAGAAAAAAACTCGCTGCATCTTGCTGATATAACTCTATTCGTCTTTTAATGTTCTGCTCATCACAGTGGTAGATGCTACTAAATTTTGAAGGACAAGATACGCATAACACAACCAGAAACAAACAAATCAATAGTGACAAAGGCAATTCTTTGTATTATGGGAATCCAAAAGAATTAACTATATACAACGCTCTACTATAGAACACAGACTTGAATTATGCATCAATGAAGTAGCAACAAGAGACGCAACAATTTACTTTAGATGATCAGTGTAGCAGATACCACCATTTCAGTTCAAACCGACCTCTTTTTGTCAGAATTTCCATCTCCCCGTATTCGCATTGTGGCTCCATCATCAACCCCGGGTGGAATGACCACCTTAATATTCCTCTTTGCTTGAACTTGACCCTTGCCACTGCATTTCCTGCACCTATCTATGATTATCTTCCCCTCTCCATCACATTTTGAGCAAATAGTCACCTAGAGTTCACAGATAATCATCTACACTGGATGTCAAATCAACATTGGAATTATAACTTTATAGCTTCTAAGACTATACATCATTACAAAAGGTGATCGACAATTAGACCAAAAAGGATGTCTTGCAACTTTGCAAGTACAAGGCCCTGCAATTTGAGTACCTGGGACATCAGTCCAAACGGTGTCTTCTGAGTTTTTGCCACCCCACCTCTACCTCCACACTCCTTGCATACTTTTATAGAATCTCTGGACTTTGCACCCGTTCCACCACAATCATCACATGTCTCCAGACATGGTACTTGAATATCATGTTGCCCTCCAAAAATTGATTCTTCAAATCTCACATACAAATTATATCTGCAGATTAAATCCAGTTATGAGCACAAGTACTATGATATGCAAACCACAGTTTACCATAAATTATAAATGCATACAGAACTTGGCAACTTGTTAACACCATACGGAAAAGAAAGATTAACAAAGGAACAATTGTATGGGGAAGTATAATGAATTGTACATTCGCATACCCATGAAATAAGTAAGGTTGAAGATCATTTACTAAAAATGGACTGTAGTGAGCGACAAAGACACTGGAATTTTAACTCCCTGGCCCCTCGTGGACCAAGGTTAGTTACCACCGCCTGAGGTCACCCATCCAAAGGTTTCTCAAGAGTAAACTCGCTTAAACTTGAAGTTTCTATAGATGGGCTCCCGAAGCAGAAACTACAGCTGGTTAGTATGAGTAGCATTATATCCCTCTAGAATAGATACCACAATATTGTGTTTTATAGGAAGTTTAATCCAGGAAAGGACCTAAGACACATCACAACTACCTAAACTTGTAACAAATATATTCTCTGTTTATATGAAGATGGTAATTAGCTTCCTGTCGTGGATATCAAGCTCCCAGAAGTAGACATCAGACTTGGGGCTCAAAGATGGTAGCGCAACAAGAAAAATGAAATTCAGGAACACTAGAAGCACTTCTAAGGGGTGTAAAGAGTAACGACAGAATTCTTCTCTTTCCTCCCTACGTCCCAATAAAAACTCCCTAGGCTTTTTGCGAACTTCGATCACAAATTACTTTACACCGAAAAAATACATAAATAAAGTTATATTTGGAAACTACATTTGATGTACTTTTTTAATATAATTCTATTATATTCTTTTGTGGTGTAATTTAGGAGTAACTTGTGATTAAAGTTCATAATTAAAGTCAAACTAGTATAGTAGTTTTATTTATTCAAAGATCCTCAATTTCATAATGCGGAAACATGGAACTTAAGAGACAATAGACCCATGAAAAAATATATAAAAAGAATGTGCCATAAAATTCAACTTAATTATTACCGTATATCCAGATTTTGGCTGCCTCCTCTTGGTATTGCACCACCTCCAAAGAAGTCATTGGATTCACCAAAATATGAAGAAAAAAATTCAAAAGGATCCATCTGTATTACGTCAATATACATCAATATTCAAGTAGCTGATCACTGGCATCAAAATTAGGAAAGTGGATAGAATAAGGTAGCCAAGGGGGGGAAAAAGAAAAGGAAATGGTTCTCTTGCCGATCTAAAACAATGAAATTAGTAGGGTCGAATAATATTACCCCTTGCGGTTGTGGGCCAGCACTTGAAGCATCAAATTCTCCACGTAGACCTTCCTCACCAAAGCGGTCATATAAGGACCTTTTCTCACTGTCTGATAGTACCTAAACATAGGCTTGGTTACGAATGGAACCAAGACGAGTAAATTACAGGAGTAAGACTAACATACAAAGTCCTTTTATTGATCAATCAAATTTGGTGGCCTTTTCATATTAAGGGAGAAAAAAATAACAAATTCAATAAGTCAATAACATCCCAACGGAATGAGTTTTAGCAATAACATAAGATTTGGCCCCAGATAGAAACAATTGAACACTCCAGACAAAGAAACTAAAAAACACGTGCGAAATTTAGCTGAAAATATTGATAAATACATAACAAAGGATCTTCATAATGGGACAAAATAAAACTGAATAATGAAGAAAATTAAGATTACCTCATAGGCAGCAGCTATCTCCTTAAACTTCTCCTCAGCACCAGGCCTCTTATCAGGATGATACTGTTGCCAAAAAAAAACATTCAATTCCAATTTAACCTAGCGTAAACCCAACTTAAACTGTCGAACTTAGTCG
This sequence comes from Plantago major, assembly GCA_026545765.1. Taxonomy (NCBI): domain Eukaryota; kingdom Viridiplantae; phylum Streptophyta; class Magnoliopsida; order Lamiales; family Plantaginaceae; genus Plantago; species Plantago major. Next base: position 57,852,874 of record CM048841.1, read on the forward strand.
ATCAACACGATTACATTTGAACAATATTACATAGTAGTGACTTAAATTCATGTACATTCATGTTAGTACAATAGCATTGGAATACTCAGAGCCGGTAAATTCGCTATGAAATAACTGAATTCTCGTAATACATCAAACTTTAGTACAAATGGAATTGAACAACATAACATAATACATTAGTACATGAAATCCGTAAAGGTTAAGAAACAGTACCTTGCGAGCAAGATTGCGATAAGCTGATTTGATTTCCTGCAAAGTGGCATTTCTAGAGACATTGAGGACCGAATAATAATCGGAACTGGTTTGCCGTTTAGCAGTGACAGTGAAGGAAGGAAAACGACGGCGTCTAGTGGTGGCGAAGCAGGTGGAATTGGGAAATGTTGAGATGAGCTTCAAGGTTGGGAAAACACTTCCGGTGAATCGTTTGAAAGGTGGAGAATAGTTTGAATTGCAGAAGATGAAATTGTGTCTAGGGTTTATGGGATTTGGAGGGGAACTAGGCAAATTCGGGGTTCTGGATATTACTTGCATTGCTTGCTTTTGCTGAGAAAATGTTCAAGAATCTGCGCCAGTAATTTTTAGTTTTAAACCTCAAGTCCACCTAAACGTAGTGCAGTGCTCGGCTAGATTAGTCCATGTAGTTGTTGAGGGGTAATCATCAACACTAGTACTAAGTCCTTACTAAGTCCTTGTCCTAATCCCGATAGAGCGTCCTAGTCCGTTAGTGATGGTCCTAAGGTCTTCAGAGCGACTTCAGTTAAGGACATGCACAAAGGCTAGTGGGGTTAGAACGGTAGACCAGGTTTGCTTAGTGTCAAACCGGATAGAGACTTTACTCGAGAGAGATTGAATGTCTACTCTGTCAAGTGTTCGGGAATGATTACAGAATAGTGACTTACCTCGCGTTATGGGAACTTGTGTCATATTCATAGGTTTCTATCAAGAGCGGATGGACTCATAGGATCGTGTCAAATGTACGTTTCATAATGTGCCACCAATGCCTTGTTATGCCCATGGTCCAATAAGTTAACTTGACCATATTCCTTTTTGGGCCTTTGAGGGCATAGTGAGCATTTCACCGTCCTAAGTGAACTTTTAGCAGTTTTGGAGGAATGCTATGGAACGAAGTCCGTACCCAAGGTCCGATCCAAGACCAGCTCACACTTGCTATTTAGCGGGATTGTCTTAATCCTTTGTAGGTGTGTGGTCCGCTGTTCAAGCTCATGTACGAATTTAGGCCTATCAAACTTGTACGCTTGGTCCTCTTGTGGAGAGATGTCTGAGTCGGACATTTGGTTTCCCTTTGTCTGAGTCATCCGGTCCTAGGCTGGTATCGGACATTTGGTTTCCCTTTGTCTGGTTTATCCGGCAAGAGGGGTTGGTCATGTGGTGAGGCTGAGTCAGACTAGCGGGGTCCAGATCATAATCTTCCTTGTGCCACATTCCATAGACCTTATCATATTAGAGGTACGGGCCATAACCTCAGTGGGGTCGGACCACTCGTGGTCAGACCTTCTATGAATCGGTCTCAAAGACCTTAGCACGCCTTAGGACATGCCCTTAGAGTGTCCTTAACGGATTGGACATATTTCCGTATGAACAGTAGCGGTTATAGTGGAAAACCAAAAAAAATAAATTTTAGTAACTTTTAAACTCACATGATGAAATGGAACAAGGTTCGTTAGACTACACCCAATGGGTCGTGGAGTTGGCTGGTGCCAAAATTGCGGTGAGTTGTGATAGTTTGACCAGAATCTGAAAAATCGGACTCCAATAAATCGTGTTCATCACCTGATAATTAGATTTTTAGTTTTGTATTATATATATACTTAACATATTATAATGGTTACTAGAACGTGAGAACACATTACGCTTGTTATTGTGGCAATTAGTGACAAATAATATAAAAAAAACTATATGTAGGTAAGTACTATCGTTGTTTCTGATAATAAATTGTCTTTTTTTCGAGTTGAATTAGGCTTTGGGTTGGTGCGAATTTATCTGTTTCAATTTAATTAAAGAAGATGGAGAAGAAATATTGGTTATCGTTGTTGTCGTTTTTCTTTTTTAATGATGAATTGATTTTATTTGGGTTGAATTATGGATTTGAATTTAGTTGGAGAAGACATATTAGGTTTTTTTTAATGATGAATTGATTCTGTTAGGTTTGATTTAGGGCTTAGCATTTAATTGTAGAAGACAAATTGAGTTTTTTTAATGATATATTGATTTTGTTTGGAGTTTCATTAGGGCTTAAAATTAGAATGAATAAAACATATTGTTTTTTGTAATTAAAGGCTAATTTATATATATAATATATATATATATATATACACACACACACACACTGTAATAAGAGTATGCACAAGTTAACAATAATGCAATGTAATTGCACTTTAAATATTTTTTTGAATTTGTTTTTGAAATCGAATATGAATAAAAGTCAAATTTCAAGTTTGTCAAAATTGGAAGATTTCAATTCTGGCATTGTTACACTTTTGTCTATCTTTTGGGAAGAGAGGTACCATTGTATACCTTAGATTGCTTCCATGATTCAAATAATTTGGACCTCATTCCAAAAATTCAATTTCAGTCTTCAATCTATCTTCATTTCAAGTCTCATTCCAATATTAATTTTGACACTTTTTTTTCCCTTTAAATACAATACATTACTGCTCATAACTACTCATACTCAATAAAACTACTCCAGAAAAACCAAAGAAATGACCTTTTCAACCTCCTGGAACAAAACCACTTCTACAAACGAATGAAGTGAAAAACAAAAGAAGGTTGCTCGTGCATACCAAGACTCATAGTTTTACAATGGCAAGATGATCAAAGTAAGTGTCATCTTCATGATTCGACATCTACTGACGTTTGTCGAGTTAGGTTTGTAGTTTTGGGATCATAAAATCCAACAAGCTATCGGCATAGTGCATATCATCCTTGCCCAACACGGTGTCAACTATACCAACAATGATATGATGGTGGAGTTGAAGAAACTCTGGATGAGGCACTTCACCTACGGAACATGCTCAATTGGAATGACACTGGCCGTGAAATTTACTTCTCACCAGTTGAATCATAACTACTATACACCTGAAAATTATCGTCGCTACCAGCCCCACTGGGGCTAGTCTTAGGAGCAGTTTGGCAGACTGGTCGTGCAATGATTGATTATATATTTCTATGTTGATGATTAGTGAGTCAATGCATGTCTATGACTGCAAACGAGTCGAGCTTTTTCCGAGCTATTCAAACTCGACTCGTTCGAGCTCAAACATAAATTATAACTTGATTACATTTCTTAGCTGAGCTTGAATATTGAAAAACTCGGTTTGTAAGCTCGACGAGTTGCTAGAAGAATATATAAATCTATACTCATGTTTATTTTATTTTTTATTATTAGAAAATTAGGACTTCACATTTGCAGCTGCATTTACTCCTTCAAGAGTTTAACGCGATATGTAACATTAGGCAATGTTGTTGTGTCCGACCGAAGCTTATCCGGCTTGGAAGTATTGCTCCAATAAAAAAGCAACATTCAATATTCTTCCTATAAAAACGTGTAGTGGTGGGCATCTTATGTAAATATCACTAGGTGTCGTAGTGTTCGTTTTGAGGTTATTCGAAAATGAGAATGTGATTAGAGGAATACAATCTAAGTTTGTAACAATTCTTATGCCTCACAAAATATTATCTTTCTTTTCATATTCTTTTCACAAAATATTAAGCTAAAAAAATATTTTCTCCAAAATAATATTTACAATTCAACACCCATAATGATTTATTTTATTTTAGGGTGAATTTCTCCTCCCCCTCCTCCCAATAAAGTTCGTAATAACAAATTAGTTCATCACATTTGAACAATAACATTTTAGTCCACACTCAAATTTTGCGTTGACCGGCAAGAAATTACATTTCCACGTGGAATTTCATTTCCAATTTTGCAAATTAACCCCTATAAAGTTTATAAAATTTCAAAATTGACCCAAACTAATTTTACTCTTTCATTTTCATCACTTCTTCATCAAACATTTTATCCTAAGCTTTTCTTCAACTTTTTCTTCCTCAAAACATATTTTCTTCATATTCTAACACCTCAACAAGAAATTGGTTGATTTCTTCTTCATCATAACATATTTGTTGAGTTCCCTAATTCTTCTTCCTCTTTAACACTAAATCCAAATTTTTAAAAAAATTATTTTTTTTATTCCACCATTAATGGAGCTTGAAGCTCCATCAATGGAGTTTTTAAGCTCCATGGTGGAGCTTGGAGCCCGAATTGGGCACAAATGGAGCCCAATTCGGGTTCAATTGGTGAGCTCCATTAATGGAGCTTGAAACTCCATTAATATGGAGTTCGTTTCAAGCTCCATTAATGGAGCTCCAATAACACTGTTAAAGGAGTTGTTCGAGCTCCATTATTGGAGCTGTTCAAGTTCCATAAAAATGGAGCAGAACAGCTCCCAAGCTCCATAAAAATGGAGCTTGAGCTGCTCCATTAATGGAGCTGTTCAAGCTCCATAAAATGGAGCTTGAGTTGCTACATTTAATGGAGCTTAAGCTCCTTTAATGGAGCATCAAGCATATTAATGGAGAATGGAAAGAAGGAAGAAGAATGAGAGGAAATTTTTAAAAGGAAGAAGAATGAGAGGGTATAATTGCAATTTGTACTTGGATGAAATTTAATAGGAAAAAATAAATATGGGTTGATTTGGAATCATAACAAACTTTAGGATATAAATTGAGTGTAAATTAAAATAAAATGGGTCAATTGCAAATTTTTTTTAAATTTGAGTATGAAAATAAGTAAAATCATTTAAATTATTCTCCATGTACGTATTTATCAGCCACGTAGGACAGAGGCGTTGACTTTTGGACTAAAACGTAATTGATTTATGAAACTTGTCTTGTGGTATTATTGTTCAAATGTGAGGGACTTTCTTGTTAAATGGGTGTTTATTGGGGGGACTTGGTGTAAGTTTCCCTTTATTTTATTTTATTTTTGAAAAGGAACCCGTGGATACAAGAAACTAGCAAAAGTAGATACCACATAACCAACTACTCCTCTACGAGCACACTACTCGCTCACAAGGAACCAACAAAGAACCGGTGCCAGAAACAATCTTGCTTATCTTTCAGTCAATAAGTGTAAAAGGTGGAGAAGCAAGGCGAGACACAATCTTCATGATGAGACCAAGAATCCTCTTGAGACCCAACTAAGCGAGAACCATAACACATAAACTTGTCTCTGTTAGGAATATCTGTTTAGATTTTGATCAGTAAACCATAATGACTTATCTTAGTTCAGAAAGGTAACTAGTACTCTTAGTTCACTTGAACATTGTAAAAGAGGAAGCTTACTGAGTATGTTAGTCTAGCAAATCATGTATAAGATGTTAGGTCTCAGATTGTAATTTTTATATCTTTGAAGAAAACCAAGAAGCATGCATCCAGCAGAAGGAGCTCATTATTGAAGATTAAGAGACTGCACAAGATTGTTGAAGAGTAAGGAAAAATGTCTCCTCAGAGACCTTGGATCAGATACCTTGAAGAAATTAAGTGTCTTTGGAAGACAGTATTTCAATAGGTTTCTGATACCCAATGCTCACTGAGTAAGGACATGCAAAGCCTCAGTAGCTTGCATTGTTCCGTTGAGACTACAGGACAAAAGATAGTACAGTGCATTTATTACGCAGACAGAGATGTCTAAGCAAAAGAGGAAATCTCTGTAAAGAGACAAAGCTCACTGTCGTACTATCTTCAGATATCAATAGTTTGAATTACATTGTGCCTAACAGATACTATTCAAACGGCATGATTTTCAACTATAAATATCACTACTTAGAATGCTTGAAAGACACACTTAACACGCAGAACTACAATCTTTCATTCAAGCATACAAGCCTTCTACCTACTTATAGCTTTCTGTTGCGACTAAAGCTCTTGAATTCTAAGTAGCACGAAAGTTCTAAGTGTCCTGATCCTTAAACAAGAATTGCATATTGTGAAAGAGTTGAATCCAAAGATAAAGTTGCGACTGATATCTGAGATTCATTCTCTTGAACAAAATCAAGACTTGGGTCAGTAATGAACAACTTACCATACATTGTGAAGTGCATTAAGTAAGATTGATTCTATTGAGCTCTCTATGAGATAACTGAACAAGTTATAAGAGCTAACTCACCTGACAAACTACCATAACCAACACCAAACAGGCGTTGAGCACATAAAGTACTTAGTTTGGGAAACTAAGGAATAGCTCAAAGGTTACTGAGTAGAGGAAGTACTTGACTGAGAAAGCCGGGGAATAACTCAGGGGGAACACTTGGTTGGGAACCTAGTGTAAAAGGGATCAAGAGATGGGATTTTGTAAGGAGAACTTATCATCTTATCTTAGTGGATTCAAGTCCTGAGAAAGGGCGAGTGGATTAGTTGAGTGATTACGCCACTTTCAGATACCACTATAAAGCACTGTGTTATTTACTTAGTGCACTTTACTTATTGCTTATCTTTTGCTTGCTGAGTATTTACACACCTTATTGCTTGCTGACACGTGTACTTATCACAAAAGTCTTCCGCTTTCTGATTATAAGTATCAGATACCTGTATAGATATCTGAGAAACTGTTTTATCGACAAAAGTTTGAAAAGACTATTCACCCTCCCCCCCCCCCCCCATAGTCTTTTACTTTGCCGTTATCTGGACCAATAAGTGGTATCAGAGCGGGAGATTCTTTAACTTTCTGGACTGAACCTAGATCCTAGATAAATGCCTACTAACAGCTCACCACCTGCACTTGATTTGTTTGTTTAGTATGTTTGCTGCAGGATGTCTCTAAGAGATGCGCCCACTCTCAAGCCAGAGAACTATGAAAAATGGAAGAACAACATGATGCTTCACCTGCAAGCTATCAGTGATGAAATGATCGAAATGATAAAGAATGGCCAAATTGTCATTCAACAAGAGAAACAAGTCACTGAACTTTCTAGTGGTCGAGACAAAGATACAACAGATGTTGTTGGATCTTTAACAACCAGCATATCCTCAGGTGCAAGACCAACAAGAGCCATTGCTTATGAAGCAAAGCCCAAACATCTCTGGACATCTGAAGATTCAAAGAGAAATAGGCTGGATGGTCAAGCAAGAAATATCATTATACGTTCTACTCCAGATAACATACAGTGCAAACTGTGGGGTGCTAAAATGGCGAAAGAAGCCTGGTCACTGATTGAAGAAATCTGTGCCGGTACTGAGAAAACCAAGGAAAACAAGTTCGAAGTTTTGAAGCTCAAATTCCAAAACTTCAAACAAGGTCCTACTGAGACACTTGAAGAACTTGATTTCAGGTTTACAACACTGATGAGTGAAATGGCTGCACTTGGTGAAAGTGAAAGATATTCTAACTCTGAAAAGGTTAAGACTATCGTGAGAAGCCTAAATCAAAACTGGGAACATACTCAATACTTCTATTTCAACCAAGGAATGCCTAACATCACACCAGTGGAGCTTTTCTCACACTTGGCAACTATCAATTATGAGACAAAGCAAAGAGGACATATGACCGCTGAAACATTGCAGAATGTTGCTCTCATAACTCAAGGTACTTTTGAAAAGAAGGATACCAAAGAGGTGACTGAGGAAAATGCTCTTGCTGTAAAGCATATGAGAAAATACGTCAGTCAAAAAATTGAAAGAAGAAGGACCAAAGAGAAGCTGAAAAAGCATCTAGGTCCCAATTATCACCAGTACAAAAGTATGCAATTGATTAGCTCGCTGAACAAGCCGGCTCAGCAAGCATCGAGTACTGAGGGAGCAGAAATCGAAAACGATATCTGTTTATATTGTCAGAAACCTGTTCACTTCAAAAGAGACTGCCCAGCTTATAACAAGCTAAAGACAGGTGACAAGAAAGATAGAAGAAATTTCAAGAGAGGCCAGAGAGCTATGCTCACTGAGGAAAGGAAAAGGATCCAAATCCAACTGGATGCTCTTGATCTTGACTCTGATTCTGAGGATGAGGACTCAGATGATTCCAAACTACCTTCACCGGAGTTGTGTGGCATCACTCATGAATTGGCTGACTTCGGTCAAAAGAAGAAAGAAATGTGTGGAGTTGTCGAGGAGGTCTATGCAGATTTCTCCAACATCGAGCCATGCTTAATGACAGATGGGGTAATCACCATTTTTCGATTTGTAAATTATGAGAGCAATGAGGAAGGAATCAAAGATCTAGAACACCTCATAAATGAGCTTGATCTTTATGAAAGAGAATTCATGGTTGTCCAAGCTAGAACCAAGATTCTCGAAGAAGAAAAGAAATCTCTTGAAAAGGAGTGCTCACAAATGCGAAAGCTATCTGAGACAAAGGATGTTGAGAATGCATTTCTAAAGGCACAGATAGTTGAGACAGGAAAGTTACATGAAGAGGCAATGGATAAACTTCAAAAGAAGTGTGAAGGTCTTCTTTCTAATAATGTTGAACTCAAAAAGAAAGAAATGTCCTTCCAATCCTATGCCAAAGCTTGCGACACTCTTACTGAAGTACACTCTTACTTAAGAGATGCCTCAGAGAAAGAAGGACATGGGCTAGACCTTCAAACAAATAGTTCTACCACTTTGAACAAGAGTGATTGTTAGTCCAGATAACGGCAAAGGAAAAGACAGGGGGGGGGGGATTGAATAGTCTTTTACAACTTTTGTCGATAAACACAATTTCTCAGATATTTGTGAAGATATCTGATACTAAATTTCAGAGAGCGGAAGACTTTTCTGTGATAAGTGCACGTGCTCTGCAAGATATAAGTGTGTAAATACTCAGCAAGGTAAATAAAGCAAGTAATAAGTTGCAGAAAGTAAATAACACAGATCTTTATAGTGGTATCTGAGGGTAGCGTAATCCCTCAACTAATCCACTCGCCCTTTCTCAGGACTTGAAATTCAATAAGATAGATATTGAGTTCTCCTTACAATAAACCTATCCCTTGATTTCCTTTTACACTAGGTTCCCAACCAAGTGTTCCCCCTGAGTTATTCCCCGGCTTTCTCAGCCAAGTACTACCTGTACTCAGAAACCTTTGAGCTATTCCTTAGTTTCCCAAACTAAGTACTTCCTATGCTCAATAACCTTGGAGTTATTCCTTAGTTTCCCAAACTAAGTACTTCCTGTACTCAGTAACCTTGGAGTTATTCCTTAGTTTCCCAAACTAAGTACTTCCTGTACTCCACGCAGTTTAAGGTGTTGGTTAAGGTAGTTTGTCAGGTGAGTAGTCTTAATAACTTTCTCAGTCATGTAGGAATACTCTATAGAACAAGAATCACTTAACACACTTCACAATGTGTGGTGATATGTTCTAAACTGACCCAAGTCTATGTTAAATGTTCTAGAGAATGAAACTTAGATACTTGATCTTTTGATTCAACTCCTTCACAGATAGCAATGCTTGTTAAGGATCAGGACACTTAGAACTTTCGTGCTACTTAGAATTCAAGAGCTTGGTCGCAACAGTATGCTAGTGAATAAGTAGATTGAAGGCTTGTATGCTTGAAAGAATAAGTTCATAGATGTAAGTTCTTGGTGTGTTCAGTGTGTGTTCAAGCATTCTAAGTGTTGATATTTATAGTTGAAAAACATACCGTTTGAATAGTATCCGTTAGGCTTAATGAAATTCAAACTATTGATATCTGTAAATAGTACTGCAGAAGACATTGTCTCTTTTCAAATATTTCCTCTTTTGTTCAGATGTCTCTGTCTGCGCATTTATTGCATTGTACTATTTCTGTCATGTAGTGCCAACGGAACTATGCATGCTTTCTGAAGCATTGCATGTCCCTTTCCAGAGTCCTTCACATCTTCAGATACCTGTTGAAACATTGTTTCCCAGAAACATAGTTTTATCCAGGGTATCTGAGTGTAGATATCTGTGGGCACTTTTCCTCGTTCAGAAACCTTGTGTTTTCAGATATCTTTTGCAAAACTTGTTTATTCAAGATATCTAGACATAGGTATCTGATGACCTTCGTCTTCAGCAATCTTGTGCAGTCTTCAAAACTTCAAAATTGGTTAAACTCTCCTGCTGGATGACTTCTTCTTGGTCTTCTTTAAAGATATAAAAATTACATTCAGAGACCTAACATCCTATACCAGATCTGCTAGACTAACATACTTAGTGATTTTTCTCTTTTACAGTGTTCAAGTGAACCAAGAGTACTAACCACCTTTCTGAGCTAAGATAATTCATTATGTTGCTGATCAAAATCTAAACAGATATTCCTAACAAATTTCCCCCTTTTTGATCAGTCAACGATGACTATCTTTAAAACCTATTACAACTTGGAAGAGGGAACAATCTAACACTTAATCATTTCTTATGATCTTTTCAATTCATTTTAATTAAGTGCAGAAAGTAAACATCAACCAAATCACAAGGTGTGATCTTTGCTGACAAGTTATCTTTTTATAGATTGATATCTGAGAGTAGGTTCATCAGATTTATTACAAAGAAAGTTCACAGATAACTCATTAAAATAAAACATATTACAGCACAGTCAGCAAGATACAAAACACTTAGTTAAATTAGGACAACAGAGGTAACCAAGCTCCAATTAGACATCCTAATAAACTAGTCTTCAAGTCTTCAAAATCTTCAAGTCTTCAATCAGCAGATCTATGGATCAATTTGCAAATTCCCTATCCCCAAACCTTTTGATATCATCTGAGTAGTCATAGAGCAAGGTCCTGACTATCATCTCAGTGTTTCTGGCAAATCTACATACTTCTTTGTAGGTTTTGGTGGGATTCTTCTTAGCAAATTGCTTGACCCACAGATACTTTCCCCATTTCCAGGCATGCTCAATTCTGATATCTGATAGCTTGAAGTATTCATATATGATCCTCAAATATCTGATGTCACCCTTGTATTGATCTTCAGTCATGTAGAAAGACTCATAGGGTTCCACAACAAGTCTTGCTCTTGTACCTGCTCCAGTGATGTTGGAAATTCTGTGCACATCATCTGGCTTTCCATAAGGACAATCATCAGAGAGGTCCTTCTTCATGGCTTCTGTTTTCTTGATTACTTCAAAATCCAACCAGGCTTTGATGTGGTTGGTGTTAATCAAGACTGGCTTGTCTTTTCTCCATGCCATGAGTTGTTTATAGATTGGTTCTGGAAAATTTTCATTTACCAGTAAGTGCTTGAGTTCCAGAATCCAGTAGACATTCTTCTGATTAATGCACCTGTAGACAGAGGAGTCATTGTTGGTCTTCACATACTCAATCTTGGCTTCTTCAGGCCTGAGTGGTAGTTGAAGTTTTCTTTGTTCAGCTCTCAGCCTATTCCTCCTGTATCTTGAATTCTCCCTTGGGGGATTGCTTGAAGATCCACCTTGGATTGACTTGGTATTTCCAGAGGGTGTTTTAGCTGCTAAAGGCTTTGCAGCTATGGGCTCAGATAGGCTATCAACCATTTTTCTTTTTTTGTGAAGGGGAGCTTCATCTTCATCAGTCTCTTCATCATCATCATCAAGATCAATTCTTGTGAAAATTTTGCAGCCTTCTTCATTGCCCTGGGATTTGATTTGTCCTTCTTCTTCTTCTTCTTTAGAAGACTCTTCAATCCCTCTTACTTGTCTTCTCCTTGGAGCCTTGGTACTCCTTGGAGGTTTCTGTGCCCTGGCCCTTGTTGTCATTCCTTTTTCAGGAAGTTGCTGAGTGGTGGCCACTATTTGTAGAAGCGATCATTTGGAGGAGGGCTCATTTATTTTTAGTGGTGGAAGTGATGGTTGTTCAGATTTCTTCTTATTTCCTCTTCCTTTCTGAGCGCCGGATCCTTTCCCTTGTCCTTGATATCCTTCCCCCCTTAGTCATTGTTGACTGACTCAGTATCACAAAGGATTCTGAGAGTGACTCAAAATTCCTTTGCAGATAGTTGTAGGCAGCAACCAACTTTTGCAATTCAGCCTTGAGCTCCTGATTTTGTTTGATAAGTCCTGTTTCCTTATTAGTGAGCTCTACTAGTGGGCCTTGAGTAGCATCTGCTTTTCCAGCAGCATAGCTAGCCTCATTGAGGGCTTTTTCAGCAAGATTATTGTCATCATCCCTTACCATGCCTAGGTCTCTTTGAGCAATGACCAAGCTTGTTGTTCTCTGAGTGATTAACTCAGTGAACTTCTTCATTTCAGCAGGGACTGATGCAATTACTTCTTCATTTTGATGAGACAACTACTTTCTTAGAGTTGCCAGAACCTGATATCTGGCTATGTAATCATGGGAGTTGAGATTTGGTTTCTTACTGAAGCTTTGAGGAGCTATCAGTTTTCTCTTTAAGTGAGAAACTCCCAAGTGAACATTTGCATGTTCTGCCAGGGTTTTGTCTTCTTTATCATCTGAGTCTTCATCCCAGTGATCTTCATCCTCTTGGGCATTTTCATCAATATTTTCTAGCCCAACAACCATCTCAGAGATGGGCTTCTTTCCTTTCAGTGAGGAGGATGGTACTTCTTTTGGTGATGCAGCCTTAGCATCATGCTTGTCTTCAGATACTTGCTCAGTATCTAATTCTTCAGCAATTGCCTGAACAACAAGCTGGAGTTCTTTCATCTCAGCATAAGCTTCCATTTCCTTGATGGTTTGATCTTCAATCGTTTGGAGCTTTGCTTTGGATTCAACTATCTTCTCTTCTAGTTGAAGATTTAGCTATTGTTCTTCCTCCAACAACTGTTTGAGTTGAGCAACTCTGGCTTGTACATCCAATATTTTCTTAGTGTTGCCCTCAGAGTGCTCAACTACTTGTTCAGTAGAGTCTTTTTGTTGGGGAGATGGATGTGTAGACTTCTGAGGAGATGGAGGAGGGGAATTTTGTGAAGTCCTCTCAGTGTGCTTTTCAGCAACTGATGAATTGTTTCTTTGTGCAATCCCTCCTGTCCCTGGTGCAGGGGCATCATCATCATCCTTTCTGTCATTATCATCCTTGTGATGGTCAGGAGGAGGTTCTTCAAAATTATTCTCATCTGTTTCCTCCTCATCTTCATAAACCAGATTGATCACTTCAGGAAGTGTGACCAATTGCCCATTTACTTCCTCTTGTTCAGAGGGTATGCATTGTAGGGACTTGGGCAAGATTGGCTTGAATGCCATCTCCATTCTGGTCTGACCATCTGCCTTTTCAAAGGTTTCAATAATCTTGTGTACTACTTCCTTTATGAAGTTCTTATTCATCAACGTGGCAAATGCGTATTGCTCAGTTGGAAACATTGCATGCACATAATTCTCCAAGTCAAATGCTCTTGCTTTTCTAGTAGGGTGATCAGTGACCCTTGTGATCTCAAACAGATCAGAGCATCTGAGTCTCTGCCATTTCTTGAAATGCTTTAGATGCTTTGGCAGAGTATGAGCCTTGAAGAATGGAAGTAGGTCCCTGTTCAAATCTTCAGGGACCACTAAGGCACTAGCTTGAGCCTGAAAGAGAGAGTTTTGAGTTAGTTTCAAAACATTAGTAGATATCTGGGTTTTAGAGCAGTCAAGTATATGTGTTACCTGTGCAACAACAACAGGCTCAGAAGGTTGAACTACTGAGGTTCCAGGTGCCTCAGATATCTTGGTGTGAGGAGGAGACTTGGAAGTCTGATCCTCAGCATCCTCTCTTTTTTTTTGAACCTGAGAATAAAATACAACATAACACTCAGAGATTTATCAGGAGAGAAACACTTAGACAATTTGATATCTGAGATGTCAATTACCTCCACAGTGGGAGGCTCAGATACTTGTCTCTCAAAAACTTGTACAGTTTCTGGTATTCTATCTGGTGATGAAGGTTTGGTTGCCTCATCAATTTCCATTGGTTGAGGGGATTGAGTGGGCAATTCCCAGCAACATCTATTTCTGTTTGAGCCTGTGAGTAGAAAGTGTTAAGTTTTTAGAAAAATGATCAGAGTAACATTGTGAAGAATATAGATATCTGAGATATATACCTTCTCAATAGAAGGCTCAGATACTTGTTCCTCAGAGACTTTGTGAGTCTTTGGTTGATTCTTTGATGAGTCAGGCTTCTCAGCCTCATCATTTTTCTTCTCAGTTGGAGCCTATTAGAAACAAACACTTAGTCAAGTGTGTATAAAAGATATCTGAAAAGTTATATCTTAAGGAACTCTCTATCACCTGCAGCACAGGCTCAGGTTCCTTAAGAGATGAGGCTGTGGTGGCCTCCTTCTCAGTCTCTGAGGAAAGCTTTCCAGCTTCCTCTTGTTCTTGTGTTTCTAATTCAGCCTGTAACAAAGATATTTTAATAAGTAACAAGATTTAAGCGTAAGTTATCACAAGTAAAGAGTTAAACCATTCACCACGAGCTTTGTCGACCGTCTCTGGAACTTGTGAAGTTTCCATGCGTTGGTCTTGTTGTTCTTTGACCACTTCTTTGTTGGAAGTTTGAGGTACTTCGGACCTTTCCTGAGTATGCAACTCAGTTGCCTCCCCTTGTTGATCATTCTGAGCAGATACCTCAGTTTGATCCCTCCCATTAAGTTGGGGAACATGCTCATTTACAGGATTTTCTTCAGCAAGGAAAGATGCTGGTATCTCATGCTGTAACTCAATTATCATCTCAACAGCATCCACTATTGGTTGTTGTGGTTGGTGTGGTGATTCTGATCTGGATGAAGAAGGTGATGCTGTATGGGGCCTATCCAGATCTGCTTGAGACAGACTTTTAAGTGTTGAGGCAATGGCAGTATCCTCCAACACTAAGTTGCCACTCATCAGAGCATCTTCAATGTGCTTAAGTGTTACTTGCTCTGATGGTGTGTTTTGTCCAGTGACCTTGGACACAGTTGCTTCTTCAGCAACCTTTGAACTATTTGCCTTCTCAGCAACCTCTGCACTCGTTGCTCTTTCAGCAACCTTGGGGATTATGGCTTCCCCCTCATCTTCAGTTTCCTCATCGAAATCTGGGACTGAATTATCAACAATCCATGTTTCTTCTGCAGAGAGAGTATGAAGTTTCTCACTGCTTTTATCAGCATCGATAAGTTCATCATCAAGGCACTCTGCAGCATTGATGAGTTCATCAGCTGTGGTCTTAGCAGCATTGATAAGTTCATCTTCATTGATGAGTTCATCAGTAGTGGCGGTAGATATCTGAGAGTCGACATCCACAATGGGTATGCCTTCTGATTTGCCAGCAGACTTCTTTCGTGAAATTCTGGGCTTTTTGGTCGCAACGGAACCCTCAGATACCTCATCAGTCTTTCGTTTCTTGGATCCTTTCTGAGATGCAGTAACCTTTTTCATCATGTTTGTATACTCATATTTGTAGAGTAGGTTACTATTGGCAATGTCTGCCGTCTCTCTGAGCTCAATGCCAAGGCACTCCAGTAAGTAGCATATCTATAGTCCTTAGCTTACTGTGGCTTTTGGCTCAGCAAGGACCTTAACGATTTTTGGCTCAAAGCCTTGTATCTTCTTCACAAATTTCATGAAGGCGTACTTCCCCCAATTAAAAGGGTTTTCTAGCCTTTTGTTTTGTTGATTCAACAAGAACATCATCATCCAGCATTATTGGCTAATCTGGTCAGCTCCTCCATGTAGACCATCAAAGCATCTGTGAAGGATACATGCCAACACATCCCAATGAACCAGCAGATGTCTTGTTCTGATGTCAGCAAGTTTGAAGTCGATGGGTTTGTCTGGCTTGTCAAGATCACACACATCACTGTAGAGCTTTTTGACACCCTCAAGGAGATCTTCATCCTTGGTGTCAATTTCAAAATACTTTCTAAGATTTTGAAGTTCCAACAGCTCACATAAAGCTGTTCCGTCCAACAGGATTTCCTGTCCTTGGACTTTAGTCTTGATAGACACTGTCTCAGTGCCTTCAGAGACTTTGGAAATAATCGTGGAGTAGTTGTAAAACTCCAGGACATCCAGTGAAGAAACTCCACTGGGAAGAGCAGATAGAAAGCCCTTGATTTGTGCCTTTTCAAGCATATCAAGTACCAACTTTCTGTCAGCCTGGTTTTTTATTGCAGCTACAAGGTATTCCTCAATCATGGCACCACCCCAAATCATCCTGTGATTTGAAGTCCAATGATCAGGATTGAACTCTCCAGTCAACCGTTTGTTTGTCATAACCAACACTAGTGCTTGCTTTTCAGCAATACCAGAGGTAGTAGCTTGGGATTTCTGAGTAGAAGCACGTTTGGGAGCCATATCTTTAAATAGTAGCAGTTTTTGAAACTTGGAAAGAGATTAGGGTAAAGGATTAGTAATTCTTTGCAGAAAAACTAAGAAGGAATCAGTAGTTGCAGAGAAAATTGCAGGGAGATTTGAGAGTATTTTGCAGTTTTTGTGCAAGGGCAAATGTAGGATTAGGCGAAAGTGATTTCTTTTGCCAAAATCCTATATATATAGCATTTTACTCTCAACAGAGATATACATACAAATTGATTTTGTACATATGTATCTGTGCAAATGCAGATAGGCGTGGGTAAAATTCGTTTTGCATTAAATGCTTAGTGGGCCACGTCTGAGTTTTTACAGTCCACTATTTTACTGAGAATTGATCTCGTCTGTTAAAATCAAATGCCCATTTCATCAAGGGTCACGATTGCTTCTTCAGCAATGATCACAATCAGTAATTGTAATTGTTCCCAATTAATGAAATTTGGCATAAGGCTTTCTGAATCACAACTCTTTTCTGTGACTAGGGGACAGTCTTTGGACTTATGTAGTCAGTTCAGAAACTGTGTGTAACTTAACATATAAATGGAAAGATACAAAACACCAAAGATGTAGTTGACTGAATACAGTTGTACCACATTTCTCTTTTGTGTTCCCCCTCACTAGGTGATCTAGATATCCAGTACTGCTCGTAAATCTTCAGATAGCCATTTTACCCTTCAACCTTTGATATCTGAGTACCCGTCTCAGATATCTTTTTGCTATGTGTTTAACCTTTTGTCTTTGATATTCTGGATTACCGTTCCAGATATCTTATCTCTTCTTTCTGAATTTCTGTCTCAGAGATTAGAAGTTTTCAGTTCCTTTGGTAGCTCCATTAACCCAAGACTATGTCTTAAGGTTAAGAACCTGCTTTCTTGCAAAGGCTTTGTAAAGATATCTGCAAGTTGGTCTTCAGTACCAATCTTGAGTATCTCTATATTGCCTTTTTCAACATGGTCTCTAATGAAGTGGTGTTTAACATCAATGTGCTTTGTTCTTGCATGAAACTTAGGATTCTGAGTTATGGCAATAGCACTTGTGTTCTCACAGAAAATTGGAGTTTTCTCTTCATTGATCTCATAGTCTTTGAGTTGTTGTTGTATCCACAATATCTGTGAAGCACAACATCCAGCAGCAATATATTCAGCCTCTGTGGTAGATGTGGCAATTGAGTTTTGTTTCTTGCTGAACCAAGATATTAATCTGGCACCAAGAAATTGACAAGTTCCTGAGGTGCTTTTTCTATCAATCAATGATCCGGCATAGTCAGCATCAGAATAGCCAACTAAACTTAATCCACTGTCTTTTGGATACCACAATCCAACTTCTACAGTACCCTTTACATACCTTAATATTTTCATAGCAATGTTGTAGTGTGATTGCATTGGATTTGTCTGAAATCTAGCACACACTCCAACTGCATATAAAATATCAGGTCTACTTGCAGTGAGGTACAGTAGAGACCCAATCAATTTCCTATACTTATGTTCTTCAACACTCTTGTCAGATTCAGTATAGGTCATTTTGGTTCCAATACTCATAGGTATCTTAGCATTCTTTTCAGAAGGCTTTAGATTAAACTTGTTGATCATATCATTTGCATACTTTGTTTGACTAATGAATATTCCATCATTAAGTTGCTTGACTTGCAATCCTAGGAAGTAGTTTAATTCTCCCATCATGCTCATCTCAAATTTGCTTTTCATGAGCTCAGCAAAGTCTTCACAAAGTTGCTTGTCTTTAGATCCAAATATAATGTCATCAACATATACTTGAACTAGAAGTAGTTTCCCTTTATGGTTCAAAGTAAAGAGTGTTTTATCAACATCTCCTTTCTTGAAGCCACTTTCCAGCAAGTATTTAGCTAAAGTATCATACCATGCTCTCGGAGCCTGTTTTAGTCCATACAGAGCTTTCTGAAGCTTATAAACCATTCTACTTTCTGTGGAAACCTCAAATCCTGGTGGTTGTTCAACATAGACTTCTTCAGCAAGTTCACCGTTTAGGAATGCACTTTTAACATCCATCTGATAAACTTTAAAGTCATTATGAGCTGCAAAGGCTAGAAATATTCTAATTGCATCCAATCTTGCAACTGGAGCATATGACTCGTCAAAATCTAGTCCTTCTGTCTGGGTGAATCCCTTGGCAACCAACCTTGCTTTGTTTCTGGTTATTTCACCAGACCCATTCATTTTATTTCTGAAAACCCACTTGGTTCCAATTACAGATATTCCATCAACAAATGGAACTAGTTTCCAGACTTTGTTTCTCTCAAATTGATCCAACTCTTCTTGCATTGCAGAGATCCAATCTTGATCCTTCAATGCTTCTTCTATAGTTTTAGGTTCAATATTTGAGATGAAACATCCATAAAGAGAGTCAGCAATTGCTCTCCTAGTTCTAACTCCTTGGTCTAAAGGACCAATCACATCCTTGGCAGGATGATTTTTTATCCATTTCATAATGGATTTTGAACTAGTAGGATCAATATCATTTTGATCTGAATGTGAATCAATATGATCTTGATAGGATACTTGTGCAGTATCTGAAATATCTGGCACATGGGAAATGCCATGGATATCTGACACTTTTTCAGTGTTAGAGATATCTGGAATTTAATTTTCAGCAATCTCATTCTCAGAAACCTCTTCATGATGAAGGTTCTCAGTAACTTGTTCCATTTTTGAAATTCTCATAGGAAATTCTCCATCATGTCTTAGAGTCATCTGGTTGTTACTAAGCAATGGTTGCTTTTCATCGTCAGAGTCATCCTCTAAGTGAATGACAAAGTTGTTTCCTTTTGAGGATTCTTCTTCAGAATCTTTAAGCATTAGTTCTTTGAACCTATCTGAGAGTTCTTCATTCAAGAGTACTTTCTTGTTTCCTTCGTAGAAGACTACATGAACAGATTCTTCAATCTTTTGCGTTCTTTTGTTGTAGATTCTGTAGGCTTTGCTATTCAGAGAATAACCAAGAAATACTCCTTCATCTGCTTTTGGTTGAAATGTTCTCAAGTATTCATTTCCATTGTTAAGAACAAAACATCTGCAACCAAACACCCTTAGATGTTTGATACTGGGGGGTCTACCAATCAAAAGTTTATAAGGAGTTTTGTCATGGTGTTTGTTAATCAAACATCTATTTTGAGTGTAGCAGGCTGTGTTAACAGCTTCAACCCAATAGATTTCACTTATTTCAGTGTCAGCAAGCATTGTTCTTACTGCTTCTTTTAGGGTCCTATTCTTCCTTTCAACAACACCATTTTGTTGTGGTGTTCTTACTGAAGATAGTTGATGTTGTATACCTTTGCAGGTACAAAACTCTTTTATGTACTGGTTCACAAATTCGAAACCATGGTGCATTACGATTCTGAGATACCTTGTCATTTTTCATGACTTCAAGCTTATTCAGCAAGTTGGTATCTCAACCCTTGCATCAGATTTATGTTTGAGAAATACAACCCAAGTGAATCTTGAGTAATCATCAACAACAACCAGACCATACTTCTTTCCTGCATAGCTAGTTACAGAGGATTCAAAAAGATCCATATGTAACATTTGTAGTGGCCTTTCACTAGAGTGTCTAGTTTTAGACTTGAAAGATGTTTTGGATTGTTTTTCCATTTGGCAAGCTGAGCATATACCATCTTTTCTATATACCATTTTGGGTAAACCAACCACCAATTCTTTCTTGGCTAGCTTGTTCAGAGTTTTGAAGTTCAAGTGACTCATTCTTTTATGCCATAGCCAGTTTTCTCAGTGTGGCTAGATTGACTCACCATGAGACATTCTTCAGTTGTGGCAGATGCCCAGTCAGCAACATAAAGATTTCCTTTTCACCTAGCAACCAAGACTGTCTGCTTTGATCATTGTCAATTACTTTGCATAGTTTTGACTTGATCTTTACAGTGTACCCTTTGTCTACCAATTGACTCATGCTTAGGAGATTATATTTCAATCCCTTTACATGTAGTACTTCAGAGATTGTAAGAGCTCCAACTTCAGATTGCCAAAACCTATGGTTGGATTTTCATCTCCTCCAGCAAATCTAATATTTGGTCCTTTATCGCATTTTCTGTAGTTAATCAGATTTGCTTTGTCTCCTGTCATGTGCTTCCCACATCCACTATCAAAATGCCACTTCGGGTTCTTCCTCAGAGTGTTCTGCACAAGACAGGAAACATGGAGTTAGGCTCTCATTCCAACAATGGAACCTTCTATACTAAAGAATCTCCCTGTAGGAATCCATTTCTGAATGAACTTCCTTGGGGTATTCTTTTGTCTTGTTGGAACATAAGGAGGAATTAAATGATTAGTGTCATTATCATTTAAAGCTATTTTCCTTCTTGGTGTGTTCCTTGGTGCTCCTCGTGGTGCTTTCAGATACCTGTCAGATTGCTGAGTCTGCTTTTCAGCAAACTTAGCTTTCCTTGCCAGACTTCTTCTAGCCCTGGCATTCAGAGTGGTCGTAACCTGTTCTCTCTTCCACTTCTGATGATTGCTATGCGCAATCCTGTCTTTCATCCATCGTTCTTGCTCTTGTTTATACTCACGAGCGAGTTGTTTCCCGATTGTTTTATAGCCAATGCCATTTCGAGCACCTGGTGCTGTCTGAGTTCTCTTCTCAGCAGCTTTGCTAATCTATGGAACGTCTTTCTTTCCAGAAAACGTGATGTTGGAAAATTTGCCTGCTCCTGCAATTTTTCCTTTTTGAGAGACATAACACTGTGGGTGATTACACTTTACAGTGTTATGTTTCTTTACAGAAATATTCCCAAAAGTTTTCTTTTGGACTTGTTTTTCCCACAAAGGTTTGGTCGCGACTGCCTTTCCTTTGTCAACAACCTTAGCTTTCTGACCAATGCTGTAGGTTATTTGAGAACCATTTTGCTGAGCACTAACAAACGTTATTCTTTCGTCACTCTTATTCAGAGTAGTAGAGCTATTTGTTTGTGTGTCCAGCCCAAGTCCTCCCTTTTCAGAAGGGTCTCTTAAATAAGAGTGAACTTCAGTAAGAGTGTCACTAGCTTTGGCATAGGATTGAAAAGATAGTTCTTTCTTCTTGAGTTCCTCATTTTCAGAAAGAAGATCTTTATTTTCCTTTTGGAGTATCTGCCTTTCTGTGTAACTTCTCCGTCTCAGATATCTGTGCTTTGAGAAATGCATTTTCAGCATCCTTTTTCTCAGATATCTTGAGTAATTGTGAATTTTCCCTCTCAGGAGAATTCTTTTCTTCTTCAAAAATGTCGGCTCTAACTCGGACCATTTGAAATTCTCTTTTGTAAAGATCAAGTTCTCTTTTGAGATATTCTAAATCTCTGATTTCTTCCTCAACACTCTCATAATTTATGAATTGAGAAATGTTGGTTACCTCATCAGCCATTAGGCAAGGCTCAATGTTGGAGCAATCTGGATAGATCTCCTCAACAACCCCACATAATTCCCTTTTCTTTTGACCAAAGTCAACCAATTCATGAGTGATGCCACATAATTCTCGAGAAGGTAGTTTGGAGTCATCTGAGTCTTCTTCCTCAGATTATGGCTCAATATCAAGAGCATCCAGTTGGATTTGAATCTTTTTCCTTTCTTCAGTGAGCAAAGCTCTCTGACTTCTCTTGAAGTTTCTTCTATCTTTCTTGTCACCTGTCTTTAGCTTATTGAAAATAGGGCAGTCTCTTTTAAAATGACCAGGTTTCTGACAATAGAAACAGATATCGTTTCCGATTTCTGCTTCCTCAGTACTAGATGCTTACTAAGTCGGTTTGTTCAGTGAGCTTGACAGCTGCATATTCTTGTACTGGTGATAGGTTGAGCCTAGATACTTTTTCAGCTTCTCTTTGGCTTTTCTTCCCTCAATCTCCCGATTGACATATTTTCTCATTTGCTTTACAGCAAGATCATCTTCCTCAGTCATTTCCTTGGTATCCTTCTTTTCAGAAGTACCTTTTGTTACTAAAGCAACATTGTGAACTTTCTTCGCAATTGTTGGTTCTCTCTGAGTAATTTCATAGTTGACAGTAGCTAAGTGGGAAAAGAGTTCTACTGGAGTGATATTTGGCATTCCTTGGTTGAAATAAAAATACTGAGTATGTTCCCAGTTTTGATTCAAGCTTCTCACGATAGTCTTAACCTTTTCAGAGTTAGAGTATCTCTCACTTTCACCAAGTGCAGCCATTTCACTCATCAGTGTTGTAAATCGGAAATCTAGTTCTTCAAGAGTCTCTGTGGGACCTTGTTTAAAGTTTTGGAAAATAAGCTTCAAAACTTCGAACTTATTTTCCTTTGTTTTCTCAGTGCCGGTACAGATTTCTTCAATCAGTTGCCAAGACACTTCCGCCGTTTTTGCACCCCACAGTTTACACTGTATGTGCTCTGGAGTGGAACGTATGATGATATTGCGAGCCTGACCATCTAGTCGATTTCTCTTGGCATCTTCCGTTGTCCAGAGCTCTCTGGGCTTTGGCTCATAAACAATTTGGCCAGTAGGTCTTCCACTGGTTGAAGCAACTATTTGTGAGGAACCACCACTTGGTTCTTCATCAGTGGGAACTCTGTCTCTACCATTGGAAACCTCCATGACCTGCTTGAGTTGTTGAATAACTATGGGGCCATTCTTTATTACTTCGATCATTTCGTCACCGATGACTTCTAGGTGGAGCATCATGTTGTTCTTCCATTTCTCATAATTCTATGGGTTGAGAATTGGAGCGTCACTTAAAGACATCCTGCAGCAAACACACTAAACAGACAAATCAAGTATAGGTGAAAAGCAGTTAGTGGACACTTATCTGGGATCTAGGTTCAGTGCAAAAGGCAAGATATAATCTTGTCGATAAACACAATTTCTCAGATATCTTCACAGATATCTGATACTTAATTTCAGATAGTGGAAGACTTTTCTGTGATAAGTGCACGTGCTCAGCAAGATATAAGTGTGTAAATACTCAGCAAGGTAAATAAATCAAGTAATAAGTTGTAGAAAGTAAATAACACAGATCTTTATAGTGGTATCTGAGGGTGGCGTAATCCCTCAACTAATCCACTCGCCCTTTCTCAGGACTTGAAATTCACTAAGATAGATATTGAGTTCTCCTTACAATAAACCTATCCCTTGATTTCCTTTTACACTAGGTTCCCAACCAAGTGTTCCCCCTGAGTTATTCCCCGACTTTCTCAGCCAAGTACTTCCTGTACTCAGAAACCTTTGCGCTATTCCTTAGTTTCCCAAACTAAGTACTTCCTATGCTCAGTAACCTTGACGTTATTCCTTAGTTTCCCAAACTAAGTACTTCCTATACTCAGTAACCTTGGAGTTATTCCTTAGTTTCCCAAACTAAGTACTTCCTGTACTCCACACAGTTTAAGGTGTTGGTTAAGGTAGTTTGTCAGGTGAGTAGTCTTACTAACTTTCTTAGTTATGTAGGAATACTCTATAGAACAAGAATCACTTAACACACTTCACAATGTGTGGTGATATGTTCTAAACTGACCCAAGTCTATGTTAAATGTTCTAGCGAATGAAACTTAGATACTTGATCTTTTGATTCAACTCCTTCACAGATAGCAATGCTTGTTAAGGATCAGGACACTTAGAACTTTCGTGCTACTTAGAATTCAAGAGCTTGGTCGCAACAGTAAGCTAGTGAATAAGTAGATTGAAGGCTTATATGCTTGAAAGAATAAGTTCGTAGATGTAAGTTCTTGGTGTGTTCAGTGTGTGTTCAAGCATTCTAAGTGTTGATATTTATAGTTGAAAAACATGCCATTTGAATAGTATCCGTTAGGCTTAATGAAATTCAAACTATTGATATCTGTAAATAGTACTGCAGAAGACGTTGTCTCTTTTAAGAGATTTCCTCTTTTGTTCAGATGTCTTTGTCTATGGATTTATAGCATTTTATTATTTTTGTCCTGTAGTGCCAACGGAACTATGCATGCTTTCTAAGGCATTGCATGTCCCTTTACAGAGACCTTCACATCTTCAGATACCTGTTGAAACATTGTTTCCCAGAAACATAGTTTTATCCAGGGTACCTGAGTGTAGATATATGTGGGCACTTTTCCTCGTTCAGAAACCTTGTGTTTTCAGATATCTTTTGCAACACTCGTTTATTGAAAAACACTTGTTTATTCAAGATATCTGAACATAGGTATCTGATGACCTTCGTCTTCAGCAATCTTGTGCAGTCTTCAAAACTTCAAAATTGGTTGAACTCTCCTGCTGGATGCCTTCTTCTTGGTCTTCTTTAAAGATATAAAAATTACATTCAGAGACATAACATCCTATACAAGATTTGCTAGACTAACATACTTGGTGATTTTCCTCTTTTACAGTGTTCAAGTGAACCAAGAGTACTAACCACCTTTCTGAGCTAAGATAAGTCATTATGTTGCTGATCAAAATCTAAACATATATTCCTAATAGTGATGAAAGAATGACATTTGTTAGGGGTCAGCAAGGTGATTCCCAAACAACCTATAGCATTGGCCAGAAAGCTAAGGTTGCTGACAAAGGAAAGGCAGTTGCGACCAAACCTTTGAGGGAAAAACAACTCCCAAAGAAATATGATGGGAAAGTTCTGAATAAGGAACAACACACTGGGAAGTGTAATCACCCACAGTGCTACGTCTCTAAGAAAGGGAAGATTGTTGGAGCTGGCAATTCTCTAATGTCACTTTTTCTGGAAAGAAAGATGACCCAGAGACTAGTAAGGCTACAAAGAGGAGAGCTCGGTCGGCACCTCATGCTCGAAATGGCATTGGCTACAATGCCATCGATAAAAAACTTGCTCATGAGTACAAACTAGAGCAAGAACAATGGATGAAAGCTAGGGTTGCTCACAACAATCATCCGAAGTGGAAGAAAGATCAACCCACAAGTAATCTGAATGCCAGGGCTAGAAGAAATCTTAATAGGAAAGCTCAGTTCGCTGAAAAGCAGACTCAGCAACCTAACAGGTATCTGAGAGCACCACGAGGAGCACCCAGGAACACACCTAGAAGAAAATTTGTTCTTGATAATAATGATACTATTCCTTTACCTAGAATACCTCCTTATGTTCCTACTAGACAAAATCATGTTCCTAAGAAATTCATTCAAAAATGGATTCCTACTAGGAGATACTGTAGTCTAGATGGTTCCATTGTTGGAATGAGAACCTAACTCCATGTTTCCTGTTTTGTGCAGAACACTCTAAAGAAGAATCCAACGTGGCATTTTGATAGTGGATGTGGGAAGCACATGACAGGAGAAAAAGCAAATCTGGTCAACTACTGAGTATGCGATATAGGACCAGATATCAAATTTGCTGGAGGAGAAGTAAATTCTACTCTAGGAATCGGAGATCTAAAATTGGTAGCCCTCACACTGGAGTACTACATGTGAAGGGATTGAAATATAATCTTCTTAGCATGAGTCAATTTGCTGACAAGGTGTTATCAGTGAAGATCAAATTAAATCTCTGCGAATTGATTGACACTGAGTCAAAGCAGGTAGTCTTGGTTGCTAGGCGGAAAGGAAGTCTCTATGTTGCTGACTGGGCATCTGCCACAACTGAAGAATGCCTCATGGTGAGTCAATTTGGCTACACTGAAGAAAATTGGCTATGGCACAAAAGGATGAGTCACTTGAATTTCAAAACTCTAAATAAGCGAGCCAAGAAAGAATTGGTTGTTGGATTACCTAAGATGGTGTATGCTCAGCTTGCCAATTAGGGAAACAAGCCAAAACATCTTTCAAGTCTAAAACTAGACATTCCAGTGTGAGGCCACTACAACTGTTACATATGGATCTCTTTGAGTCCTCAATAACCAGTTATGTAGGAAAGAAGTATGGTCTGGTTGTTGTAGATGACTACTCAAGATTCACTTGGGTTGTTTTCTCAAAGCAATCGGCGTAAGAAGTGGTCGAGATACCAAGCTCTTGAATAAGCTTGAAGTCATAAAAATGACAAGGTATCGTGATCGTAAGCACCATGGTACTGAGTTTGTGAACCAGTATATAAAAGAGTTTTGTACTTGCAAAGGTATACAACATCAACTATCTTCAGTAAGGACACCACAACAAAATGGTGTTGCTGAAAGAAAGAATAGGACCCTGAAAGAAGCAGCAAGAACAATGCTTGCTGACACTGAAATAAGTGAAATCTATTGGGTTGAAGCTATAAACACAACATGCTACACTCAAAATAGATGTTTGATCAACAAACACCATGATAAGACTCCTTATGAATTATTGATTAGTAGACCCCCTAGTATCAAACATTTAAGGGTGTTTAGTTTCAGATGTGTTGTTCTTAACAATGGAAAAGAATATCTTAGAACATTTCAACCAAATGCAGATGAAGGTGTATTTCTTGGTTATTCAATGAATAGCAAAGCTTACAGAATCTACAACAAAAGGACACAAAAGATTGAAGAATCTGTCCATGTAGTATTCTATGAAAGAAATATGAAAGTACCCTTGAATGAAGAACTCTCAGATAGGTTCAAAGAACTTATGATTAAGGATTCTAAACAAGAATCTCAGCAAGGTAATAATTCTATCATTCACTTAGAGGATGAGTCTGACGAAAAAAGGCAACCATTGCCAAGTAACAACCAGATGACTCTATGACATGGTGAAGAGTTTTCTATGAGAAATCCAGAAATGGATCAAGAAAACTGAGAATCTTCATCATGAAGAGGTAACTGAGCAGGAAGTTGCTGTGAATCCTGTCTCAGATACCCAGGACACTGAACAAGTGTCAGATATCCTAAGCACATCACAAGTGCCAGATATCTCAGATACTGAACAAGTATCTCATTATGATCATAATGATACAGAAATGAATCAAAATGATAATGATCCTACTAGTTCTAAACCCATTATGAAATGGATAAGAGATCATCCTGCAAAGGATGTGATAGGTCCTTTAGACCAAGGGGTAAGAACTATGAGAGCAATTGCTGAAAATGCAAATTCTCTCTATGGATGTTTCATCACAGACATTGAACCAAAGACTATTGAAGAAGCATTAAAAGACCAAAATTGGATCTTAGCAATGCAAGAAGAGTTGGATCAATTTATGAGAAACAAAGTCTGGAAACTAGTTCCCTACATTGATGGAATATCTGTCATACGAACTAAGTGGGTTTTTAGAAATAAGATGAATGAATCTGGTGAAATAACCAAAAACAAAGCAAGGTTGGTTGCCAAGGGATTCACCCAAACTGAAGGACTAGATTTTGATGAGTCATACGCTCCAGTTGTAAGATTGGATGCAATTAAACTATTTCTAGCCTTTGCTTCTCATAATGATTTTAATGTTTACCAATGGATGTCAAGAGTGCATTCCTAAATGGTGAGCTTGGTGATGAAGTCTATGTTGAGCAACCACCTGGTTTTGAAGTTTCCTCAAAAAGCAAGATGGTCTATAAGATTCAGAAAGCTCTGTATGGACTTAAACAAGCTCCAAGAGCATGGTATGACACATTGGCCTAGTACTTGCTGGAAAGTGGATTCAAGAAAGGAGAAGTTGATAAAACTCTCTTTACATTGAACCATGATGGGAAACTATTCTTAGTGCAATTTTGTGTTGATGACATAATATTTGGATCTAAGGACAAGCAACTTTGTAAGTACTTTACTGAGCTCATGAAAAGTAAATTTGAGATGTGCATGATGGGAGAATTGAATTACTTCCTAGGGTTGCAAGTCAAGCAACTTGATGATGGAATATTCATTAATCAAACAAAGTATGCAAAAGACATGCTCAATAAGTTTAATCTAAAGCCTTATGAGAAGAATGCTAAGATACCTATAAGCATTGGAACCAAGATGACCTATACTGAATCTGACAAGAGTGTTGAAGAACTCAAGTATATGAAATTAATTGGGTCTCAACTTTACCTCACAGCAAGCAGACCAGATATTCAATATGCAGTTGGTGTATGTGGAAGATTTCAGAAAAATCCAATGCAATCACACTATAACACTGCTATGAAGATTCTAAGGTATGTTAAAGGTACTGTAGAAGTTGGATTGTGGTATCCAAAAGAGAGTGGCTTGAGTTTAGTTGGCTATTTAGATGTTGACTATGCTGGATCAATGCTTGATAGAAAAAGTACTTCAGGAACATGTTAATTCCTTGGTACTAGCATAATATCATGGTTCAGCAAGAAGCAAAACTCAATTGCCACATCAACCACTGGAGCAGAGTATATTGCTGCTGGGTGTTGTGCTTCACAAATCTCGTGGATACAACAACAACTCAGAGACTATGAGATCAATGAGGAGAAAACTCCCATTTTATGTGACAAGTGCTATTGCTATAACTGAGAATCCTAAGTTCCATGGCTATCGCATTAAGTATCCCGCATGGGGAGTACGTTCGCAAGAATGAAGCTCAAAGGAATTGACGGGGGCCCGACAACCTCCATAGGAATTGGTTATTCCTAAACGAATCATGAAGGGTATAACGAACATTTATCCCAAATGCAAGTTAGCCCAAACAAGATGCTCAAATATGAACATCCATGCCCAGACTGAAGAACCAAGCACATTGATGTTAGACACGACTTCATTAGAGATCATATTGAAAAAGGCAATATTGAGATACTCAAGATTGGTGCAGAAGAGCAACTTGTAGATATCTTCACAGAGCCTCTGCAAGAGAGTAGATTCCTACACTTGAGACATAGTCTTGGGTTAATGGAAATGCCAAGGGGCTAATTTGGTCATTGAGACGGGACTCAGTAAGCCAAAAGAGAAGAGAAAGCCTTTCTATAAAGAAAGGTACTTTTGAAAGAGAAAAAGATATCTGAGACAGGTACTCAGATATCAAGGCTTTGAGTTAAATTGGTTAAAGAGGTATCTGAAACGGGTATTCAGATATGTGTGGCCACTGAGTAAGGGGGAACACAAAAGAAGAGAAGTCGACAAACAGTACTTTCTGTCAGAAGTCAACTATCTCTTGTGTTTTGTAAAATTTCCATTTTTGTGATAATTTTCAAACATACTAAAAGCTTAATTAATAAGCTCAGAAACCAGTTGTCTCCTAGTTACTGAGAATTGAAAGAGACTCAGATAGATATTAGCCAAAAGCATAAATTGGGCACAATTACATGTGTTGATTGTGATCATTGCTGAGAAAGCAATCTCAACCATTGAAAGATATGGTGTTAGTAATTCAACGGATCAGATGCGTCCCAACTGCCCACTAGCACAGTAACTCAGAATAAGGCCCACTCGCATTTAGTGCAAAACCGCTTTTTCACCCACACCTTATGCAGACTGCGAGATATGTATATACAAAATTCATTTGTATCTATGTATTTGCATTGCTATATAAAGCAGTTTATGGAAAAAGAAATTACTTTCGCCTAAACTCACATTTTATCAAGCACCAAAACAACAAATTCTCTAACTTTCTCTGCAAATCTTCTCTGAAATCGTCTGAATTTTTTGCTAAGTTTTTCTGAAAAGAATCACTTAAACGAATTCGACCTTAATCTCTTTCAAGTACTCTCAACTCTACTTCTATTTAAAGAGATGGCACCAAAGAGAGCGAGATCCCAGAAATCACAAGTCTCCACATCTGGAACTGCTGAGAAGCAAAATCCAGCTTTAGTTGTGACCAACAGGAGATTGGTTGGTGATTTCAACTTCTCCATGTGGAACCCAAAATCGAAGGTACTCTGGGGAGGAGTACTTGTTGATGATTACCTGCTGGGTGCTGCAAAGACTCAAGCAGATGTTAAAAGAGCACTTGATTTACTTGAAAAGGTAAAAATCAAGGAGTTTTACTCTGCAAGACCCAGTGGTACATCCACTGAAGATGTGTTGGAATTTTTTAACAATTCCAAATTCATAAACACCACTGTTGATGGCACTGAAGAAGTGTACATCAAAACAAAGGTCCAAGGCTTGGAGATGAACCTTAATGCAATCTCTTTGGGTTACCCACCCAAGGTGATGATTATGAGCCAGACACCTCAACTGAGAGTACGGAACACTTCTACTCTCTCTACATGAATCCTGACCAGGATGACACTCTAACAGAGTTCGACAACTCGATTGTTAGGAGAAAACATCTTGTTGAACCCTGGGATTTGGTAGCACTTATACTGCATAGGTGCTTTGATTCAAATCAGGGTGGAGCTGACCAAATCAGCATGGAGAGATGGGGAATGTTGGCTTTCCTCAACACATTGGAGGATAGAGATGAGCCCTTTAACTGGGGTAAATACATCTTTCTGAGGTTTGTTGACAAACTTCAAAGCTTTGATCCTGTGATAGATGGTGACCTTGCTGAGCCAAAGCACACTATCAGCTTTGGTCTAAAGATCTGCTACATTCTGGAGAAGCTAGGCCTACACCTCAGGGGGAAGGCAAACATTGCCAATAGTGATCTCATATGTAAATATGATTCTGAGCTCAAGCAGAAAAAGCTGGCAAGAGAGGCCAAGCAAAAGAGGCCAGTAGAAGAGGTTTTTGAGGCAACTGTTGTGCCCAAGAAGAAACCAAGGACTGGAGGCAACAAGAAGGCAGCGACTAAGAAGACCACCTCTGTGGTTGACCTTGAAACGCAGGTATCTGAACCCAGTGCCACAGATAACACTGGAGGTGTTCAAATACAACTCCATAGTGCTGCAGATACCTCTGCCCTTGTTCAACAAGCACTCAATAATGCTGAAGGTACCACTCTTGATGCAAAGAAGGTTTATGCGTCCCAGCCATTGTCTGCTGAAGAAGCAGATGATTTAGACTTCGACCCATTCTTTGAAAGGAATGAGGTTGCTGATGAAGTCACTACATCACAGGTTGCTGAGCAAGCAACCATGTCCAAAGGAAACACTCTCACAGGGTTTTCCACTTTTCAAGATATAATAGATGCCCTGATGAGTGATGCAGTTGTACTTGATGACACTGCCAATGCATCAGTACAGAAAATGGCTGATGATCTGGAGAGAACTATCACTGCTGTTCCTTCTCCATCAAGATCCAGAGCACCACAACAACCACAAGCATCTCAGACATGTGCCGATCTTAGGCAAGATTACATGGTGAACATGATCAAGGTGCTGATGGTATTGTTGAAGTAAATCCTGTGATTGAGCAGGTTCTCCAACTCTCATCTGAGAGGAATCAAACTGATGTTGCGACTCAGGGAGATCAAGTAGAAGAGGCAACTGAACTAAAGACTCAGGAAAGGATTGAAGTGCCAGAAACTTCAAACAGAGATGTTGTCAGGGGACAACAAGACCAACACATGGAATCAACACGAGTTCCAGAAACCAATCAGTCTGACATTGCTCGGGTTACTGAGTGGTTTAACTCTTTACTTGTTAAAATTCTATGTTATATGTTTTGTATTTTATTGATTTATCTTTGTTACAGGCTGAAAAAGAAACTAAGGAAGGAGAGGAAGCTGAAAAGCTTCCTTCACAATCTGAGAAGGAGGATTCTTTACCCCCCCCCCCCATCAACAAGGAATCTGAGCCTGTTACACAGGTAGCTGAAGATTCTAGTTTGTACTCTCAGAGATCTTGCACTCCAGATCATATCTCCGCCTTTAAGCAATGGCAAAGGTTGAGGCGACGTGATCTGATGGCACTTGCACAAGTTCTTGATGATCCTCAGAGAAGGAAGAAAGCTAAACAACTTGAAAGCTACATTCATGTGTTGCTTCCTATTGAAAAGTATGACTTTGCAACCTTGATGAACTTAAAGTTCCAGGATGTAGTTGCAGATATCCTCATAGAGGAAGCAGACAGGGACACAAGAATCCGGCTAGCTTCAAACCCCACTCTACCGCTGACATCCTGGTCAGCATTCAATGAACAAGAAGAAGTGGGAAGCAAACCGATGGTCCTAAAAGACCTGCTTTCTGATGATGAGGAAGAGACATATGAGATCAAAGTGGATAAATCCAAGTCTCCTCCTCCTTCTGCTGAAAAGAAAGACGATCCCAAGAAGGAGGAAGATGATGATGATGATGATGATGATGATGATGATGATGATGATGATGCACCCTCACCTGGTGCAGGAGGAGTTACTGGGAGAAATAATGCCTCAGTCGTTGAAAAGCCAACTGAGAAGAAATCAAGTCATAATTCTCCTCATCCATCTCCTCAGAGGTCTTCTAAGCCTTCTCCAACACAGCAACAAGATGAAGAACAAGTTGGCCAAGTTGCTGATGAAACCGCTCAGAAACTTCAGGAAGCTGAGCTAAGGGTGACCCAACTTAAACAACTGTTGGAAGAATAAGAGAAATTGCGCCTTGAGTTGGAAACCAAGGTTGCTGAAAAGGAAGCCAACCTCAGGAAGGTTGAAGAGTTGTCACGCAAGGAGGAAGCAGTCCTTGCTGAGCACAAACAACTACTACTTGATGCGCAGACAGTTATTGAAGAAGTTAATGCTAAAGAAGCTGCTGATATCAAGATGAAGAATGCTGAAATAGCATCTCTCCCTTCTTCTTCTGGCAAAGGAAAG
The DNA here is from genome assembly GCA_026545765.1 of Plantago major. NCBI lineage: Eukaryota > Viridiplantae > Streptophyta > Magnoliopsida > Lamiales > Plantaginaceae > Plantago > Plantago major. The sequence continues at coordinate 57,885,569 of CM048841.1, forward strand.
AAGCCTGTGTCAGAAATGGTTGCTGAATTAGGGAATGAAGACACCTGGGAAGAAGAAGAAGAAGATCTAGAGGATGATGACAACCTAAGTTTCATGTTAAAGATCCTCAAACCATTGTGTCACATCTCAAAAGAAATATCCTCGCTCCTACCATCTACACCAAAGTTCCTAATGTGCATATAACTGATTATAAGCATCGATCCAAGATCATCTCAAACTAATGCAGGAACTTGAGACTCAAGACAAGGAGGTCACTGAATCTGTGCCACCATAATTCACCAAGTTTGCTGAAATACTTTCACAGAGAACCACTTCTTTGGTTCTAAAGCATAGAGACCTTGGTACGGTAAAAGATTTGGATGGCAAGACCATGCAGGCTGCATATAATAATGTTAGCTTTGCATCTTCAAAGATCCAGCAAGTAGTTGCAGAAGTTTCCAAACTGACAAACAAGGAAACTGGGATTGAAAAGCAAAATGATGAACTCAGAAAAGAAATGCAACTACTAACTACAACATATAATGGTCTATAGAGGAATTTTGACTCTCTATCAGAATCCTATGCCAAACTCCTGAGTGGTTTTGATCAGTCACCTATGACTAAGGGGGAAAGTTCTAGGAAAATTCAAGGTAATGTCAAAGAAAAGATGTATCCTGAAGAAGCACAGACCACAACCCCAAGTCAACAACTAATGGTAACCATAAGATCTAGGACTAGATCTCAGAAACCTCCAACAGCTGCCAAGAGCTCAAGGAGAAGAAAGACCAGAGACTCTGAAGAGGAAGAAGGAGAGATCTCTGAAAAGAGAAGGAAGACTAGTGATGATAGCTGCAAGGAACTAATGATCATGCATCATACTGATGATGATGGTGAAGATGAAGACAGAAATCCTCTTCACAAGAAGAGAAATCTGAGCAGCACGTCTGAACCTATAGCTGCAATTCCTTTAGCATCTACGACACCTTCTGGCAACACCAAGTCCATTCAGCAAGGTACTCCATCAGAAGACCCCACAAAGAAAAGAGAAAACTCCAAATAGAAGAAAAAAGGGAAAGAGATATCAAGTTTGGTAGAGTGCTACCACCAAAGCCTGAAGATGCTCTAATTGAGTATGTGAAGGTTGATGATTGCGATCCCACTGTTTGGAAGTGTATTCATCAGAAGAATGGCTACTGGATACTTGAATTGAAAAATCTACTAGTCAATCAGGGAGGACTACCAGTACCTATCTACAGACAGATGATGGCATGGAGAAAGGGCAAACAAGATTTAATGGCTAAAGATAGAGTCAAGCAATGGCTGGACTTTGAAATAGAAGTCAGACAGATAGCCAGAATGAAAGAGCTATCTGAAGCCTGTCCTTATCACAGGCCAGATGATGCACACATAGTTGAAGATACATTTGGGTCAAGGACAAACCTGCAAGTTGAACCTTATGAGTCATTCTACTTCACCAAGGATCAATACCTGGGAGATCTAGCATATCTGAGAGAGATATATGGTCATTACTAACCAACAGAAGAGCAGCTGGAACATGTCTGGAAATGGGGCAAGTACCTTTGGATAAAAAACATGATCAAAAACCAACCACCAAATCTTACAAGGAGAATGCTTTGGCTGCAAGCAATACTGAAATGAGAGTCAGAACATACATCCTTGAATACTCAGAAGATGTTAAGAGATATGGTGATAGGATTTTTCAAAAGAGCCGAGGATTGAAGACTTGAAGACCAACTTATAGAATGTTCACTTGGAACTTGGAATTTCCTGTTGTCCTATATAGTTGTGTAATTTTTTATTTTTGCTGATTGTACTTATTGTTTATCTTGTAAAAGTTATCTATGTACTCAACTGTAATTTATCTGATGAACCTACTCTCAGATATCAATCTATGAAAAGATAACTTGTTAGCAAAGATCACACCTTGTAATTTGGTTGATGTTTACTTTATGCACTTAAATAAATGAAATGAAAGATCATAAGAAATGTTTAAGTGTTGGATTGTTTCCTCATCCAGTCCATGATAGGTTTTCAAATAGTCATAGGTGACTGATCAAAAAGGGGAAAATTTGTTAAGAATATCTGTTTAGATTTTGATTAGCAAACCATAATGACTTATCTTAGTTCAGAAAGGTAACTAGTACTCTTAGTTCACTTGAACATTGTAAAAGAGGAAGCTTACTGAGTATTTTAGTCTAGCAAATCTTGTATAGCATGTTAGGTCTCAGATTGTAATTTTTATATCTTTGAAGAAGACCAAGAAGCATGCATCCAACGGAAGGAGCTCATTATTGAAGATCAAGAGACTGTATAAGATTGATGAAGACTAAGGAGAAATGTCTCGTCAGAGACCATGGATAAGATACATTGAAGAAATTAAATGTCTTTGGAAGACAAGTATTTCAATTGGTTTCTGATACCCAATGCTCACTGAGTAAGGACATGCAAACCCTTAGATAGCTTGCATTGTTCCATTGAGACTACAGGACAAAATATAGTACAATGCATTTATTACGCAGACAGAGATGTCTGTGCAAAAGAGGAAATCTCTGTAAAGAGACAAAGCTCACTGCCGTACTATCTTCAGATATCAATAGTTTGAGTTACATTGTTCCTAACGGATACTATTCAAACGACATGATTTTCAACTATAAATATCACTACTTAGAATGCTTGAAAGACACTCTTAACATGCAGAACTACAATCTTTCATTCAAGCATACAAGCCTTCTACCTACTTACTCTCTAGCTTTCTGTTGCGACTAAAGCTCTTGAATTCTAAGTAGCACGAAAGTTCTAAGTGTCGAGATCCTTAAACAAGAATTGCATATTGTGAAAGAGTTGAATCCAAGGATAAAGTTGCGACTGATATCTGAGATTCATTATCTTGAACAAAATCAAGACTTGGGTCAGTAAAGAACAACTTACCATACATTGTGAAGTGTATTAAGTAAGATTGATTCTATAGAGCTCTATGAGATAACTGAACAAGTTATAAGAGCTAGCTAACCTGACAAACTACCATAACTAACACCAAACAGGCATTGAGCACATGAAGTACTTAGTTTGGGAAACTAAGGAATAGCTCAAAGGTTACTGAGTAGAGGAAGTACTTGTCTAAGAAAGTCGGGGAATAACTCAGGGGGAACACTTGGTTGGGAACCTAGTGTAAAAGGGATCAAGAGATAGGATTTTGTAAGGAGAACTTATCATCTTATCTTAGTGGATTCAAGTCCTGAGAAAGGGCGAGTGGATTAGTTGAGGGATTACGCCACCTTCAGATACCACTATAAAGCACTGTGTTATTTACTTACTGCACTTTACTTATTGCTTATCTTTTGCTTGCTGAGTATTTACACACCTTATTTCTTGCTGACACGTGCACTTATCACAAAAGTCTTCCGCTTTCTGATTATAAGTATCAGATACCTGTATAGATATATGAGAAACTGTTTAATCGACAAAAGTTCGAAAAGACTATTCCCTCCCCCCCCCCCCCCCGAGTCTTTTAATTTGCCGTTATCTGGACCAACAGTCTCCAAAAAATGGAACAGAGCCTTCTGATTCTCTTCTTCTATGTTTTAGAATGCAGGGCTCGAACTCTGGTACGTACTCCACTATTATAATCAACCAACAGTGGTTTGGGGTAGAGAAAAAAATTTCCAAAAGAATCTCCAAACTCGTCTTCTTTCGACGATTCTTGACCAACAGCCAGAAGTAGAAGTTCGTCACTATCTTTGCAAACACTAAAATCTCCAGGTTCAGATTCAAAGTAGTTCTCAAAGCCCAAAGGAAACTCTTCAGTCTCCTTACCAAACAACTTCAGAAGTAGATCATCAGAAATTCTAGACTCACCATCAGATTGCACATCCGAATCAAAGTAGTTCTTGAAAATAAAAGGGAATTCAACCTGAGCCTTCTCTACATGTGAACCATTTTCAACAAAAGCTCCCAGTTTGCTCAACAACAAAATCCTTACTACCAGAAAGATCAGAGAGGCTAGTAATAACCAATTCCTCACTACAGGATGAAACCAAGGGACTCGAGACAATACCACACTTCTCCTTTGGAGACCTCAAACAAGAAATTTTTCATGGCCTAGCTTGCTATAATGCCCACAAAAACACAGGTACAAAGTCATAGAAGAGTTTGACCTCTACTTCAATTCCAAGATAAACTAGATAAAAAGAATCCAATAGGGGATTAGACACATCCAGTTCGACACACACTCGAACTCTATCAAGTCTTGACATATTAGCAGTAGCATCATCTACTCTAAGAGGCTTACCCAACAACTTCACAATTTCAAACAAAGCTTCAGATTAAAAAAAACATAAATGGAACGTTTTTCAAAGTGAGCCAAATAGGAACTAAAGGCGAGTCTACCGCATAATCAACTGACGGTGTCCAATCCACCAAAGTCGTATAGCAATCAGCTATAAACAATGCACCTTTCAGTTTTAGGAACAAATAGTCTTATTCCAACAAGAACCTCAAGCATAACAGTCCAGAATCAATAAAGCTAATTAACATTGAAATTTCTATTCAAAGACAGAGATTTCAAAGTAGGCGCCACCATAGTAATGTGAGGCATAGAAGAAGAGAACTTACCAATGAGCGTGTAGGCAAAAGGAGCTGCCGACGCTGAAACTTCATCCTTGTTGAAACTAACCACCTGATTGCCATTCTTTTCCACCGAGATTTTTGGACAGACCAATTTACGAGCACTTGAGATGCCATCAAAAAAGGTCACCGAGTGGCCTTTCTGTCATTTCCCGGTACCCACAATACCCGGGGCACAAACTGGAGGGTCGGGCCCGACCCAGCTCTGAAAGAAGAGAAGGCCATGAGTAGGACTACTAAGGAGAAAACATAGAGATGGTGACTGTAGGGAAAACAGAGGAGGGAGGGGGAGACTGGAAAATAGGCCAGAAATAGGAAGTGATAGAGAGCGAGGGAACCGTAAACGGAGAGGAATACATAAAACGAGGAGAGAGGAACGGCGGAGCAGATCTGAAATGGATAGCAGATCTGGAAAAAGAAGAAACGCAAAGGGGCTACTTATGCGTGACAAAGGAAAGTGAAAGAGAGGAGAAGGAGATAGAAAGAGGGAGGAGAGGATAGCAAAAGGAGAAGACGGCCAGAGAAGTCGGAGAGACTCTGGCAAGAGAGGCGGTTGAGAAGAAGATCGATCTATTGCTAGGGCTTAGGTTGGCGAAAAGAGGATAAGGAGAAAGGAAAAACGAAAAGCAGGAGAGGTCAGGTGAAGACGGCCAAAAAATGAGGATTGTCTCCGGCGGGTGAGGCGGCAGGTGAAGCTGAAAATTAGCTAGGGTTTAGAGAGAAGGAAGAGCTTTTTTTCTAGAGAGAAGATTTTCATTATCATTTTCTTTTAATAATATTTGTAATAGAAGTGCTTGGCATGCTATTGCTAATAGTAAAAACAAAACAATATTAATTTGGTCATTTTATCGAATTATGATTTATGAGTGAGGTAGGATGGTATTATAGTTTGTTGATGAAAAATATGTATATGAGATGACAACAATTCAACAAATCAAATCTTTCCTTTGAATTTAAGTGTTTAGATGTACAGATTAAATGTCTCTCGATAATCTAGTTATACTTTCTCCGTTCCGACACAAGTTTTCCATTTTAACTTTTTTCCTTCAACCGTCTTCAATTTTAATTACGAGTTAAAGCTTGAGTTGTACGGAGGAAATATATACTCCGGGCCCACTCCTACCTAGATAAGTAGAACAACAGCCCTTCTCCTTGGCAAAACCAATTAAGTACTCTAACATGCCTTTATACTCCTACTTTATATGCTCATTAATGTTTGACCAAATTCAATATGCATTTAAATTCACATGTACGAGCACACTTCATTTACGCTCACAACAATGTTTAATTATTTATTACTATTATTAACATGGGACATGACATTACACTAGTTCCAAATTTACACCCTCGGCAATTTGTTGTTACCGGTAGGTACTTCATATAAAGATCAACACCTTCCAACTTCTGAAAAGTTAGTGAGATAACCAACCTATATTTGGTGCGTACCATTGTTTACTATATGATCCTCTTTGATTTGGCAAATCAGAGCAATTCAATGTTTTTGATTCAAAATTACTTTTACATTACTGTTGTCCACTTATATAAGTCTGCTGAGACTCCTCAGAATAATATCATTCAGCAACTCATCTTTTTAACTCATTTCTTATCTTGTCCCTTTATTTGTGTCGTGTGCAGACGCTTTTGGTCTCTATTTCGTATACTCTTGTACCCCAAAATGGCTGACGAACTGGTTAACAAAATGGTGAAGCAGCTTCACCTAACTGAGGAGGAATCAGAAGGTGTGCAAGCTCCTGTCTCAGTGTGGAGCTCTCTGTCTGACAATTTCAACTTGGTCTTGGTTGGTCGTTCTATGTCCAAACGCTCAGTTCGCCTGGATTCTTTCAAACAGGTTATGCAAAGAAGCTGGAGATTGATGTATGGTATGGAGGTGAAAAAAATCAATGAAGATAGAATTTTGTTTCAATTCAACCATGAGTATGATAAACAGCGTGTTCTTGATCAAAGTCCTTGGTCCTTTGAAAAAAACCTGGTCATTCTAGCTTCTATAAAAAACGTTGGCGATCCGACCACAGTTAGTCTTGATACGGCTGAGTTCAATGTATTTGTTGCTGGTTTACCTTTTGGAATGAGGAATCATGCTATGGCCATGGTTATCGGTAATGGTGTTGGATAATTCGTGAAGCTGCTTACGGGAGATAGTATGTTGTTGTACATTCGGGTAAAAATTGAAATTGCAAAGCCGCTTAAACGAGCTCTGAAGGTTAAGTGTATCAATGGTAATGAGATTATGGTTACATTCACTTATGCCAAATTGCCAAATTTTTGCTATAGATGCGGAATACTTGGTCATTTGCTAAAGGATTGCAAAATTCAATTCGATCTTGAGGCTGCAACAGGTAATTCTAATGAAGCTATGTTAGAATGGGGTGATTGGCTACGTGCGGCTAATCATATGTCTCAGAACAACTACTTGGATGGTGGTATGGAGCTTCAAAGTGGCCGACGTATCTTTGTTGACCGACAGGACCAACTGGAAACGACTAATGCGAGGGCAGAATCCAGCTTGAGTAACAGTCGAGTTACTGGTCATAATGTTCCTTCTATGGCTTTAATTCCCATTAACCATCCTTTATCACCTACTGTTACTCAACCTCCTAATTCTCCAATTAATTATCTTAATTCACCCATAACCGTTTCACAGCCTCCTAATAACCCACTTGAACAATCTGTACCACCATCAATCCAACTGCCCAAGCCCACTACCATCACTCATCTCTCAGGCCAACTACTACCCTTTTGCTTTCCAGGCCCAAAACATACTTACCCTCCAGCAATCACAAGCCCAATACCAGACACCTAATAATCCACAAAATTATCATCCTGTAGCCTGCAACTTTAACTCACGCACCCATTGGACTCGAAAGCCACCTTCTCCAGCCCAAACATCAGGATCCAAGCCCACAACTGCAGCGTCCAAAAAGAGAGGTCGTCCACCAATACTTGATAAAGGAAAAAAAGTGGTCAGTATTACTAAGAAGCATGGTGGTACGGATTTGGCAAGTGAAAGACCATTCAAGCGCACTAATCAAGGAATTGTCATTCGAGAACCAGAGGCGGAGGTTGCTATGCAACCCCGCCTATCGCCATGAGTTGCATAGCTTGGAACTGTCAAGGTGCGAGCGGCCTTTGACAGTTCAAGAGATTGGTGATTTAATAAAGGATTCTCATCCCCATTTACTTTTTCTTATGGAAACTCGTTTAAGTGTTCATGCAATTGATAATTTAAAGGCACGTTTTAATTTGTTTGGTTTTGCGGTTCCTTCACAAGGAAAAATCGGGTGGTTTTGCTTTATTTTGGTTTAAAGAAACGATTGTTACTCTCCAAAGTTATTCTCAATACCATATTGATGTACTTGTTCAATTATGCAATAATGAAGAAAAATGGCGTTTTACAGGTTTTTATGGTGAACCGGATGTGAGTAAAAGAAAACAAACGTGGAGTCTCTTGAAACGCTTGGGTGATTTATCAACCATGGCTTGGTTATGTATGGGTGATTTCAATGAAATCTTGTCAAACAATGAAAAATTGGGCGGTTTAACAGTTCCCCCATACCGAATTCGTGATTTTCGGGACTGCATTCAACATAATGGGCTTATTGATTTGGGCTTCGAGGGTTATCACTTCACTTGGTACAACAGAAGAACCCAACCCAATACTATCAGATGTCGGCTCGACAGAGCTCTCTCCAATCGCTCATGGCGATTTCTCTTTCCTCACGCTAAAGTACAACATCTGAAGTGCATCTACTCTGATCATAACCCGATTAAGCTGATTTTGGATGGAGGTCGAGTTGATGCTTGTAGAGATGGACTTCTGAATTGGGGAAAAACAAAGTTTGGAAGTGTTCAAAGCCAATTGAAAAAGTTGAAGCATCAACTCGTGATGCTACGAGAAGGACCGATCTCAGAAGCTACAAGGGCAGAGGAGATATCGATCAAGGCACATTTGGAAGAAATTAAGGAGAGGGAAAATGCTATGTGGCAACAGCGTGCAAAGGTCCAATGGGCTCAGGAAGGCGACAGAAACACGAGTTTCTTTCATGCTCGTGCTTCACAGAGATCTTTGAAAAATGATATACAAGGGTTGAAGGATGCAGCTGGAAATTTGCTTACTGATTTGGACAATATGGGTTCTATTGCTATGGATTACTTCTCGGACATCTTCTCTTCAATTAACCCAACTGAGGCGAATATCAATGCAACTTTGGATTTTTTGGTACCTCGAGTATGTGAAGAGATGAACCAGTTGCTATGTGCACCTTATACTGCGGATGAGGTAAAACAATCTCTCTTTTAAATGTTTCCTCTTAAATCTCCAGGTCTCGATGGTTTGCCTGTTTTGTTCTTTCAAAAATATTGGAAAATTGTTGGAAAATCTGTTTCCGATTGCTGTCTGAATATTTTGAATGCTGGTACTCTGGATACGAAGCTAAATTATACTCATTTTGTTTTGATTCCAAAGTGTAAAAATCCGGACTTAATTACTCAATTTCGTCCCATTAGTCTCAGCAATGTTGTTTTTAAGATTGCTTCAAAATGTATCACTAATAGGCTTAATCCTCTTATGAATACTATTATTAGTGAAAAACAATCAGGTTTTATCCCTGGTCGCTTGATAACTGATAATGTTTTAGTTTCCTATGAGATTAATCATTATCTTTGTTGAAGGGTGACACCTCGAACACTAACTAAACTATTACAAGTAACCTAGTCTAAGATCCGCCTCCACCTTGTAGTCTGAGGCGGTACCTGTCCGAGCTGGAGTACCTGAAAGGACTTGGGGGGGTCAGAAAGGGTTACCCGGATTGCGTATGTCAATCCGGTTAGAGACTTTACTCGAGAGAGAGTTGGTAGCTCTCAATGTAATAGTTGTGAGGAAGGTTAAAATACCCAGAATCTACTTACCTTAAGGTCTTGGACCTTGTGCTATATTTATAGTTATCATATGCTTATGAGGTGACTTACAAGATGATGCCAAGTGTATGCATCAGATTTGGACACCAATGCTACCTTTGGCCCATGGCCCAATAGTGAACAGTAATCCAGTACTAATTAATGGGCCAGGGAGGGTAGTTTGGACCTTTCCCTCTGATAGTACTGTTCCGCACGTTGGGTCCGTGTAACTCCTTCGGACAGATCCTTCTGCTTGGTTGATCTGCCTTTAGGTAACTCAAGGCGTCCGAGCCTAGAGTTCCACGGAAGTATCTCAGTGGTTCTGTTATATACGTTTGGTTTTAATGCGATGGTGGTGTCCGAGATTGTCTCGTCCGGTCCGTTTAGCATCCTAGGACTGACAGTTTGTGGTACTTGGAAGGACCATGTGACCTTTTGTCAGGTTCGGAAGTCATTCACCTAGCTTGGTCGGACTTAGCTGAGGTGGTATATTGACTTGTAAATACTAGTTGACCTGAGATGGTTTCCCTTATGTCGGACCATTTGAAGGTCGGACTAGCACTGGATTGGCTATCTCAGCCTTGATGCGCTCTAGGACACGTTCTATGACGCCCTTAACGGATTGGACACATGTCCGTATTAACATATGTCCCCCTAGTTTCCAAGTATCTTAGTAGAAGATAGTTGGTAACTATGAAAAGAACAAGTGTGTTGTGGAGTGTGTCCGAATCGTTAACTGAAAAGGAAAAAATCCTTTTTGTGGGATCCGTCGTCCGTGTTCTTGGGAACTCCATATATCTCTCTCTCTCTCTCCCCCCCCCCCTTCTTTCTACAGTCCGAGTTATGTAATGGCTCAGACTGTAGATGGAAAAGGTATTTGTATCCGAGATATATTGATCCGAGTACGGTTAGGATCCAAAGAAGCCCTTTGCAGAAGAGTGTAAAGGAAGCCATCCGTTGGGCCAGACATGTGGAAGGGTTCACTTGGGCTGATGAACAGTGGTTCAAAAGGCCCAATATATCATCTATCCGGCCCACTGGAAAGGATCCCGAAGGAACCGATGCAACCGTTGGATTTGAGGAGATCAACGATGGGGATAGAAACTCAAGTGATGCGACGTTTCTGAGGAGAATTAACTGGGGAGTACTCTCATTGCGCCTTTTGTGAACCGGCGCAACCATTGGATCAAAAAGATCAACGGTTGGGATTAGAATCCAGGTGATGCGACGTTTCCTCATCCCCAATTGCTCCCTATAAATAGTTACCTAATCTGTCGTTTTCACACTTTAGCCACCTCGAATACTCAGAGCGATTCGAGCAATCAAAGAGCGATCCGAGCAACTAAAACTCTCAAAATCTTGCACTTTCCACCTCAGATCTGCACTCTCGGAGAGCTGGCAATGCTTCGTCGTTCGACCAAACTTATCAAGTCAACTTTATCAAGTAAGTATACCCCGATTCTTCCTGAAATTTTTCTTTGTTATCATATGCTTGTTTCATGCTTGTATGCTTTTCCCTTGGTCGATTACCTGGCTGTTGATTCCATGGTTGTAAACGCTGCTAGTGGTAGATTTCCGTAGTATATTTAGTTGGAATACTCTTCCAGTGTGCGGTATTGTATTAACTTCCTTCACTGGTAACTTGTTGATTCGTCTTGTATATCATGTCCAATGTAACCACAATTTGATAATGCATGCTTATTTGGTGATGTGTTGGTGCCGATTGGCACACAGTCTTTCGTAAGTTATCCCTGTTACCGTGCTGGGTAGGGTAGACAATAGTGCCGATGGCACGTCTCTGTGTGCCAAGTTTAGTGCCCCTAATGTTATGAGACTGTACTTCATGCAGAAAATCTGGTAAAATAGGACTTCCTCGGATCGCTTGACTTAATAAGATATCTAAGTGAACTCTCGGACAATCACAATCATCGTTTTTTGATCCGTTTCCTTCTGCCCTAGGATGTCTGGGAGCGATAGTCAGAACGATCACGAGGCTCAAGGTTACGACGATGGAGTAAACTTGGGGACTGAGTCCGTAGACTTAACCACATCCGTAGGAGACTATCTGGTTGTGGAGCTCGTGTCTTCCAGGGACTCTGACACTGGACAAAGAGTCCATGGTGCAGTAGAGACTCAGTCCGACATGGCAGCGGGCTAGGGAGATGGTGCTACGACTAGGTCGCTAGTCCAATCTCGGACCATAGGTGGTGTTGGGGCGTCCGTTGGTCCGAATGACCCTCGGACTGAGTAGGGAGGCGAGAGTGGTCAGGAGGCGGATGATGTAGAGATGTTTGAGGCTAGTGTAGAGGATCGAGTTGTAGTGGAGAAAGGTCCGAGCAACCCAAGCACATCCGGGAGACCCGATGGTGGAGAAGAGGAGGAGGAAGATGGTGAAGAAGAAGAGGATGATGAGGAGGAAGAGGAAGAAGCTTTTCAAGCTGCTCGCCCACGAAGACGTGGTGGTCGTCGAATGGTGTTGCATCCTGGGGTGCCCGCTCAATCCACTCTTCCGCTGATTGAGGGTCGTGGGGCTAAGGCGGAGCAAATTAAATTCCCTCGTCCGGCGTCCGCCGTCGTGATAGCGGATGAATACGGAGAATTGAATGCGGACGGGCTACTCCCTACTTGTCCGTCTAAAGTAAAACCTGAAGACATTCCTGAGTGGAGGCGGAACTGGGAGATTCCAGAATCTGTTGAAATTATGGTTCCAGAGCCCGGGCATGCCTTTCACAATCTGCCCACTGGATTTATGTGTGTGCATGAAGCGGCCTTTGCTTGTGGGTGGAAGATCCCTATTGCATCCGAACTGAAGCACATCTTGAACCATATTGGTATAGGTCCGAGCCAGGTTATCCCAAAGTCTTTGGGTAACCTTATCTGTTTCGTTGTCTTTTGTAAAAAGAAGGGGCAACCTGGGAATTTTGAGAAGTTCAGGCAGCTCTTCCATGTTACTTTTAGTCCGGGGAATCCCCTTTTTATACCTTTGTAAATAGAAAACCCTACAACTTCATTTCTGACTCCATTTCACCTCTGGGGTCGAAGTGGTGGGATAAATATATTTTTGTGCGGATGGCTTTGAAGCCCGGGATGTCCGCAAGGAGGCGAGAGCAGTGGGGGCTGCCAAAAAAGTTTTTAAGGGAGAGTATCCCGGACTGGCGCCCCCTTCCAAAGAATGTGGCTCCGTGGGTGGCGGAGATTCATAAGAAGATCGATCCACCTACGTATCCGTTCCACGGATTGATTTGTCAGCCACTGCCCCTACTTGTGCGGACTGACTGATGCCGTGGAAGTTGGGGGAAAGACCGACTTTAGTAAGGATCCTTAACTTAGGATTTATGCTTTCCTTTCTTTTGAATGCCTTGCCATGAATTTTCATTTCCGAGATTCCTGTTATTCTCCCTTTATGTATCCGTGGCTGATACATTTATTTTGTTATGTAGCTCACTGGTTCGATTATATCATGTCGACACTCTGTGAGAAGAAGAGATGAGAGGAGCAACAAGCCTTGAGCTTGCTCTTGGCGAGGCCAAGATCATCAATACGTCAGCGGGTCTTCCTATGGCGGACCCAAAAAATGCAGCGGTGTTTGCGGCGGAGGAGGAGAGGCGGGAGAAGGCGGGTGAGGATCCGCAAGTCTTAGTGGTGCCCGACAAGGGCAAAGGCCCGACGACTCGCAGCACCACTGCCCCCAAGCCACCAGCTTCTACTGCATCCGCACCCCAGCGGGATGTGTTGATGCGAGACACCATCACCTCAGGGAAGAAGAGGGGAGCAACCTCGGATGCCTCCATTGCAGTGAAGAGGCAGCAACTGTCCGCTATTTTGCCATCTGACCAAGGTGCTCTCGATAAGCAATATGAGCGGGCTCGCGGACTCCCTGAGGTCGAGCGGGTTGGAGAACTCCATGAGCTGTACCATAGGGTAAATAACTCGTTCATGTTTTTCTTGCCAAGTTCTCAGTATGATAGAAATATAACTTGTGTCTATACGAACTTCCTATAGCTCGGATGCTTCGTTAAGGCTATGCAGTGGAAGGCTAGTGAGCGGGCCACCATTGAACAGGACCTGCATAAGGCCATGGCCACATCCGCGAATGAGGCGGAGAAGGTGAAGCGGGCGGAGGCTCAACTAAAAGAAAAGGATACGCTTATCAATAAGTTGAAGGCTAGCTGGCAGGAGATAAAATCGGACTTGGACTGGCAGGAGGATTTTATCAGCAAGTCGATGAAGGCCTTCCTGGACTCGAAGGATCTACTCCTTGAGGACCTACAATTTGCCCGCCTTGAGGCTGCCCGAGACTTTATGAAGTCGGACTCCTTCAAGTTTTTCATAGCGGACAAGTCCGATGCTTCCCGTTTGGATGGGTTTTCATCCGCCATCGGCCAGTTGCAGTCCAAGGGATTACTTCCGCAGAACTTCGACTGGAAGTCCCAGTGGACAATGTGCCGGATGAACGGTTGGCCGCGTGTGAATTTGCGGAGCTGGTCACCGAGGAAGGTGAGATTGACATCAGGAACGGCGGACCCTTTCTCCCGAAGTATGTCCCAGAGGCCCTTCAAAAGGTATGTTTCGTGCCTTTTGATAACTACAGGGCATTCCTAAAGAACTGGTACTTCATGCCTGCTCGGGCCGTTGACTATGACGCAAATTTCAACCTGTTCGGAATTGCTGAATCCCTCGTAGCTCGTGCCACTGCCAACCCGTCTTCAACCAATCCGCCTACAGCCGAAGAAGTCGGTCCAAGCCAACCTCCCCCCCCCCAGTGAGGAGTCCGGGGTATGCCCCGTGAGAAGTCTGTAACATTTAGAATTGTGATCTTTTGATGGCACGGATTGTTGCCATGTACAATATTTACTCTCCTTCATTAGTAGTAACTATCTTCGGAACAATGCTTTTCATGCTTTGAATTATTACTTGCTTTCCTCTTTATTTCCTTAGTTCCGTCGTTCATACGCTAAGTTATCATAAATACACATCTCTTACAAACACGGATCGCTCTGAATGACGTCTGATTGTAAGATAATCAAACCATTGTCTGTCTGATCCCCGGACCGTTCGTCTTTATTATACTAGATTACTTTGTGGGGATGCGTAATCTTCTAGAAGGAGGAAGTTGAAGCAGTGAAATTGTCATTATTACTACGTCCCTTCATCTTCCGAGCCGTCGGATGATGGACATGTGGCGCGATCGTAAAGATTCGTTACTACTATAAATAAGGGTATGGTAATTCTTCCTTTCTCACTGCTTTACCCCTCGTCAACCTTTCCCTGTCTAGAACTCTCATTCTTCGAAAAAGCCAGATTTCTCCAGGATGTCGGAATCTGCTCGAGAAAAATCAGTCCGTGCTAGGCAACTTCACCTCAATGCTAGTGCAGTGGTTCCTGACCTGGGAAACCCCATCGTTGGAGACCCGGACGATCCCAAGTACGATTGCTACCAGCATTGGGTAAATTGTGCTTGCGGGAACATGCACCCTCCAATTTATCCCGGTAAAGGGACTGCGGGCGATTCAATCATCCTTGATCCAGAAGGTGACCCCCCTCTATGTCCGGGAATAGCCAGGAAACGAGCCGAGGAAGAGAGAGAGCGAACACTGAAGATGATCCGTAGAAGGATCCGAATGCAACATCAAGCTCGTTGGGTTCAAGGCGGTGGCCCAGAATCTCAAGCCTCAACCTCGGACATCCACTGAAGGGATAAGGTGGGGGTATGCCCCGTAGAAATATGTATGGTTCTTAGACATTAGAAAGTTGTAACGTCCGTTTTCTTTGTATGCTCGGATGTGTTGCTAATGAAATTCAGATTATCCTCAACAGATGGAATTGTTACCTTTTTCGCAGCCTTACTTTGTCGGACCATATTCATGCAAATATCCCAGTGAGATGACCAGCAAATATAAACTCGGACGTGGCTAATGGGCTTATCTAGATCAGATAGGATAAGCTCATTTGACCCAACATTGTTCAGCCCAGACGAATAGTACAAGCCCATTGTCGACGTCAAAGTTCTGACGTGTCGGACGCCTATTGGTTCGTCCCATCTATAAATACTTCGAGTTCTTCTTCGCATTGATCATCCAAATCCGACTTCCATTTCCATATTTTCTGAAAAAGTTCCGCTTCCTTTCTCAAACTCGGATAGATCTTCCAGTTTGAGCCCAGTAGTACCCATAAGAAGGTGATTTCTTGAATAGTTTCCCCCTCGAGACTCCCGTCCACTCTCAAATTGGCGTTTTGTCTTGATTTTGAGAGTGGCGTGGGTCTGGAGGGAACGATTGCTCAAGATCAGTCGTTAGAAAACACAGATCTCGGTAAATGCTCGGATCCGAAGGTAGACTAACGGATGTTCTTATTGGTCGTATGTGCGATCCACCCGGTATGAGCTTTTCCTTTCCGGGGAGCTGCTGACGGGTGGGTCGCCATACGATCGATCTTGTCGAATCCGTGCAGATTCGACTAAACAGGTACCTTTGAAGGACCCCCCTGTCTGGAGATAGAAGGCTTGGTCTCAGACATAGATGTGATGTGTCGATGCGCCCATGAGCATGAGATTCCAAGTGCCAATCACTCACTATTTTAATGTGTCCGTGCACATTGTGCACGAGATCCGTAGAGGGAAACAAATGTATGGTGATATTGTAGAGTTCCAGCTTACTAAAACATCTTGTGTTGTGCAGGCATATCAAATTCACAGTTTTCTCGGAAGTGATGACTAAGGGGAACACTTTCCTGTCGGAGGAATCTACTCAACGGAGGACGACGTTTCTCCGGATATCTCCTTTACAGTTTATGTATTGTAGCTGTAGATCTGAATAGAGATATGAAGTTTGTAGACTGCAAAGACATTGTCAAGTGTACTCTATTTCGCATATGAGTAGAATTCATCGCTTACTTTTTTTTTTTTTTTGTCACTTTGAACGCTAGATTTCAGATTTACGAATCGAAAGATAGAAGTTGTATTGATTTGCCGGAAATTCAATTACAACTTGTGGGCTGCATGGCCAATGACAAAAGGGTTAACAAAAACAGAACTGACGGAGTTCCGCGTAATAAACAGTTGAAGCCTAAAATATCCAAATGATGGGCAGGGGTCCGCTTAACCATCCCTAAGCGTAAAACTTCTGAAGGTTCCTGGCATTCCAAAATGCTGAGTGGGTGTCCGTACTCGTCCTCCAATTCGTAGCTTCCGTTCACTCTCGCACCGACAATCTTGTAAGGTCCTTCCGATTTAGGCTTAAGCTTCCCAATATTGCTCAAGATATCAGCTCGGCGGAGCACTAGATCTCCGACCTGTAAGTCCTTCGCTTAAACATGCCTGTTGTAGGCCCGGGCTGCAGTTGCTTGGTACCTGTGGATATTAGCCAATGCTTCAGTTTTTCTCTGTTCCAGCATGTCCAGATCGAATATCCGAGCTTCATGATTGGCGGAATCATTAAACTCTTGGATCCTCATAGTCTCGACGGCAATTTCTGCTGGTATGACTGCCTCTGAGCCATAAACCAGGGCAAATGGAGTTTCTCTAGTCGCGGTCCGCGCAGTGGTGCGATGAGCCCACAGCACGCCATCTAGATCATCCGCCCAACTTTCTTGAGAAGTTCTCAGCCGTTTTTCCAGGATCTTAACAATTATCTTGTTTATGGACTCAACTTGTCCATTGGCTAATGGGTATCCGATAGATGTGAAGCGTTCAATCTTGAAAGATGCCAACCATTCCTTGAGTCTGTTGCCCGAAAATTGAGCACCATTGTCCGAGATCAGAACTCTGGGTAGGCCAAAGCGACAAATGACGTTTTTCCAAATGAAGGTTTGCACTCGGCTTTCCGTGATAGTCGCCAAAAGCTTCAGCTTCTACCCATTTGGTGAAATATTCCACGGCCACAATTAAGAACTTCTCCTGTTGAGTGCCCCTCGGGAATGGTCCGACAATATCGATGCCCCATTGATCAAATGGACACGCTATGACTGACGGAATCATTGGGTGTGTCGGACGATGGGGAATATTCGCATAATATTGACAATCAGGACATTTCCTGGCGAAGCTAGCGAAATCCTTATCAATGGTAGGCCAGTAGTAGCCCTGTCGGATGATCTTCTGAGCTAGAGTTCGTCTTCCGGAATGGTTATCGCGACTTCATTGAATTTCTTCGATCTGATCTCCCTCTTGTGGGCCTAAACACCTTAAATGAGTCCCAACAAAAGATCTCTTATAGAAATCTAAGTATCTAATGATCCGAGATAACTAAAGATGAGTAGGACTCATTAGTGAGTAGGATTACTCTCCTCGTGTCCAGAGCAGCTGTTGCGGATGCGTACTTTGCCAGAGCATCCGCTCTTTCGTTCCAGACCCTATCAAACTTTTATAGGGTAAACTCATCCAAAAGGCTGACCTCTTGCTTAAGTAGCTCAAGGTACTTGATCATTGAGGGGCCTTTTGTGGCAAAAGCACCAGAAAATTGGGCTTCGACTAATTGTGAGTCCGTGTATGCTTTGAGTTTCCGGACCTGCAGGGACTTGGCTAGACGTAGTCCGACTATCATTGCTTCATACTCAGCCTCATTATTGGTGACTTTGAATTCCAAGGATATCGCGTAGTCGAGTTCCGCGCCATCAGGGCTTTTAAGATAGATTCCAATTCCTCCTACTCTTCCAGTGGAGGAACCATCCACTTCCAATGTCCAAACATCAGAGGGATGTTCCCTGGTTTGGAGGTCTTCTGTAAGCTCCTGATATTCTAACCTGTATTCCTCCCTCTCTTTAATATCCGGACCAGGGTTGTTGGTACCGGATTCCCTTGTGATATCATCAAGAAGGAACATCTGGTTGACCCGAGTTTCTTCCCATGATGCGCCAGAGGCGATTAATGAACTGAGAATCCTCAAGGTTCTCCGGGTTGATCGTTGGCGGAACTTGTTTTCGTGCGACCTGCTTGGTGATTAAGCATTCAAATGCCTGTTTGTCCGGGACTTTCTCTGAATCCGCTTCAGGGTACTCCGCTAGGAAGTCAGCAACAACTTGAGCTTTCTTGGCTGTCGGAGCCTGATAGCTAATGTCGTATTCGCTCAGCTCAATTGCCCATTTAGAGAGTCGTCCGGATTGATCGGGCTTTCCCAGGACCTGTTTCAAAGGTTCCGTAGTTAGTACTACTACTTTATGAGACTTGAAATATGGCTTTAACCGCGCGCCTTGCGGTGTAAACCAAAGCATATGCAAATTCTCAATCTTCACATATCTTGTCTCGGCCCCAGCAAGGGCTTTACTAAGATAGTAGATTGGTAAGTGATCATTAGCTTGAATCCGTACTAATACGAAACTCATTGCCTCTTCCGTTATTGCTAGGTAGAGGTAGAGTGACTCTCCTTCCACGGGTTTGGAGAGCAGCGGAGGGGAATGGAGGTATTTTTTCAAATTTTCAAAAGCCTCAGAACATTCCGCGGTCCATTCAAAGCTCTCTCCTTTCCGTAGGATTTTGAAGAACGGAAGGTTCTTCTCTGCGGATCGCGCAATAAAGCGACTTAAGGACATAAGACGTCCAATAAGCTGTTGTACCTCATTAAGGTTTTTCGGATGAGGCAAATCCAGGATTACCTTTTATCTTCTCAGGGTTTGCGCTGATCCCTCTCTCTGTGACCATGTATCCTAAAAACTTTCCGCCCTTCACTCCGAAGGTACACTTTTCCGGATTCAGCTTCATCCCGTACTTCCTGAGGATAGCGAAGCATTTGTGTAAGTGCTCTACATGTTGTTCTTCAGTCTTGCTCTTAACGAGCATGTCATCCACATACACCTCCATGGTTTTGCCAATTTCTTCCTTGAACATCTGATTTACCAGTCGTTGGTAAGTTGCTCCCGCATTTTTCAATCCGAAGGGCATCACTTTAAAGCAATACACTCCCCCTGCAGCGAAGAAAGCTGTTTTCTTGATGTCTTCTTTGGCCATCCGAATCTGGTAAAAGCCTTGATATGCGTCCATGAAACTCAGTAACGCACATCCGGCCGTGGAATCAACCAATTGATCTATCCGTGGCAAAGGGTACGGATCATTCGGGCAGAACTTGTTTAGCCTGGTGAAATTATTGCACATCCGCCATTTACCTGGCGATTTTTCTACCAGAACCACGTTGTAAACCCAATCGGAATAACGGACCTCCTCGATGTGCCCTGCCTTCAGGAGTCAATCAACTTCGGTGGATATGATGGTATCCTTGATCGGACCAAAATCTTTTCTCTTTTGACGGATATACTTGATCGAGGGATCCATGTTCAGGCGGTGAATAGCAATCCTCGAATCTATCCCCTTTAGTCTTCAGTACTCCAAGCAAATACATCAATGTTATCTCGGAGACAAGCAATAAGCTTCATGTCTACTTCCGCATTCATCTCTGTTCCGATTCTAGTCTTCTTTATCCGGGCTTCCAACGACGAGCTCCACTTCCTTGAGGGTTTCATGAGGCTCGATCCGTGCAGTTTTAGGAAACTTGTCCTTCTGGCTCCCTACTCCGATGTGTGGATTCTCTTTCTTTGATGGAAGAACAACTGGCGGATCAGGGGTCACCTTGACTGCCAACACAGGCGCAGAAGCTCTCCTTGTGGACATAATATAGCACTCCCAAGCTTCTCGGATGTTCCCTACCTCCTCTCCAACTCCACACGGGGTCGGTAATTTCATCCTATTATGGAGAGTGGAAGGTATAGCTCGGAATGACAACCAAAGATAGCATTGTAGTCGAAAGTTCGGTCCACCACTACAAAACGGACTTGCTGTGTCACCCTTGCGGGATGTGTCCCAAGTGAAACGTGAAGCATGACACTTCCTAGGGGGTGGACAATACCTCCTCCGAACCCTAGTATGGAGGTGTTGACTCTCTCATATCGGATTCCTCCCAGATTCATCTGATCTATTGCCGATTTGGAGATGATGTTCGAGGAACTCCCCATGTCTACCAGGATCTTGTTTACCCGATAAGTTGCGATGGTTAAAGAAACCACCAGCGGAACATCCGGATCATCTATATCTTCGCCTCCTGCCGTAGGAGGAGGGATTTCACTATCATCAAAGTATATAGCATTTGTCCCTCGAATTGTTGGAGCAACATACAATCTGTCGTTGTTCCGGAGATTCTGAGCTGTCCGTTCTCTCGCGTTCCTACTGTCGCCGCCAGTTGGTCCGCCTGCGATGGTGTTGATCACTCTGTTGTATGGAGGGTTCTCTATTTCAACGTTATCATCGTACCTATATGGGTGTCGTTCCGCATGAGGCGGACGGTGTGCTGGCAGAGGTGGCAAGGATAGAGGGTGGGGTGGTGGTTCTGTGGCTCTGTCATGCCTTTTTCGTTCCGTTTTATCATGCCTGGAAGGCTCATTCATATAGACATGCTCTTCCAACTTTCCCTCTCTTATCAAATGTTCAACCTCCGTTTTCAGTTGAATGCAATCGTCCGTCTCATGACCACGGCTCTTGTGGAACTTGCAGTACCCCTTTGCATTCTTGTTTCTCCGATTATTATGAGATGGCTTTGGCCATTGGATATCCAACTTTCTCTCAACAATGGTCGCCAAGATGTCGGATCTTGGTTTGTTGAGACGAGTGTAGTCCGCGAACCGTCTTGGCGGACTCCTTTCTCTGTTGAAACCTTTATCCCTAGAATCTTTCTTTGGGTCATACTTCCCCTGGCGTTGCTCTTGCTTCATCGGCTCCTTTCCTTTCCTGGAACCAGCTCTCACTGGAACATTCCTTCGGTACTCCTCTCCATACATCACTTCTTCACAGATGTCATCCAAATGCTTTTCACTCCTCACTTCCTGACTAGAAAGTTTTCTACGGAGCTCTGAGTTGAAAGTATTAGCATACAGGTGACAGACCCGTTCCTTAATACTGTGTGGCTCAACTCGAAGAACTTCTGCGTGAAAGCGATCTAGGAAGGTCCTTAGATCCTCTTGCTCCCTCTGTATAACTTCTGCCAGATGCTCGACGGTACGCTTTCTTCTTTTCAATTTTCCAAATCGTCCTAGAAACTTGGAGGAAAGGTCCGCATATGACCTTATCGACTTGTTTGGAAAAGCAGTGTACCAATCCATGGCTGTTCCAAAGAGAGTAGATGAGAACGTGAGAGCTTTCGTATTGTCACTCATCCCTTTGGAATCCATCTTACTGTTGTACCTTGTCAGGTGGCCAACGGGACATGTATCCCTGTAATAGTATTCCAAGTTTGGAATTACTTGATCCGAGTTCCTGTTCCTCTCCTTTTCTCTCATGATTTCATTGCACAAAGGGTTTGGTGCACTAGTATCTATCTGCTCATGATCCTTTACCAGGCGTCCGAGATTTAGAATCTGGACCTCCACAGCTTTTTGTTGAGTATAGATTTCTTCCGCAGTCATCGTCTCACGTTCTTGGATGAATTGCTACATCCGCGAGGAGTTCGTCTAGGCGGACTACTGGAATGGTTACTGCTTCATGGTCTCTAGCCCGTGGTGCTATCTGTTGCGGAATAGAAAGCTGCACATTTCCCTCTTCTCGATATGCTCTTTGTCCATTGGGGTTTCCTTCTTGCCGAGCCTGGGAAGCGAAAGTTCTCCTGTCTAGGAGGTTCCGCAAATCCTCTTGTGGTAGCTGATTCCCCAACCTCTGTGGATCGGACGGTGCTCGTTCCTTGACAGAGCGGGCTCTGCTTGCCTCGGATTATCCACTGGCGGAGTGGCTTGTTGGGGTTGGACATTGATAGACTCCAGACAACCCTGGATTATCGTGAGCAATCGACCGAATTGATTCTCACTCAATCCGAAGTCACTAGTGCGGACTACACGACCATCCGACATGGTAAAGTGTTGGCCAGGTGGAGGACCTTGAGCTTCTGCCGGAGAAACTCGTACGATCCCCTCTCCCTGGTTCGCAGGTACAACGTTCTCAGGAATATTTCGGACTCCCCTGTGCGGAACGTCTCCTTCCTCATCTGAGGACGGGCTAGCTGTGCGACCGTCACTCGGATATCTTCTTCCAGCGTTCCTTTGAGCCACATTGGCCCTTCGTCCCCGGGTGCGCGGACGTGGGGGTGGAGTCCCAATGCCCGCAGCACTAGTCCGTGCTGTCCGTCTTGTTCTTGCCATCAGCCTAACTTAGTCGCGAAGCCTTTTGTAAAGGTTCCCACAGACGGCGCCAAAATGTTGAGGGGTGACACCTCGAACACTAACTAAACTATTACAAATAACCTAGTCTAAGATTCGCCTCCAACTTGTAGTCCGATGCAGTACCTGTCCGAGCTGGAGTACCTAAAAGGACTTAAGTGGGGGGAGGGGGTTAGAAAGGGTTACCTGGATTGCGTATGTCAATCTGGTTAGAGAGTTTACTCAAGAGAGAGTTGGTAGCTCTCAATGTAATAGTTATGAGGAAGGTTAAAATACCCAGAATCTACTTACCTTAAGGTCTTGGACCTTGTGCTATATTTATAGTTATCATATGCTTATGAGGTGACTCACAAGATGATGCCAAGTATATGCCTCAGATTTGGACACCAATGCTACCTTTGGCCCATGGCCCAATAGTGAACAATAATCCAGTACTAATTAATGGGCCAGGGAGGGTAGTTTGGACCTTTCCCTCTGAGAGTACTGTTCCGCACGTTGGGTCCATGTAACTCCTTCGGACAGATCCTTCTGCTTGGTTGATCTGCCCTTAGGTAACTCAAGGCGTCCGAGCCTAGAGTTCCACGGAAGTATCTCAGTGAATCTGTTTTATACGTTTGGTCTTAATGCGATGGTGGCGTCCGAGATTGTCTCGTCCGGTCCGTTTAGCATCCTAGGACTGACAGTTTGTGGTACTTGGAAGGACCATGTGACCTTTTGTCAGGTTCGGAAGTCATTCACCTAGCTTGGTCGGACTTAGCTGAGGTGGTATATTGCTTGTAAATACTAGTTGACCTGAGATGGTTTCCCTTATGTCGGACCATTTGAAGGTCGGACTAGCACTGGATTGGCTATCTCAGCCTTGATGCGCTCTAGGACACGCTCTATGGCGCCCTTAACGGATTGGATACATGTCCGTATCAACAATCTTAAACGCAAAACCAAAGGAAATTTGGGTCACTTGGCTTTAAAATTGGACCTCAGTAAAGCTTTTGACAGAGTTGAATGGCCTTTTTTGTCTGCTGTTTTGTTAAAGTTAGGATTTAGTCCAACTTTTGTGAACAGTATTATGTTATGCGTTACCTCTCTTTCTTATTCTGTTCTTGTTAATGGGGGCCAGTTTGGTGATATTAAACCAACTAGGGGCATTCGTCAAGGCGATCCCCTCTCTCCCTATTTGTTTCTTTTTGCACTGAGGTACTTTGCTCTTTACTTGAGGAGGCAGTTGGTAGATGTGATCTGATAGGGGTGAAGGTGAGTCGTAGTGCTCCTGCTGTTTCTCACCTCTTATTCGCCGATGATACCATGATTTTTTGTCAGGCCACTGTAGACGCTGCTAATACTCTTATGAATATTTTTCATGTGTACAGTCTTGCATCTGGACAGGAAATAAATCTGGATAAATCTACTGTTGTCTTTAGTAGAAATACTGATGAAGTTATGAAGAGTAATATTCAAAATACTCTCAATGTTCGAATTGTGGATAAGCATGAAAAATATTTGGGTTTGCCTACTACCATGGGAAAGAATAAAAAAGAAGTTTTTGGGTGGTTGCGTGATAAACTATGGAAGAAAACTCAATCTTTTGATGGCAAATTTTTATCCAAAGCAGGAAAAGAGGTTCTTATAAAAATCAGTTTTGCAAGCCATTCTTAGTTATGTCATGAGCTATTTTAAATTGCCTGATTACCTCATTCGTGATCTTGAATCTTTAGTTATTAATTTCTGGTGGAATGAGGGGGGAAAGGAAAAAATGCATTGGGTTAATTGGGAAACAATGACCAAAAGTAAGCGTGATGGTGGTTTGGGATTTAGAAATTTGCATGCTATTAACTTGGCCTTGCTTGGAAAACAAATTTGGCACATTATTGAATCTCCTAATTCTCTTTTGAGTAAGCAAAATATTTTCCTAATACTGATATTCTTAATGCTATCCCTAAGGCTGATTCTTCTTTTACTTGGAAAAGTATTTGTGCTGCGCAAGAATTGGTCAAGGAAGGGATTAGATGGAGAGTAGGGAATGGGGAAAGTATTGACATTTGGCAAGATAAGTGGATCCCGGGGAATATTTCTTTCAAACCAAAAACCCTGGATCTACATCATCAAGGCCCCTTAAAAGTTTCTTTTCTCATCCACCCAACGCTTACTGACTGGGATTTGCCAATCCTTCATTATTTATTTTGGGAAGATGATGTTCAGGAAATCTTGAAGATTCCTTTGGCTGGCAATGGTGTTTCTGATTTACAGGTTTGGCATTTTACAAGACATGGTTGCTATACTGTGAAATCTGGCTACCACTTAGCTATGGACCTACGACAGCGTCAACTTGCTAATCAGGTTGGTACTTCTTCTCAGACAATTCAGCATAATTGGAATTTTGTATGGCATCTAAAAATGCCAAATAATTTTTATGGAGAGCTTTATACAGCTCACTTCCAACTTATGCTGAATTAGTCCGTCGGCATATTTGCCAGATGCATTCTTGTGCTTTTTGTGGCCATGAAAGTGAGACTATTCTTCATCTTTTGAGAGATTGTCATTTTGCGAGACAATATTGGGCTATTTTTCACATTGTCCTGTCTCTTTGATTTATTTTCCTGCTGATGATATTTGGAGTTGGGTGACTGGTGTTAGACTTAGATTGGATCCACATGAATTCCATTTCTTTGTTTATTCTTGTTGGAGTATTTGGTATAACAGGAATAAGATCATTCTTGAAGATAAAAGGTCTACGCCTTTGGAAACCTTTCAATTTGTTGTTCAGTTTTCCAATTTTTAGCAGTCTAATATGTTCAAACTAGTTGGACATACAATCGGATAGCAAGATAACATACCGGGACCTTGGGTTCTACCACCCGCCGGTTGGATTAAACTGAATTTTGATGCTGCTGTTCCGCGAGAAGGTTTGGTTGGTATTTCTACTGTTGCAAGAGATAGTACATGCCTAGTTCTGGCTTGGTCTAGGAAAAAGCTTCCCAGACGTTTTGATGTAGAAACAGCAGAATTATTTGCTGCTCGGCTTGCTATTACTTTGGCAAGAGATTTGAATTTTTCCAAGATTATTTTGTAAGGGGATGTATTACTGGTTATTAAAAATCTCCAACAGGAAACTACTAATTGAGCTTCCAATGATAATGTGTATGCTGCAGTTCGTCAAACTCTTTCTCATTTCTCTGATTTTAAAGTCCAGCATATACGTCGGAATGCCAACCGCCTTGCTCATCATCTGTGCCATCAATTTACAAAGGATTCACATGGATTTCTTTCTTTACCATTTGATTATGAAGAAATCTTGTAATTTCCTTGTGCTAGCTTACTGTGTACTGCTGTACCTTGTATTGAGCTTTGAGCTCCGTTTCTTATTTCATTAATGAAATTTTACTTACTCAAAAAAAAAGTAAAATATAACATGCGTTTAACATTACCTTATTTATAAAGCATTTCAAGCGAAAACCGATAGAGCTATGTGACATGTTTTAACTGCATTAAGTACTCAACTTGAGTTGCGTTAATTTTGTGAAACATAATTATGAAGTATGGTAAGTTATAACCTACAACATGTTGTATTAGTGAAGCATGGTAAGTTATACCCTACAACATGGTAACAGATCAGCTGAACATGAATTTTTTATACCCTACAACATGTTACCTACTGATATTTTAGTGTATTATAGTGTAATATAATATTTAATGTATATAATAAAATCATAGTACATGCAATCTTTAAAATATTAAGAGGTAGTATAACATGTTGTAAGGGAAGAATAAATGTTGCATAATCACAATCAAATGACGGGCCTATTTCATGTTTTCTCAATTACATACATGTGAGTTTGTGACCTAGTGTCTGGTAGGGAACCTACTAGAGTGGCAGTATTAGCAAAGTTAATGGTTTTATGAATTAACACACTGCCTAACTCCCATAATATCCATCTTGTAATATATTGAAATTAAATGGAGTACGAATTGCTTGGTGTGTTCCCCGCATTTAACTATAAAAAATTATGCTAAAATTATATTAGAAAATAATTCAAGTATACATATATATTTATATAACTAGAACGTGAGACGCATGTTATTGTGGCACATAGTTACAGTTATAGAAGACATATACGAAGGCAAGTAATATTTTTGTTTCTAATAATTGATTTCTCTTTTTAAAGTTGAATTAGTGTTTGAGTTGATCTGTTTTAATTTAATTGGAGAAGATTGAGCAGAAATATTGGTTATCGTTGTTTTTTAATGATGAATTAATTTTGTTGGGTTGAATTAGGGTTTAAAATGTAATTGGAGAAGACAGATTGGTTTTTTTTAAGCCAAATTCTTGGAAAATGTAAGATTTTCCTAAAAAATGGGAAAGTCAATTTTTTTTTTGGTTTTTCGCAGTTTTTGGGTTTTAACGGTCCGACCGGCCGAGTTTCTTAAAAAACCGCCGAGACACACATTTTTCGTTATGCTTTTAATAGGATTATGTTATGGTTTTAGTTGTTAGCATTGAAAGTTTTAGTTACAGTTTTAACGTATTTTATTAATATTTTAAGAGATGATGTGATGGTTTTAATGGGTGTGTATTGTATGTTTCAATCATAATTTTAACCTCTTTTGTAAATTTTTAAGAGACGTATGATGGTTTTAAGGAGCTACATGATAGTTTTAAGTGACAATCTAATATCATTAAACCACCATTAAACAAGTCTAAAAGTTTCGGGATGCCATTAAAACATCAATAAACAAGTTTAAAATAAACTCCTTGAGACATCTGTCATTACAATTTTGAAACATTCAGTCATTCAAAGGTTTTAAAACATCTATTCTCATAGGGAAAAAAATTACAATAAACATTCATTTGGTGTTTTTTATACAGATGCAAACTGAGTTGTTAAAATATGCTTTTTCCGATTAAACTTGTTGGTGAACTTCGGCTTCCTGCCTTTTGTTACTTGTGCTTGTTGCTTCAATACTGCAATGACACCTTTGAGATACATATCATCAAACTAGATGTCATCGTCATGACCTGCTTAAAACATTCACTAACTGGGTTAAAACCATAACAACTCTCATTAAACCTATCACATTTGTGCTTAAAAAAAAAAAAAAAGAACATGCAAAACAAGCCAAAAATAGTAAAATTGATGCTTAAAACCATACAAGTGTCTCTTAAAACTATAATAATGCCTCTTAAAACTATAACAAAGCAGGAATATGCAACACAAGCTAAAAACGGTAATATTGTTAAAACCATAGCAGTGTCTTGTAAAACTATAACAATGCTTCTTAAAACTATAACAAAGCATTTGCAAATAATCAAATCATAAATATTTCATCATAAACTAAAAAAGTCTAAAGTTGCTGCTTAGTACTACAACAATAGGTTTTAAAACTATAACATATGCGCCAAAACTAATAATAGGCAGAAATATTCAACACATGCTAAAAAAAGTAACATTGAAGCTTAAAACAATAACAGTGCATCTTAAAACAATAGAATCTGTTGTGTTATCGGATTATAACCTCTTCATATGGCAATGCAGTAGCTGTAAGGTCCTTCAACGACACTCCGAACTCCAGTCTCTTCGACAAGAACAACCCAACAAGAGTAGCACTGAATGCAATCCTCCTGTTAAAACCTCTATCCGGTAACTCCGGCACTAATCCGGAACTAGCCGGTGGCTCCGCATTACTAACTTCAGCTTCTACTATCCGTTTTTCCTACAAAATTGCCACACATTACCACACTACACTACTTTCACTCATCAAAATCTCAAACACATACCAAAATTTCAGAAATTCATCCACTTATATAAAAACTCTGAGCAGGAATTAGACTAACAGCTAATCCGAATAAACTAAAATCAGCTCGAATTAGGCATACATACTATCAATCTTAACTTAAAACTCGAACTTACACAATACACAGCAGGAATCAAGCTACAAAGATAGTGCGAGAATGAGTAAGGACAATTTACCTCTGTGGTGTCAAATCCGACTAGATCGGGAGTGCATTGGCAGACGAATCGGTGTGGTCGGCGAATTTTGTTGTGGACGGTGAAGCTGATCGGATTGCAGCGGCGATTGGTGGTGATCAGGAGCAGATTGGCAGACTAAGACCACCTGCATTGGTGACGCGACGATGATGCGTCGTCGGCTGACGACGGGATCCATGACGAGATTATGCTGCATTGGTGACGCGTCATCGCGCTGTCATGAAATTAAATTTTTTTATTTTTTTAAAAAACATATTTACCATATTATAAGAGTGTTTAGAAGTTGAAATTAATAAAATTGCATTTTTAGAACTCGTTTTACAATTTATTAAGTAAAACTTCATTGAAACCACGAATATATTACAACAAACTGCAGGGAATCTAAATAAAACCAAATGGAAATGCAGCAAACACACAACACACAAATGCATCAAACTAACAAACACACACTACATGATTGGGCAAGCTCCACAGTCAACTCATCCTTCAAATATGCATTCGCCGTGAATTGTTCATGTATTCCGGGATAGAATTTATTGTAGATTGCGCCCGTCGGATACGAACTCCGTTAATCACATCGGCTATATGCTCACGGGTATCTTGTTCGAACTCTTCGATTTCGCTGTCATAGTTTAGGTATGTGTGGCGCTCATCCTCAACTATCATGTTGTGGAGTGTGATGCAGCAATTCGTAATCTTTTTAAGTGTGGCTCTATCGTGTGCAAGGGCCGGATTCCGTATAATCTCATCTCTCATCCGCTTAAATCTGAGACGAATTGAATCATGAGTTCGGTATTTTTCCATACCGGACATCTTCCCATCCCTCCAGAATCCTCGAACTTCTCCTCAACTTTATGGAACAAAGTTGTGTACTTCTGATTCGTTCCAACGATCGGATTTTGGCTAATAGCCATGTAGCAAGAGATGAGAACCAAGTCCTCATTCTGGTTGTAGAGTAAGTTCCGTCCTGGCTCTTTCTTGGTCGTCGCTCCTTCCTTGGCTTTGGGTTTCCATTTCCCACGCCTCCGGTTCGGTTGAATTTCCGGATGTGTTTCAGGAACAACCTCAACTTCCGGTGTTTGCAAAAATATTGGTGTTTGGGATGTTGGAGAATGGTAATTTTGAGTGTAGGGGTCTTGGTAGGAGCTTTGGAACAAAGGGCGAACGAAGCTCGGTTGGGGTTGTTGAGAAGTGTTTTTGTTGAGCTTTTGCATGCACTCTTCGTAGGCTTCGGGTGTGTTTTCTTGCATGCACCTCAGAGTTTCTGGAGTAAAAATGTTTCCGTTCATGTCGCCGGAAAATTAAAGTGGAGATGGTGTTTTGAAGTGAAGAGAGTGTTTTAAGTTTAATTAAGAGAGAAAGAGGAGTTGGAGATGGGATGATCCAAACATAGTCAAGACTGGTCTCTATTTATAGATCTCGAAAAAATAAAGTCGTTGGTGATTTTTATTTATTTTTTGCATTTTTATTTTGACAGTTATAGCCGTTTGAAATTGGACAAAACATAAAAAGTTAAAAAAAAAAAAAAAAAAGAAGACCAGATCGCGACACATGGCAAGTATTATTGCCATTTCACTCAGCGTCAGTCTTGCGTCGTCACGAATGACGGCTTGTCGTCGTCGAATGACGACAGCTTGCACTTGGCGCGTCGTACGTGGACGACAGCCTGCAATGCAGGCCGTCTAACCGTGTCCACATATCCTTTGAGGCGAGAGAAGAAGGAAGGAGGTGAGTGGAGGAGAGATCTGGTGGGTGGATTGTAGAGAGAGTGAAGTGTGGTGTAGAGAGAGAAAGATGGTTGAGTGATATGGATTTTTGTGAGAGTGTATTGTTTATTTGGGGTATTTATATAAGACCAACATTTTGCATGCCCTTCACACCCAACCCAACCTTCCACTATTCCAATAAACAATTAATTTCTCTTTCATCCACATACCCACCCTTCCACCCACCCATCACCACAATAAAAATCAAGTTTATCCATGACCCCCACCCACCCACCCACCCATTTCATTTAATATCATTATTTTTTATTATTATCATGAAATATTTATAATACTCGAAATTAGATATGATATTATAATACTCAAAATAATTATAATAGTTGAGTATAATAATTAATTATAATTGACAAAACTCAAAATTAGATATAAAAATGAAATTTTAAATTGAAGTAGCAATTTAATACTACATTATCATAATACAACTTTATCTAAAAACACACATTTTACAATACTTCAAATTCATTAAAAAATAACAGCATTGCAGGATGAAAAATTACAACATTTAGTTCTGATCACTATAATTCTCCCAGATATGCTCAATCAAATAGTTCAAAAGTTCCTAGTGAGCTATTTTGTTGTGAAGTTGGTCCCTATTGGTCATATATTGGGCTAAACTTGCAACTCGTTCAGTGGAGAAGTTGAAAATTGGATCAACAGTGTCTTCGTCAACCTCATGTTGATTCACATGGCTATATGTAGGTCGATCTTTCATAAATTCAGTGGGATCGGTATAGTTCATGTAAGTGTCTCTCTCATCCTTCACTATCATATTATGGAGGATGATGCAAGCAATCATAATTTTTCCCATGGCATGTCGATCCCATAAAAAACATGGACGTTTAATAAATTGGAAACGGGCTTGTAGAACACCAAATGCTCGCTCAACATCTTTCCTAACAGGCTCCTCATGTTGAGCAAATAACTTATGCTTACAAAGAATTGGTGCCTTAATAGTTTTGACAAATGCAGCCCATTTTGGATAAATACCATCAGTGAGGTAATATCCCATATTTCTTTCACGACCATTCACAGTGTAACTTACTTTCGGCGCTCGACCTGCTAAAATATCACCGAAAACAGGTGATTTTTGTAACACATTAATATCATTATTCAAACCTGGGGATCAAAAAAATGCATGCCAAATCCATAAGTCTTCTGATGCAACAGCTTTCAAAATGATTGTTGGCTTCCCACTTCGTCCTTGATATTGCCCTGCCCAAGAACTAGGACAATTCTTCCATTCCCAGTGCATGCAATCTATACTGCCCATCATGCTTGGAAACCTGCATTGTTCACCAATATGTAGAAGTCGCGCCATGTCTTCATCGGTTGGACTTCTAAGATATTCATGCCCAAAGTTGGCAATGACACCTTCTACGAACTTCATAACTGATTCTATTATCACTTGTTCGCTCATTCACAATCACTCATCATGCACGTCTGGGGGTGTTCCGTAGGCTAGCACTCTTATAGAAGCAGTACATTTTTTAATCAAAGACATAACTAGTCGACCAGTGGCATCACGCTTTTGCTGGAAATATTCATCTGAACTGAACTTTTCCATTATACGCTCGAACACATGCTTTCGCATTCGAAACCTCCGGCGAAACTTTTCTTCAGGATAGATTGGTTCCGGAAAGACTGCGAAATACATTTTGAACAAGTTTTGGTGACCTTCCTCACGAACTCGTTCAATATGCCTCCTCTTAACTCTACTATTGTGGTTTGTAGGTTGTAACAACATGGTAGGAATTTGGATGACAACATCCTCGATAATGCGGTTAAGGGAATGATTTTGCTGAGCAACACGTTCTTGCCATTCATCTAGTTCGATGAAACTAGAAGAATCATCACCTGAATAAGAACCATGGAATAGGTACTCGTTCGATGACATTGTTTTGATTAGTGTAAGTTTGGTAATGGTCAATCATACATATATAAAGAGGGGGGTATGGATGGATATGTACGAAAGTAGAATAGACCACACATTGACAAAAGTAGTGGTTAAATTGACTCTACTGGAAGAAGCATGTGAGAGATCTTGAAAAATTGAAAGTAGAATTGACTACACACTGACTAGTCAATAATGGATGCAACAAATCTTAGATATGGAAAATAATTCAAAATAGAATAGACTGCCCAAATGACAAACGCATGTGAGATATATTGAAAATAACGAAAGTAGATTAGACCACACACTGACAAAAGTAGTGGTAAAATAGACTATACTGGAAGAAGCATGTGAGAGATCTTGAAAAATTGAAAGTAGAATTGACTGCTCAAGTGACAAAAGCATGTGAGAGATATTGAAAGAAACGAAAGTAGAATAGACTACACACTGACTAGTCAATAATGGATGCAACAAGTCTTAGATCTGGAAAATAATTCAAAGTAGAATAGACTACCCAAATGACAAACGCATGTGAGATATATTGAAAATAACGAAAGTAGATTAGACCACACACTGATAAAAATAGTGGTAAAATAGACTCTACTGGAAGAAGCATGTGAGAGATATTGAAAGAAACGAAAGTAGATTAGACCACACACTGACAAAAGTAAATAAATTCGCTTACAAACATTACCATACATGATAGAACTAAATCAAACATAGTAATACATTACGAAAACTTAAAGACATAATTGAAATGACACAAATACATAGTAATACATTACGAATACAATCCTTTAGGAAAGGTACTCTCCCAACAAGCGATTCTTTAGATCTTCTTCTTGTGGCGATAGATTTGCTTTACCAAACAACATAGCCAACAAATTTGATTTTAACTTCTTCTTCTCTAATTCAATCCTTTCATTCCCGAATTTGTTCATTGATTCAAGTTCTTTCTCACGTGTGATCCTCATTGCACGTAGTTCAGCATTGAATTCATCTGGAATAGTAGGTTGTGGTGGTGGTGCGATGGCTTTTCCCTTTGCCTTCCTTTTAGCTTGGGCAGCTTCTCTACCGGTAGGACGGTTTATCGATGAAGAACCACTCACAGGAGTTTCTGGAACAACTTCTGTTGCACCATCATCATCGTCAGTTCTTGATCTTGTTGAACTACCATAACCTTCTCCATCGGAATCGGGTTCATCTGGATGAGTCCTTCTGTGATCACCACCCAAATTCAACTCCCACTTGGGTGCATGTCGCATAACTTCATTAAACACAAGAGTATGCAGAAACCCCTTCTTCTTATCATAAAGCTTACTGGCTGCCTCCTCAACATCTGCCATACTCATTCCACTCGTTTTGTTGTTATAGGCTTCCTTGTATACACCTACCCACTTGGAAATATTTGTGTTGAGCCTCTTATAACGAGATTTCATTGAATCCAAGGATCGCTTTGAGAGTTTACCAGGGTTTTCCATACGAGCTTGCTCATACATCTTCAAAATTGCATCCCATAAGTTTTCACCTTTTCGATTGGTGCCTTTAATTGCATCTCCACTCACGAAAACAAAAGCTGACATTAGGGCAATGTCTTCTATGGGTTCCCAAATTACAGGTGCACTGGGGGTATCTCGACACCTTCAGGGGTAGGATCGGGGGTATCTTGAGCGAGATTCGGAGGAAATTGGGTGTTCATATTTGATTCAAAAGAGAATTCTTGGGGGGTTTTAGGTATTCTCAAAACTAGGATTATAATCGGATGAGTAGTGTGGGTAAAATGGATGGTTTGGATTCATTTAGAAAAAATTGATATGAGATATGTAATTGGGGTTTAAGATGAATATGAAAGAGGAGTATTTTAGATGTGTGTAAAATATAGAAATATTGGTCTCTATATATAGATGGTAAAAATTGATAAATTTAATTTTTTTTAATAAAAGATATTAAAGAAGATAAGTAAAAGATAAATATAAAAAAAATAAAAATTAACCAATAGGTTGGGGACACTTGTCCCCAACCTATCTCAAAATCTTGAGCCACCACAAGGGCTGTGGTGGCTCATTTTGAGACCCAAGGTCACCGACCTTTGGTCTCATGAATATATTTTTTATTTTATTTTTTTTGAAATAATTGTGGTCCCCACAGCCCCTTGGAGAAATGGACCATGGATAATAATGGTCTAAAAGCTACTGATCGGTTTGTAGTGTTTCTGACCGGTTCTTTATTGTGAAAATCGGATTTTTCCTATAGATTAGGAAAATCTTCCCTTTTACTATAGTTACTCTTTTGTTAATGAGGAATTGATTTTGTTGGGGTCAATTAGTGTTTAAAATTTAAATGGAGAAAGAAGATTCGTTTTTGTTATGATGCATTGATTTTGTTGAGATAGAATTAGGGCTTGTAATTTGATTGAATAAAATTGATTGTTTTGTAATTAAAATCTAATTTACACATATATTACAAATGAGTCTAATTCAACTTAAATTAAGTACTCAATTGTACAACTCCAATAGTTGTCCACTTTTATATATATATATATATATATATATATATATATATATATATATATATATATATATATATATATATATATATATATATATATATACACACACACACACACACACACACACACACACACAC
This sequence comes from Plantago major, assembly GCA_026545765.1. Classification (NCBI taxonomy): domain Eukaryota; kingdom Viridiplantae; phylum Streptophyta; class Magnoliopsida; order Lamiales; family Plantaginaceae; genus Plantago; species Plantago major. Next base: position 57,920,530 of record CM048841.1, read on the forward strand.
ACACACACTGTTATTCCCTCCGTCCTAGTTTTAATTATCCGTTTGACTTTTTCTGGTCAACACCGTTCAACTTTGAGCTTGATCTACTCACATATGATACTTCTAATGGATTTCTGAAAATATATAATGAAAATTTAAAATGTAATATTTAATAATATGAATTTTTAGATTTTTTTACCAGCATTATTTATGAGTAATTCGCAGACGAAGTTTGTAAGCGTTGACCAAAAAATGTCAAACGGGTAAATGAAACTGGGACGGAGGAGTATAACTTTATTATATATTTTTTTAGTCTAATTAAAACATGATTTGTGGTAAAAGTTTATAAAGAAGTCAACCTATAAAGTTCTTATCGGGGTGGAGGGAGTAATTACTGGTAGTTTAATTTGAGAAAATTTTTTTTACACTAATAACTTTTGCCCGTTTTTGAACTTACCCCACAACCTTTTTTTTTTCATTTCACACTAAAACGTTTAGCAAAATTTTGACGTTACACTAAAATTGACTGCCATTAAGTTTGTATTTTAAATCACACTAAAACCTTTTAAAAAAATTGCACCCGCTACAAAACTTTTCTCCAGTTTTTTAAATCACACCAGAACCTTTCTTGACTGGTTTGAGTTATCAAAATATATATTCGCATGAATTGTTTGGGGTTGCTGGTCTAGTGGTGGTTGGATTATGCATCACATTCGGCGTGACTTTTGCTTTTTGCAATCAAATTCTTCGTAAAATTTGTTGGTTCAGTGTAGAGATTTAAGGCACTGCATATGTGCCTATGACAATTGTGTATCTTCCTGCGGTTGGATCTAAAAAACGACACAAAGCTACTCATATATGTGGAACGAGTATATAGATTTGGTGCCTTCTTTTTTGTAATTTTATTGAAGCAACTAGGAGGGATGGAATGTTAAGAGAGTTCGAACACTTAGTTTTACAGATAGAAGAAAACATATGAATGTCAATTAATATACTAATAAATTTTGTTATTTATTATCCGTGTACTCTGGAATTTGACATTCACCATATAATTGCAGTATCTTATTGATATATTTATCATCAAAGAAAATTACTGTTATATTTAGCAAATAAAGGAAGAAAGTGTGTTTGATAGACAAAATACACTAGTGTATCATGTTTATGGAGTGAGTGATAAGAGTTGATCATTCTATTTTAAGTTTAATGGATGTTCGTTAATATTGTTTATATTAAGTTTAATGGATGCTCGTTAGTATTGTTTATATTGGTAGACAAAATACACTACTGTATCATGTTTATATTAAGTTCAATGCGTAATAATAACAATAACGACAACATTAACAATAATTATATGGGATAGGAGGTTTGTTGTTTAGCATTTGTGGTTGTAAAGTAAAGTGTCGTTGTTGGTTTGTGACTCGCATTGTAATCCTTGTTTTCCGGAACACTTCTGGTATTCTTTTGATTGGAAAATTTTTTTAAATTTTTCAAAAAAATAATAATAATAATTATTATATAGAAAGATTCTGGTGGCGAGTACAAGTTCTTTTAAAGGTTTTGGTGTAATTTAAAAATAAGTTAACGGTAACTTAACTGTCATCCAACATTTGTGTAAAGTTAAATTTTTTATAAACTTTTTGGTGTAAAATGAAAAAAAAGGTTATAGTGTAAACTAAATTAGCCCAAAAGGTTTTAGTGTAAAAAAAAAGTTTGCTCTTTAATTTAGTAATTATAGTGATTGGTTATCATTTATTCTTCCTTTGGATTATACTCCCTCCGTCCCGGTTTCATCTTCCCGCGGCCCAGACACAAGATTTAAGAGAAAAGTGAATAAAGTATGAGAGATAGTGATAAAGTAGGAAAAAGAGTGAATAAAGTATAACAAATGGTGAATAAAGTAGAAGAGATAGTATATAAAGTAAGAGAGAGATTTTCCATTCAAGTGATGGAAAGATGAAGTTGGGACAGACCAAAATGAAATGCGGAAAGATGAAACTGGAACGGAGTGAGTATGTTTTTAATTTTGCATATTTAAATACAAAATTGGGTTTGTTACATTTAATTTAATGAGTTAACACACTCCAATTCAATCATATTTATCCAATTTCAATTTGATATATAAGTATATGTATCACTCTAATTTTTTATTCCAAGTATATGCATGTGTGTATCACTTGATTTGTGAAAAGTTAATTTAAAATTTTTTGTATCAAAAATAAATTTCTCAGTAGGTATGGGTGCCTACAGGTACTTATCTATTACAGAGTGCGGAAGACTTTTACAATTAAGTAATTGGGTGTGTGCTATCAGTAAGCAAAACTACTTTAGACAGTTATAGAGATAAAATGATGAAAGTAACTTGCTGAAAGTAAATAACACTTGTTTATAGTGTGGTATATGAAGGTGGTGTAATCGTTCGACTAGTCCACTTCGCCCTTCACAGGAACTTGAATTTACTAAGACAGAATAATAAGGTTCCTCACAAAATCGTATTCTGAGCTAAATCCATTTTCCCCCAAGTTCTCAACTTAGTAACCTTGATGACGCTGAAAATGGAGCTTGAAGAATCTTGGAGAGAAGACCCTAAAATTGAGCTAGGTTGAAGCTGATTCATTGATGGCGATCTAAATGGTGAAGGGTGAAATTGAGCTGTCGGCAGATGATGCTCTCCAGTCGCTTGTTATGGATTTTAGGAAGCTTCTTCATTTGTCTTGGTGTATTGAGTTAAATTTGGGTCAATAGGAAGAATAATTTAGTAGCTGGCAAACTTACTAAGTTAGCTAGTTTTGATTCGGTTAGGAAAGTCCTTTGGGATACACCCCCAATTCAAGTTGTACTTTTTTTTCGAGTTTGATAAAGTCTAGGGACTTACCATCTTTCATTACAAAAAAAAAAAAACTTAGTTACCTTGAACCATCTTTCTTTGACTAACCCAAGTCAAATACTCTGGTTTCTCCAAGGGGTTTTCCTTAACTTCTCAAGCTAAGCAGTTCCTCCCTTAACCTTTTTCAAGGGGTTTTCCTTAGTAATCCAACTAAGTAGTTCCACCCTTAACACGCTGTTGATTGCTTATGTAGTGGTTGGTTTTTCAAGACAGCGTGTACCTTAGTCTCAATGTTTCAGTGACTTTGACAGACAAAGAAACTACTTTCTTTAGACTCCTATATTTCAAGGATAGAACGATTGTTCAAGAAAAACAAGACTTCTTGTTCAGAGAAAAGAACGCCTTTTAGTTGCAACTTTAGAAGTTTGTTTTACCTCTTTACAAGTAGCTTCACAAAACTTGAGTCCCGTAGGAGATTAAGAGACTTAGAGTGCTGAGAAAATTTTGATCACAGTGTAAGATTGAGTGTGTTGGTAATGGATGTATGGTGTTCATTGGTGTGTATTTTTCTTAGTTACTAAGTGCCTTTATTTATAGTGCAAATCAGTCTCAATTTGATTTGAATCCGTTGGATACAATTCAAATGTTGTGCTGAAATGTTACTATCAATCGTACTTAGTTTTATCCTTACCCTTAGCAAGATTGTTTTATGGCAGTTTAAGACTTTGTCTTTTAGTATTACCACAATACTAATTTAAATCTACTTTGTAACGGATTTATCACTTGATTATTTGTGAAACTAAGTGACCGTTTTTATGTCTTTTGAGAGACTACTCAGCAGGTATTGCTCTTGAGCAGGTAGTTTGGTCAACCTACTTTGTCATATAGATTTTCACTTAACCAAGTAACTGTTGAGGCAATTGCTTGCTGAAAGTTTGTCCTCCTATCTTAGATAATTTATTCAGTTATGTTAAGTCTTTAGCGACTTGTCTTCACAGCATCTTTTGGTCGCAACGTTAATGAGTAATCTAAAAATAAACCTATCAATCAAGTATGTTCCTATTTTACAATATCCAATCTAAAAATAAACACTTGATGCAAAATCTAAACTTGAACTAACACTCTTCCTTGGATTAAATTGGAATTCTGAGCGGGTCCATCCAATTCAGAGGCAGGGGTCGACCGCATTCCTGAATGCAGTAACCAAGGCAACAAATGAAGGTATATATGTCCTAGAGACAATCATATTGGGGACAAATATACTTATTCACATTCAATATTTGCATATAATTGTTATATGTAATTATAATGTATATATGGACATATACATATAGTGGCATTATAGTGTTTCAATGTTTATTGTCTGTTTGTCTGCATTCATTTATACACGTGTTCCCATGAGTTTAATGTTGTCACTAAGAATGTGAGATCTTTAGTGATATAGCATAAGCTCTTAAATCGCCCCAATCAATGATCACCGAGAATGGGATATCGGTGATGCATAATATCCTTGGGATATTGAATATTGGCATGTGGTCTGCATCATATCCTTAGATGGATGTAGTGGTTCTCACAACTATGAATAACTCGGTTATTCATGATGGACACATGGACACTTTAAAGAGTGTTGGTATACCCTACCGAGAAACCATTTGGTGTATTCTATTTATGTGTCTATGGAAGTATTGGCATGTAGGTGATGAAATAGTCCTTTGACTTGAGGTCAATACGACTTCATGTGTGAAGTGATGTACTTTGGTCACGACCAAGGCTTGCACTCCTGAGGGGGTAGATACGGCGTGCGTTGGGTACATCATGGAGCATATGGAAGTTGTAGTTAGGCCAAGATATAATTCATTCCTCGTAATAGAATTTGAGAGAATACTCTACTTCTCATATTTAGTTGATCATTAGTCACTGGCCAGTGCATTGGATATGTATTCAAAATAGTGTTTGAATATGTCAAGGATTAACTAATATGATTGAGAGATATGATTAAGTTATTGGAACAGACACAATATCAAGTTCTAGACTTAATCGAGTATTCGTGAATGAGGGGACCGTATCATCATTAGCTCTACATTTCAGGTTGTTTGTATAAGTCCTCACAAACGTCCTTATGTATCAAGAATGTCCATGAATAGTCTAGGAGTTCGTCCGGACCTTAATTTGATTAGTGCTTGCTATACATAAGGCCCTAAGGATCACACAATATAGTAATTGTTGCATCAATCGTATGTTGGAATTAACTAAATGTTAATTGGATTGAACATTTAATTTAGTTAAATATCTAATTGGATTACGGATATTTAATTTATATTATGAAGGATTTTCTATTTGATAGAAAGTAATTAAATGTTAATTGGATTAAACATTAATTGAATTAAATATATTATTGTATTAAATATATTTAATGGAGAATTTTCTATTTGATAGAAAATATTTAATTGAGTTAAATTAGATTTATTTGGACTCAATTAGTTACTTATAAGGATGTGCACTTGGACGGATTTAGAATTATAGTCCAAAGGTCCAGAAACAAAGAAATGAAAAGGAAACAGCTGTTGGGCGGCTCAACAGGCTGAAGACTATCACGTGTTGTGCACGTGCCAGAATAATGGCAAGGCTGGCGCGCGCTGTGCACGCGCCAGTGAGACAGGTAATGGGGGCGCGTGTTGGACACGTGCCCCGTGCTTCCAGATCTTTCTCACCCCTTTTCTTGCTCACTAATTAATTTCCTTCTCCATTGCTTCTTTGTTTTTGTAATTTTCCTTTTGAAGGATCATTGAAACATTATAAATAGAACATCCCCCTTCATAATCAAACACACCAGAATTCATCAGATGAATTCACAATAGAGAATTCACAAGAGAATTCATTTAATGAAGTCTCTCAAGAATTCCAATAATTCTTACAAATAGTTTATGTAGAATTTTCTCTTAGAAGAATATCCTAGCAATTCTTGGGAGGAGAATCCAACAATACGCGAGATTGTGCTCAAGTGCTTTTGGTGCTCAATTGATGTGGATCAATTAAGGTCGACCGCTTATACAAACAACCGCAGCTAGGGTTTCGTTGTTCAATGCATCAGGATCCAGGAAGATTAATCTGCCGCCATAGAAAGTAAGCTTTCGATTTATATGTTATCGCAATTATAAGTATCTGTATAGCTTATCAGTTTTTTTTTTTTTTTGAATAAGTAAAGAATATTATTGCTCATCAACCAAAGAACATCAGGAATGTTCCAATCATACAAAGTCCAGTATACAATGTCAGGACCACAAATACCTCCTAAATAAAATTACAAGCATCAAAATCCACACAATAGCTCCAACATGAGTCTCGACATGCACACAAACCAGTCAAAACCCAACCGGAACCTCAATCTCCAAACCTTCCGGAGTACCCACGATACCTCTCTCGTTTAGCATGTCAAGACATCGAAATGTCTCGCCAAGAGTAAAGAGATAGAGCATGCACCACAATGGAGGAATATCACCCGGAAAGAAAGAAAGAAAAGGTGATGATGTCCATCATGGCAAACCAAAAAAACCAAGAGATCAAGGGGTGAATCCCAACTAACCTGTCAGCAGTAGAAACTCAACACAACACCATAATGGAGCATCAACAAACATATCAGAAGCTTGACAATCCAAAGTATCTGCGAAACCCATCCTACACGATACCACACACAGACAACAGCGAAATGCATCATATAACACTTGACACTGTCCACTTCAATTATTCAGAATCTCCTTATCAGTTATTCATTGTTGGTGAAAATTTTAACTTTCCGCTGCGTTACCTTTGAGGTTATTTTCCCGAAAAACCCAATAGCAAATTGATCTCATTGGAAGCCCATGGCCTCGGGATCAAGTTGGGCGGAATTTGTGGTGCCACCACTACTACTGCTCTGCTCGAACCGTGAGTTCTTCTCATGGTACTTGAATGCATGTTTTCCACTATTCCCTCTTGTAGTACATTTTGAGTGGGTTTCGGTGTTGCTCGGACTGACCCTGATCTTGTAGCTCGGATAATTTCATTTCCAACAAGGTTTTTCTCGGCTTGTTGGGGATTTGTAAGGCTTGGGTCAGTAGGAGGAAGATTGCTTTTTGCGGTATTGGGAGCTTGAGCTTTCTTTGGAACCATGGACTTTTTGTAAGCGATTCCCACTGACGACGCCAGGGTAAAAGCATGTAGGTACGTCTTAGTACTCACCAAGAAGAATAAAGTCAGGAAAGCTTAGGTAAAACCCCTCGATTTGTCGGCACCTGCACACTAAAATGGGGGGGGGGGGGCTTAGTTTGTTTCGCCGGTCTGCATGTGGTCAGATCGGTCGGAAACTTAGATAGAGAGGTTCGAGCTGTAAAGCTCTAGGACCACAAATAGGATGTAATGGGATAGTGCACAATAGATGAGGTGACACGTCCTTCTTACATTGTCATTTGGAGAAGTGAGCCTATTTATAAATTTCAGGTGATGAGTGACTGTAATTGGACACTTGGTCACCGCAGAGTGGTCCAAGCGTACGAAATAATACTCATCGGACATCTTTGGGCCGGAGATATTTTTATGTCCTTTTCCCGGAGATGCTTCCCTGACATATGCAAAGTATAACCGGTCAGACTCAAGGTGCTCCTCGGACGGGTCTCTCCTAGGCACAAGATTTGAGCCGTATGACTTAGTCCGTGGCTGTTCATCTTGATTTGTATGAAAGATATTTTAACCCAACAATAATAATAACAATTATAAACAAATCACCCAATCAAAAACCTTAAAAATATTAAAACTCATCAATTCACTTTACACGATTGATGTGCACTCAAGAATTTTATAATCGTTGTTTGCCCGTAATTCCCAAATACAATCAAAGATTTAAATTTATATTACTCGGAAGCCTACAAATCCAAAGAATAGCAGAAAGTTGACTCGGGATGTCGTTCTCGACGGTTACTTAGCATAGGAACAAGCAAATAACGTATGAATATTATGTAAGCAGAAAGCAGAAAGCAGAAAGCAGACAAGTGATTATAATGCAGTTGAATTCTAACGATTTTGTTTTCAATGGGTGGGAAGGTGTAAAGGATCCCCGACCTAGCTCTTACTGTGCTACTCCCAACTTCCTGATTATCAGACTACGCAATTGCCTTTAACGACAATGAGGCATAATGCCAAATACCAAGTCTCGGTTAGTACCAGTACCCCCACTCAGTTCAATAAACTGTTGTGTCACGGCAGTAGTTCATCATGCCACATTTCCAGACAAGATAAACAATAAATTGATTACCTCAACTAACGCATTAATAACGGACCCCTTTAGTATCTCAATAAATACGTAAGTAAATAAAGAGAGTCAGGACTTATAGAGTTGTACAATGACGGTTTACGTCTAATAATCATTCCATTAATATATCATGGTATATAAAGAAATAGCACATCAGAGTTTCGGCGCTTCGCCTTTACAGAAAGTGTTTAGCTACTCATAGGCATAGCTAATAAACAATGAAAATCGAAAAAGACAAGAAGTAAAGGAAAGCTTAGACTTTGATGTCTTCGTGCTGCTGCAAGGGTTTCCTCCTTGCTGTTGCTGACAACTAGGGTTTTGCTGTTTTGGGGTTTCACTTACCCGAGGACTGGTTCTCTCTCAAGAGAGCTTCTTTAGATTGCGGTGTGTGATTATGATACCCTAAGGCACTTATTTATACTGTATATTTCGTGCTCTGGCCGCCCATGATCATTAAGGAATGTTAGAATAGCAGGCTCTAGCCCGACGGACTCAAAAAGGGCGTTTCTAGAATCTTCAGCTCACTGCGGTCCCCTAGAAGTGTGATGTCCCCAGGTTTTTGTCTGTTTTACTTGTTCTTCAATTTCGGGCTTCGTAACTTGGTTTCCTCAAAAAGTGATCTTCTATAATGTTGTGGCATTTTAAACTATCTTCGCATCGGTTGGTCACATGCCATGATTGGACACCTCGAACTCTGTGTACGAGTAAATCAACGTATTTTCTTATTCCTTGATTTCGGATAAATATGACGTTTTGGTACCGAAAATTGTGCGATTCTTCAAAACCACGATCACGCCCAACAAAATACACAAGAAGTTGGTAATTGGCCATAATATGATATAAGCATTGAGTCTTGGGCAAAAAACGATGGTCTAAAAGTAGGTAAAATCGCACATTTCGTTGTTACATCAACGATCTACATAACCAACCTTACAAAACCTATAAACAGGAAGCTCTATCACAAACACACTTTTCAAAACTCAAGTTCAATTCATTTACTATATCAATCATATACAAAAACTCTGCTACAACCCAATTTTCCCAACTTTATACCAAACACTCTTATTTCGCCTAATCCGGCTGTGGCCTAAGAAGGGAATCCACTAAGTAGTGACAGAAAACCATATGGAGATTCAAATCTTGCTGATATCTACTGAGGAAATAAAAAGCAATCAAATTGTTAAGAGTTAGTGTTGTTTGTGCTCTCAATCTGGAGATTATGTAAGTTTTTTGTACATGAAAGCAATCCCATTCTTAAAGACACAAAAAAGATTGGAATGAGTACTAAAAGAATGTAATGTTTAAGACTATTTTAATTAGAAAAAAAGACATGTCTTCTCCTATTCCACTTCTTCAGTCTAGCCCCGACAAAACTAAACCGAAAAATGAAAATCGATAATCGAACCGAAATAAAGGTTAACCGCCAGTTATGATCTATGCTACATTTGACGTTTATTTTTAACCGTCAAGTGAGACTAACGACGACTCCACTCGGTTATAGAATAGCCGGTTCCAACCAACGATTAATTGCTGGTTAAAACAAATCTTACAAAGTTGTTAATAAGCTCTGAAAAGAGTTGTTGGATTTTTATTTTCTATAAATACTACACTACCCATTGCATTTTCTAACATCACGAATCAACCAATCGATCTTATTCTCTCCAAAGTAATTCATAATAAGTATTTATAATAAATAAATCAACACTTAATAATTTTTTAAACGAAGTGGCGGTTAAATAGTTCAAAATCGACAGTTGCACAGTTATTTACCGTATATCATCGAATTGTAACACTAGTTGGACAAACGAGCCGTAACCAATGGCTATGGTTATGTGACGAGTATTTGGAAAATTGGTTATCGTTGTATTCCAGCTTCTCCCCAAACACTTGCAAAGATTTAAATTTATATAAGTCGGAAGCCTACATTTCCACAGAATCAAGATTAATATAGCGGAAAGTTGACTCGAGATGTCGTTCTCTACGGACACTTAGCATTAGAATGAGCAATTAACGACATAGATTATTAAAGAATGCGTAAAAGTAAACAATTTTATCTAACGTTGTTTTGAAATCAAATCTTAATCTAGCATGCGGGATCGTATATAATCGCAAATTGTAAATAACTAGTTTGTAATCAATATGAAAGAGTCTAAAGGTTCCCAACCTTCCCTCTTATCGTGCTACTCCCAACTACTTAATAGTAAACTACGTACTTGTCGTCTATCGGCAACAATGATACATGCAGTGAGATCAAGGCGCAGTCGACCCAAACACCCACCCTCACTATGCCAATGGAAAGTTGTGTCACTCAACAGACCACACCACGTTTCCAGACAACACAAGAAACTCATATACCTCTACCAACACCTAATAATAGCACCTAAGGTACCTCACAAGGAGAGTAGGGAGAATAAAAAACAAGTACTCCTACGAATTACATAAAAAAACTAATTTATTAATATATCATGGTATATAAAGAAGTAGCACAACAGAGTTTCGATAGTTCGGCTTTACTAAGAAAGTTTAGCTATTCATAATGTAAACAAAATACATCATTAATAAATAAAAAAAAGAAAGAATTGCGTAGTCTGTATGTTCTTGACGGCTAGGGTTTCTTCTTCTTCGTTGCTGACGGCCAAGGCTTCGCTGTTTTGAGGTTTGACTTCCTCGAAGACTGGTTTTCTCTCAAAAGAGCTACTTTATATGCAGTGTGTGAATTATGAGACCCCAAGGCACTCTGTTATAGTGTTTGGGGGGGGGGGGATGACATATGTCATTAAGGAAGGTTTAGAATGACGAGCCTTAAGTTAACGGACTTGGATCGGACCAAAATCGACCGATCAAGAATTGCCACTACCTAGTGGTCATAATTATTCCATCGGTCCCCTAGCCCTAGGGGGCCGCAGTCCTTCGATTCCTCTGGGTGTTTGCTGATTCATCTTCCAGCTATTTTTGGACTTCGTAACATCTTCATCTTGAAAAGTGGTCTTCTACAAAGTTTTAACATTTTGAATAAGCTTCGCAAAAGTAGGTCCTGCAACTCGATTGGACTCCTCTAACTCCTTGTATGGTTGAGTCATCGTATTTCCTTATTTTCTTCAATTTGGCATAGATATTGCGTTTTGGCACCGAAAATCGTGCAATTCATCGAAAACACGATCATCACCTACAAAATACACAAGAAAGTGGTAATTGGCCATAATATGATATAAATATTGACTCTTGGGCAAAAAACGAGGGTCTAAAAGTGTGTTAAATCCAACATTTCATGGTCACATCATTATGATTGCCAATTTCCCATAACATGTAACCGGCGATCTATCCAATTCCAATCCTAACCGGACCACCCAGTCTGCTTCAGACTAATGTTCTTTTCCTTGAACTTTCAGATTATCCAATTAGGTCGGCTTAAATCCGATCACTACGGGTCAGATTCTGGGTCAGCCAAACATTAATTCAGATTTGATATTTTTTCGACAACCAATTGTCCATTTAGCCGAATTAAATATGTGAATTGCTCTCATCTTCTTTTTATAGTACCTAGTGTAGGAATGAGCATAATCTGGCCCTAACCAAGAAACCGGACCGAAAATTTAGTTCTCCGGCTAGTCGTAACCCTATTAGGTTCGGTTTCTAGTTTGTATAATTTTAGGTTTTAGAATTTCGGGCCAGGCCAGGGCTGGATATTGACAATTTTTTTTAAAATTCTTTTACCTTATATCCTTGGACTTGCCAAAATAGAATCCCAAATTCTTCCCTAACAGCCAAGTAGCATCCACCCTTCCTCAATTGCGCCTCCTCACTCCGACAACAGTCTCTCCGGTCACCATCCACGCCTCCAAGTGCAGAATTTACAGTCCAGTCCAGTCCACTACTTCTCTCGTGACCTCCAGTTCTTCGCTACTCCACTGTCCAACACATAAGGTAAATAATTAGGTCTTAAATCAAAACCCCCAGGTGAATTTAGAATCTGTAAAACATACTAGAATGATTTAATATGACAACAAAAAATATGATGATTGTTCATGGTCGGTCACCTTAAAAGTAAAAGGAAGAGTAAATGTTCGATCCTCGGATCTTCAAAAACCACAAAATTCGGTTTTCCGATTCGTTACCCAGCCCTAAATTGTCCTAGTGAATAAGATGGAGCCGCTTGCTCTCTTTGCTTTTAAAGGATTGGTAGTTGGTACCTACATCACCTGGAGCGAAAGCGCTAAAATTTAAAAATTATAGAAAGAGCGTCTATTATTAAATAAACGGATATTTACAAAACCTACCCCTCATATATGGCCTCATCTCAAATTAGCGCCTGCTGTTTGAAGAATTACAAATGAATCCTGGAAATGAACTAATTTCGGAAACTAATTACATATAGTCCCAAAAGTCATCGCCGGAGGCCATGTCACGCCGGAGTCACATGCCATTGCTGATGTGTACTGCCATGTCATCATTTCTTTTCCTGTTTAATTAATTCATGCTGGGTTTATATGTAATTAGTTTCATATACATATTTACCCGTTTGTTGACCATTGCTGACCTGTATGTTGTGGGTATATCTGTAATACGTTTATGGGCCGTCTAGGTGTATGTGTAATTGATAAAAAAAAATTTCAAAAAAATGTAGCCGTTAGGAGCCGTTTTTTCAAACTTTTTGGCTATAAATGAGCCTTTTTTCCACATTTTTGCCAAACTCTTCTTCTTTTTCTTCTCTTCTTTGATGTTTCTACTCAATTATGGCTCAAAACTCATCAAGCTCAAGTTCTAGAAGGGTTTCTTATTGCCGCCACTACAGTTGTTTCCGGTATTGCACGGTGGTGGTTTCAAATAGTGCGAAGAATAATGGTAGGTTGTATTATTGTTGTCCTCATCATGGTTGGTCTCATTGGTACAATATCGAAGAGGATATCGCCACTTCTCAACATATCACAAATGAGCATGAAGAAGCTGGAAGAGTTGGAAGAGATGATCCAGACATATTCCTTAGGAAATTAGTTGCAGTTAACCTAGTGTTGTTTAGAGTGCTCTTAGGTTGTCTGATTGTGAAGATAATTACTTGATGTTCTAAGTTTCTAGGTTTATGCTGTGCAAATCATTTTGATGTAAGCAAGTATGCATGTACAGAAATGAAATTGACCCAATTTTCATATTGAACTTGTATCCATCAACTTACACAGTCTCCATAAACAAAAGCATGTCTCCAAAATATGAAATCTCCAACTGTTGAACATAACCCCTAGACAAAATGTATCAAATTTCCTAATAGAATGCTAGACAAAACATCAAATATCCTGGCTGGGTCAGCCATCAAACATCAAATAGCAAAACATCAACATTGTATCAAAGCTCAAAAGATATCAGGCTGGGTCATGGGCTGACTGGATTGTTGTTGTGATTGTGTTGCCTTTCTGCCTTTCTTTCTCTGTGATGGACCTACTCCACTTGTGCCAGCTTGATTGGTTCTCTTATGCTGAAAATATACAATACATAAGGCATAAAAATCTGTTCAAAGATACAAAAAACTATAGAAAATACACAATACAAGAAGGCAGAAATGAGAAGAACACAAGAGAATACATATACGTACCTTTGATGCTGTAGAAGTTGAAGCATTATTTGCATTTCCACCAGTAGCACTTGCACCAGTTCCTTGTTTTTTAGGCTAACATATAGAAAATGCATATATTAGTTTCACAACTAAACATAAGAAGCATGTGCATATAAGAAAATGGGAGAAATTGGACTTACACATTTTCTTTTGTTGTGCCATATTACTCCACAAGTTGTGCATCTACCTGGAGCTCTAAGAGAAGACCTAGGAGCCTCACTTGGATGCCAAATCCTCTTCTCAGCAGGCCTACCAGGTGCTCTCTTTACATCAGATGGGTTACAAAGTTCAGTAGTCAAATCTTGTGGCCAAAATGGGGATTGAGGTACAGGATTCAAGACTATATCATAAGCTCTTTGATATGCAGCCATTGTGTGATTTTCAGACAGATAATTCGCAGGGTTATCTCTAATCTCCTGAATAGCCAACCATGCATGCCTACATGGGATACAACTTATGTCCCATCTCTTGCAATCACAGCTTTCATATCCAAGTTGGTGATGAATTGAAAGCTCATGTCCTCTACTTCAAACACCCTTCCAGCCTCAGTAACAATTCTACAATTTCTTGATTTTTGAGCTATCTCATTCAACTTAGCAAGGGTCCTAGGCATCACAACAGACTGACAGTTTGCACCCTTCCTCCTTCTAACTGTTATTCTTTTCATGACTTGTTGCCTTATACCTTCAAGTATGTTTTAAACAGAGAAGCCCCTAACTGGTTTATTAAAACTTTCACTGCAGTTATTTGTGACATGATCAACTTTAACTACTGGATCATAAGAGTGTCTGGCCCAATGCCCCAAAGGGATTCTCACTAACCATTCAACTGCTTCAGTCTTAACTGACCTTAATCTATCCATAGCCTTATTAAAACTGTAAGAAGTAGAGGCTTGCCAGAAAAACCTTTTTAGCTCCTTGGAGGTCCACTTGAGTTTGAAGTTGTCATATATATGTTCGGCACAATGCCTGTTGGTCACAGTTGGACAAATCTCCTCCATGGAAGGTACAAGTCCCTAAAAATACATAACACATATTGTTAATAAACAAAGAAATTACAGAAAATTACATTTGAAGTAATGGTGTTGGAGTACCTTCTGCATATCTGCCATAAAATGCCAATGGGTATCTGGATTAAATGGGCCAAGCATGTTTGTCAAGCAATGCAAGAAAAATCCCCAGCTTTCCTTATTCTCTGACTCCACTATTGCAACTTCCACTGGGAATATTCCAAAGTCAGCATCAGTGCCTACTACACTTAAGAGATAACCTCCATACTTGCCTCTTAGGTGGATCAAAGAACAAAAATGGTGCACACCCATTTAGAAATCCTCTCCTCAAAGCATCAAGACCCATGAAAAGTCTTTTGAATAAAGGTCCCCTTTCTATTTGCTCAACATCCCTCTGCAACTCTACAATGGAGCCTGGATTGGTTCTTCTCAACATCTGCACATGCTTTGGCATCAATTTGAATCCTTCTTCAGGATTACCCCCCATTACATTAAGTGCCTTGACTCTTGCCTTATACATCCTCATGTAAGGGACTGTCACTCCAAGTTTATTTGTAGCCCAACTCATCAACTTATATGTATCCAAGGATGGATTTGCTTTCAACTCATCAAGTACCTAGCAAGCATGCAAATAGGTGTTAGTAAATGTATACAATTAATGAATACAACAAGTTAGATGACTGATTAAAACAGTTAGTGTTGATACGGATATATGTCCAATCCGTTAAGGGCGTCATAGAGCGTGTCCTAGAGCGCATCAAGGCTAAAATAGCCAATTCAGTACTTATCCGACCTTGGCTAGTCCGCCATAAGGTAAGCCTTCCAGGTTAATCAGTACGCTCAAATCAACACACCTTTTCAGCTGGTACGACCTAGCTAGGTGCACGACTTCCGAACCTGACAAAAGGTCACATGGTCTCACCAAGGACCACACACTGTCAATCCTAGGATGCCAAATGGACCGGACGAGATAAACTCAGACGCCACCTTAACAATAAGACCAAACATATGCACTGAAACCTCCAAGATACTTCCGAGCAGCTAGTATCTCGGACCGTCACGGAGCTACCTAGGAACAGACCAACTCAACAGAGCTCGGATCATTCTAAAGGGTCTCACACGGATCCATCAGCGGAAATAGTACTCTAAGGGGAGAAAGGACCAATCTACCCTCCCAGGCCCATCTAATAGTGTTAGACCCTCACATACTATTGGGCCATGGGCCAAGGGAGCATTGTTGTCCAAATCCTGAACATACACTTGACATCATCTTATGAACCACTTCATAAGTACATGATAACTATAAATATAGCACAAGGTCCTATACATTAAGGTAAGTCAACTCTTGTCATAACTTCCCTCATAACTAATGCATTGAGAGCCTTCCTCTCTCTCTTGAGTAAAGTCTCTTCCCGGTTTGACATCTAGCAAACCGGGTTACCTATCTACCCCCCCCCCCCACATAGTCTTTTCAGGTGTCCTGGATCGGACCAAGTCACCAGGTCGGACTTCAAGGGGAAGGCGGACCTTAGAATAGGGATTTGTAGTAGTTTAGTTAGTGTTTGAGGCTCAACCCCTCAATATTTGGCGTCGTCTGTAGGAACCTTACAAAAGGGTCCGTGTTTAAGCTGAGCTGATGGTGAGAACAAGATGGACAACGCGGACCAGTGTTGCTGGCATCGGAACTCCACCTCCACGCCCACGCGGACGTCCACCCAACAGAGGACGGAGGGCCACTGTAGCAGAAAGGAACGCTGAGGGAAGGAGATACTCGAGCGACGGTCACACAGCAAGCCCATCCTCTGATGAGGGAAGAGACGTTCTGTTGGGGGTCTAACTCCACAATCACTTAGATTTATTTAACTCTTCCAAATGGTACCAAGATGAGAGGCTCCTTGCTAGGTGAGGATCGAAGCGTAAGAACCAGCTGCCGACTACTCCGGTAAGGACCTGCACACTTGAGTGTGGGGGGGGGGGGGGTTAGTGCCCGGTTTGCTAAGTGTCAAACCGGGATGAGACTTTACTCGAGAGTGACTGCGGATCGACTCTGTATAGTGCTCGTGATGTGACTAGTGAGAAGACTTGTTCGAAGTGACTTACTTGGTCCCCTTTGCTTATTGGGATATGTGCCCTATTTATAGGCTACCATTGAGATGGAAGGCCTTGCTAGGATCGCGCCATGTGTACGGCTAGGATTGAGCCACCAATGCTAAGATGAGGCCCATAGCCCAATAATGAAGCTTTAGCCCATGCCATATTGGGCTTTAGGGGTAATTTGGTCATTATTGTGAGAGTTCTTGAGGATGACAGAGTCTGCCGAGATCTCAGGTTCGGAGGGGTCGGTCCGGATGTCTGATCCAGACAGTACCTGGTTGTCAGCTGAGGAAGTTCCTCTATCTGTCCAACTCTTCCGATTCGGAGCTCATGGGTTCGGACATCTCACTCTTTGGTGCCCACTTGCTTGGTAGCCTTTGAGATGGTCATGCTGGATCCGAGTTAACATCCGTATCGGAGTCTTTGGGTCGGAGAGGGTGCTGACTTAGCACTATGCTCCTTTCCCAGGGAGGCTCGGACCACGGTGGTCGGATCTAGGGTTCCGGGTCGGGCCTTGCAGGTCCTAATCCTTTGTCCCTTTCTTTCAGGGTGGGTCGGACCATAGGTGGTCTGCCCGGATCGGACCAATGGCTCGGACATAAGTGCCTCGGATCCATTGGATGACTTGGGATGCCTTAGGATTCGCTCCTAGGTCCTTTATGACGGATTGGACATATTTTCGTATCAACATATGTCCCACTAGTTTCCAAGTATCTTAGTATAAGATAGTTGTGGAACTATTGTTTTGGGAAGCTGTTTTGAGGAAAAGAATCCGTTCTCCAGTCCAATCCGTTTCGATCCCGTTGAAAAAAAAGGTGTACTCAGATCAGATGGCCATTGACTTAGTCTCTCTCCCTTTTCTTTTTCTAAAACATCGTTGCCATTCGAGGGAGAAGGTCCGAAGAGCAGCGAAGTGAAGAAAAAAGAAAAAAGGTATTTGTAATGGAGACTAAGTTTAGGCTCCGAACATCGGTAGTGTACCTTTGATGAGCTACGGTGGCGGACCGTAGGTGTGTGTCCCGTCCGAACCAGGCTCTGTGGTTGCGGGAAGGTCCGAAGGGTAATCGCTCGCGTATACGAGGTTCCTTGTGTGGACAAGTTATGCTGGGCTGATAAGCCGCTAGGCGTCCGAAAAGATGACACTCCGGAGCTCTCGTGTTGTCTGACGCCCGAGAGAGGGAGAGTTGTTGTATTCATATATCCAAGAGGTAAATTCGTTGTACCCATTCGTCATTTCACTTGGTATAATTGTACTATACCGTTGGATGGTTCTTGATCGACGGTGGAGATTAAATCCGAAAAATCGCGACGGTTGGAGTTCCCGATATGGCCCTCTATAAATAGAGGGGTTAGCCGCTTCATTTCTCATCGTTTAGAGAGAGAATTTTTGCATTCCGAGTACATCCGAAGCAACTACCAGCAATCCGAAGCGAGCAAAGAGCGGTTCGAAGCGCGTGATCTTGTGCAGAGTCAAGTCACTTCTTTCCAATCATCCGAGTCCAAGTAAGTTCACTTGTCTCGTCTTATGATTAAATCATCTCTGTTGTCTTTCATCTTCAAGTTACTCGGATGTATGCTTATGATGTGTAGTATAGTTGATAACCAATACGTACTTGATATTGACTAACACCGAATAAGTGTAGTACTGACTCCGAACTAACTGTGCCGAGTAAGCTGCTAGTTTTGGTTTTAAGTTGGCCACTTTAATATACATAAACGACCTCTCGGACTGCCATCTTAGAGCTTACGATATTGCTTTCTCCTTTCCCTAGGATGTCCGAGAGTGATAGCCAAAACCGATCCGAGGCTGAGGGATATGACTCCGAGGCGACATCCTTAACCGATAGCTCCGAGGAGATTGAGATCGTGGATGATGATGTTCTGGAGGTGGGGCAAGCGCCACATCCGAGTCGGGAAGAGCCCGAGGTAAGTTCCTTACTTCGGTTAGTTGTTCCAGATTCTGGTCCTCCGAGGCGTCCGGATTACCTGCGAGTGTCGCATGTGCAGGTTATTGTAGCGGCTCAAGAGACAAGCTCGCGAGTTATAGGAACTCGTCGCCCGGGTCGAGCTGGCCAGGAATCCGAACTTCCGGTAGAGATCCGTACTTTAATTCGCACCCTAGGTTATAACTTTAGGAGTAATCCTAATCGAGTCCCGTTCGTTCCAGATCCGCAGGCGCCAACTATCGAGGAAGTGCATGATACTTCGGAAGCGCCTCCCAACTTGAGCATCTTCGAAGAGGGTGAGGAGGATCGTGTGCAAGTTGCTGCTCCTATCCGGACTGTTGTAGAGTTAGCGTCCTCATCCGGGGAAGATGAGGCGGAGGAAGATGTGCGGGGCCAAGATTCTGGTTCCGAAGAGGAAGAAGGTGCGGAGCCTTCCGCTAATGTGCTCCGGGTAGAAACTGCTGGGCAAGCAGGGCCGAGTCGGAGGGTGGCTGAGGAAGAGCGTCCGGAGAGACTGAGGAAGGGTGAGGACGTTTTCCAAGTGAAGTTCCCTCGGTCTAGAGATCAGGTCACTCACCCCGATCCGGAGGGCGAGTTAAATGAAGATGGTACTCTGCCTACTTGTGCCTCAACCATCCGAGCCGACGAAGTGGATGAGCTCCGGAGAAGATATGAGATCCCTGAGTGTGTGGAGATTCTCATCCCGGACGAATCTCATGCTTTTTACAATCCGCCTCCGGGCTACATGTCGGTCTATGAGATAAGTCTTCATTGCGGGTGGCGGCTACCCGTATCGTCCGAGTTTCTGGAGATTTTGAACAGCATGGGTTTGAGTCCGCATCAGATCATCCCCAACTCCCTCGGAAACTTGATGTGCTTCGGAGTGCTATGTAAATATAAGGGCATTCCGCTTAACTTCGACAATTTCCGTAAATTGTTCAATATTAGTGTTAGTAGTAGGAACACTTGGTTCTATACATTCGTATGTCGCCAGGCATACACATTTTTCGTTGATCCCTTGTCCTCGTTGGGAATCCAATGGTTCAAGAGGTACATTTTTGTCCGTCCGGCTCTGAAGCCCGGCAATCCGCGGAGAGGCCCACGTGGCATTTTGAGAAGAAGTTCTTCGGGTAATTTGCAGATTGAAGCCACCGCTGAACATCCCCGTGTGGATGCAAGCGTTCCATCGTAGTCAGGAGCCGGAGAAGTACTTCTTCGGAGGTTTGATATGTCAGCCTCTGCCTTTCTTGGCCGGCTTGTCCGAGCCAAGTTTTTGTGGCGACATGGAGGATTTGAGTAAGTGGTTTCTCTCTACCTCTGATTGGTTGTCCGGGTCGGTTGTCTGTTTGTCGACTATATGATTATTATTTGTAGATTCTTTTGTATCTTGCAACTTATTGTGATTCGGATGTGCAGCTTTCTGGTTCGAGTATACGATGTCGACCATGCGGGAGCTGAAGCGTCAACAAAACGCTGCGCAACGGAAGGAGTTGGCAGAGGGTTCTCGGACCCAGATTATCAAGACGTCCACCGTGCTCCCGATGAACGAGCCAAGGAATGCTGCTGTGTTCCGAGCGGAGGAGTCTCGGAGAGCTGCTGCGGGCGAAGAGGCCCAAACCATCCCTACTCCAGACAAGGGTAAGGTGGTCGCAACTAAGGGCTCGAAGAAGCCTCCGAGATCCGTGTCGCGAGATCCTCCCGCAAGCGGATCGAGCGCTGCGGCTCCAAAAAAGCGCTCTTCCGAAGGTCCGAATCCTCCCGCCAAGAAGGGCAAGGGAAAGGTGGGCGAAGCCCCGGAGCTGGAGCCGGATGCTGAAGTGGCTCGGTTGGTTGCTGCTTCGGAGCTAGAGCGAATTGCGGAGTTAACTGCCGCTCAGCGCAAAGTGAGTTTTAAGCTTTCCGTTGGTTTCGCATCTTTCTGTGATTCGGAGGTGTCTAACGCTTCTGATATTCCGTTTTTGTTTTCAGCTTGCTACTGCTGTTGAAGCATGCTCCTTGGTGGCCGCTCGGAGGGCTACCCTGGAAGAAGATCTAGCCAAGGCTGAGGCTGCCCGGGCGATTGAAGCGTCTCGGTTGCACAGCACCTCGGAGCGCCTGAAGAAGGCCGTAGCTGCGAAACAAGAGGCCGAGTCGGAGACGGCCAAGATGAAAAGTGCCATTCGATCTTTGGAGGCTGATTTGAAAGTGCACCAAGATAGTTTGGACGATTTCGTGGCCGTCTCTCGGACTTTCAAGGATAAGATGCTGAAAGAGCTTCGGGGAGTCCGGACAAGGGCTGTCCAAGATTTCCTTGATTCGGACTCCTACAAGTTCTTGCTCGAGTCAAAGTATGATGAGGCCCGTCAAGATGGGTTTGATGCAGCTGTGGAGCAGTGCCGGAGGAAAGGTTGGGTACCGGACGATTGTAACTTGGAGGCTGAGGGGGTATCCGCCTTTAAAAATGGAGATGGCTCGGACTTCGCTCCGGAGGGTGTCTTGGATGCAGATTTGCTTAAGTGTGAATTTGTGGAGCTGGTTTGCGACGAGTCGGAGGGCAAGAAGTACGACCATGGCGGTCCGTATCTCCCATCCTTCGTCCCTCGGGTGCTCATGTCCACTGCTTGCCCGTTGGAGGACCACTTGGAGCACAACCGAGATTGGCTGACTTTGCCCGGGCCTGTCCAAGGCTTTGATCGCGACCTCGACCTGATGGAGGAGTGTCCGGCCTTTCTGAAAGAGGTTGAGGCTCGGAGAGAACGGAGGATAGCCCAACAGCAAGGTCAAGCGCCTCCGGAGAAGGATACGGGCGGCCCTTCTCGGTCTCAACCTAGTTCGTCCGAGCGGCGGAGGTAGTGAAGACGGGGTATGCCCCGGATTTCTTGTAATAGGGTGCCTCTGGGACAAAAAGAAATGTTTGTCGTTTTTGCTCATCATCTTTTGTTTGTACAAACACTCTTTTTTGATGAATGTTGTTGGTTCGGGCCCTTAATGGCTCGAAACTATTTTTGTGGCCAATATGCTATTGTTGTTGTTTCCATCCTTGCACATTTAATTTCGTATTTGCACAGTAATTCATCAACTCTTGTAGACTCGGATAGTGGACTCGGACCTTTGAGATCCATATCGCCAGGACATTAGTCTGCCTGATACAAATTCGCCTTTGCGTGTCTTTGGGGACGATCAATCGTTGTACCCATCCGAATCGGAAGCTATAATAAACTGGATCACGAACGGTCCTGAGCCACGTCTTAGAGTGGTCAGGCTTTCGAGAACAAGGACCCCCTTGTATCATGACAAGTTAAGACGATTCGGACGCTGACTTGGTGTGTCTTTCCGAGTTGCTTCGGATGTTGTTATGTTAGCCCCGAGCTTGGTACATCCGAGTGAGTAGCATAGTCGGTATGCTCAACCGTGTGGATGGATTGTTGGGTTGGGCCAGTGGAAGCTGAAGAGCTAGGCCCATGTGCGGCCCAAGCCCATCTCCTATGAATATGGGACACGTGTCCGCTTCCGATTGGTCTTCTCTTTCTATATATACTCCAACCTTGTACGGCTTTTGATTAAGACATCGCGCCCTTTTATAGTAATCAAAGGTTCGGAGCTCGAGTCCGAGCGGCTGGTGAGCATGTTTATGCCATTACTCTCGCCCGTGATCTCGTCCCAAGGGTTTCTCCGGTGCTTCGGAAGTCTACCCGGGCTGGTTCTTTGGTGAGAGTCGTGGAAATTAGTTTGCTCGGAAAGCCAGCTTCGGATCCTCGGGAATACGGTCCGTATCGAGTTGGCCTGAAAAATTTTTTGCTCAACAATTCCTCCGATCGTCAGGCTAATCTTCTTTCTCCGGGGCTATGGTCTTTATCCGTGACTTTTAGCCCCGGAGAGGTAGATTAGCTGGATGGTTCGGGGGTCTTCAAATAGTTGGTTTTGAATCTCAATGCATCCGGGGCAATCCGCTCTGGTTATGCGCCCGGGGGGCGACAAGTCGGCAGAATTGGTTTGATAGAATCCCTTCCAGTATTTCGTGGTTCGGTCGTAAGAAACCGCCCGAAATGTTGGAAGGCTTTCTACCAAATCTGTTGTGTCTAGTTGCTCGTTTCTCGGATGGAGGGAGACTTGTCACCTTGAATAGGTCTCTTAGCTCGTCCTTGAGGATGTGTATCCGAGCGGTTTGGTTTTGTTGATGACTGCATTTCCATGATTGAATGCTCGAGGGAGCTATTTGCAATTTTGGAATGGGGTCCCCCACAATGCTGAACTTGTTCGGATTCGGATCATTGAGGACCTTCGGAAGTAACCTTTTTGGTGGCTCGTTTGTCTCGCACCTTAGGTCTTTCGTCCGAGCAGCTTGGTTTTATCGGTGGCTGTGTTCCAGAATTGAATGCTTGAGGGGGCTATTTGCAATTCTGGAACGGAGTCCCTGACAATGCTGGTCTTGTTGGGACTCGGACCAATGGGGGCCTCCGGAATGACTTGTTTGGATCCGACGATCCGGGCTGACCGCTCTCCAAATATGGTGAATCTGGGGTGTGTTCATGGTATTTGGTATGATGCGATCCGGATGGTCAGTGTGCTCCGGAGCTTTCTGTCGTTCAGGAGTGATGAGATATCTTTTCCAGAATCGATGAATGGCCTAGGTTACATAGTCCGGTTGCTGTTAAACCTTGGACCGTCCGAAGGGGCTTTGAAACTTCTGCCAGTGAGTAATCAAGGTTCGGATGGTATAGTTCCTTCTTCCTTCGGGGCGCCTATAGATGCAGCGGGCAGTTGTTCGGATGGGGTTTGATTTGGTAGCCTAGGGTTAATTGGGAAGCTTCGTTGTAATAGTAGAAAAGAGAGAGTAGGGGCTTGTGTTTGTGAGCTCGATTTGGGCTCTTCGGACCCTGACTTTGTAACTCTCTTGTTGTAATGAAAGCGTTTTGCCTTTGTCAAGGTTTTGACACTGCTTGATTGTATAGTCCGATCCGGATCAATGTATGAACAAGGTCCGGATCAAGCGATTAAATATCCCCGAGGACATGATTATCGACAATGCTTATGAAATCCAGTTGTATTGATTTGACGGAAATCGACACAACTTGAGGGCTTCGAGGCCTTTTTTCAAAAAAAACCAAACACAAAAAACAGGTCGACGAGATAGAGGAAGGTGACAGTCGTTGCCATACTTCTCTAAGTGTAAAACTTCTGGAGATTCTTGGCATTCCAAGTTCTCTTCAAGGCCCTGCCTTGTTCATCTTCTAGTTCGAAGCTTCCATTAACTCTTGCCCCAGTAACCTTGTATGGCCCTTCCCACTTGGGTTTAAGTTTTCCCACATGACTTAGTATATCAGCTCTTCTAAGGACTAAGTCTCCAACTTGTATGTCCTTGGGAAAGACACGCTTATTGTAGGCTCGAGCAGTCATGGCTTGGTGCCGAAGGATGTTGGCCAATGCCTTATCGCGCTTGTCTTCAAGGAGCTCAAGGTCGTAGATCCTTGCGAGCTCATTACCAACTGGGTTGTATTGCTGGATTCTCTGGGTTGCTACCACCGTCTCTGAAGGGATGACCGCCTCAGATCCATAGACCAAGGAAAAAGGTGTTTCTTGTGTAGCAGTTCAGGTTGTCGTTCGATGCGCCCAAAGGGCCGCGTCAAGATCATCCGCCCAACTGTCTTGTGAAGTTCTCAACCTTTTCTCCAAAATCTTGACTATGGTCTTGTTGGTGGCTTCCACCTGACCATTGGCTTGGGGGTGGCCAACGGAAGTAAAGCGTTGTTCTATTTTGAAGGAGTGGAGCCACTCCTTCAGCCTTGACCCAGAAAATTGTGCTCCATTGTCTGAAACTAACACTCGTGGGAGTCCAAACCGGCAGATGATGTTCTTCCAGATGAATGTCCGAACTCTGCTCTCGGTGATGGTTGACACTGCTTCAGCTTCGACCCACTTAGTGAAGTATTCTACTGCCACTATCAAGAACTTCTTCTGATGCGTTCCTCGTGGAAAGGGACCAACTATGTCTATACCCCATTGATCAAATGGGCAAGCTATGATTGACGGAATCATAGGGTTGGTCGGACGGTGCGGTATGTTGGCATAGTATTGGCAGTCTTCGCAGGTGCGGGCGGTGTTGGCAGCGTCCATATCGATGGTTGGCCAATAGTATCCTTGCCTTATGATTTTTTGCGCCAAGGTTCTTCCCCCAGAGTGACTTCCACAACTTCCGGCGTGGATCTCTTCCATCGCAGCTCCCCGAGGATCTAGGCACCTCAAGTGAGTTCATTGAAGGATCTCTTGTAGAGGTCTTCTCCTAGAATAAAGTATCTGTTGGCTCGACATTGAATCTTCCTGGCCTCTCCAGGATCCACAGGTAAAGTACCATCCTTGAGGTAACGGAATATATCGGTCATCCAGTTTCTTTCTGTGCTCAAGAGAAACATCTCTCCGTTGGGGTTTGCCAGGGAGGATTCTGTGCGGGTCATCAGGATGACACTTCTTGTGTCCAAAGCTCCTAAGGCTGAGGCGTACTTGGAGAGAGCATCGGCTTTTTCATTCCACTCTCTGTGAAACTGGTCGAGAGTAAATTCTTCAAAGTGCTCAACCTCTTTTTTGAGGAGCTCCAAGTATTTGATCATGTTAGGTCCTTTGGTCGTAAAGGATCCGGAGAACTGGATTGCATTGCCGCGAGTCTGTGGTAGCTTTGATTCTTTTCACCTGAAGGGCTTTCGCCATCCTTAGGCCTGTGATAAGTGCTTCATACTCGGCCTCGTTGTTCGTCACCTTAAAGTTGAGGGTGATGGCGTACTCGAGCTTGGCTCCTTCAGGACTTTCAAGGAAAACTCCTATTCCTCCCAACCGTCCGGTTGATGATCCATCCACTTGTAATGTCCAACATTCTCTGTTTCCTTCCTTTCCTCCTAGAGTGGGAGTGGGTGCTTTCTCAACCTTCTGCTTCTTGTCGGAAGATGCAGTTGTCGAGATATTGAGTTCTTCATCCAGAAGAAACATGTGCCTCACTTTTAGTGAATCCTCCATAGGTTGGTGATACTGAGTCATAGGCTGGATGCTAGCCTTTTGTGTCTCTTCAGCTTCTTTCCTCCACTTGATTCCTTGATCCGCTATCGCCACATGACCGCCTTTTCACAGGAGTCTTCGTTCCTTTTCTACTTTCTCGGATAGTCTACCGTGAAGTTGGCGGGACTTGTGCTTTCTTGGCGATGGGGCTTGGTAGCCAATATCATATTCACTTAGCTCAATAGCCCATTGGATAAGGCCCGACCGATCCGTTTCTCCAAGACATGTTTGAGTGGCTCATTTGTAAGGACCACAATCCGATGCGACTTGAAGTAAGGCTTCAGTCGCCGCGCGGTATAAACCAGTGCGAAGGCGAGCTTCTCCACCTTGACATATCTGGCTTCGGATCCTACAAGCGCTTTGCTCAAATAGTAAATTGGTAAATGCTCGTTGTCTTGTAATCGTACCAGTACATAACTCATTGCTTCATCGGTGGTAGCCAAATAGAGATAAAGAGTTTCATTCTCCATGGGTTTAGACAGAAGGAGCGGTGAGAGGAGATACTTTTTCAAGTTTTCCAGGGCCTCTTCGCACTCCTCTGTCCATTCGAACTTGTTTCCTTTCCGTAAGGTTTTGAAGAAGGGAAGGTTCTTCTCGGCGGACCTTGAGATAAAACGGCTCAACGCCATTACCTTTCCTAGAAGCTTCTGAACTTCATTGATGGTCTTGGGCTGTGGCAGATCTATGATTGCCTTTATCTTCTCCGGGTTAGCACTGATGCCTCTTTCTGTGACTATGTAGCCAAGGAATTTTCCTCCTTTTACCCCGAAAGTGCACTTTTCAGGGTTCAGCTTCATTCCATACTTCCGGAGAATGGAAAAGCAATTGTTGAGGTGTTCGATGTGCTCCTCTTCAGTCTTGCTTTTCACGAGCACGTCATCCACATAGACTTCCATGGTTTTTCCCAATTCTTCCTTGAACATCTTATTTACCAGCCGTTGGTAAGTAGCTCCTGCATTCTTGAGGCCAAAGGGCATGACCTTGAAGCAATAGACTCCTCCGGCCGCAAAGAATGCCGTTTTCTTGATGTCTTCTTGAGCCATCCTAATTTGGTAAAAGCCTTGGTAAGCATCCATGAAACTTAGAAGTGCGCATCCTGCAGTGGAATCTACCAGCTGGTCTATGCGTGGCAATGGATAGGGATCTTTTGGACAAAACTTGTTGAGTCTGGTGAAGTCATTGCACATTCTCCACTTTCCTGGAGCTTTTTCGACGAGGACTACGTTGCAGACCCAATCAGAGTATCTGACTTCTTCGATATGACCTGCTTTTATCAATTTGTCAACCTCCTCTCGCTATGATAGCATCCTCAATCGCCCAAAATCTTTCCTCTTTTGGCGGATGTGCTGACCGTAGGATCCATGTTCGACGGTGAACCGTGATCCTGGGACTATCCTCGAGGTCATCTGTGCTCCAAGCAAAGATGTCGCGATTGTCCCGAGGCGGTGATGAGCTTTCGCTCTATTTCCGTGCTTATCTCTGTTCCAATCCGAGTTGTTCTCTCGTGATTTCTTCCTTGACCATTGGACCTCTTTCAAGGCTTCATGGGATTCTATCCTAGCCGTCTTGGGAACTTTTCTCGAGTGACCCAATACCAATTTCTTCTTTGGTGGTGTCAGTGTTGGAAGAATGGTTAAGAGGGCCCTTGGTGACCGAAAGGACAGTTCTGGCTCCTCCGGTTGACATGATGTAACACTCCTGTGCTTCTCGATGTTGCCCATTTCTTCCCTACGCCATTCGGGGTTGGAAACTTTACCCTATTGTGTAGGGGTGAGGCAATTGCTCAATCGTTAAGTCCCCAGGCCCAAGATCACATTATAGTCGAAGGTGTCATTAACTACTACGAAGAGAATAGTCCTGGTCACCCTTGCCTGAAAGGCGCCCATAGAGACTTGCGGTGGTATGCTTCAATGGGCGCACTCTGACCCTCCAAAACCTACCAATGAGGTGTATACTCGTCCATATTGTATCTGCCCAGTGCATTTGCTCGACCCTTTGGATATGACATTGGAGGAGCTTCCGTGTCGATCAAGACTTGTTGACTTTGTAAGTGGCAATCACTAGAGAAACAACCAAAGGGACATCGTGGTCCTTGAGATCTCCTCCGCCGACGCGGTGGGGGGATCTCACTATCGCCAAAGGTGATTGCATTTGTGCCTTTCAAAGTGGTGGGCCGTAAGCCATCGTTGTTTCTTAAGTGTTGCGGTCCTTTCTCTTGCATTTCGCTATCGACCCTGTTGGTCCTCCCATGATGGCGTTGATAACTCCACCGAGGGGAGATTCTCCATTTCGTCTCTTCGCGTAACCTTGATATCTTTGGGCTGCCGATGTGGGATCTCGGCGAGGTGGTGGTAAAGAGCACGCCGGAGGTTCGTAACCACGCCCTCTCTTCTTTGCTCATATCTTCGATGCCCGAGGGCTCATCTTCAATCGTGGTTCTTTCAACTTCCCACTTCTTACTAGCCTTTCAATTCGCTTTCAATCGGATGCAATCCTCAGTTGGGTGACCTTTCTGTTTGTGGAACCTACAGTAGTCTTTAGAGAATTTACTCCTCTTGCTGCTCTTGATCGGTTTAGGCCATTGTATATCCAAGTCCTTCTCAACAATAGAAGCCAAGATGTCGGATCTTGGTCTGTTGAGGCGAGTATACTCGGCAAACCTTCTGGGCAGAGTTCTTTCTCTGTGAAGTTCTTTTCTGTCTCTGAGGTCCCTTTTTTGCTCAAACTTTCCTTGACGAGAAGGGAATTCCTGTCGTACTTGTTCTTTTCCCCTCTTGATCCCTGCTCTTATCGGGACATTTCTTCGGTAATCTTCTCCATACAAGACTCCTTCGCAGATTTCTTCCAAGTACTTTTCAGTGGTGATTTCTTCGTTGGAAAGCTTCCTTCTAAGCTCATCATTATAAGTGTTGGCATAGAGGTGTCGGACTCGCTCTTTGATACTATGAGGCTCTACCTGTCGTGACTTCAAAAGCGGTCGAGGAAGGTTCTGAGGTCCTCATGCTCTCTCTGGATTATGCCAGCCAGGTGCTCAACTGATCTCTTCCTTCTTTTCGCCTTCTCAAACCTTTTCAGGAAAAGGGAGGCGACGTCCGCATATGACTTGATGGAACCATTGGGTAATGAGGTCCACCAATCCATTGCTTCTCCAAAGAGTGTGGTGGAAAAGTTGAGAGCTTTCATGTTGTCGTTGAGTCCATTGCTTTCCATCTTACTCTATTTAGTGAGATGCCCCACGGGGCAAGTACCTCCATAGTAGTGCTCAAGGTTTGGGATAACACAATCGGGGCGCTTTCTTTCTTTTCTGATCTCATCGCACAGAGGATTGGGAGTTTTAACTACCACCTTCTCATGTGCTTTGACCATTCTGCTCAAGGTGGCAATTTGTGTTTCCAAGGCCTTTTGTTGGAGGTAGATCTGCTCAGCTGTCAGTCTTTCACCGGTCCTGGGGTTGATGGCTACATCTGGAGGGAGATCATTGACTGGAACAATCGGGGTACTTTCTGCCATTTGATCTCTAGGCACTTGTTGTTGAACTCCTCGCCGACCGGCTTCCACTTCGCCTACTCGTGGCACTTCTGGACTTCTCCCTCGTTGCTCATGAGAAGCAACTGCTCTCCTATTGAGAAGATGTCTCAGATCTTCTGGTTGAGCTTGTTCTCCCAGCCTTTGTTGGATTGGACGGTGCTCGTTTCTGGATTGAGCAGGTTCAGCTTGTCTTGGGATTGCCAAAGGCGGAGTGGGTTGAGGAGGCTGGAGGTTGTTTGATCCAAAACACCCTTGAATAGTAGTGAGTAAGAGGCCGAATTGATTTTCATTCAATCCAAACTCATGGACGGATGATGGCCCATTTGGGAGGGTAAAGTTTCTACCGGGAGGACCATGTGTTCTGACGGAGGAACTCGCCCTTCGTCCCAAGTGTTTGGACCTCATCGGTGGATTAGTGGCTCTCCTCGTCGGAAGAAAGATCACGGTATGGCCATCACTCGGATCGTCTGCCACTTCTCTTGTCAAGACTCTTGTTACTCCTCCTCTTCTGGTGGGAGGTCTCCCCCTTTGTCTAGGAGCTGGCATACCAACTGTAGTGGCGTTGGTTCTTGCGGACCTTCTTGTTCTTGCCATTACTGAAGAGAACGGGACTTTTTGTAAAGGTTCCCACAGACGGCGCCAAAATGTTGGGGGTCTAACTCCACAATCACTTAGATTTATTTAACTCTTCCAAATGGTACCAAGATGAGAGGCTCCTTGCTAGGTGAGGATCGAAGCGTAAGAACCAGCTGCCGACTACTCCGGTAAGGACCTGCACACTTGAGTGGGGGGGGGGGTTAGTGCCCGGTTTGCTAAGTGTCAAACCGGGATGAGACTTTACTCGAGAGTGACTGCGGATCGACTCTGTATAGTGCTCGTGATGTGACTAGTGAGAAGACTTGTTCGAAGTGACTTACTTGGTCCCCTTTGCTTATTGGGATATGTGCCCTATTTATAGGCTACCATTGAGATGGAAGGCCTTGCTAGGATCGCGCCAGGTGTACGGCTAGGATTGAGCCACCAATGCTAAGATGAGGCCCATAGCCCAATAATGAAGCTTTAGCCCATGCCATCTTGGGCTTTAGGGGTAATTTGGTCATTATTGGGAGAGTTCTTGAGGATGACAGAGTCTGCCGAGATCTCAGGTTCGGAGGGGTCGGTCCGGATGTCTGATCCGGACGGTACCTGGTTGTCAGCTGAGGAAGTTCCTCTATCTGTCCAACTCTTCCGATTCGGAGCTCATGGGTTCGGACATCTCACTCTTTGGTGCCCACTTGCTTGGTAGCCTTTGAGATGGTCATGCTGGATCCGAGTTAACATCCGTATCGGAGTCTTTGGGTCGGAGAGGGTGCTGACTTAGCACTATGCTCCTTTCCCAGGGAGGCTCGGACCACGGTGGGTCGGATCTAGGGTTCCGGGTCGGGCCTTGCAGGTCCTAATCCTTTGTCCCTTTCTTTCAGGGTGGGTCGGACCATAGGTGGTCTGCCCGGATCGGACCAATGGCTCGGACATAAGTGCCTCGGATCCATTGGATGACTTGGGATGCCTTAGGATTCGCTCCTAGGTCCTTTATGACGGATTGGACATATTTCCGTATCAACACGTTCCGTCCAGGGGAATCTGTAATGTTCCTGAGAATGTTGGGCCTGAAAATCACGGAGAAGGGGCCACTCCAGTTCTTCCGGCAGGGACACAAGGTCCTCCACCAGGTCAGCACTTTACCATGCCAGATGGTCGTATAGTCGGCACTAGTGACTTCAGATTAAGTGAGAATCAATTTGTTCGACTGCTCACGATAATTCAGGGTTGTCTGGGGTCTAACAATGTCCAACCCCAGCAATCCGAGGCAAGCAGAGCCCGCTCTATCAAGGAACGAGCAACGTTCGATCCAGCAGAGGTTGGGGAATCAGCTACCACAGGAGGATTTGCAGAATCTCCTAGGCAGGAGAGCTCTACTTCCCAGGCTCGTTGAGAAGGAAGCCCAAATTGCAGAGAGCATATCAAGAAGACGGAAATAGGCAACCTAGAGCTCCACAGCAGATACCTCCACGGGCTAGGGATCACGTGGCGGAAACCATTCCACTGGTCCACTTGGATGAACTTCCCGCAGATGTAGCAATTCATCCTAGAACGGGAGAGATGATGACTGCGGAAGAAATCTATGCTCAACAAAAATCCTTGGAAACCTAGATTCTCAATCTCGGACGCTTGGTAAAGGATCATGAGCAGATAGCTACTAGTGCGCCAAACCCTTTGTGTGACGATATCATGAAAGAAAATGAAAGAAACAAGAACTTGGATCAAGTGATTCCGAACTTAGAATACTATTACGGAGATACTTGTCCTGTGGGCCACTTAACAAGGTACAATAGTAAGATGGATTCTAAGGGGATGAGTGATAATACAAAAGCTCTCACTTTCTCATCCACTCTCTTCGGAACAGCCATGGATTGGTACACTGCTTTGCCAAACAAGTCAGTAAGATCCTATGCGGACCTCTCTTCCAAGTTCCTGAGACGATTTGGAAAATCGAAAAGAAGCAAATGAACTGTGGAACACCTGGCAGAAGTTATACAAAGAGAATAGGAGGATCTTAGGACTTTCCTAGATCGCTTCAATTCGGAGGTCCTCCGAGTTGAGCCTCACAGTATTAAGGAACGGGTCCGTCACTTGTATGCTAATACTTACAACACAGAACTCCGCAGGAAACTTTCTAGCCAGGAAGTAAGAAGTGAAAAGCATTTGGATGACATTTGTGAAGAGGTAATGTATGGAGAGGAGTACCGAAGGAATGTTCCAGTGAGAGCTGGTTCCAAGAAAGGAAAAGAGCAAATGAAGCAAGAGCAACGTCATGAAAAGATCGATCCGAAGAAGGATTACAAAGATAAAGGTTTCAACAGCGAAAGGAGTCCGCCAAGAAGATTCGCGGACTACACCCGTCTCAATAGAGCAAGATACGATATCTTGGCAACCATTATTGAGAAGAAGTTGGATATTCAATGGCGAAAGCCATCTCACAATAATCGGAAGAACAAGAATGCGAAAGGGTATTGCAAGTTTCACAAGAGTCGTGGCCATAAGACGGATGATTGCATTCAACTGAAAACCGAGGTTGAGCACTTAATAAGAGAAGGAAAGTTGAAGGAGCACGTCTATACGGACGAGCCTTCTAGGCATGATAGGACAGAACGGGGAAGGGAAGATCATCAGTAGTACAGGTATGATGATGATATCGAAATGGAGAATCTTCCATACAGTGGAGTGATCAACACCATAGCAGGAGGACCGACTGGAGGCGATAGCAGGAACGCAAGAGAACGGATAGCTCAGAATCTGCAGAATAATGATAGATCCTATGCTGCTCCGGCAATCCGTGGAACCAACACTATATCCTTTGATGACAGTGAGATTCCCCCTCCTACGGTAGGAGGTGAGGACATAGATGATCCGGATGTTCCACTGGTGGTCTCTTTAACCATAGCAACTTATCGGGTGAACAAGATCCTGGTAGATACGGGGAGTTCCTCGAACATCATTGCCAAAAGAACAATAGATCAGATGAACCTGGGAAGAATTCGATATGAGAGAGTCAATACCTCCATACTAAGGTTTGGAGGAGGAACTGTCTGCCCTCTAGGAAGCATCATGTTACATGTATCGTTGGGGACACATCCTGCGAGAGTGACACAGCTGGTCTGTTTTGTAGTGGCGGATCGAACTTTTAACTACAATGCCATCTTTGGTCGTCCAGGGCTCAATCAATTCCGAGCTATACCTTCCACCCTCCATAATAGAATGAAGTTTTCGACTCCCTGCGGGATTGGAGAAGAAGTAGGAAACATCCGAGAAGCTTGGGAGTGTTACATCATGTCTACCAGGAGAGCATCCGCTCCCGTGTTGGCAGTCTCTCTGACTTTTGATCCGCAGATTATTCTTCCACCAAAAAAGGAGAATCCCAACATCGGAATAGGGAGCCAGAAGGACAAGTTTCCCAAAACTGCACGGATCGAACCTCATGAGACTCTCAAGGATGTTGAACTTGTTGTTGGAAGCCCGGACAAGAAGACTAGAATCGGAACGGAGATGAATGCGGAGGTGGAGATGAAGCTCATTGCTTGTCTCCGAGACAATAGCGATGTCTTTTCTTGGAGTACTGACGACCTCAAGGGGATAGATCCGAGGGTCGTTGTTCACTGTCTGAACATGGACCTCTCGATTAAATATATCTACCAGAAGAGAAAAGATTTTGATCCAATCAAGGATGCCATCATATCCGCGGAAGTTGACCGACTCATGAAGGCCGGACACATCGAAGAGATCCGTTATTCCGATTGGGACGTTGTCCTAGTTGAGAAATCACCGGGCAAATGGCGGATGTGCAATGATTTCACCAGGTTAAATAAGTTTTGCCCAAATGATCCATACCCTTTGCCACGGATTGACCAATTGGTTGATTCCACGACCGGATGCGCGTTACTGAGTTTCATGGATGCGTATCAAGGCTTTTACCAGATTCGGATGGCCAAGGAGGATATTAAGAAAACAGCTTTCTTTGTTGCGGGAGGGGTGTATTGCTTTAAAGTGAGCCCTTCGGATTGAAAAACGCGGGAGCTACTTACCAACGGCTGGTAAATCAAATGTTCAAAGAAGAAATCGGCAAGACCATGGAGGTGTACGTGGATGACATGCTCGTTAAAAGCAAAACTGGGGAACAACATATAGAGCACTTAAACAAATGCTTTGCTATCCTTAGGAAATACGGAATGAAACTCAATCCGGAAAAGTGCACCTTCGGAGTAAAGGGCGGGAAGTTCCAAGGATACATGGTCACAGAAAGGGGAATGAGTGCAAATCCTGAGAAAATAAAAGCCATCCGAGACCTGCCTCAGGCGAAGAACCTCAATGAGGTACAACAGCTTATCGGACGCCTCATGTCCTTAAGTCGTTTTATTTCGCGATCCGCAGAGAAGAATCTTCCATTCTTCAAAATCCTCCGGAAAGGAGAGAACTTTGAGTGGACTGCGGAATGTTCCGAGGCTTTTGAAAACTTGAAAAAGTACCTCCATTCTCCTCCACTGCTCTCCAAACCCGTAGAAGGAGAACCACTCTACCTCTACCTAGCAATTACGGAAGAGGCAATGAGTTCCGTATTAGTACGGATCCAAGCTAATGATCACATGCCAATCTACTATCTTAGTAAAGCTCTTGCTGGGGCGGAGACAAGATACGTAAAGATTGACAAATTTGCATATGCTTTGTTTTACACCACAAGGCGGTTAAAGCCCTATTTCAAATCTCATAAGATAGTAGTCCTAACTACGAAACCTTTAAAACAGGTCCTGGGAAAGCCCGACCAATCCAGACGACTCTCTAAGTGGGCAATTGAGCTGAGCTAATACGACATTAGCTATCAGGCTCCGACAGCCAGGAAAGCTCAAGTTATTGCTGACTTCCTATCGGAGTACCCTGAAGCGGAGTCAGAGAAAGTCTCGGATAAACAGGCATTTGAGTGCCTGATTACCAAGCAAATCAAACGAAAGTCAGTTCCGCCAAAGATCAACCCAGATAACCTTGAAGATGCTCAGTTCATCAATCAATCTCGGACTACGTCATGGGAAGAAACTCGGGTCAACCAAATGTTCCTCCTTGATGAGATCACAAGAGAATCAAATACTGACAACTCTGACCGGGATATTAAAAAGGAGAAGGAACAAAGGTTAAAAATTCAGAAGCTTATAGAAGACCCCCAAACCAAGGAACAACCCACCAATATTTGGACATTGGAAGTGGATGGTTCATCCACCGGAAGAATGGGAAGCATTGGAATCTATCTTAAAAGCCCTGATGGCGCAGAACTCGACTATGTGATATCCTTGGACTTCAAGGTTACAAACAATGAAGCTGAATACGAAGCACTGTTGGTCGGACTACGTATAGCCAAGTCCCTACAAGTCCGGAAACTCAAAGCTTACACGGATTCACAGTTGGTTGAAGCCCAGTTTTCTGGTGCTTTTGCCACAAAAGGCCCTTCAATGATCTAGTATCTTGAGCTATTGAAGCAAGAAGTGAGTCTCTTTGATGAGTTTACCCTGGAAAATTTTGATAGGGAATGGAATGAAAGAGCGGACACTCTGGCAAAGTATGCGTCCGCAACAGCTGCTTTGGATACAAGGAGAGTCATTCTACTCACAATTACGAACTCATCCGTCATGAGTCCTATTCCAACCATTATGATCACTGGAACAGGAAGAAATTGGATGACTGATATCTTTAGTTACCTTAAGGACGGATCATTACCTGCTGATCCGAAGGAGTCAAGGAGTGTACAGCGCCGAGCAAACAGGTATTTCACACTTGGGGAAGATTTGTATAAGAAATCCTTCGCTGGGACACATATGAGATGTTTGGATCCACAAGAAGCGAGGACGGTGCTTGAGGAAATTCACAGTGGAAGCTGCGGAAGTCATTCTGGTGGGCGGACTCTCGCTCAAAAGATCATCCGACAAGGTTACTACTGGACTACCTTTGATAAGGATTCCACGAGCTTCGCCCGAAATTGCCCTGATTGTCAGTATTATGCAAATGTCCCCCATCGTCCGACACACCCTATGATTTCGTCAGTCATAGCATGTCCGTTTGATCGATGGGGCATTGATATTGTCGAACCTTTCCCAAGAAGCACTCAACAGAAGAAATTATTGATTGTAGCTGTGGAATATTTCACCAAATGGGTATAAGCGAAAGCAGTGGCCAATATCACGGAAAGCCGTGTGCGAACCTTCATTTGGAAAAACATCATTTGTCGCTTTGGCTTACCGAGAGTTCTTGTCTCGGATAATGGTGCTCAATTTTTAGGCAACAGACTCAAGGAATGGTTAGCCTCTTTCAAGATTGAGCAACGCTTTACATCCGCTTGATATCCACAAAGCTAATGGACAATGTCAATCCACGAACAAAACAATTGTTAAGATCCCGGAGAAGAGACCGAGGACCTCTCGTGATAGTCAAGGATGACCGGACGGTTTGCATGGGCTCACCGCACCACAACACGGACTGCAACTAGGGAGACCCCATTTGCTCTGGTTTATGGCACGGAAGCAGTCATACCAATGGAAATTGAAGTCGAAACAATGAGGGTCCGAGAATTCCATAATTCCGCCAATCAGGAAGCTCGGATCTATGACCTAGATATGCTAGAACAGAAGAGGACCGAGGCATTGGCTAATATCCACAGATATCAAGCAACTGCAGCCCGGGCATACAACAAAAATATTCAAGCTAAAGATTTACAGGTCGGAGATCTGGTGCTCCGTAGAGCTGATATCTTGAGCAATGTTGGGAAGCTCAAGCCTAAGTGGGAAGGACCCTACAAGATTATTGGTGCAAGAGTGAATGGAAGTTATGAACTGGAGGACGAGCATGGACACCCACTCAGGCATACTTGGAATGCCAAGAACCTTCAAAAGTTCTATGCTTAGGTCCTGTTACACTGAACTCCGTCAGTTGTTTTGACATTCTAGGCTTAAACCGTTTACTACACGGAACTCCGTCAGTTCTATTTTTGTTAACTCTTTTGTCAATACAACTTTCATCTTTCGATTCAAAACAAAATTTGATTATTTACATGGCAGAAAGATTCTAACAACAATCTTGTTTGTACAAATGAACGAAGAAACACACAATCTCCTTTGTACGTACTACGATCCGACATAAATATACGGATCACTACAATATCTAAACTACAACGGAAGAGCCTGTCCTATTCTCTGAGATATACCATAAATTCAGCAAAAGATCTCTCAAGCAAAAGGGTCCATCAGCACACCAACATCATCAATCTTTCTATAGACAACGAGCAATGGGATGTGCCTGTAACACGAACAAATCAAGAATCAACCTCCGGACAGTAAGATTCTTCAATATATTCATTCGTTTGAATCTAAAACACGGACCTGGCACATTGATCGTATCATGATCCACCTGCTAGCAGCTCTTCGGATAGGATAAGCTCCTACCGGGTGGATCACGCATACGACCGATGGGGCCGTCCATCAGCTTACTCAGATCGAAAAATTTGCCAAGATCTACGTTTCCTAACAACAGATCTCGAAGTAATCTATCCCTCTAGACCCATGCCACTCTCAAACTCTAAACAATACATGCCAATTTAAGAGTGGACGGGAGTCTCGAGGGGGAGACTAGTCAAGAAATCGTCTTCCTATTGGGACCACTAGGCTCCAACTGCAAGATCAATCCGAGCTTGAGAAAGAAGGATGAAATTTTCAACAAGATGAAAATTAGAATCAGATTTATGCTATCAATGCAGTGGGGAACTCGGGTATTTATAGATAGGACGAACCAATTAGCGTCTGCCACGTAAGAAGACTGACGTCGACGATGGGCTTGGGCCAAACAGTATTGGATCATTTGGGCTTACCCCAGCTGATCATATTGAGCCCATATTTTTAACTTCCCTATAGAAGTATCTGAGTATTCATTCATCGGCAAGTCCGACAAACTTCATCTGCAGAAACACCCGAAGGTTAAGTCTATCGAGTAGTCCGAGGATCAGACTACTTACTTTACATCAAATATTGCTCAAAGAGATCCGAGCTTGCAGGAGTTGTGTATTTATGCAGCCTACTAAGACTACGCATAACATGACGGGTCAAGAAAGCATAAGAACAGAAGCATTGATATATCAAAAGAAGCATATTGTACATACATTACTAATACAGAACGGGAAATCAGTGTACTTGGCAACATATCTGTGCCATTAAAAATTAATATTCAAAAGTTACATCATTACTATGGGGCATACCCCGGACTTCTCATTAAGGAGGGGGCTGGCTTGGGCCGGCACCATCAGTTCCAGGCAGATTGGTGGAGGACGGATTGGCATTTGAGGCACTCGCGCGTGACTCAGCAACAGCATCAAAGGAAGCCTTTATGCTTTCGAACAAGTTAAATTCCGCATCATGGCCAACAATCTGAGAAGGCATGAAGTACCAATTCTTCAGATAATTCATGTTATCATGGAAAGGCGTGAAGCATACCTTCCCTATAGCTCCCGGGACATATTTGGGAAGAAAAGGTCCGCCGTTGGTGATTTCAATTTCACCTTCCTCGGTAACCACCTCCGCGAACTCACACGCCGCTAACCGCTCATCCAGGACGATTTCCACCGGGATTTCAACTCCACCAGCGTCCGCATAAGGATCCAATCCTTCCGCCATCCAGTCAAAGTTTGGAGGCACCAACCCCTTTGCTTGTAATTGGCCAATGGCGGATGAGAACCCCTCCAGGCGGAGAGCGTCGGCCTTGTCCGCCATAAAGAACTTGAAGGAGTCCGACTTCATGAAGTCTTTAACAGCTTCGAGTCGGGCAAACTGGAGATCTTCGAGGAGCGCATCCTTGGACTCCAGGAATGCCTTTATCGATTTGTCAATGAAGTTCTCCTGCCACTCCACGTCCGATTTTGCCTCTTCCCAACAATCCTTCAGCTTGACGACGAGCGTATCCTTTTTCTTCAATTGGGACTCCGCCCGCTTAACCTTCTCCGCCTCCTCCGCTGATGCAGCCAAAGCCTTGTGCAGATCCTCCTCAATAGTGGCCTGCTCACTGGCCTTCCACTGCATGGCCTTGATCATGCATCTGAGCTACAAGAAGTCCGTAATGTCAGAAGTTAGATTTTTAGCCAAAAACTGAAATCAAACGAGGAAAACAGGCGGAAGGTACTTACCCTTTGATGGAGTTCATGGATTTCTCTGACCCTCTCAACCTCAGGGAGTCCGCGACTCCGTTCATACTACGCGTCAAGGGCCGCCTGGTCGGATAACGGCAGAACCGCGGAGAAAAGCTGCCTCTTCGATGCAGGAGAAGCATGTGAGGTCGCGCCCCTTTTCTTGCCAAAGAGGATGGCATCCCGCATCAACATATCCCGCGGAGGCGTGGATGCAGCGGAACCACCAGGCCCAGACGTCTTCGGAGCACCTGCGGTTGGTGTCTTCGACGCAGTAGTACTGCGGGTCGCAGGACCTTTGCCCTTGTCGAGAACCTCCCAGATCTGCGGATCCTCACCCGCCTTCTTCCGCCTCTCCTCCTCAGCAGTAAATAAGGTCGTATTTTTGGGGTCCGCCATAGGCAAACCTGCGGAAGTATTGATGATCTTGGTCCTTTGGCCAGTAGCGAGTTCAAGAGCTTGCTGCTCCCTCTGTTGCTTCTTCTTCTCTCGGCGGGTCGACATTATATATTCGAACCAGTAAGCTGCGGAAGGAACAAACGATATCAGCAACGGATCTATAAAACTACGAACAACAGTCTCATATGGCAATTATATACGACGCTCAACAGATCCCTAAAAAAAAAAAGAAAAAAAAATCCTTACAGAAGTCGGTCTTCCCTCCGACCTCAACAACGTCAGTCAGTCCGCACAAATAGGGCAGCGGCTGACAAATCAATCAGTGGAACGGATAGGTTGGCGGGTTATTTTTCTTGTGGATCTCCGCCACCCACAGAGCCACGTTTTTAGGAAGACGGCGCCAATCCGGAATGCTCTCCCTCAAAAAATTTGTGGGCAACCCCAACTGTTCTCGCCTTCTCGCGGACTCCCCAGGCTTTAAAGCCATTCGCACAAAGATGTACTTCTCCCACCATTTAGATCCAAGTGAGGAGATGGTATCAGAGATAAAGTTATACGATTTTCTATTTACAAAAGTGTAGAAGAGGGGATTCCCCGGACTAAAAGTTACATTAAAGAGCTGCCTGAAGTTTTCAAAATTCACAGACTGCCCCTTCTTCGCACAGAAAACCGCGAAACAAATCAGGTTTCCCAAGGATTTGGGGATAACCTGGCTCGGACCTATTCCGATGTGATTCAATATATGCTTGAACTCGGAGGCAATGGGGACCTTCCATCCTCAGGAGAAATTCGTTTCATGCACGCACATATACCCAGCTGATGGATTGTAGAAAGCGTGCCCAGGCTCTGGAACCATAATCTTGACGGACTCGGGAATTTCCCACTTCCGCCTCCACTCCGGAATATCCTCTTACTTTACCTTGAACGGACAAGTGGGGAGCAAACCATCCGCGTTCAGTTCACCATAGGGGTCCGCGATAATGACAGCAGATGCAGGTCGAGGGAATTTATTCTGCGCCGCCTTAGCTCCGCGACCCGCAACCAGTGGCGGATTATGTTGAGCGGGCACTCCTGGGTGCAAAACAATCCGACGCCCAAAGCGTCCCCGCGGACGAGTAGCTTGAGCGGCTTCCTCCTCGTCATCTTCTTCATCTCCTTCTTCCTCCTCTTCTTCTCCACCTTCGGGTCTCCCAGATGTACTTGGATTGGTCGGACCAGTTTCCATCGCCACTCGGTCCTCCTCTCCAGCCTCGAACATTTCTACATCCTCTGCCTCACGATCAGTATCACCTCCTTGTTCCGTCCGAGGCACGCTCGTGTCAGCAAGCATGCCACTGCTACCAATGGTCCGAGATTGGACTTGTACCTTTGTTCTCGTGACATCTATCTCGTTTCTCACACTCTCGTTCCGGGTAGTAACATAGTCTCGGACCCCATGCCCAGCATCTGAATCTCCAGAAGAGACAACCTCCACAACGTCTGCGTTACGTTCCTCCGCAGGAAGGTTGTTTTGTGGAATCTCCAATTCCGGGTGGTCTGATGCAGACGAGGTTACCATAACAGACTCGGATCCTTGGTCTATTCCATCATCATAATCGTGAGCTTCGTGTTGATTCTGACTATCGCTCTTGGACATCCTAGGCACAAGGAAACGGATTAGAAAAAGATATTGTGGTCGTCCGAGAGTTTGTTTACGCATCTTATTAAGTCCCTTGGTCTGGAAAAAACCCTACTTGATTGTGTGTTCCTATGGGTCATTGTCTCTACCTATTGGCACCTACCTTGGCACGCAAGGTCACGCCACAGGGGAGTTCTATGTGCCAATTGGCACTATTATCTACAATGCAAGGCGCAATAACAGAAAGTTCAACAAGCCTACTGGCGCTATATTCTACCATACATGGTACATTTACAAGGCAAATCTACAAGTCATATCTACAAAATGATACCATAGTTCAACTACGGAACGCATGCAATACTAGAGTCACCAAAACTCAACATACGACACATCACTTGGCAAAGAACACCCTCTACAGTATACGAGCACGAAAATTCCACAAAGCATACATGCATCCGTGGTAGAAGAAACAATACTCGAAATTTAAAGACAGCCAGATCCACTTACTTGATAAAGTAGCTGCAGAAAGATTGGTGGACGACGAAGCCTTGCTAGCTCTCCGACAGTGACTTGCACGGCAGATCTGATTACTCACTGGAAACCTTGCTTGCTCGGAAGTTAATTACTTGCTCGGATTGCTTAGGGGTGCTCTGAATTCAATTCGGATAAAGTGTGACAATGACAGATCTGGTGATCTATTTATAGAGGCTTAGTTGGGAAGATGAAGCATCGCATTACTTGGATTTCAACCTCAGTCGTTGATCATTTCAATCCAACGGTTGCATCGGTTCACATTTGGAAAAATTATATCATGCCCCATTAAATTTATTTTGGAAATTCTCCACTATCTCGAGATCCTCACTCATGGGCAGGACGGACGACTTACTGGGCCTCTTGGATCACTATTCATCGGCCCAGATGAACCATTTCACATATCCAGCCCAACGGATTACTTCCTACACACTCTTCCACAAGAGACTTCTTCAAATCCTAAAACCGTACTCGGATCTCGATATATCTCAGATACAAATACCTTTTCCTTCTACAGTCCGCGATTTTTCCTATCCCGGACTGTAGAAAGAAGGGGGGGGGAAGAGATATATTAATTTCTCGAAACACGGATACGGATTTTTTTGCATGAAAGAAGGGATTTTCTCCCTCACACATATGTTTCTTTACTCATAGTTCCACAACTATCTTCTACTAAGATACTTGGAAACTAGGGGGACATATGTTGATACGGATATATGTCCAATCCATTAAGGGCGCCATAGAGCGTGTCCTAGAGCGCATCAAGGCTAAAATAGCCAATTCAGTACTTATCCGACCTTGGCTAGTCCACCATAAGGAAAGCCTTCCAGGTCAATCAGTACGCTCAAGTCAACACACATTTTCAGCTGGTATGACCTAGCTAGGTGCACGACTTTCGAACCTGACAAAAGGTCACATGGTCTCACCAAGGACCACACTGTCAGTCCTAGGATGTCAAACGGACCGGACGAGATAAACTCGGACGCCACCTTAACAATAAGACCAAACGTATGCACTGAAACCTCCAAGATACTTCCGAGCAGCTAGTATCTCGGACCGTCACGGAGCTACCTAGGAACAGACCAACTCAACAGAGCTCGGATCATTCTAAAGGGTCTCACACTGATCCATCAGCGGAAATAGTACTCTAAGGGGAGAAAGGACCAATCTACCCTCTCAGGCCCATCTAATATTAGACCATCACATACTATTGGGCATGGGCCAAGGGAGCATTGTTGTCCAAATCCTGAACATACACTTGGCATCATCTTATGAACCGCTTCATAAGTACATGATAACTATAAATATAGCACAAGGTCCCATACATTAAGGTAAGTCAACTCTTGTCATAACTTCCCTCATAACTACTACATTGAGAGCCTTCCTCTCTCTCTTGAGTAAAGTCTCTTCCCGGTTTGACATCTAGCAAACCGGGTTACCTATCTAACCTCCTCCCCCCCCCCCTCCCCCAGTCTTTTCAGGTGTCCCGGCTCGGACCAAGTCACCAGGTCGGACTTCAAGGGGGAGGCGGACCTTAGAATAGGGATTTGTAGTAGTTTAGTTAGTGTTTGAGGCTCAACCCCTCAACAGTTACCTTATATGACAACCAATTTTGGTCTGCCTCCTTGTTATTAAATTGTTTCAGGCATGTATGTTGTCCATTGTATGTTTTGACAACCATTGTCTTCTTATTAGACATGGATCTGCAATGTAGCCTCCATTGACACCCCTCTCCTAAACATATACAAGTGAATCTAGCAACTTCATTCTTCACTTTTTTACAGTTGAACCCAATCTTAATTGCAAACTCCTTCACCTTATATCTAAGCTCCTGAATGTCAACAAATGTATCACCAGAATTCCCTATCCCAATTCTGATTATCCCTTACAAACTCATCATCCACCCAGTCAACATCACTATAGTACATTGGCATTTCATACTCACTGTCATCACTATTGTCACCCTTAAATCAGACTCTTCCTCAGTCTCCTCATCTCCATTGTCCCCTGCATCTTATAATGGAACATTGTCCCCTGTATCTTCTGTTGAAATCTTGTGAAATCCAATCTCTTCATCCTCTGAGTCATACATATAGTTTGTTTTAGGCTCATCTTCCTCACAATCAATCCCATCATCTTCCTCACAGTCAATCCCATCTGCATTGTCATTCTCAATCTCATTCTCCACAGTCTCATCCATATTAATGTTCTCATTCACATTCTCAGCCACAGTGACATGTTCAGGTGCATGACTGGATGCATTATCAGTAGAAGGGAAATGTTGGGCCATGAATACTTCTAAGTCAAAATTCTCTAAATCAACGTTAGCAAGGTCCTCTACAGTTTCATGTATAGGTGACTGACTGGAAGCATTAAATTCAGGGATATATGCATCCTCAGTATGTTCAGTGGTAACTGGTGATGTTGGTGGATTGGTTTGAGGTGGAGGAGGAGTGGTTTCAGGTGGTGGTACTTC
The DNA here is from genome assembly GCA_026545765.1 of Plantago major. NCBI lineage: Eukaryota > Viridiplantae > Streptophyta > Magnoliopsida > Lamiales > Plantaginaceae > Plantago > Plantago major. The sequence continues at coordinate 57,964,588 of CM048841.1, forward strand.
AATGGTTTTAGGTGGAGGAGTGGAGTCATATGGTGGAGGTTGAGTGGTTTCAGTTGGTGATGGTGGAGGAGAAGGAGTGGAGTCATGTGGATGTTGAGTGGTTTCAGTTGGTGGTGGAGGAGGAGCAGTGGAGTCATGTGGAGAGGAGGTTTAGTGGGTTCAGTTGGTGGTGGTGGTGGTGGAGGAGTGGAGTCATGTGGTGGAGGTTTAGTGGTTTCAGTTGGTGGTGGTGGTGGAATTGGAATCTCATCATCATCATCACTATCATTCTCAAGAGTGAGATCAGCATACTGTGAAGAAGTATGTGTAGAAGGCCTTTTTTTGCATCTCTTAAACTTACTACTGCGCTCAGATGGTGATGGGGGTGTCTTAAACTGTGAACCACTACCAGGTTCAAACAAAGGATGATACAAATCATCATCATAGTAAACATTGACCTCCTAACACTTTTTTTCACATGAGTACTATCAATAGCAATAGGCACAGCTTCAGAAGTTTTAACATACAAAAACACTTCCATATACTTCCTATTTCTCTCAAACATAGTCCTAACATCATCATCATTGATTATTTCTAGTTGTTCCATAGTGTCATCCATATCACATTTCATACCAATTGCTAAATTCATGGTAGACATAGTATCCAAAGCCACATAAATCACATCTTTTAGGAGTTTTGTGTGATTATACCTAGAGCTCTTAACATTTCCAATCATGTACTGGTCCTTGTTGCGATGAATCCTTATATTGTAGGTGGCATCCTTACCTGCAACACAAAATTAAGCACACCACAGACATTAGAAAATGCATCTTTTTCTCACATAATCACAACAGAAATTTGATAGAAGCACCAAAACAGAGTACACACTGTAACAAAAAATCAACCCCTAAAAGAAAAAAATGGAAAAAATCATATCTTTACGTTCGAAAACCCTAAAACTAGCCACCATTCACTAAGCTGGGCAAAATTGTAGCCATCCAATACAATTTTAACACTAAACCAACTCGAAATTGAGAAGAAAAGGCTTGACATTTACCTTTCGACATGGTTGCTTCAAACAGTTAGAACCCTAGTATTCGCCCACAAAATTGAACTATGCCAATGCCGATTATCACACAGATTCGAACTTCAGCCTTCAATAGGGTACTCAATTTCGCACTTGATGGTGTTCTTGTAGTAGGGTTTTAGGAAGAAGAAAATGGAAGGTTTTGGCGGGTGTATGGAGATGGTGGTGAGTTTTGGGTTTATTACAGAAGATTCATTTACCTTTTGTTTTCTCTTTTTTTATTTTGTTTTTCCTTTTTTTTTTAGGATTCCAGCTGCCAAAATATGCCACATAATGCCACATGTTAAGACACCTAAGCAAATCGTGCCACATAATCGTCGGAGTCAACGCCAGAATTGCATTTTGGGTTTATATGTAATGCTTCAAACAGTGGGTACTAATTTGTAATTGGCCCAAACAATAAGGGGTGTTTATGAAATTTGCCCTTAAATAAATAAATAATTTATATATTGAATTATGAACTCTTTCATAGACAATGAAATTAGAACTATCGTAACAAGTGTAAGTCTCCAGGAAGACGGTCTCTAGATAATTTATCTAGAGACGGACATATATTGTCAAGAAAATTTATTAATCAAAATACCTATATTCTCAACATTGGTATTTTTTTTTCATATTACAACAATACTTATTTTGTTTACAACATAAACGTTTTAATCAAACATGAATAATTTTATTGATAACATATATCGTCTTTAGATAAGTTATCTCATCGGACTTTGTGTCATAACAATTGATATAATTTTAATTTCATTACGTTGTGTTTTTCTAGAGTTACAAGAAACTAAAGTTCAAAAAGATACTACCCCTGATAGACAAGTAGTACTCCATCCGTTCCATTAATAACTTCATACCTTTCCTTTTCCTTTTTTTTTTTTTTTTTGGTTCCATTAGAAACTTCCTAACCCCATAAATGAAAAGTTTTTACCTCCACTAACTAATTCTTTATTATTTCTCTATCCTACTTTACCATCACTTTATTTAACATCTCTCTTACTTTATCATTCACTCACAACTTTACCAATATAATACATCTTACAAACTATTTTTTTAATATCATTCCTTAATTGAAGAGAAAGTAAGACCCTAGTAAATTTTTAATGGACCGGATGAAGTATTAGTTTTAGTATTTATTTAATTTAATAATTAATAGACATACTCCAGTACTACAGCCGCATTCACTCACTAAACATTATCCCTCTCTCACCATTAGAGCTTCTCTTCCATCCAACCGACTGTAAAAAAATTCAAGTTTCATCTTCGGGCCGGAGATATTTTTATGTCCTTTCTCGGAGATGCTTCCCTGACATATGCAAAGTATAACCGTCAGACTCAAGGTGCTCCTCGGACGGGTCTCTCCTAGGCACAAGATTCGAGCTGTATGACTTAGTCCAGATTACTAATTGTGGTGAGATTGTTGAAGAATGAAGATATGTCTTGCGAATTTCAATGAGCAAAGGTGTGTAAATCGCCCAGATTCGCAAATTATAGCGGCATTTTATAGTTGGCGATTTATGAAAACTTAGCTCCCTTCAACTGAAAACTCATTCAGTTCCGTTCAGTTCAGTTTAGCTCAGTTCAGTTCATTAAATTCATATTGTTGTTGTTGTTGTTGTTGTTGTTGTTGTTGTTGTTGTTGTTGTTATTATTATTTTATCATTTATTTACACACCCGATATTTTGTACGAGAAAAATAAGAAAATCTATCCAATTGAGTTATTTTCAACTTTTTTTTCTTTCTTTCTTTTTAATACGACTTTTAGTAGATCAATGAAATAAAGGGTATAGTTACAATTTGAATTACCTTTCTTTTCTATCGTAAAATGTGAGTTAAGATAAGAAACTACAGGAACCTGAGAGTACCATACAATCTGGTTCACATACTCTGTACGTACATCTCTAACAAAAAATCTACATGTTCTTTTGTTGGAAGATATCAGAACAATAGAATTAAACTCAGGAGCTAACGTTGAGTTTTTTCTCAAACTTAACAAATAAAAAACAAGTTAAGCCAAACCAAAGTCAAACCAAACTCTACAAGTCTTTCAAATGACTCTCAAAAACTCCAAAACAAGTTAAACCAAACCAAAGTTGGACCAAACTTTATAAAATGAACATTATCACAAATATTGAAATAATATGTTGTTGTATGTAAAGTTGTTGGCACGAGCTTGTGCACGGTTTATGCACTAGTGATTTTGGTTAAGCTTTTAATTATTTTATTTGCCGAACATTGTCCATGCTCTTGTAAACGTTTTCAAGTTGTAATAAATTTCACCGATTCAAAAAAAAAAACTAGATAAAGACAGTTTGTACGACGATTAAAATTCAGTTTTAATTGAGTTATCATTCTCATATTGTTTTTCACGCTGTTGGTTTTAAAGTTTGTTATACAATAATAAATGGGGTAATTACACATATAAATCAACTAAAAACAACTATGACAAATAAGGATGGCTCGCTAAAACAGTTACAAATAAGTCCATTCTAATTTTCTGAGCCCTAAATCCACCCTGACTGGACAAAACTACCCCTCGCACATTCAAATGGCAGTTTCGCGTCTTTTCATGTTCCATAAACTTCCAATCATTTCTCTATCGTTCCGAAATTCACTATCTTGGGCATGTATTTTTGCCTAGTTTCAGATCCACTATTAGGCTAGTTTCATCTCGATTTTGACTAGTTTAATGGGCAATGTGTGCTGTTTTCATGGGCATGTATGTTTTGGCTGGTTTCAGAACCACTATTAGGCTAGTTTCATCTCGATTTTGACTAGTTTCATGGGCAGTGTGTGCTATCTTCATGGGCATGTATGTGTTGGCTAGTTTCATATCCACTAGTAGGCTAGTTTCATCTCGATTTTAACTAATTTCATGGGCAATGGTGTTCTGTAATATCTATATGTATATAAGACCCTATGTATATTTTAGCTAGTATCAGGAATGTAAAACATATTGTATAATCTGTTTTATGTTAGTTTCAGGTGCCTTTATTCTAGTTTCAAGATCTTTTGTATTAGTTTCATATTTACAAAAGCTAGTTTCAGAACAACAAAAACCTGGTTTCATGGTCACAAAAGCTAGTTTCAGTTGCACTAAATCTAGTTTCATGTCCACAAAAGCTAGTTTCAAAACCACAAAATCTAGTTTCATGTCCACAAAAGCTAGTTTCAGAACCACAAAACCTAGTTTCATGTCCACAAAAGCTAGTTTCAGAACCACTAAAGTTAATTTCAAGTTCCCTAAACCCTAATTAAGCGATTGTTGGGCCTCTCATAATTCTAAAACCCTAGGGGAAAATGGTGAACCCAAAAATCCACTGAATTTGAATACTCCATCTGGGAGCTACGGTCTTAATTAGGGTTTAGGGTTTAGGACGGGTACAGTAGTCCTATACCCGCCCTAAACCCTAATTAAGCGATTGTCGGGCCTCTCATAATTCTAAAACCCTAGGGGAAAATGGTGAACCCAAAAATAAACTGAAACTCATAATTCTAAAACCCTAAGGAAAATGGTGAACCCAAACATCCACTGAATTTGAATACTCCCTCCGGGAGCTACGGTCTTAATTAGGGTTTAGGACGGGTCCAGGGGTGTTGGTCCAGATAACGGCAAAGTAAAAGACTAGAGGGGGGGTGAATAGTCTTTTAAAACTTTTGTCGATAAACACAGTTTCTCAGAAACTTGGGGGTTTCTGATACTTAAATTCAAAGCGCGGAAGACTTTAAGATAGGTAAGTGCAGAAACAATAAGTAAGTGTGTGTGTGCTTTGCTGAAATGTAAATACAAAAAGGTAAATAACACAGCAAGTATAGTGGTATCTGGAGGTGGCGTAATCCTCCAACTAATCCACTTCGGTCTTTCTGAGACCTAGAATTCACTAGAACAGATAATTGAGTTCACCTTACAATAATCCTATTCTAAGATTCCTAAACAAATGGTTCCCAACCAAATGTTCCCCTTGAGTTATTCCCCAGCTCCTAGAGCTAAGTACTTCCTCTACTCAGATAACCTTGGAGTTATTCCCTGATTTCCCAAATCAAGTACTTCCTCTACTCCACGCCTTGATGGTGTTGGTTGTAAGGTTTGTCAGAGAGGCTTCTCGTATAACTTTTCAGTTATGTTTTCAGAGAGCCTAATAGAACAAGACTACTTAATATACTTGTTCAGTGGATGACAGTCTGCTCTTTACTGACCCAAGTAATTGGTGTTCGTTCTGGAGAATGAGCTTCAGAAAGGGTATCTGATAGTTCAACTCTTTCACGAATAACAATCTCTTGTTAAGGTTCAGGACAACTTAGAACTACTAGTGATTCTTCAAGCAACAGAAAGCTTTCAGAAAGGGTAGTCGAGTGCTTGAGAGAATACTTTGCTTGATGGTAAGTTTGCAAGATAGAGCGTTCTAAGGTGTGTTCTTCAAGCATCTAAGTGTGTGATATATATAGATAAATTTGAGAGCCGTTTGAATTGTATCCGTTGTGCTCTCTATCAAATTATATCCGTTTATATCTTGAACTATGTACTCAGAAGTCACTCTCTTGTTTCAGAGAGGACTTGCTTTTTAAAGATTTCCGCGATGCATTTAATGCATAGTAATCGCTCATTGTCCTTTAGTCTCAACGGATACATGAGCCTTTCTGATGGCTTGCATGCTCCATACTCATGATGTCATATGTCCAGAATCATATTTCCAAAGTAAGTTAATGTACTTAAGAAAGGATTAAGGACATAGTCTTTCTGAGTTAGACTAAACCTTTGTGTCTTCATAAACCTTGTGCAATCTTCAGTCTTCTAATCTTCAGAAAAGCTCCATTGCTAGGATTGATCTTCATGGTCTTCTTGAAATACAAAATTACACTCAGAGACCTATAATCCTAATACAAGATTTACTAGACTAATCATACTCAATGATTTCCTCTTTTACAATGTTACAGTGAACCAAGAGCACTTAATCACCTTTCTGGCTAACAGATATTCCTAGCAAATTTCCCCCTTTTTGATCAATCATCCATGACTATCTTTCAAGTCCTATTACAAAGTTGTAATCCTGGAAGAGAAAACAATCCACCACTTAATCATTTCAAATGATATTCAATTTTAGTTGAATTAAGTGCAGAAAGTAAACATCAACCAAATCACAAGAAGTGATCTTTGCTGATAAGTTGTCATCTATTAAAATGTATCTGAGAGTATGATCTTCAGATAGTACGATTCTGAGTAAGATGCAACTTTACAGATAGAGAATTTGAAACAATCGAGAAGATTACAAAAAGTAATAAAACAAACTAAGTAAATTAGAACATAGGAGAGTCCAAGCTCCAAGAGAGTATTCTAATGTTACTAGTCTTCAAGTCTTCAGAAACACAACTTGGGTTCAGATACCTCAAGTTCTTCAGCACCCTTTCTGGATCAGTTGACATGATCATCCACTTTTCTGCATTCTTGGACATAGTCATAAAGAGTCCTTCTGACAGAGAGCTCTGTCTTTCTAGATAAGTCACATATTTCATGGTAACTCTTACCAAGCTTGTGATTCTTCCGCAGAAAATGTTTGACCCGGAAGTACTTTCCCCAGACCCAGGCATTGTCTACTTGCAGCTGAGATAGGTTGAAATACTTGTATATTTCTTCCAGATAGTGTATATCATCTAGGTATTCATCCAATGTCATATAGAATGACTCATAGGTTGAAACACCTAGTTTACTCTTCCTGCTGTAGCTACCATCCAGTTTTCTTACCTTGTGTACATCATCAGGTTTTGGGTAAGGACAGGCAAAAGAAATATCCATCTTTCTGGCTTCATTCCTCTTTTCTACTTCAAAGTTTAACCAGGCATGAAGGTGCTCAGGTTTTAGCAATTCTGGCTTGCCTTCTCTCGATTTCAGGATCTGGTTGAGGATGGGAGTTGGAAACTTATCATTGACAAGTAGATGTTGTAGTTCCAGAATCCAATACCTCTCTTGTTCAGAATGCACCTATATGAAGATTCTTCATTACTGGTCTTCATATACTCAATGTGGGCATCAGTTGGCCTTTCTTGATGTGTTTCATTGTTTATTCTGCCAAACTGGAAATCCCTTCTTGCCTTGGGGCTGTGCTGGTGGATGTTCCTTGTATTGACTTGGTATTTCCAGAAGGAGTTCTGGCTGCTAAGGGCTTTGCTGCCAGAGGAGGTTGTGAAGTAGTTGCTTGTCTCCTTTTCTTGTGAAGTGGATGTTCATCAGAATCATCCTCATCATCATTGTAGTCCAAAATTGGAGACTTGCAGCTTTCTTGGCCTCTTACTTCTCCTTCTTCCTTTTCTTCTTCTTCAGAAGTCTTCTTCACTTTTGAGATTCTAAGGGACTTGGTTCCCCTAGTGACCATACTTCTCAGCCTTCTGGCTGGTTGATCTGGAACAACTTCTTCAGCAAGGGTGTCTCCAGTGGTGTCCTTAATGACAAGTTGACTTGAGGAGGGAGGATTTGATTGTTTTCTTTTTCTTCCTCTGCCTTTCTGAGGCATCTCTTCTTCCCCCTTAGTCATGAATGACTGACTCATGATAGCATAAGCTTCAGAGAGAGTTTCAAAGTTTTTCTGGAGATTGTTGTGCACCCTGACTAATTCTTGAAGTTCTTTCTTCAGCTCGTTGTTCTGCCTAACCAGTTCCTGCTCCTTTCTGTTGAGCTCTTCAAGCGGCCTTAGGATGGCGTTGGCTTGCAGGACAGCATGGCTGGCTTCATTACAATCCTCATCCCTGACCAACCCTAGGTCTTTCTGAGAGAGAGCGATGCTGGTTGCTCTGTTGAGTAAAGCAGCAGCCAAAGGCTTCATCTCTTCTGGGACGGTTTTTAGCACTTCTGTGTCTTGGGCAACTAGTGTCTTTCTGAGTTCTAAAAAGACACTGTTCCTTGCACGGTGATCTTCACTTCTTGAACTACTTGGTGCAGAGAATATATGAGGAGCAAGTAGGGATCTTTTGTGCTGAGTAACAAGTCTCTCATCTTCTGCTTCAGTGATCAAGTTGTGGGTTTCAGCATCACTGTCATAATCTTTTTCTTGGATTGTTTGCAGATTGACAATCTTCTTCTGCTTTCCATCAAGTGTGCTGGCCTTCTGAGAAGATGTAGAAGGTCTTTCTGATGCAGTCACAGCATCATGCTCTTCATCATCATTGTCATCCATTGCATCTATTTCAGCAGCTGTGACAACAATGGCATTCTTTACATTTCTTTGCTCATCTAGGAGTGCCAATTCTTGGGCATTAGCTTCTTCGAGCTTTTTGATTTTGGCTTACTTTTCATCAACAAGAGCTTGAGTCTCAATGTTGATTCTCTTTTGTTCTTCCAATACCTTTCTGAATTGTTCAATCCTAAACTCAGCAGCTGAAATTTCTTCTATGGCATCATTGAGTTCAGCTTGTTGGGTATCTTGATGAGACTTGGGATGTGATGATGATGGAGCTTTCTGAGCAATTGAGGGAGTAGCCTTTTCTCCACTCTCTTTGCTAGGTTTCTGAATCCCGCCTTGTCCAGGTTGGGGATCATTATTCTAATCATCATCATCATCACTCTTGTTCTTTGTTTCTTGGTTTAGATGCTCAGAGGGAGGTTCTTGATAATTATTTTCGTCCATCTCCTCGTCATCTTCTGAAACCAGGTTGATCACATTTGGGAATGTAATCATCCTCCCATTAACTTCTTCTTGTTCAGCAGGATAAGTAGTGAGCTTGCTGGGCAAGGCAGGATGGATAACCATCTGCTCTTGGGTTTGAGCATCCGCAGACTTGAAATCTGCTATAAGTCTTTGTGCTACTTCATGAATGAAGTCTTCATGCATTAGAGTGGCAAATGAGTAGGACTCTGTAGGGAACAATGCATGGATATAATCCTCCAGATTTAGGGCAATTGCTCTCTTTTCGACATCGATTACATTTCGCTACTTGTAAAGGTCACCTTTTCGAAGTTTCTCGTTCAAGCACCTGAGATGTTTCTTTAAGGTGTGCTTCTGGAAGGCCTTGAGTAAATCAACTGGCACTAGACTTTGAGCCTGAAAGAAAGTGTTCAAGTTAGTTTTGTTCAAACTACTTGTGTTAGTATCTGTGTGCAGAAGTGAGCTTTCTGAGCATACCTGTGTAGAAACACTAGGCTCATCTTCTTGGATTTTTACTTGCTTGGGCACAGAGGCCTCAGATACTTTGATGTGAGGAGAAGTTTTATCCTCATCAACCTTTCTTTCTGCTTGAACCTGAGAGTTACAATCAAATATGTTTAGAAACTGTTAACAGAAAAGATAGATGGAAAAGTGCTTTCTGAGACTTCACTTACTTCCAAGTGAGAAAGCTCAGTAGCAAGTTCCTCAGAAACCTTGGGGGTTTCTGGCACCTTTTCTGCAGATACTGCTTGTTCAGCAGTTTTAGTTTCTTTTGGATGAGATGACACAACTGTTTCTCCATCCAATTATTCTTCTGACTGAGCCTGTAGGAACAAACATAAGAGATTTTAGTAGTGGGTTCTCTAGAGCATTCGTTGAAGAAGATTATTACTGATTACTTACCTTCTCAGCAGAAGGCTCAGTAAATACTTCCTCATAAAGCTTTTCAGCTTCTGGAATCTCTAGGTTTTGGGGTGTTGGTTCCACCACCACTACTTCCTCAGTTGGAGCCTCAGAAGAGACATTAAGAATATTAGAACATAAGAGCAATTTTAGTTAGTTATTCCTTGTTCAGAGATAACTTTTACTACCTGTGGGACAAGATCTTCTTGATGTTCTGAGGTTGGAGGAACCTCTTCTTGATTCAAGGGGGTGGACAAGTTTTCTTCTCCCTGAAAGTGTGTCTCCAAGTTGGCCTGTTAACAAATACAGCTTATGAGTAACAAGTTAACATACAATTATGTTGACATGTTAGATACAAACTATCTTTGTTACCTGAATAGAGTCAAGCTGATCATTGATCTCTTGAACTTGTGGTGAATCCACAGTCTCTCTGTGCTCATTATTGATCTCCTCTGCAGTATCATTCTGAGTTTCCATCTCAGTTTGATCCCTTTCTGAGAGTTGAGCTCTCTCAGAAGGTTGAGGAACCTGTTCAAGAACAGGGTTTTCTTCAGCAATATTAAATGTTGGCATTGTGAATGTGGAAGCAATGGCAACATCTTCCATCATTCTATCTTCCTCACCCAGGCCTTCTTCTTCCTGCCAAGGAGGGGCTCTTGTCTTCAAGAGCCGAGCTTGAAGCTCCTCCATGGGTCTCATACTTGAACCTTTTGAGTACTTTTGCAAGTACTTCATCATCCTCGTAATCACTATTCTGTGTTGGTGCACTCCATCTATGATATTTCTATCATCTCGGAAAGTTCTGGAGCATTCTTCGTGACTCTTGGGGATTCTGATTTGCCTTTTCCGAAGGCCCAACATATTCTGAGACCTCGTCTCCAGAAGGTTGTGCCTCTTGTATGATTAGGGGTTTGGAGGCTCTTTTGCTATGAGTCCTCTTTCTCTTGGCAACCTGGAGGTTTAGCTTTGGCTTGCTCGAGACCTCCTCACCTTGTTTGCGCTTTCTTCTTCTTCCGCTTTCCGAAAGTGCGTTCAAGCAGAAGTTTCTCCTTTTCTTCAAAAGTGTGTCCGAAAAGGAGTTGGTGATCGATTTCTGCCTCTCGAGAGTGATTCCCATTGTTTCGAATGTAATGTATCCCGAGACCAAAGTGCATATGGCCTTTGGCTCAAGAAGGCCATTGATGATTTTAGGCTCAAATTCTCAATATGTCCAAGGAATTTGTCAAGGCATTTCCCCAATTGAAGTGGGTTTCGCCTTCATGCTTCTTGTTCGAAGATGCATCATCATCCATCTCCATGCTTATCTGGTCTACTCCACCTTTGTTGCCATCAAAGCAACGGACGAATAAGAGCTAAAGTACTCCAAGAGTTTCGAGATGACTAGTTCGATGGCCTTGAACAAAGTCTCTGGCAACCTTTGCATTTTCTAACCGGATTGCTTCAAATAGCTCTTTGACGCCTTGAATCATGGAAGGCCCTTGATGTTGATGTCTTCAAATGTTCCTCGATTTTTCAATCGGAATATCTTGCGTAAAGTCTTGCGCCTAGAAAATTTTCTTGTCCTTGGACTTGATGCGCATGTTTTTCTTCTTCATCATTCACAACTGTGAAGATTTTGGAGTTGTTATAGAACTCCAAGACATCCATGTGGATAGTCCACCGGTGTAGCAGAAGTTGTAGATATGGGAATTCTTCAGCATTCCCAATATCAGTTTTCTTTCTGGTTTTGAAGATATAACTGCTGGTACATATCTCTTTACTAGAAAGGCTCCCCAATTCATTTTGTGTTTAGGGTTCCAGTCCGATGGGGTAAACTTTCCCGTATATGCTTATTCAACACCTTAAGTTCCTTTCCTCCTTGCTTTTCAGCAGGAGCAGAGGATGTTGCCTTAGGGTTCTTTGTGGTCATCTTCTTGGGTGCCATCTCTTATATAGAATTTAGAGTGAGTGTTTTTCAGATGAATATTGCACAATTAATCGAGATTAGTCAATCTTTTCAGAAGACTAAGCACAAGAAGTTGAGTTTTGCATAAGGGTTTTGCAGAAATCTTGAGAGATTTTGCTATTTTGATGCAAGTTTGAAAATTTCGGAATTGGTAAAAGTGTTTGTCTTTTGCCCAAATCCTATATATATAGCAGACAAAATGTACATAGATACAACACACATATAGCTGAATATGAATGCGTGTCTTTGCATCTGCATAGGCGTGGTACGTCCTTTGTACTTCATTAAATGCGTAGTGGGCCATGTCTGCATTTCTCAACAGACATTACTTGCTTTGTTTTGATCTCACCCGTTGAGATCAAACGTTTATTCATCAAGGGCTTATATTGAATATCTTGTAATGATATCAATCAACAAATGGTAATGTGCCGACTTGATGGATTTTTAATATGCTACATTCATTGTGTCACTTAGTAAAGAGTAGGAACACTTAATCGTTTGAGCTTATCATTCTGAGTGTCAAGTCCTTATCTATATATTGTTTATCATGAAAATGATAAAAATACAAGACATTGCACATGTTTGACTTTCAGAACTTATACTTTTTGGGCTTTGTGTGTCCATTTCTCTTTATGACTAAATAGCTTTCTGAATTCAAGTGTCAGAAGCTTCAGTCGTTTGAATGTATTTGTCCCACTCTCAGTAAGTAAGTTCTAGTTTTATTTACTTATTAAGTGTGTACCGACCTTTGCCTTTCTGGATACCCGTTCCAGAAATGTTTTGTCTTTCTGAGTATTGCTACTCAGAAACCTTTGCATCACTTCTTATCAACTTGGCTTTCGAGAACTGCTCGAGGCCTACTCACTTATTCAGCCTTTAGAGATTCAGACAATTTTTCATCCTTAGGCAACTCCATTAATCTAAGATTATGTCTTAAGGTCAAGAACCGCTTTCTTGTAAGGGCTTAGTGAAGATATCGCAAGTTGGTCTTCCGTACAATCTTGAGTATCTCTATATCCTTTATCAACATGGTCTCTGATCAAGTGGTGTCTAACAACAATGTGCTTTGTTCTTGCATTGAACTTCGGGTTCTGTGTGATTGCAATAGCACTTGTGTTATCACATAAAATGGGAGTTTTCTCTTCATTGAGTCCATAGTCTCTGAGTAGTTGTTGAATCCAGTAATTTGTGTTGCACAACAACCAAGACAATATATTCACCTCTATGGTAGAAGTTGCAATTGAGTTTTGTTTCTTGCTAAACCATGAGATAAGTCTAGTTCCCGAAACCGCAAGTTCACGAGGTACTTTTCCTATCAAGCATTGATCCAAAGATAATCAAAGACATCCGAGTAACCCAAACTCAATCCACTTTCTTTAGGATACCACAAACCTACATCTACTGTACCTTTCACATACCTTAATATTTTCATAGCAATGTTGTAGTGTGATTGCATTGGATTTGTTTGAAATCTAGCACACACTCCGCATATTGAATATCGTGTCCGCTTGCGATGAAGGTAGAGTAGTGAACCTATCAATTTCCTATACTTTTGTTCATCAACACTAGTCTCTGATTCAGTATAGGTCATCTTGGTTCCTAAGCTCATATGTATCTAAGAATTCTATTCATAAGTATTAATATTGAACTTTATGAGCATGTATAAAACATACTTTGTCTGACTAATGAATATTCCATCATTGAGTTGCTTGACTTGCAATCCTAGGAAATAGTTCAATTCTCCCATCATGCTCATCTCGAACTTACTTTTCATGAGATTTGCAAAGTCATCACAAAGTTGCTTGTCCTTAGATCCAAATATGATGTCATCAACATATACTTGAACTAAGAGTAGTTTCCCATCATGGTTTAAAGTAAATAAAGTTTTATCAACTTCACCTTTCTTGAAACCACTTTCCAGAAGGTATTTAGCCAAAGTGTCATACCATGCTCTTGGAGCCTGTTTCAGTCCATAAAGAGCTTTCTGTAGCTTATAGACCATTCTACTTTCTGAGGAAACTTCAAAGCCAGGTGGTTGTTCAACATAGACTTCCTCAGCAAGTTCACCATTCAAGAATGCACTCTTGACATCCATCTGATAAACTTTAAGGTCTTTGTGAGCTGCAAAGGCCAGAAAGAGTCTTATTGCATCCAATCTGGCAACTGGTGCATATGACTCATTTAAAATCTAAACCTTCAGTCTGGGTGAATCCCTTGGCAACCAACCTTGCTTTGTTTCTGGTTATTTCACCAGATTCATTCATCTTGTTTCTGAAAACCCACTTAGTTCCAATCACAGATATTCCTTCTACAAATGGAACTAGTTTCCAGACTTTGTTTCTCTCAAACTGATCCAACTCTTCTTGCATTGCTGAGATCCAGTCTTGGTCTCTTAATGCTTCTTCTATAGTTTTTGGTTCGATGTTTGAGATAAAACATCCAAAGAGAGAGTTAGCATTTTCACCTATTGCTCTCCTAGTCCTAACACCTTGATTGATTGGTCCAATCACGTCTGTTGCAGGATGATCCTTGATCCATCTCATCATGGGTTTAGGGCTAGTAGGGTCAACATCTATGTGATCTGAATGTGAATCACTATGACTTGATACTTCTTCAAGATTCGTGACATTTGCATCTCGAGCGCGGTGAATGTCGACACTTGCTCTGTGAGAGCTTTACGACATACCGCCGAGAGGTCATTTCCAGAGTTAGCTCTCTGATGAACATCTTCAGTTTCCATTTCTGGAATTCTCATAGAAAATTCTTCATCATGTCTGAGAATCATCTGGTTGTTACTAGGCATTTCATGCTTTTCTTCGTCAGATTCATCCTCTCTTTCTACAATGATGTTTTTCCTTTCTGAGAGTTCCTCTTCAGAATCCTTTATCATTAGTTCCTTGAACTTTTCTGAGAGTTCATCAACAAGGGGTATTTTCTTGCTTCCTTCATAGAATACAACATGAACTGATTCTTCAATCTTCTTTGTTCTTTTGTTGTAAACTCTATAAGCTTTGCTATTCATAGAATAACCAAGAAACACACCTTCATCTGCCTTTGGTTGAAATGTTCTTAGATACTCTTTTCCATTGTTAAGGACAAAACATCTACAACCAAACACTTTCAGATGTTTGATATTAGGGGGTCTACCAACCAAGAGTTCATATGGGGTCTTGTCATGGTGTTTGTTTATCAAGCATGCTCGAGTGTAGCATCGTGTTTACTTCAACCCAATAAACTTCACTTATCTCGGTCGCCTAGCACCTTCTTGTGCTTCTTTAAGTGTTCTATTTTTCCTTTCTGCAACACCATTTTGTTGTGGTGTTCTTACAGAGGAAAGTTGGTGTTGTATACCTTTGCTGGTACAAAACTCCTTTATTTACTGGTTGACAAACTCAGTACCATGGTCTGTTCTGATTGCAGATACCTTGTCCTTTTTCATGACTTCAAGCTTATTCAGCAAGTTTGGTATCTCCACCCTAGCATCAGATTTGTGCTTCAGAAAGATAACCCAAGTGAATCTTGAGAAGTCATCTATAACAACAAGACCATACTTCTTTCCTGCATAACTAGTTACAGATGATTCAAAAAGATCCATGTGTAATAGTTGCAGTGGTCTAACACTAGAGTGTCTGATTTTGGACTTGAAAGAGATCTTAGATTGTTTCCCCATCTGACAGGCAGAACATATACCATCCTTTTTGAAAGATGTTTTGGGAAGGCCAATCACTAACTCTTTCTTGGCAAGTTTGTTCAGAATTTTGAAATTCAAGTGACTCATTCTTTTGTGCCATAACCAAGGTTCTTCAGTGACTGATTGACTCACCATGAGACATTCTTCAATTTATGGCGGATGCCCAATGGCAACATAAAGATCGCCTTTCCGAAAGCAACCAAGATGCCCGCTTGACTCATTGTCAATAAGTTTGCAATACTTTGCTTTGAATTTCACAAGAACTTTGTCTAAAAGGCTCATGCTAAATAGATTATATTTCAAACCTTAACATGTAATACGGCGGGATAGTTAATGATCCTAATTTGACGTTGCAAATCCTGAGAGGGATTTAATTCTCCTCCAGCAAATCTGATGTCTGGTCCATTGTTGCAAGCTTTGTAATTGACCAGATTTGGTTTGCCTCCTGTCATGTGCTTTCCGCATCCACTATCAAATAGCCATTGAGCCTTAGTCCAAGAGGCATTCTGCACAAAACAGGAAACAGGAGTTAGGTTCTTGCTTCAGAGATAGAACCATTTAGACTAAACATTCTTCCAGTAGGAATCCACATTTTAGTGAATTTCTTGGGAGTTTGTTTTTGTCTAACTTAATCAGAAGGAGATGCAATAAAATTAGTAATTTTGATCTCAATTTTCCTTCTTGTGGTTTTTCTAGGTGTTCCTTTTGGTGCTTTCTGGACCCTGGGTTTCTGGGATTGCTTTTCAAAGAAACTTAGCCTTCCGCCGTGTTCCTTCTAGCTCGCATTCAGTTTTCAATGGCTTGAGATTTCTTCCACTGCTCATTACGCTGCAATATCGCCCTTGCGCCATTGTTCTTGTCCTTCCTTATATTGTTGCGAAGAACTTTTCCAATAGCACGATAGCCAATGCCATTTCGAACACCTTTGGCTTTACGAATCGTTCTTGAAGCCTTACTAGTTTCTGACTGCCTTTATTTTCATAAATGGTACAAGAGAGAATTTGCCTATTCCAAAGAATTCTTCCTTTCCTAGTAATATAGCAATGTGGATGGTTACATGTCTGAGGGTTGTATTTCTTTTCAGAAACCTCATCCACAAGTTTCTTGTGAACTTGTTGTTCTTTCAAAGGTTGGGTTGCTACTCCTTTTCCTTTGTCAGCTACCCTAGCTTTCTGACCAATGCTATAGGTGGTTGAAGAACCATTCTGTTGACTTTTTACAAAGGTCAACCTTTCATCACTCTTCTTCAGAGGAGATGAATTACTCGATTGTTCATCGAGTCCAAGTCCACCTTTCTCAGAGGGATCTCTTAGATAGGATTGAACCTCAGTGAGAGTGTCACTAGCCTTTGCATAAGATTGGAAGGATAGCTCTTTCTTTCTGAGTTCTTCATTCTCAGAAAGCAGCTTCATCATTTTCTTGGTAAGTTCATTCAAAGCTAGTTTGTGAGAATTTTCCTTCTCAGATATCTGAGATTTCAGAAAGGCTATTTCAGCGTTCTTGTGTTCAGATACTCTGATTAGCTTAGTAACCTCTTTTTCAAGAGTTTCTTTGCTTTCCTCTAGAATTCTGGTTTTGGATTGTGCTTCCAGAAATTCTTTCTCATAACGATCCAATTCACTCTTGACCAACTCCAGATCCTCAATTCCATCATCACTCTCATAGTACAGAAATTGTGAATTGTTAGTTACCTCATCAACCATAAGACACATTTCAATGTTGGAGATGTCCGACCAAAGAATCTCAAAGAACTCCACATTTCTTTCTTCTTCAGGCCGAAGTCAATTACATCGTGGGCGATTCCACACAATTCTGGTGATGGTAGGTTTGAGTCATCTGAATCTCCATCTTCAGAATCTGTCTCAAAGTCTAGAGCATCAAGTTGAATTTGAATCTTCTTCCTTTCTTCAGTCAGTAAGGCCCTTTGATTTCTCTTGAAATTTCTTCTGTCCTTCTTGTCACCTGTCTTGAGCTTGTTTAAAGCAGGACAATCTCTCTTGAAGTGACAGGCTTTTGACAATAGAAGCAGATATCATTTCCTATTTCTGCAGCTTCAGTGCTAACACCTTTCTGAATGGGGGTGTTCAGAGAGTTGTTCACTTGTATGTTCTTGTACTGATGATAGTTTGGGCCAAGATGCTTTTTCAGCTTTTCTTTTGCTTTTCTTCTCTCAATCTCGACTCACAAATTTCTTCATGTGTCTTCTCGCAAGAGCATTTTCTTCAGATGCTTCTTTGGTATCCTTCTTTCGAAGTGCCTTGAGAAACTAGAGCAACAATTTGCAATTTTCAAATTGTTTGTTCTCTCCGAGTCATGATAGTCTACGATGAGCAAGATGAGAGAAGAGCTCTCTTGAGTAATATTGGCATCCCTTGATTGAAATAAAAGAACTTAGTGTGTTCCAACAGTGATTGAGACTTGACAATAGTCTTAATCTTTTCTCGACTGGAGTATCTATTGCTTTCAAGTGCAGCCATATCACTCATAAGTGTAGTAAATCTGAAATCAAGTTCTTCCAGAGTTTCAGTGGGACCTTGTTTGAAGTTTTGGAACTTCAATTTAAGAACTTCGAACTTGTTTTCTTTGGTTTTCTCCGCATGCATTTCTTCAATCAATTGCCAGGCAACTTTCGTCGTTTTAGCACCCCACAGTTTACACTGTATGTGCTCAGGTGTCGATCTGATGATTATATTACGAGCTTGACCATCCAATCTGTGTCTCTTGGCATGTCTTCATATATAATGCTTCCACGAGCAACATGACCACTATCACTAGCAGCCATGTCCTCGCTTCCATCTTCCTTGTCTGAGGCTTTTCTTCCATCAGACACCTCAGTAACTTGTTTGAGTTGTCTGATTTTGATAGGCCCTTCATTGATGACATAGATCATCTCATCACTAATGGCCTCCAGATGGAGCATCATGTTGTTCTTCCATTTCTCGTAGTTTTCTGGCTTTAGAATGGGAGCATCACTCAGAGACATACCTGCACGCTTAACACACAAATATATAGTCCTCAGAAAGGGACAAAGTTCCTTCACCTATCTGGGGATCTAGGTTCAGTGCAGAAGGCTTGTGAACCTCCTGCTCTGATACCACTTGTTGGTCCAGATAACGGCAAAGTAAAAGACTAGGGGGGGGGTGAATAGTCTTTTAAAAATTTTGTCGATAAACACAGTTTCGAACCAGGTTTCGATACTTAAATTCGAAAGGAAGACTTTAAGATAGGTAAGTGCAGAAACAATAAGTAAGTGTGTGTGCGCTTTGCTGAAATGTAAATACAGAAAGGTAAATAACACAGCAAGTATAGTGGTATCTGGAGGTGGCGTAATCCTCCAACTAATCCACTTCGGTCTTTCTGAGACCTAGAATTCACTAGAACAGATAATTGAGTTCACCTTATAATAATCCTATTCTAAGATTCCTAAACAAATGGTTCCCAACCAAATGTTCCACCGGGGAAATTCCCCAGCTCCTAGAGCTAAGTACTTCCTCTACTCAGATAACCTTGGAGTTATTCCCTGATTTCCCAAATCAAGTACTTCCTCTACTCCACGCCTTCATGGTGTTGGTTATAAGGATTGTCAGAGAGGCTTCTCGTATAACTTTTCAGTTATGTTTTCAGAGAGCCTAATAAAACAAGACTACTTAATACACTTGTTCAGTGGATGACAGTCTGCTCTTTACTGACCCAAGTAATTGGTGTCCGTTCTGGAGAATGAGCTTCAGAAAGGGTATCTGATAGTTCAACCCTTTCACGAATAACAATCTCTTGTTAAGATTCAGGACAACTTAAAACTACTAGTGATTCTTCAAGCAACCAGAAAGCTTTCCGAAAGGGTAGTAGAGTGCTTGAGAGAATACTTTGCTTGATGGTAAGTTTGCAAGATAGAGCGTTCTAAGGTGTGTTCTTCAAGCATCTAAGTGTGTGATATATATAGATAAATTTGAGAGACGTTTGAATTGTATCCGTTGTGCTCTCTATCAAATTATATCCGTTTATATCTTGAACTATGTACTCAGAAGTCACTATCTCTTGTTTCAGAGAGGACTTGCTTTTTGCAGCATTTCTGCCGATGCATTTAATGCATAGTACTGTTCATTGTCCTTTAGTCTCAACGGATACATGAGCCTTTCTGATGGCTTGCATGCTCCATACTCATGATGTCATATGTCCAGAATCATATTTCCAAAGTAAGTTAATGTACTTAAGAAGGAATTAAGGACATCGTCTTTCTGAGTTAGACTAAACCTTTGTGTCTTCATAAACCTTGTGCAATCTTCAGTCTTCTAATCTTCAGAAAAGCTCCATTGCTAGGATTGATCTTCATGGTCTTCTTGAAATACAAAATTACACTCAGAGACCTATAATCCTAATACAAGATTTACTAGACTAATCATACTCAGTGATTTCCTCTTTTACAATGTTCAAGTGAACCAAGAGCACTTAATCACCTTTCTGGCTAAGAACATGTGATGAGTGATCAAAATACTAACAGATATTCCTAACAAGGGGCTACCGACCCGGACCCGTCCTAAACCCTAAACCCTAATTAAGCGATTGTCGGGCCTATAATGCTAGTTTCAAGGTCAATTTTAACTAGTTTCAGCAAAAGAAAGTACTAGTTTCAGGTTCATTAAAAGTTAGTTTCAGCTTAAACAAGTTAGTTTCATGGTCATTAAAGCTAGTTTCAGGAACTCAGAAGTTAGTTTCATATTCATTAATGATAGTATCAGGTTCAATAAAGATATTTTGACGTTCATTAAGCTAGTTTCAGAGTTTAACTAGTTTCAGCAAAAGAAAGTACTAGTTTCAGGTTCATTAAAAGTTAGTTTCAGCTTAAAAAAGTTAGTTTCATGGTCATTAAAGCTAGTTTCAGGAACTCAGAAGTTAGTTTCGGAACCAATGTACCAATATCACCAACACGTTCAATCCTACCCACAACACCAGAACTAGTTTCAGATCCACCAACCCTAGTTTCAGATCCACCAGCCCTAGTTTCACAATGCTTTGAACCACTGCCCTCACCCACATACATTTTCCTACCACGACGAACGGAAAGAGGATCAACATCCAAACAATCATCAGCAATCCCAACAACAATATCCATATCAACATATTTCAAACCATGAAGTTTACACAACCCAATCATATTGTTCAAATCATCATCAGTAAAAACCAAATACTTTTTCTTCTCAACAACATAAAAAAACCTAGTGGAATCCAAATCCTTCAATCGAAATTTTGAAATTGCAATTTCCAATAAATCAGAGAAACGAAAACCAGATTCAATACCAAAAGCATGGCTGAGACCATTAAACGTTAACGAAACCATGAAATCAATGTTTCTGGTACGAAGATGAAGATGAAATCAAAAGAAGAAAAACGAAGAGAAAGAAAGCGAGAGAAACGAGATGTTGGTTGGTAAGGGGTTGGTGAATATGTCCGTACGTACGTACGAACTTGGCGTGGAGTTTAAGAAAGTAGCGAGGGGTAGTTTCGGAATGGCCAAAGCGAAATTAGGGCTCAAAAAATAGACTGACCCATATTTGTAATAGTTTTAGAGCAGGCCTAAAATGTAAGCCCAACCTGTAAAGTGGCCTCTTTATGTACTTTTCTTATACTCCCTCTATTTTAGAAAAAGTGTTATATTTTACTATTCTGCGGTCAACTGTCTCTGCGTTTGACCACAATTTACTCTTTAAACGATACTAATAAATAAATTATTAAAATTATATAATGAAAATTTAGTAATTAATTTTTTATTATATGATTTTATTAACTTATTTACTATTATCGTTTATTAGTAATCTGTGGTCAAACTCAAGACAAAGCTTGTTAAAATGTAAATACTTTTTAAAAAATGAGGAGTAATAAATAAAAAGGTAAAGTGAGAAAGAGTAGGAAGAATGTGAGAAAGATGACAAAAATAATATGTTTTTTTAATTATGATTATATATACCATCATATAATTGTTATTATTATTATAAAATAATTTTTGATTCGATTCGTTTGATTTGATTCGAGCCCATGCGATTCAATTCGATTCGAGAAAATCATAGTTGAAAGAGAATGCTTAGTGCGTGTCTTATGAAAAATCAAAGCCCGCTCTCCGCTCTGTGAGTGCGATTGTAGGGTGATCTAGGTTACACACCCGACCCAAAGATATATTTGAAGTTGGTTCTGGCGTTGAATTGAGTTTTACCAATTGCTTTTATACACAAAACGCAACCTAATCGGTAGTTTCAATTCAAACGCATAACCAAACACTCCCATAATCTCTTTTCTTGAATAATTATAGTAGTATAATACTATAAAAAACAATAATTATGAAATTATAGTGGTCATCAATCATGAATTCATCATCATCATCATTTCCCAAACAGAATTTAAGTACCTAACACTTGACAGATCTACATAACCAAACCAGCAACGATCCATTCCATCCCCTCTCTGTCGGTAAATTAATATTCAGTTCACCTCCTTATTTTATAAATAAATACACTGTGGTGTAGTCAAAACTAAATCTAACACTTGTTACTCCCTCTTTTCCATACTCCTCCTATACACAACCGGTCAGGTGAAGAAGAAGAAGAAGAAGAAGATCTATTTTGAGCATCATGAGAGAAGAGGAAACAGTTTGTGAAACCAACGACTCATTATCTCATCCACCACAACCTCTGCTCGAGAGGCTCAAAGATTACGGCCAAGAAGACGTTCTTTCCCTCTGGGATGAGCTTTCCTCCGATGAACGACAACTCCTTATCAAGGATATCGAGGTCCCTTCACTTCTCCCTATTTCATCATCAAGATTCAAACTTTTTCTTTTTTTTATTGGATGACTCTAGATTTTCATTACAAGATACTCTTTGCTTGCTAATTATGATTGCTGGAATTGCATTCTCGAGTATATGAGATCTTTCTATTGCCAAGATTGAAACTTTTTGCATGTTTGATTGCCCCTTTTACAAGATTGTGTTTCTTTGCTAATTATGATTGCTGGAATTGCATCTTTCAACTCTTCACTATGTGCATTGTTAGATCTTTCTGTTTCCAAGATTAACACTTTTTAATTGCCCCTTTTACAACATACTGTTTGTTTGCTATTTATGATTACTGGAATTGTTTCTTTTATTTCTCCAGTATATGCAGTTTCACATCTTTCTATAGCCAAAATTGTATATTTTTACATGTTTTGATGGACCTCTCACAGGATAGTGTTTCTTTGCTACTTATGAATGCTTCAAGTGAATCTTTCAATTCTCCAGTATATACATTTTTAGATGTTTCTGAAGTTTTATGGTAATGATGCAGAGCTTAGATCTCCCGAGAATAGATCGAATTATTCGGTGTTCGTTCCACTCTCAAGGTAGATACTTCCCTGATTGAGTTTTGATATGCAACTCAAATACTTCCTAGCTGTAGTTTTGATGGAATATTTGATGTGTGCAGGGCTTCCAGCTGCGGCAGTGGAGCCAGTTCCAGAGAGCAGTGTATCGACAGTGGAGAAGCGAACTATGGAAGAAAGGGAGAAGTGGTGGAAGAAGGGATTGCAGGCCATCTTTGAGGGGAAGTTGGGTGTGGTGCTTTTATCAGGTGGACAGGTACTGTAATATTTTTCTGCATCTATAAATCAAAATAGATGAGCTTTCTACCATATCCAGAAAATTGTTGGAAGTTCCCTAATGTTGGAGTTGGTGTTAGCAAATGCAAAAATGCATATGAACATGAAAAGGGTGCTGTTTGACGAATTGTGGATGCTTGGCTTAGTGGTGTAAAGGAGAAATGCTAAATTTTATCATGTTTCATGATTAGACAGTATACTTCGTTCTCATAGGAAAATGGACAACTCCACACCCTTAGTTTTGGAACAATATTTCTTGTTTAGGGATTAGCAATGTGATCTATTACACAAGAGTTTCATGATTATGCACCAAGAACATAATATACAGATGTTTTTAGATGAGGATTGACTGAGTATGGCTATCATCATGCTGACATCTTGAACCCTGTCCTTGCAGGGAACCCGCCTAGGAAGTTCAGATCCGAAAGGTTGTTTCAGTAAGTGCAATTATGCCTGCCTGATATATAGAACATATATTGGAGTTAGACTCCCGATCGGGGTTATATTACCATTCTAATTATTCACTTCAACTTCTGTAAATAACTGTCCTGTCTCAATGCATCATGTTGGTTATTTAGTTTCTATCTGTTCATTACAGACATTGGACTTCCATCGGGAAAATCACTGTTCCAACTTCAAGCTGAAAGGATTTTATGTCTTCAAAGACTGGCTGCTCAATGTGTAGATGAGGGTGAGTTTATCTTTCATATAAAGTATCTTCTCCATACAATTGGATCTGAGACCTAATCACCTTGGTATATTAGGTGCGTCAACTACTACACCGATTCACTGGTACATAATGACTAGTCCTTTCACTGATGAACCCACTCGTAAATTCTTCGAAAAGAATAAATATTTTGGCCTTGAAGCACATCAAGTAATTTCCTTCTTCCCTACCTTATATTACCTTTAAGCTCTTTAGAGGTTTATTTTATTGATTATTTATTTTTTACTTTTACACAGGTGACTTTCTTCCAGCAAGGCACGATTCCTTGTGTATCAACGGATGGTAGATATATAATGGAGACTCCATACAGGGTAAGTTTTTTTCTTGGTTATTTTTATTTTACACATCTTATAAAGTGCGTGTTTAAAGCTAACTAAATTGATAACAATGATATGTAGATAGACTGAACTGCGATATCTGTTACCTTGACTCTTCAATTCCCCTTGCATACCCTTGTTGGACACTTGACATCCTCACATGAGTAACTCTTCATTTTTGGCCAAACATTGAAATCTTTTCACGAAATAGCCGAGCCCGTCACCTAAATATGCACCTGACTCGGGTAGTTATTGCAGAGTCTGGGAAATATAGGTCCGATATAAGCATGACCTGATACTTTTTAATATGCACTAGATCTTTCTCTTTGAGTTAAAACAATTAGTCGTGTACTCTTGATGAGATGTCTTTGTTTGAGGCATGGCTAATAACTGTATTCTGTATTGTTCTTTTCATGTTTGGATAAAAGGTTGGTTTCAACTTAAATGTTCATGATACAGTGGTGTTAGTGGTGATCTTTTACTGTCATATTTTCCGTTTATCTTGTAAGAGATGTAATAAGTACAAAGGTTGTCTAGCCAGGTAGCAAGGTCTCCTGATGGAAATGGAGGAGTTTATTCAGGTATACTCATTTTAGATGTTCTGATAGCTATGGTCTGCTCTTCTTGTATTGTCACATTAATTTTCAGCAGTTTTAATAATTTAACGAATAATGGCCTCTGATTGCAGCTTTGAAATCTTCAATGTTATTGGAAGATATGTCTCGGAGAGGCATAAAATACGTGGACTGTTATGGAGTTGACAATGCCTTGGTAATGTATATATGTTCCATTTTGAAGTTCCTCGCTTGATATATTCTGTTAATGATTAAGCTGCAATGGCATGCTACAAACAGGTTCGTGTTGGAGATCCAACCTTTTTGGGCTATTTCATGGAGAAGGGGGTTGATGCTGCTGCAAAAGTTGTCCGGAAGGTGAGTGGACTTCAGTTTTATCAGATTGATATATATGTTCATTTCCATTTCACGGTAATTGGCACCACTTTGGCACTATGGGTTGCTTCCAAGTATCTCCTATATATCTTGCTATTTGGAGGTAACGGTGAGTTTATACTTGGTGTAGAACTTTTAAAGGCCCTCTTCCAAGTAAAATATGATGGCCATTTTTAAAAATCTTGTCTCTGTTTCTGTCAATCTGAACATTGTAATTCTTCATGAACATCAGTTTCTCGGTCTACATGGCGCGTTCACATTTTGTAAATTGAACTGTTGTAGGCATATCCACAAGAGAAGGTTGGTGTATTTGTTCAACGCGGAAAAGGCGGACCAATCTCTGTGGTTGAATACAGTGAATTGGACCCTTCCCTGGCTAGTGCGATTAACCAGGAAACTGGCCGCCTCCGCTACTGTTGGAGTAACGTAATCTCCTTCCCTGATCTTCTTTCTTATGTCTGAGGTTACTTGGTCGTTGGAATTGGAGTATCAATGGTCATTGGTCAAACACAGTGCTTACTTTTAGAAATTCCTCATCACCATGCATGTATCTCTATAGCTTCTTTTCGCTATCTGCCTGATCAATAAATGCAGATTATCCGTGCTTACCATTATATTCTGTGGGCTTCTAATAAAAAACTGAATCAATGGAATCAGCTATTTGGCTGCTGAAGATTTCTACCTTGATGCATTGCTTCTTCCAAACTATAGATTTGGCTCCTTTTGCTATCCATGGGTGTATTAAATCGACAGGGCAAGATGTTTAATCTACCTGTGTTTCTTAAGAGATTCATGGGATCAAATGAAATGGTCATTGCTACATGTACCCTTCATATTAAATGTGCACTTTCTGATTTGTTTCAGGTTTGCCTGCATATGTTCACTCTAGATTTTCTCAACCAAGTTGCAAATGGGCTTGAAAAGGACAGCATGTAAGTGAAAGGGACATTTCTTAGGTTCAAAATTGCACCTGGACATTGACTTCATCCTACTGTTGTTACATGTGATTCCCGTCGTGGTGATATGTATATATATATAGTCATTTTCTGTGTTTTCCATGTGCAGTTATCATCTAGCAGAGAAATATATACCTTCAATTCATGGAGCCACTCTAGGGTACAAACTAGAGCAGTTCATATTTGATGCATTTCCTTATGCACCTGCAACGGCACTTTTTGAGGTGAAAAATATTATTCTTTACTTTGCTAGACTTCCAGAATATCCTTTCACTTTGGTGATGCGTATGGATGGGCCCTCTCTATGATTTAATTCATCAACTTTTACTCATGTAGGCGTTGCGTGAAGAGGAATTTGCACCGGTGAAAAATGCCAATGGGTCACATTTTGATACCCCAGACAGTGCTCGCCTGCTTGTACTTCGTCTGCATGCACGCTGGGTGGCTGCTGCCGGAGGTTTCTTGACACATTCTGTGCCTCTCTATCAAACTGGTAGTCTTAAATGTTTAAATTTCTGTTGAACTAGTAAGTCATACATCATAACCGACATTGATTTACGTTGTTATCTCAATGTTGAACCAGGCCTGGAAGTTTCACCACTGTGTTCATATACTGGAGAAAACCTGGAGTCTATCTGCCGAGGCAGAACATTCCATGCTCCTTGTGAGATTTCGTTTTAGGTAAATCTGAGCATGATCCAAGAGGTTTCCCTTTTTTCTTCACCGAGGCTTTGTACTTTCATATGTATCAGAGTTGCGCGTTCAATGAGACAGATTTGTTATAATTGTTTGAAGTACTGATGGAGCATTTTTCGATTTCACTATTGAAAGTATGTAACTTTTTTTAAATTACTCTTGCTTTGCTTGGTGAGACTCGGCTGTAAATGTAATCTTGTGAGTAGTAACTTGCTGTACTATAAGCTTGAAAGGTGACATTTACCAATACTTTTTCCTCTTTATTAAAACTTGTTTTCATCTAGAAATTGTGCTTCTGAATAAAAGTAGAATGCAGAGGATTTATTTGAATTAGGATGGAGCTGAATATGTTTACCAAAACTTTATCTGTTACCGGATCGAGCTTGCTCTCCAGGCTGTAACTGTTTCATTGTTAATTGCTTATCGATTTTGGCATGGAGCTGTAAGTTTACCACGGATGGAGAGGTACGTGATTGACTCCGCATCTCCCAGTTGTATCTTGTACTCCATGAAACATGAGGTTAATGATGCAAAATACTATTCGTGGAGTACTACATACTCCTTTTTAAAATAAAATTGCACTATGAAACAGCATAGGAACTTGTTGAAACGGAGCACCATTTGAAGATGACACATGAGAGCAGAAAAATCAAATGTGTGAAATTGCTATACATTGCCTAAAGAATCCCAAGAAATATCACATTTGCTAATGAAAGCTGCATATTTATTTGGTAGCCATTCAGGCTTAGAATTTTTGAATACTGGAACATGAGAGTAACCAGCAGATGGTGGTTTACCACATGAGGATTGACACCAAAAGGTGCCCAGTCTACCGCCGTAAGATTTGAAACCATAATCACCCTTTGGTTTCATTTCATTTTTGTAATGATAGAAACCTTGGGTTAAGAACAACGGTGTTTCAATGCCGAACAAACTATTCACAGGTATAGTGATGGTAAATAATGAACCATTACCTAAGATTTCCTTGGATGTATCCAAAATCATCAGAAGAAACATATGTAGAGAGCATATTCACCTCTAAGACATTGCTGAGAATGTCAAAGAGGTATATAGTCAAGTCGAAACAATAGAGGCAGGGTGAAGAAATTAATTTGGAATTACTAAGACCTCAAGTTGTAAATAAATTCAGAAGAGAACAGACTATACATAGAAGATACATACTCCAGCGCCAAGTCTTTGCACTAGGCACTATTATCAAGCTTCGTCACACAATTGGACTTCACCAACTTACACAATTCAGCTTGTAACATTCCACATCGGTTAAAAGCGGTTGGGATAAATAGTATATATGTAGAACACCACTCTCCTATGATATGAGACATTTTGGGTGATTCTAAAAGTAAATCCGTGCGGGCTCCAGCCTAAAGTGGATTTTAAAACTATGAAACATTCAAAAGAACACAGATACACGAACAACACACCTAAAATCCCAAGTAGGCATCTCCAAATCAAAACCTGAGGTTTTTAGGACCTTAGTTTAGGACTGAGTTACCAAGTGCAATAAGTAAATAAATGCAAACCCTAGTTCTGAAATCACCGAGTACAGCCAGTAAACTCTAGTTTTGAAATTCATCGAGTACAGCCAGTAATTGCAAATCATAGTTCTGAAATTCACAGGTCATTCACATTTTACAGAATGAGACCTATACCAAAAAATTGCATATCAGAGAGAAATTCATATAGAATATGACGAATCACGTCATATATTTAATAGTTCCATTCAACAAGAATACAAGATTACAATTTAAGTGGAGTTACCTTCTTCCCTGGCCTAACCAGTCCAATAACTGTATTTGCAGCAACAATAAGATCAGCGGCTCTGCTAATGAGAAGGAGAAATCAGCAAAATCTCCACATTTTAAAGAAAGGCAAAAATAAACTTATCTGCAGAAGCCCACGACAGTTTCGTACCTAGTTCATCTGATTAGCAAACATAATTACCTATCTCTAAAACTTAATTTCAGGAATTCTCGAACTGAAAACCGGTTGAGAAAGGGAGATGTGAAACAACTGTATTTTGCAGAGCGTAAAGACAAAAATATGAAAGGAGAATTACCTGATGAGAAGGGGTGAAAAGATCTATAGAAGGAGATTAGCCAAGCAAAAGATAAAGGACTAAAGAAAGAATAATTTGGGAGGTGGTGATGGCACCAATTGCCAAGAGTCCGAGACTGTAAAAGTCCCCATGCGGAAAAATTGTTATGCGCGTGCAATTGGTCATTCTTCACTCGCCAAAGTTTTTGGTTATATACATGTTAGCACAAACTATAGTGTTACTGGGTTACTTGGAGGAAGTTAGATCTTCTGTCAGTGAATAAGACAGAAGGCATATCATTAAGCTCATTGGAAAAAATCTCTGTTTTCACAAAATGGTCAAGTGGTGCAATATAAAAGCTAATCTATGCTGCATAAAGAAAGAAGAAATTATTACATCTGTAGACTGAAGACCCATACACGACATGCTCATTTTCTGCTTGTGAAAATGATACAATTTTTACTAATGTAGGATAAGCAATCGCATCCATCTTGTTTCCAGAGGAGTCTACCGATATGGTGGAACTCCAAGCAATGGTTCCAAGCTGGCCAATTGATGCTGCAAGAAGTTGTAGACGGATTCAGTTGTACTGGATGCAATTCTGACAACGAGTCCTCTCCCCTGAACACGGCAACAGCCAAAATAATGTCAGGAATTAATTCTCTATTTATGTGAACGGACCAAAATCCTAAATGAAAATAAATAAGATGGGTTGTTATGCAGTTTCTTAAGAGCGAAAACTAAGGCAGAAAAAGAACTTGGACATCAGATTAGGCTCGCACCTGTGGGCCAAAAGCACTACAGGAAGCAACAAAAGCCGGTTTCGACAAGCGTTGGCGTTTGTCCGCCGATCCAGAGCTAGTCGAGGGAAGGTGGAGCTGCTGGGACATTAGTTTCTTCACATCTTCCTGGATTTGATTCTGAACAAGCTTCAACTTAGGCCTAAAAGAATGTAGGTAATGCTAATGTCTAATAAAATGAAGTCTCACTCTCATAATAAACATGATAATGGGACAATAATCACATACATACCCCAAAAGTACTATCATGGCAATCACTTGATAGTCTTGTAGGCGATCGGAAATACTGCCATGACTTCCTTGCTCAAGCAACGTCTGTGTTGAGAGTAGGATTCAGAAACGTGTCAAGATTCAAGAAACTAATGTGTTGTGTAATAATACATGAACCAAGAATGTTTCTGGTAGTAGTGCAAACAAGAACATAAGTTTTAAAGACAATTCCATCTTGAAACTATCTAATGTGCAGGATCCTTATGGAATTCACAACATAGTTTAAATTCAAATTTCATTTTGATTCTAAAAGCTTGAACCTGTAACATACAACATTCCAGATGCACATATTGCCTAATCTTCCTAACTCATATATGATGTTCTATCAAAGAAAAGGTAATATGGATTACAAGAAAGTACCATGTCAAGAAATAAAGGTTCATCTCCTGGTAAAAGAATGCGGTTAGAGCTCTTATAGAGAGAAAACGCCCATTTTTCTCCACTTTCATGGCGACCACTAGTTACCCAATCAACAATAATCAAGCTTGACTCAGGCATGACCCTGAATATTTGCGTCTGAGAATACTTCGCAGTTGAAAAGCACGTCACTGGATCAGGGATGACGACGAGAAATGCATCCTTCCCCACAATCGCCTACTGCATGGCATAGAATAGCCACCATGAAATGACAAATCACAATGTTCCACAAATAGGCACGGAAGAAGAATGAGACAGTGCTTCTAAAGCCATGTTCAATAATGTAAGCATAATGGTTGCAGCCTTGCAGGTTTAGATGCAATTTTAGAAATAACATTAACAGATAAACTTATAAGAGACCAGCAAAATGCCACAAGGAATCCTGCAATTAGGCTGCAATCACTACTAGTGCAAAAATGGGAACATATGACATTGTTCCGTATCAGATAGACTGATAGTTTTGAGAAGCAAGCATTACCTCCAAGATTTGTTCAGAACAATTGGATCCTACCGACTTGTAAACCTACCAAAACAGTAAAAAGACGCAGAATTTCAGCAACTCTAGTATAGTAACATTGACAGCTCAGCTGATCCAGGTTCCAGCATTAGCCAATTCACAGACTAACAATACTTTTTTGAAGTCTAACAAAAACATTGACAAATCACCCCCTCCCAATTACCCATTTCCAACCAAACACTCTCATAGAGTAAGCAACGGGGAAATGGTATAGACAACAATTTTTGTTAACGAAAAGTGCAATTAAAGAGTCGGAAAAACAAGAAATGAATACACTTAAGCTATGCCGTAAAAAAAAAAAAAAAAAAAAAGGATAGTCAAAACAAGAATGGACCTTAGTAGAGGATTGAGTAGTCAAAACAGCAGTACATCCATCAGCAACTGTAATATCGCAAGCAATCTTGTCACCCTAAAAGAAGCCCAAATTAGAATGGAAAGTGAGTAAATTAAGAAACGCAAGGAGAGTGATGATCAAGAAAGGGAAAAGGAAAGAAATTTACAGAGACAATGCCTCCACCATAGGTGATGGTGTAAATCCAAACAGCATCGGTATGTGAAGGTCCGACCTGTGAGTGTAAAACGATGGAAAGAAAGAAAGAAAGAAAGAAATCAATAGAAATGAGTAACTAATTGCAGAGAAACCTAAGCTAAGCAAACTTAACCTTTTTGGGGACGATGAATTTGAGAGGGTACTTGGCAAAACAGCGGGTTAGAGTCGACTTGTCACAAACCCTCTCGATCATCAGCTTCCCTCTTTCCATTTCTACCGAGGTTTTACTCAGTGAGTGACAGTGAGTCGATCAAATTCTTGTGTAAAAGTTTAGAAGATACTACTACGACTAGTACAATCTATACACGCAAAACTCAATTTATCGAACGATCAATCTCCAATGAAACCTAGCTAGCTACTAGCATGGACTCCACTGGAAACTCAACAATACAAACCTTTCCCAAATCCAATGGCAGTCAGGGAGGAAGACGACACCAACAAGTAGACAGAATCCAAATTCACCGTTTGCCCGTAAAAATAAAACCCAGGACCTGAAAATATCTTCCCTGTCAGGGTGAATCCGCAACACCTACTGAGTGATTACCAAGCCTTCTTCCTGGCCCTATAGCTTGCACAAGTCCGTCTGGTGAACCTCCAGATGATCGGATCACACCAAGGACCTGCACAATGACTAGTGGTGGGGGGTTTGGAAAGGTGGATCCGGTTTGCTTAAAGTCAAACAGGATAAAGACTTTACTTGAGAGGGATTGAGTATCTACTCTGTAAAAGTGTGATTATGGGGAATAGTGACTTATTGTACCATGGGAATCTGTGCCATATTTATAGGTATGTGTCTTCAAATAGAAGGATTCACAAGATCGTGCCAAGTGTAGGCTTCATAATGTGCCAGCTCAAAGCCCATTAGTGAGACTTGACCCAATAGCTTACTGGGCTATGTGAGGGTATAATTGGTATTTCAGTGTTGCGATCGGACCTCTCGACATACTTTCGGTCCGGATCGGACTAAGCTATTTGTTCCAGCTCAGCACACTTGGTCTTCTAGTGATGAGACGTCCGACCCTTAGGTCATACGATCCGAAGCTAGTCTTTTCCCTGCTAAAACTTGTACAGAGGGAGCGGTACAAGTGGTGAGGTAGGTCGGACAGACTGTCCGACCTGTTCCTGCTTTACACCAAAGTCCGGATACTATCGTGAGGGTCGGACCAGTGGTATCTGGTCGGGCTTCTCAGTGAGTGTAGGCTAGTTCGCCTTAGGATATCT
The DNA here is from genome assembly GCA_026545765.1 of Plantago major. NCBI lineage: Eukaryota > Viridiplantae > Streptophyta > Magnoliopsida > Lamiales > Plantaginaceae > Plantago > Plantago major. The sequence goes on from CM048841.1 coordinate 57,996,926, forward strand.
TTATAACGTCTTAAACGGATTGGACATTGTTCCGTATCAACATTCCTTCACATTAAATCATTTTCTAGTGGCAATGAAAATGTAGATCGAAATACTAACTCGTATTTTGGATAGTGTTTGAAGACAAACATCATTGCAAACTCAATCAACAATTAGTGTAATTTTCTATGTATTAACACACCTGGTGCTTTTTTGATTGGCAATATATTTCTTCAACTTTTCCAAACAAAAAAGACTGGTATTATCGATGATTTTTTGGACTACAGGCCTTAAAAATCACTCTCTTCTTTTCAAATTCATTGGCCTTGTTTGTGAATATCATATATTGTATCATTTTTTGCTTATTGTATCATTTTTTAGCATTGGCTTTGTTTAGTTCTTGTCCAGAACAGAGGTTTTGTTGGTTTATTGGTTGATGTTTTTCATAGTTGGACTACAGTTATAGTTGTGCTATAAGGTTGACATTTTCATTTGCATTTTTTAGTAGATTTGTGTTACATGATTTTATTTAGTTTTAAAATTTTGTAATTTACAGTTTTTTCCGAACATAAACGAACAACATTCGAACAGAATAATCGAGCACAAACGAACCGAGCACGAACAATAGAAAGTATGTCGAACCGAACTCGAACGCGGATTTCTAATGCTCGTCGAACACGAACACGAACCGAACATTAAATCAAACGAACGAACGAATAGTCATTGACACAAAAGTTCGGTTCGTGGGCCACCCCTAATTTGCATAGAATAAAAAAAGATGGAAGCTAAGAAGACAAAATATATGACAAGTGTTATCAATGTAAACATATTGATAGTCCAGATTAATTCACGCGATGAGAGGTGCAAGTGGAAATGGTCTGTTTAAACCATTATTGAACATGATGGACTACTAGGACTAAGCAATTACAATTGATCTTAATTTTCCCCACGCGCCATCAATTTTCTTATATTATATCCTTGAATATAGTTCCAAAAAATATGACCTAATTGGCCCAGACACTTTTATTTCAATTTCCTTTTTTTTCGAATTTAAAAAAAAATACTGTAAAAATTTACATCAACGGCCATATTTTTCCGAACTGTATAAATAGACACCACTCAATGCATACTTCCACACACCCTAACAATTCACCCTCATTTATCTCTTTTAAACTCAAAACACTTACCATTCTCCATTTTCCGACATCATGGATCCAAACAACGATCTTGCCAATTGGTTGAGTGAGAACAATCCCGCACAATTTCAGCAATTCTTACTTAGCCGAAGTAGCCAATCCTAAACACCCCAAATACCCCTACGATCAATATGTATCACCTGTTGCATTTAGGCCTGTAAATTTCAAGTCTACCCAATCGAGTTTTCTAGAAATTGTCTCGGAGACGCAACCAATTCCCCCGACGACATAGAAGGGGAAAGGTAGAGGAAAAAATAAAGTTGCAGCACAAAAGCCCGCCTATGTTGCTATTGGGGACGGGGTCACCAAGGGCAAATAATTTTCAAAGGCCAAAGATCGTGTGTGCATCACACTCTCCATGCAGGTTAGTGAAGATCCCATACTTGGGACCTAGATCACATAAAGCATAAGCGCGGGCGGGAGTGCAAAATGTGAGCGTGAGCGAGAAGGCGTCATATTTACAAAATAAAAACGGAACCGTGAGCGCCTTAAAGCATCGCGGATACTATCTTAAAAATAATATATTACATAATAATGTCATCATAACACCAACAACAACACCAATCAGTTCATCATTACCCTAACACCAAAAGGAACTACAACAACTACAATGGCATATAAAGTTATAAACACAAGCTCATACTTCTTGATTTTAAACTCCAGTTTTGTGATGATACCTTCAAGGTGATTCTTCTATTTCTCAATCTACTTCTTCTCTTGCGGGAAATGTTCAAACTCGCACTCCCGAAGACATGCCTCAACCCCCCACCATTTGTTTTCCTCATGTAACTCTTTGATAAAATCTTGTAGCCAATGGGCCAAAGGTTCGTCATGTCAACGGAATTATCCACGTCCATTGTTCTATGAAATTTAAACAAAGTATATCAAAATGCAGATTCAAAAACTAAATTTGAACCAAATCGAACCAAATAGAACAATTATAAACCAAACTTACCCCATTCTCACACCTTGAGTATCGACGGCCTGGAAAATCCTTGAAATCAAAACCCTCATCGACAACATTCTCACACCCATAGAACTCGAACCCAGTCGTTAATAACTCATAAATTTTCCATGTTAATGAATTAAGTATGTAAAGACGTGCCACTTCCTTGACTCACCATGTTCGGATTTAAAGAAGGATTCTTCAATTTCAGGGTTTATCCAATTTAGGAATTTAGGAGTTTTAGGGTTTATCCACTTTGGGGATATAAGCTATAACAATCGATTAATCGATTAGGCGGGAGATTCCCCCCCCCCCCCCCCAACGAATTAGATCTAGCCATACGTCGTAAATCGTCAGTTCGATTTTTTTAATTCTCAAATTCCTTGTTTAGTTCTTCAGTTCTTGGGTTCAATTCTCTAGTTCACTGGATAATTCTTCAGCCCGCCTTGTTAATTCACCACATCACTTCACAAGTCAGAAGGAAAAAAAAAATGCCTAAATTCGTGACCTAATTTTGCCTACTTTAAACGGTTTTAGGACGTATTTTGCAAATTTGGAACTTTGAAGGACCGTAAACGAAGATGATGATCACTTATAGCTACAAAAGTGCAATTCTCCTGATAATTATCCATTTGATAACCACCAACACGTAACTACTGAAGTTGTTGGCCTTTTCAGATTTAGTTGTACCTCCACAAACGCAAGGCAGGTTACGTGCTGACATTTATTTGAGATATAAAAACTCCAGTTGACATTAGTATTATTCTTGATCTCCAAAACCAGATCAATTATCGGAACCTGTCTTGGCAGTACCGATGGTTTTCATGTCAAAACAAGCTACAATATGGAGCAACAGCTGCCACTGATCTTGTAGTATTATTTTTGGACTTGCGCCCATTACAAACTCGTTCACCAAACCCTGTGAATTGGTCCGATCGGACTAGTGTAAGGACTCATTGTGCAAATAGACATGCCTCCTGCTCCCGTATACCTATCAATCGATAGAAGAGAGTTGTTGAAGGATATAATTTTATTATCGACCCGAATACACTTGAGATTGATGAAGTACTCGACCTTTAAGTTTCCTATCCACTCAATGTAAAGAGCAAATTTCTAGCGAATCTTCAAAGTTTTCCGAAAGCCCAATCAAACATGAAATTTAAGTTTCTCGAGTCTCGACTGTCAAACACATCCCGATCAAAGGAAACATGGAAAAATTTACATGTTCTAATACTACTTCGTGCAATAGATTCAATTATTCTAAAGAATATGTACGGGTGCACAAAACAACCGAAACCGAAAATCCGACCCGAAAATTCAATCTGAACCAGTCTGATCCGGTGTCTTCGGGTCTGATTAGCATTTTTTATCTTTTCGGATTTCAGATCGGATTAATCCGATCGATCCAAAATAAATCTAAGAAATAAAATAAAATTTATGATACGCACTGCACATCCAAAAATCCTATTGTCAAGTCTCATTTTTCTCCAAATCCAAAACCTCCCAAGCAGACCCTCAACACACTTCCACCTTTCTCATACGTTTAACTTCAAACATCGTGTGTATAATAAACTTCCATTATATCCGCATTACATGCATTTATTAACATGTGATGTTTGTAGTTAAACACGTGATGGTTGTTACAAAATATGTGATTTTAATTTGGTCTCTCCGAGAGACGGTCTCTCGAAAAAGTTACTCAATGTTGAATGCATATATGGCCATGAGTTATTTTTTTTATTTTTTTTTCTACACCTTCTATGACCTTGGTTCTTTCTTTTCCTTTCCGCATTATCTCGCACTCTCATAAATACTACTTTATATTTCTTCTATCTTATTTATTTTGATTTTGAAATTATTTCAGATTATTAGGATTTGATCTGAAAAATCCGATCCGAAATCCGATGTACCAGATCGGATTTCGAGTTGAGCATGACCTAGTCTGAAATTTCGGAGCGGAATGGACCGGGTTGATCCGAATGTGCACCCCTAAGAATATGAAAGCCACATATCAAATTACTATAAATTGGGTGACTATGTCAAATATTTAAATGGTATATGTAAAAAAAATTATATTTAATAAAAACATGAATTTTACAAGAATTTCACATATATGACTTGCTCTTTGAAAATTATTAAGTCTCCAAGTTATATGATGCATGTTAGTGCATTTAATGACCATTAATTGTGTGTTACATCTCCATGTTCCATGGTCAATTTGCATGTTCGAGTACTCACAACTAGCTCAGCTGCATATGCTATCAAATCAATGCTCAAATCTTGGAAATGGTAAACTAATCATACAATGTCCAACTTCCTTGAAGTCGTACAACTCCAACACAAGCACATCAAATTCAACTTCTTATGTAAATTTATAAGACGTAAACATATCAGTGAGTCAACCGTCCTATTTTGAACTGTTGTCACTCAAGCTTAGTTTAAAGGAGACTTATTTGCAAAGATGATGAAAATTAAAACTCAGAACATTCACATGAGAAATTTACAAGTTGGTGATGCTCATCACAGAAGTCATCAGCACCACTGCACAAGTCAGAAAAAGACCTACAGATTCAACTACAAGAACTCGGAAACTTAAATTCAATCCCAATTGAATAAAAGAATGTACCCGGTTCAGTTTTATACATCATCTCTACCATTCCCCCCTCCCCTATACTAGTAGTTATTATTCACTCTTCATCTTCAAGCTAATCCTATTGCGATTTGCTTGAAATCTGGTTACCACCGCAAGAGTGAAATGAGCACGCCTTCATCAACTTATCAAGTAGCAATCAACATCTTCATCCCCAGTCTGAGGTCCAATGGTGATGCGTCGCAATTCATCAGCTTTGCAGAACTCTAGTCTGAACGACAAGGGCTCAGCCTCGACAATTGGGAGGGGAGGGAATCGGCATACAAAGGCCTCCAAAGCTTCCTTCATCCACAAGTGTGCGCATTTTTCTCTTGCTTCACCAATACTCATCTGTTGAAATGAACAAATTTGAATCAATGTTAGAGTGTGTATTACAGAACATGTTCTCGGCCGGATTATCATAGTATATAATATGGATAGTAGAGGAGAGAATTACGTACCCAAATTCGTTTACGGACATTTTTCTCAGGCCAGACATCTAATTCCTCAATGACAAGCAAGGGGAACATAGAGCCCTCATGAAACTTCTCCTGGCTTTTGCTCTTGAAGGTCCATTCACCTAATTTGTCCTGTAAACATTAATAAAAAAGAAAACTTAATAAAACCAAAAGATTAAATCATACGTTTACACTGTAAAAACATCGGTCCACTTCATGCATATAAAATCCACATTAACTCAATTAGATGTTGTGGATGTAAATGTACACAGTTGATGCATATTTAATATGTATGTAAACATAGAATGTAATAATAGACCAGCTCTAGGTAGTAATTTTTACGAAATAGTACGAGAGTGAAGTTGGTAGTAAAAACTAACCCCAAGCAAGCCAATAACACCGGCCTCCTCAAGAGTTTCGCGTGCAGCAGCCAACTCGATATCCTCGTCAAGTTCCCATCCACCCTGATAGAAATGTGAAGAAAGATGAGACATAATCTCATATCATATGGTTGCTGATTTCTATGCCGTTTTTTTTTCCTGTACTTGTACCTTAGGGAACATCATCCTAGGACTTTTCTGAGAGCTGATCAAAAGGATCTCCAAATCTTCAATAAAGGCTCCATGGATTGGGGATGGTGATTTGTTAGCTTTTCTGACTCTGTATGGAATACATCTGCATTACAACCAAATGAATTCATTAGACCATTTTTCACTAAATTTGCCCAAACCAAACTCAAAGCTTTCATCTTTAATAATAATAATAATAATAATTAAAAAAATCCAAAACACCCTATCGAATTGTTTATAAACATGTCAGAATTTTTACCGGCTCATAAAGATTAAATTTTACAAAAAGATTCCAACTTTTTGTAAAGTGATGTTGATTTGGCAAAAAAATTAGAGTTTTGAAAAGAATTGGTTTTTTCTTCCCTACCGCATGATATAGTGCCTCCTGGTACTTTAGTATGTTGCTGCAAGGAAGAGGAAACCGAAAGAATCGAATGGTATAAAAAAAGACATACCCAACAACCTGGCGGCAACCCTGATTGTAGCGTTGTAAGAGTCTGCCCGTTCGGGGAGGGGAAGAGACAAGGTTCTTGATTAATTGCATCTTGTTCGATAATAAACTAGACCTGTTATTCTTGTTCTTTACAGAGAATATTCTTTGAGAACATTAATTTTTTTTTCTCACAGGGAAGGAAATGGATGAAGGAAAGCCCTTGCCCAAAACTTTGTAGGAGGGATTAATGTATCTATGAAACCACCAAAATTATCTCTTCCGTTAATTTCTCTGTGCCACAAAAAAGATTGTCTTCTTCTAGAGATGATTAAATGGATGGAAGCTAATTAATTTGTTTGTCAAACAAAAAAGAAAATCAAATAGCAGGACATACTAATTGCTGCTATTTTCTTGGAATGGAGAAGAGAATACTATTTTTGTTGACCCTAGGAATATTGCATCTTACCCCTTCAAATTAATATGCATTGTTATTGCTCGCTATTCCTCCATTCATCAAATATTATTCGAGCCACGTGTTTCATATATTTTTTGCACTGGTCTATTATTTTAACACAACATAGCATTACTAACAAACATAAGACTACACAGGAAACAAGATTACAAGACAATGTTGTTTCCACTAGCCGGTATTAGACGCTGAGTGGAACTTGACCTATCTCTAGCAATTACACTTTCTAGGAACCATATCCCATGAACATGGATTATAATCTCTGTTCAGGTGTCCATCTCGAATTTTCAATTTTATGAGACATCTCGGAAAAGTTTCGAGACGTTTCGAAAGAATACAAAAATGGGTAAATAAGTTCTTCAAGTGAATCTCTCACACAGTTACAACTCCAAATCGTGTCTTATCGTTATCCGTAAGTAAGTGGGCGAATTACATAAGGTACCCCTTAAATTCGAGCCAATTACAGATTCAACCCCTGATTTCAAACAATTACATCCAAGTCCAAAATCTATATTTTGAGTTGACCAACTAAAATTTAAATGGAAAAGAAAATGAATTGGACTCAATTGCAATTTACAAGTTTCATTTTACTACACATTATACCCAAATAATTTTATAACTTACAAAAATAGTCCAAAAATTTTTAAATAGCCCCCAATAATTTCATAACTAACATAATAGTCCACGAAACAAATTTTTTTTCCGAATACACCCCCATCCCGATCACCTCGCCGGAGCTCAAGCAGCTTCCATGTGAAGCAAGCTTCCGCCATGGAAGCTCAGAATGAGCTTCCATGGCGGAAGCTCCGCCATGAGTTCGATCTGGAGCTTCCTGCTCCAGATCCGGTAGGGAAGAAGATGGTGTTGTGAGTTGTGGCGGTGGGGAAGAAGATGGTTGGTGGTGGTTGGGGAAGATGGTGGTTGGAAGTGGTGGGGAAGATGGTGGTGGAGTGGTGGGGAAGAAGAAGGGTATAAAGTTTAATAAGTAAATTTTTTGGGGTCTTTTTAATAAGAAATTGAAAGTGTTGGGTGTATTTTGGAATAAATAAAATTAATGTAATTATTGAATTATAAAGAAAAGATAAAATAGGTGAAAAAGTTGACTTTTGGGTTTGGATGTAATTTTCAAATTAGGCCTTTGTTAATTTTGGACGAATCTGTAATAGACGCCAATCTAGGGGTGAATGTGAAAAGGGGGCATATTTAAGGGGTGGTTTTTGTAATTTTCCCTAAGTAATATTACCCACTACTATGACATTGATATGATGATATAGTAGAAACTAGGAAGTAATAATAACATTTTTTATAATGAAAAAAACTAATTCAAGTAACACAACTCATCTTTCCCACATCAATTGTTCTTTTTCGTTTATTTTTATCACTCTCATAGTCTTTAAATCAGAGTTGGAGAAGTCACTGTGTGCCTTTAAATTCATACAAACCAGTTTAATTGGAAGAAGAAATCAAAACGTATGAAATCTAAATATGAAAGCCATAAACAACATTATTCCTGATGTGCTCAAAATTAATACTTGTAAAACAAGTCGTAAAGCAGTGTTGTAGACAGGCACAGCTAAACCACATGATCGTTCTCTCGAGGAATTGATTAAGCTAGTTCTATAGATTAGACTCTCTTGTGTTGGTTGTTAACAAAATGTGTGGATAGGTTGATACTACAGACTTTAAACAATTCTAACATACACAAGAAAAGGTAAACCCTAGCTCATGCAATTCTACAAACAACGAAACAATTTAAGCCTTTCAAAAGTGTGTTTATACGATACGAACCAATTATAGATGCGCAGCTCATCACTCTTGCTATTGTGAGCATAACCAAAAACGGATAATAAGTGCGTAATCACTACACTAGTTTGCTTATACGATACGAACCAATTAAGGATGTACTATGCGCAGCTCACAAACAACATGCAATCATACATGTATTATCTATGGATGATAGATAGTCACAAATCACAACTGATACATCAAGGTGAAAACGTACGGTAATAACAATTTGTCACGTACAAGCTAAATAGTAGTTGCACAATTGTTACATTAACTCTTCAATGACAAGGGATCGTCTGAAAGGAATAAAGACTTCAATTGATGATGAATTGAATTACAAAACTGTTTACAATGCTTGAGAGTAAGAAATAAAGTCTAAGAATGTCTGAAGATATATATCTAAAAAATGAGTTACAAATGACCTATATATACAAAACAAAGGAAGTTCAAATTCAAAATAGTGGAGAAAACTACCAAAATTGTGGGTTTGAACAGGTCTCGCCGTGGTGAAGGGTATGCTCACCGCGGTCAACTCAAAAATCCAAACTCACTATTTTGTCCAGACCGCGGTGAGCCCATTTCCAAAATGGCTCACCGCGGTGAGCTGCTCCTCCGGGATTGACTCCCCTTTAGCCCACTTCACAGTCACCCCCCTTGGAGTAGTTGGCCCACTAACACCTTGTATGATTCTAGAAGCTTCGAACGAGTTTCGATTCGCGTACGCTCCTCCAATTCCTTGCCTTTTTACCTAAAAACAGAAGAACACACAAAATACCCAAAACGTAAAAAAGCATAAAACACTAATAAAAAGGCTAAAGAACTTAACAAAACACGGTAAAAAAGACTAAATAAGTCGTTAAAATAACGACTCATCAATTCCTTTCTTTCAATTGTCCATTCTTATCTCCTGCAGCAGACTATGGCTTAGCTTGATGAGCCAATGAAATGTGTGATTTAAAGCTACTTTTACCCGCCATTTTAGCTACAATCTTAAGTATTATTGTCATAAATACGTATTTTGATGATTCATGAGGTACAAATATGCAAAGTGAAGAGATTATGGCGATTATTGGAGCAAAAATGAAGAAATACGCTTAATCCGAGAAAATACCGATAGACGATCATCAATTCGTACAAGGAGCTAGAAGAATCCAGTGAAGGCATGGGATCCACCATTGCAACGCTTATTTGGAGTACTAAAATATTGTAGAAGACCACTTTCCAAGATAATGAAGTTTGGATGTCCGAAAATGGCCCGGTAAGGAAAATGCCCCGAAGCGAAGTAATTTTATTTTTATTTGATAGTTAGTGATTTGTACAAGTGTTAGGTCTCAAAGAGCAAGTAATTTTATTTTTATTTGAAGCTGCTGAAGACCTACGCCTTGACTTTGCAACCAAAGATGTTGAACTTTCAGCAAGAAAGTGCCTCGGCAGTTACTTGGCTAAGTAAAAATCTATATGACATAGTAGGTTGACCAAACTACCTATTGATGAGCATTAGTTGTTGATAGTAGTCTCTCAAAATACAGTATAGTCGCCAATTCTTCACTTGTTATAGACGAACAACTAATGTGATTTGATGGAAGATTTAACCTATGGAACGAAAGTGGCTTAGATGATTTTGGTGTTTGGAATACCAACCATCAATCCAAATACACTACTTAGTCACTACATAAAACCTATATCAATTGTCTAGCATTTAATACGCGAACCCTAACTAGCATGCATACAATTTATCACCACCCCATTTAGCTACTCATAGACAATGTAAACATAATCAAAAGCAAGAATAAACACTTGAATAACATAATCGATAAGGAAATACGAAAGTAATTTAGTTGATACAATGTTACCCTAGTTGTCACGAATCCTAGGTAAGCAATTGAAGAACTTGCATTCAATCGGTAGAAAGTACCATAATATGTTCCTCAATAATAATCTGAAGTTGCAATACGCTGAAAGAGGTTCAATTTTCCCAATCACAGTGGTGGAAATTGCATTGGACAGTATTCTAGGTCTCAAAAGTATGATAGCGAAAGAGATCATTTAGAAATAGCAAAAAAACGGAAAATATATATACAAGTCGGCATTTTGGCATCCGCTAAAAGGTTTTAGCGTTCGCGTTTTGGAGTTCGCCAAAAGGTTATTTGTTTAACAAGCCCATATTTTGGCGTTAGCCAAATATATTTACGCAAACATACATGGTTTTGGCAGTCGGCAAAACGGTTTTGATGTTCGCCAAGTGTCTTTTGCCCATTTCCTTGGATATTGGCATTCGCCAAACCTGTTTTGGCATTCGCCAAAACTTTTCGAACCAATTCTCGGCGTTTTTCATGATCCCGGTGATGAGTCGATTTTACATCATCTCATTTGATCTTTTTTACCATCTCGTTGTCGTTCTTAAGCGTAGTTATAGTTTATTTTATTAGAGCTTTGTTAGGTTTTCGTGTTTTGTGCATTTTGTAAGTGTTTGGTGAAATCAAATTGAAACAAGGATAAAACAATGCATATTAATGCATTAATGGAAGTAAGAAAGTTCCAAGGCCTTAAAACCGGCTGAAAATGGAGTCCAACGGTCGAAACGGAAGTGGATTCGGAGTTCGGATGGAGATTCTAGAGATGTTTGAGCGAAGATTTGTAAAAGTGCAAACTTAGATGTAGCAGTCTTGGCATTTTGGACATAACTTTCTCATACAAACTCCGATTGACCTCATCTCAGCGCTCACGCGTAGACAAAACAAAATTCTGGAGGGTAGAGTCACTGGAGTACTCCAGGTGCCTCGAAGCCAGCCGCCTGGCGCACGCCAGGTCTGATGCGTATATATACAGATTTCCGTCAGATTTCGATCAGACTCTAACATATTCACATCCACGATTAATTTTTCTTCCCTCTTTACTCAATAAACCCTAGATTTCATTCTTGGGCAATTCCTTCACCACCTATTACTGGAGAATTGAACCCGATTTACGTTGTATTTATTCGTGATTGTCATTTATCAATACATTGGTTATATTCTATCGATTGATTTAGGGATTTGTCATCCTCCAAGCGTAGTGACATCCTCTTAGTAACAATTTCTCCTATTTTATAGTTTAATATTATTGATGTTGGTTTGTTTGATTATTTCTTGCTTACTGGTGATGAGCATGAGTAGCTAGACACCCCTTTATGGGGGTGGTGATGATTCAATGCATGCTAGTTAGAGTTTATACGATTCAATAACATGTAAGATGCGATTTACTCTGTGCCCTTTTGATTAAATGCGTATGTAGTTATGTGATTTATGTTTTTACCCCCAAAATCATCAAAGGACTATGCAATCCGATTTCACACCAAAACGTCTAGAGATTGCATAATCCATAGGTTCGTAGCAAACACATAACTACATTAGCTTATTAATTGTAGCTCAGTGAAATTGACGCCTTCACTAATGCTATATGTTTTGTAGAACAAAATAAGTTAGCTCATTATCATAGTCCTTCGTACCTTATTTGATATAAGGTGTCTGCCTAGAGTGCTAGAGCAGTGTAATAATCGTTAGGACGTGTCCCAGTGATAACTAGAGTAAATCAACATCGTTATTGTTGCATCTATTTCTGCTAGGTAGCATTGATTATTCATCACCACTCTGTAATTTGATAACTTATCTTCATAAAATCAATATACATGTGTTTGATTTCTTTGCGTTGAGAGTTAAAGTTAGATTAATAGTTAGAACTCGCTGCCGAAGCAAAAAACAACCTTTTACTGCTTCACTGTTGATAATTATATTCCATGAAAAGAACAAAGATTAGTTAAGTTCTGAGAGACCGACCTCGGGGTTAACTTCACTGCACTACAAGTTTTCGTAGTGTTGAGAATTAACTTTTGGCTATTTAAACAAATTGAAAACTCTGATTTGACACATCAAATTTTTAGCGCCGCTGCCGGGGACTTAACTCCTCTGTTTGATTTACGGAATTTAATTTTTCAACTGTATATATTAGTTAGTTTTTGTTATTTGCTTTTCCTTTTTTAGCGTAGATTGTTTTGGCGGAACTACTTTGGTTTCTTTTGTGTGGGTGCAGGAGCGTATGGATTACTTGTATTGCTATGTGTGTGGAATGGACGGTCATGTTGTAGCAAATTGTGCAGATAGGTACCCGCTCTATCATTTTCGATAGGATTCTGGAGAGACACTCGATAGAGCATGGTTTAGATTTAAGGAGCTGCAACAAAGGCATAAGAACCATGGTTTGACATTGGAAGAGCTCATGTGGATTTTCTACAACAGTATAACAGGTGAGTGCCAACAGATGGTGGATAGAGCCGCAGGAGGAACGATTATGGGGACGATCAAATGTCTGGCTACTGAAGTCACCACTTCTGAAATCAGCAGACTAGCAACTCAGTTGCTAGTTATTTATGACCAAGAAGATGTTGATGAGCTGGCAGAAGATGAGACCACTACCACCACTACCACTGTAACTGAAGAAGAAGTCCCCGTTTCAGTTGAAGGAGTTTGTGAGAGTTTAGACGATCAGTTAGTCATGGAGGAGGAGACGTCCACCGATGTGACCAACGAGGAGATTGAACTACCCGTTTTCGACTACTTGGAGATGGAGTAGACACCTGATACCACCCAGATGACACCACCGGATTCACTTTCCGTTCCCCCACCTTCCAGTGATCTGTACATAATAGCCCTAGCTCACACACGAGACTGGCCAGGGAGTTTCGACCCCCTTTGTCGTTCTTACTTTAGTTTTTGATTTATTTAATTTTAGTTTGCATGGAATCATGGAAAACATGAGGAGAGGAGCTAAGGATGGCTCCCAAATTGCTGAGCTTGGCGGGAAGGATGCAAGCGATTCGTTCCCGTTCGATAATGGATAGCAGCAGCCACACGTTTCAGGGAAGTACATTTTTAGCATTCTTTATTTCTAGCCTATTCGCTGGGGACCAGCTCTAGTCTAGGTTTGGGGAGGGAGGTAGCTTTCATGTACTTATCCTTATGTGTGTCTATCGTGTCTTGTCTTCTTTTTACCGTTTGTGTGATTTTCTGTTGTGTCTAAGTCTGACTCCCAAGTCGAGCGTCTATTGCATGAGCTAAACCTGTTTCATGCTTGAGTTCTGATTGATCTCTGATTATTAGCAGCTGGCATGTTTTAAATTCTTTAAGTTCGTTTCGCTTGTAAATAGAAAGTCTGTTCTAATTCTATAGTCCAAAAAGCATGTGAGCAAGCCTAGCCGATGAAAAAATATTGTACTGGCGAAATTTGTACTTGTGTGACTTTCTAGGAAGTGCAAACTCTCTTGTTTGCGCCTCATCATGTTCATGTGTACTCTGTGTAAGTTAAGTATGACGAACGGCATGATTTTCATTCCTTATTTGCTCAACTCAAACCCGTTCAATGAACAGGTTTGGGGAGGAGATTTCTGTGCGCCATATTTATTATACGACTGTATTTTGGCTTCATTCTCTCAAAAAAATATTACAATAAGTCTCGGAGTGTATCTATGGCACTTGTGCCACCATTAGTCGTGTTGTGCACGTTTCAAATACTACCTACACACCGGCGTGGTTCTAAAAAGCCATATGTCCGTGAGGGTTGATGGCGTGAATACCAAACCAGCACGCACAAAAGTGCGGACTTTCGATAAAACAGACACTATCAAAACAAAGAGACAAAATAAGCATATGGGTCACAATGACTGCAAAAAATGAGTATGCAAAAAAGTATAAAAAATAAAAAAATGACAAAAAAAGAGAGAATGATTGCCATTTACATGTTTAAAGCTGCTATAGAGTATTGATTAAAGTCCCTTTTGACTTAACAGATAGAGTACTTTGCATGAGGTATTTGAGGCATGTTTGTGACGTGAGTCACCTTCCTTTCTCTTTTTGATTGCTTGAGTGACTACCCATACTGGACACTTCCAGGAGAATGAGATATAGTTACATATGATCCACTTGTGAGGTATTACCGGGTTAGACTTATGTTCTATTTACTCGGAAAACTAATTTCTTGGATTTTTACTTGTTCTTCTGCAAACATCAGTGTAATTTCAAAACTCTTGCATCTCTCGGTAGCTTAGGAGCTAGACTTTATATGTGTGTCTATGTGTTTTTTATTTTTCTAGATTTTTAGAGAGTTTGTTGCTTGAGGACAAGCAAATGTTCGGTTTGGGGAGTTTGATGAGTCGATTTTACATCGTCTCATTTGGTCTTTTTTACCATCTTGTTGTCGTTCTTAAGTGTAGTTATAGTTTATTTTATTAGAGTTTTGTTACGTTTTCGTGTTTTCTGCGTTTTGTAGGTGTTTGGTGAAATCGCATTGAAACAAGACTAAAAAATGCATATTAATGCATTAATGGAAGAAAGGAAGTTTCAAGGCCTTAAAGACGGTTGGAAACGGAGTCCAATGGTCGAAACGGAAGTGGATTCGGAGTTCGGATGGAGATTCTAGAGATGTTTGAGCGAAGATTTGTGAAGTGCAAACTTAGATGTAGCAGTCTTGGCATTTTGGACATAACTTTCTTATACGGAGTCCGATTGACCTCATCACGGCGCTCACACGTAGACAAAACAAAATTCTGGAGGGTGGAGCCACTGGCGTACACCAGGAGCCTACCTGGCGACGCCAGGTAGCACACCAGTTCTGATGCGTATATATACAGATTTCCGTCAGATTTCGATCAGACTCTAACATATTCACATCCACGATTACTTTTTCTTCCCTCTTAAACCCTAGATTTCATTATTGGGTAATTTCTTCACCATCTATTATTGGAGAATTGAACCCGATTTACGTTGTATTTATTCGTGATTGTCAGTTATCAATACATTGGTTATATTCTATCGATTGATTTAGGGATTTGTCACCCTCCAAGCGTAGTGACAGCCTCTTGGTAACAATTTCTCCTGTTTCACAGTTTAATATTATTGATGTTGGTTTGTTTGATTATTTCTTGCTTACTGGTGATGAGCATGAGTAGCTAGACACCCCTTTATGGGGTGGTGATGATTCAATGCATGCTAGTTAGGGTTTATGCAATTCAATAACATGTAAGATGCGAGTTACTCTGTGCCCTTTTGATTAAATGCGTATGTAGTTATGTGATTTGTATTTTTACCCCCAAAATCATCAACGGACTATGCAATCCGATTTCACACCAAAACGTCTAGAGATTGCATAATCCATAGGTTCGTAGCAAACATATAATTGCATTAGCTTATTAATTGTAGCTTAGTGAAATTGACGCCTTCACTAATGCTATATGTTTTGTAGAACAAAATAAGTTAGCTCATTGTCATAATCCTTCGTACCTTATCTGATATAAGGTGCCTGCCTAGAGAGCTAGAGCAGTGTAATAATAGTTAGAACGTGTCCCAGTGATAACTAGAGTAAATCGACATCGTTAGTGTTGCATCTATTTCTGCTAGGTAGCATTGATTATTCATACCACTCTGTAATTTGATAACTTATCTTCATAAAATCGATATACATGTGTTTGATTTCTTTGCGTTGAGAGTTAGAGTTAGATTAGTAGTTAGAACTCCCCGCTGAAGTAAAAAACCAACCTTTTACTGCTTTCCTGTTGATAATTATATTCCATGAAAAGAACAAAGCTTAGTTAAGTCCTGAAAGACCGACCTCGGGGTTAACTTCACTGCACTACAAGTTTTCGTAGTGTTGAGAATTAACTCTTGGCTATTTAAACAAATTGAAAACTCTGATTTGATACATACCCGGTCGTTCCTGACATCCGTCTTAGACATTGGATCCGTCTTCCTCAAGAATGCATGAAAATGCATCCATTTTTGCCTCCAATCAATGCAGTTTGCACAAAACACTTACAAATCAACAAAACACTAACAAGTAATCCAACTCTATAAAAAAGTAAACAATAACTAGACTCAAGAACGACAAACCGATGGGAAAAAACACAAGATGAGACAGTGTAAAACCGACTCATCAGTCGACATCAAATTCTTAGTTCGCTTAGTTAGACATTTCTCATTCACTTTTACATTCATACTTTATTTCTACACATATTTTGAGAGCTCAGGAACCCTAAGTTTGGATCCTGAGCAATTAAAGTTTGGTTTATCATCGTGTATATCGTTACTCTGTCACGAATTTGAATCCGGAGGTTAGAAATCTTTCATTACTTTCATAATCTCATTATAATTTGCTTTTGTTTATGATCGTATATGTGATTTTCTCAATCGTATGCTTATTCTATCTTTCACCATGAAATCGTATGCAATTTCTTCGATCATGAGTAGCTAAATAGTTAGTGAATGTGGTAGTTATGTAAGATTCACAAGTATTTAGGGTTTAAGCCATGTAATTCATTCGTATGGTTTTTGCTAATTCAAAACCTTCATAAAACTTGTGCAATTCGTTTCACTAGTTTAAAATATTCTAATCGTTAGGTTCATGATTATTTGTCTGACAAACAAATAATTTCTCTAGTTCAAAATCTTCAAAAACGAATTGGTTAAGTTCGAATTACTAGTTTTTGGACAAGTAACAAGTTACAACATATATATGAATTCCATATCCATAACCTGTTTACATGTGTTCCGATCATCACGACCGTATTCATCTAATCTCTATTTGTTAAACTCTCCAGTAGTTCTCGCTTTCTATTGTTTAGTTTAAGTAAGTTTTCACAAACAAATCATATTCAAATGCACAAACTTCTACATCATTCACTCTACTACGTTACAGTTGCTTTGTTAACTCCTTCTTGAACGATTCTTTAGTTAAACTGTGTCTGTCTATAACACTCGTTTAATTACTTGCTTATAAAAGTATTAGTATGAGCACATAAAAAAAGACGATGCACTTTCAGTTGAACCGTAAAGTGTCAAAATTACATGGTGTATATATATCTTAAGAAATATAACAAGTTAGGTAACAACTCTATATCACGACATGTTAGTATGGGATAGTTTTTCAGTCTCACAAGGCTTATTTCGTTTTAGCAATTTTGCTAGATATAGTGTCCCACTAAAAATACTGAAATCCAAGTTGATGAGCAAAAATGAGATAGTTTGGATAGGTAAGTGAACATTCACCACTCAATGTATCTCTATTGTTTCACTATCATGCCAACTTTTTCTTCCACTTTTCCCTACTGAGCTAATACTTCCAACAAATCTAGCTAAGTCCATTAGTTCCCTTACAACTTCACATTATCCAAGTCTTGAAAAAGTTAGAGATTGAACAAGTTTCTATTACTTGAGAGGTTTCAATGGCGTCTGTTTCAGCTACCTGCATTAGATTTACAACACCGGTCGAGTCGTCTGTCAGAACCAATAGCCAGGTTAACATTGTCTTCAGTTTTTCTGTATATTTTTTCACATTCTTACTCATTGTTAGCAGAGGCGGACCTAGTAATAGAATTTGGAGTGCGAATCGCTACTAGTTAGCAATGGAACTTCCTTTGTTCTGGTTTGGTACATAGGGAATTATTACATTGGTTTCTTTAATGTTCTGTATATCTTTGCTACAATATTCTTAGTCATAGTTAGTTTAGGCGGAGCTAGTAATAGTGAAATGGGATATAATTAAGTAGAGGCGGAGCTAGAAATAAAATTTAGGGGTGCGAAATGCTAGCTAGCATGAAGTTTCTCATACCGATAGAACAGTTTACATTGAACATAAAGTAGTTAAACCAATGCAAGTTCTTTTTTGTTTGGTTCATGCTATTGTTATGTAATTCACGCTCTTTTTCGACGTGCAACAAATCCAACAATATTATCTTGATAATGCAGACAATTGGTAGAAGTTCGGGTTTGGTTTCTTTGGGATGGACAAGCACCAGAGGCTTTAGAACCTCACGCCTCCAGATCTGTGCGGTATGTTAGGTGTACCCGCATTGCTGAAATCTGTTTCTACTAAGACAGATAGAATGTTATGAGATAAATCTCTTACTCATGTGTGATCAACAGGCTAAGCCGGAAACAATAGAGAAGGTGAAGGAAATTGTGAAGAAGCAGCTGGCATTATCTGCTGAGACTCAACTCACTCCTCAGACTAAGTTCACGGAACTTGGTGCCGATTCCCTTGACACTGTAAGCTGAAATTTACTCTCAACTCACTTGCGCTTAACTTACACTTAGGCAAGCCGATTTCTTTAAGAAAAGTTCATGCCTTTATGATTAAATCCTTGCTTTTACCGAGCGAGAGCGATTCTTTTTTTGTTAGCATAATTACAGAACATATTTGAAATGTTGGCTGATCAATCAGTTTCGAAACTAAGGCTCCCAAAAAACAAACCTGCTTAGTATGTCATTTTTGAAGTCTTAGTTGATCATTTGGTTACAAATACCAGTTTAGGTGAAGCTGGAAAAAAAAAAAACTGCTTAATTAGTTTGAAATTTTTGTACAATGTTGATTGATCAATCAGCTACTAATACTTGTCTAGTTGGTGAAACTGAGGTTCCGAGGAAAACTGATTAGAACTACATTTCGGTTTCTATCACGTTGGGATAAGGAGTAATGTTGTTGTTGGTGAACAGGTGGAAATTGTTATGGGGCTAGAAGAACAGTTCGACATTAGTGTGGAAGAGGAGAATTCAGAAAGCATAACGACGATCCAAGAAGCAGCTGATTTGATTGACAAACTTTGTGAGAAGGCTGGCAGCGATGAGAAGGCTTGATCCTGCAGGAACAACTACGGCCAACAGATCGGAGCCTGAGAAATCGTTGTAGGCTAATTTGAAATTAGAATGAGTTTCTTTGAAGGTTTTTTTAATAGGCTTTATACTATGTTTCATTATCATTTCATTCATTAGACAACATTGGAATTGGATGCTTGTGTATTCTTGCTATGCAGGGATTTTTTTGCTTGTCTTGTTGAATATGGTGTGTTTGCTTTACTAATATACTAAGCTTCTGACGTATGAAACTGGAAATAGGTACTTATAACTTTCTGGTACCTCGGCACAATATATATATATATTTTTTAATGCAGATTGAATGAATTTGTTACAATTGAAGATGTCAATGATCTGCATTTTAAGTAAAGGTTTGTTTTAAATGTTCATAACATGCACGGGAACATCAAACATGCCCAGGTGAGCATATAAAACATAGCTCAGTATAAGAGATTACGATTTAGATTAAAATTTAAAACTGTGTTGGCAAAAAAAAAAAATTGTAATGCAATAGTTGAAAATGTCGGGGGATGTATAATCTTGCATATCGTTAAAAAAGAAGTCTTAAATGCATTTTGCCCCCAGAATTTGTATGTTTGTCCGGTTTGCTTTCTAATCTTTGCTAGGTTGTGAGTTGTCCTCTAGGTTGCGAGAACCATAATCGGAGTGTGTATTACACCCCCAGTCGGTAAGCCTTTATACATCAGAACATATTTAAAATTTCAGGGGGCAAATCTCACAAACATAAAAACTTCGAGTAAGTCTCCTGGGAAACGGTATCTAGATAATTTATCTAGAGACGGACATATATTGTTAAGAAAATTATTGATGTTATTAATCAAACACCTATTTTCAATATTGGTGTTTTTTCATATTACAACAAGACTTATTTCGTTAACAACATAGTAGACGTTTTGACTAATAACATGAATGATTTTATTGATAACATAGGTCGTCTGTGGATAAATTATTTAAAGACCGTATCTCATGAGACTTTGTGAAAAGCTTCAGGGGCAAAACGGGAATAAAAAATGCAAGGATTGAGAAGAAATAGAGGAAAAACCCAAAAAAACGCCGCTGCCGGGGATCGAACCCGGGTCACCCGCGTGACAGGCGGGAATACTTACCACTATACTACAACGACCTTATTGTTTGCCAGTATAATCAAGAAACATAATATAACAAAACAACATGATGCTTTATAGTAATCGATTTCACACGCCTACTCATCATCAACAACAAAAAAACCCGACCAGTAATGAATCGTCTTATAATCATCATCATCACAATGACAAACCCAGAAAGAAACATCTGAAAAATTCATCCATTCTCACCAAAATAAATCAATCTTAGTCTTTCTCCTTTCAACTCAGATTCAATTCTCTTAATTTCCACTCAATCAAATCAGTCCTTACACTGACTTAATCTATCCTCCTCAAATCCAGCTGTTTCACAACAAACAAACACCCATTTATAGCCAGCCAAATCTCGGATTCCATGAACCGGAACAGGACCGAGAGTCCGGTCTACGCTCGCCAATGGAGCGGCGGATCCAGCACCGCTTCCTCTTCTCCGGCCGGTTCTCCGGCTCATCCTCGCTCCAGGCTCCCTCCGCCAGCTACCGGAATGTCCAGTATTAAACGCACGCAGAATGTTGCCGCCAAGGCAGCGGCCCAGCGCCTCGCCAAGGTCATGGCGATCAAGTCCAACAATGACGACGACGACGACGACGACGATGATGATCTAGGTTTCCGCTTTGCTAATTCCACCTCCTTTTCCGGTCATAATCGGACTGACTCTGCCAATGGTTTTTCCGGTGTTTCCCTTACCAGACCGAATAGATCTCCGTCTCCTGCGGTATGTTTCGTCATTTCCGATTTTACCTCTATTCACCTTTCATGATTACCTGTGTTTCAATTTTAGCTTTAATTTGAGTTTAGCTGTACTCATAGTATGGGACTGAATTACATTTTGGTGACTGAGTTCGACGTTTTATGATCCACTCATCATTCAATTTGATTAACTAGGTTCGAGATAGCTAGCTTCCTTTTAGTCTCTATTACGTTTATATCTTTGTACTGTGCTATACCTGTATGCTGAGATTTGTTGTGATTGGGTGCTGGATTGTGATATGAGAATTGACTTGCCATGGTGATTGAGCTTCCGTGTTTAGCTGTTCGGTTTATTTAAGTTATTGTATTTGAATTTTAGCTTCGTCATAACTTTGGAAGAGTTGATTACTTTTATGTTTCTGCTGTACTGATAGTTATAGGTTTAATTTTAATCAGTTCACTGATAGTTAAGACATTTTATATTCATGTTTGTTAAATTTGATTGACTTGTTTGTCTCTGTGTTTGGGTGTGAGCTCTGCGCGGTTTTGCGAGGAATATTTTATTTTTCCTCTGGTACATTTTGGGAGAGTTAAATAGTAGTAGTAGTAGTAGTAGTAGTAGTAGTAGTATATATTTGAGTTTTTATGATTATTTGTTCAGTTGATTTCATTGTCTATGTCTGAATTTCATCTTGGTTACAATTTTGGAAGAGTTATTTACTATATTTAGTATTTGTGTTTGAGTTATACTGACAGTGTTGGACTTAATCTCAGTTAATTGACTGATAGTTTCACTTTTTATAACTAACGTTACTTCGATTTAGTTGACCAGCATTGTTTTACACCTTTACTGTGTGTTCCTTCTCTGTGAGCTGTGTGGGATTTTGTAAGAGAGCCTCATTTTAGTCTCTTACATTTGGTAGAGTTGACTAGTTGGATTATATGGCTTTCTTTTGTACTATTCCTTGGGATTTGTGGTTATTGGGTTTTGACTGGATAGAATGAGGAATTGACTTGTTGGGGGAAAATCCGAAAATGGTACATTAAGGCTGTGACGCTTCCGGTACCTTTAGTTCATACAGTCCAATTTTCGTACCTTAGGATGCAATATTGTCCAATATAGGTACATGTGACACGTGGCGGCTGAATTGAGGACACGTATCACTTTGCAAAATACAGAAATACGTTGGACTAAAATGTAAATACAGTAGACTTGGATCAATTTCAAATAGATCCAGTTTTATTAAAAAGTTCAAAATTTATCCATAAAATATTTTAAAATTTGACAAACATAATAACAAAAATAAAAAGAGATATAATCACCATGAAAGAGAAAGCTTCCATGGCCATGGAAGCTTTCTTCCATGGCAGCCAGATCTGGAAGTTTATAAAGATATTCTATGAGGACTGCTATAAACAGAATCTATGAGGAGTTTGAAATTAATTGAGATAAGTCAAGTAGATATGAAGTCAACTTTTTGTGTTAGATAGATCATAGATGTCTATTTCATATTTTCTTTTTTGTCCGCCAGATTATAGTTTTTCATTCCGAGGAAAATTGAAAGGTTGTGTAATTAATGCATGTGGCATAAATTTGAAGCTCTGTGGTGGTGGATCTTCCAAGCTCCATCCTTCTTTTTGCAACTTTTTTGAATTTTTTTTTTAATCTAATTTTGTAATTTGGTGATATTTGAAAATTATATTGAAAGAATGGAGTTGGTTCATAATTTTTTCAAACAATGTGATTCAATAGAAATTAACAAATCATTTTATGTACAATTTTTCCCATAAAAATTGCTAAGTGACATGTGTCGCATAATTAAGTCGCCACGTGTCACATGGGTACCGTAATTGGACATATTACATCCTAAGGTGCCAAAAGTGGACTGTAATAACTATAGGTACCAAAATCGGAAGTGTCTTACTCACATTTTAGGGTACCTTTTTTGGATTTTTCCCAACTTGTTGGCTAGGGTCATAGTGAAGAGTTGTGGAAACTTGATTTCGAGAAATGATAATTTGGTTATATGATCGCATGTTTTTGTGCCCAACTGCTTGTGACTTTCAATTCCTTAGTTGATAACTTGATTGTGGACCAAATTTGGACAGAGTATACAAAAGATAGAAATAACTTCATAAAATTTTGAAGGCAGGGTATAATTGTGGTTCGTATTGACATTTTTATATGGATGTCAAAGGGCTATGAATATTGAATAATATGTTCGACATTACATGTCTGCTCCTGTATTTTATTTTACTTCTCGTGCATAAAAGATCATAGGTATATATGTATGCATAGACATTGTTGGTTTTTCAATTCATACTTTTGCATTTTAGTTTCTTCTTAAACCATTTTGTGATGGTGCAAGGATAGACTTCTGGTTAGGATATAACCCTACCTAAGCAAAATTGTGAGTTTCGGGTTAAGAAATTAACTCAACCCTACCCTAACCGATAACCCAAAATCTAGTCGGTCCAAACCTGCCCCGACCCGTCACATGAATTTTGCAATATATAGTTTTTAGATTATTAAAGCATATATATCAAATGTCCACCTATAATAATATAAGTATGTTAAAAGCCACATCAAACTATGTATTTTTCTTTCTTTTCTTAAACATGTACCCACACGTACCTGTAAATAATATTACAGGTGTGGCTAGGGTTCGGGATGAGTGCCCGTCAACAACTTAATGGGTATTTACCAGACGGGTTTTGTGTGGCTACGAGTAGGGTTGAACCCTCCACGTTTAGAAGCCTGTGTAAGGATGGAGATGAGTTTTGGAAGTTTCAACTTGTCCATTATTATACTCTTTATTTTGATGGGTGAGGAGGCATACCCGGAAAATTATTTCTGCTGGGAAGATGGAAATACCAGTTCACAGAGAAACTAGACATTTATTGATAATGCGAATGGTAGACAGGTAGAATCTTTGCTCATGCGGAATGGTATTTTACTGACTAAAATAAATTTGTTGAGATTTTGCTCTCTGTAAAGATGAATTGCAAAGTAGTATAAAAAGTTGGCATTTTCTCTAATGCTTATTAAAAGTGAAGTTTTGATTGGAACTCTTATTTGAATACCCACATACAACTTCTGAAGTATCTTCATAGAACAAAATGCAATTGTTTCTTTGAGAGTCGCTTAAAGTAGCATAAACTTACGTTGAGTAAATTCTTTTGTGTGCTACTTAAAAAAGTTATATTTTGATTCTGGCTGTGGATTATATGTTAAAGTGTTGATTTTGTCTGTAGTTAGGTCGGAACTTTATGGATGTAACTCCTCCTGTCCGTTCAACATCAGCTGGAAGACCTTCAATGTCTGTCCGTACAGGTATGGGGACAACTACAGTAGCACCACCGAGTAGGCCCTCGTTGAGGACACCTACTGCTGTCCCTGCAACAGAAACTCCAAGTAAAAGGCTAGTAGAAAAGAGGTAAATGGTGATCTCAACTTTTTCTGTTCTGAAATTTTAAGCTACTGTACATGGTAAAGATCAACTGCAACTCGGCTCTGTTCTTTTTTCATTTGAACACATCTATAACCTGTGAACCCTAATATTTACTTTCTTCATTCTTACAAACTTAAATCAGTTGGCTTTTAGATATCGGTTTATCATGTTCTGACTCCTCGTAAGTATCTCTGAATTCCGGGGGAAAGAAGGCATGTATACTTTCTTATTCTTTCTTTAAATTTTACTAAAAGGCTCTTTTATTCAATCATTCATACTCGATAGTGCTATTTTTAGATACTTGCGAAAAATACAATAAGATAAGAAAGCTTACTGGGAAAACTACAGTGGCCCTTGAGGATCACTCATTACTAGAATAACTCGCCTTAAGTCAAAAAAAAAAATGTTGCTACCTACCTTACCTTGAGGTTTTATGGCGCCTAGACTTGGCCCTCCCATTAGAGCTGTTAAAGGACAAAAGAGAAGAAATAAAGAAGCTGATGCAATTGGCCAATATGGAGAGTGTACTATGTTTTATGTTGCTCAGTTATATGGACCTATAGACCAACCTAATAACGATCTACTATATCAAACTTGAGTGTTGGAATCTACCATTAAGAGACCTCCCCAATCCACAAGGGATTGAGGTAAAAGAAACTTACCAAACTTCAAAGATATTATTCAATATTGCAGGTGTAGCTAGTAGCTACTTCATATTTTTCTGCACTTTGCAAGTTTAGCTTTCATTAGTTTACAATTGTAACGACCCACCACTAATGAGCCGAGACCCGGCCCATTGTACCGGCGAGGTTACGACTGGCCCTCGCACTTGGTATGATATTGTCCACTTTGGGCTGGAGCCTGCACGGGTTTACTTTTGGAATCACCCAAAGGGCCTCATACCATAGGAGAGTGGTGGTCTTACATATATAGCATTTATTCCACCCGCTTTTTAACCGATGTGAGATGTTACAACAATGCACTGCAAGTTGCAACAATCTGGTTTAAAGTAATTGTTGTCCAAGGGCCATAGGTGAAATTGGTAATATAACTCATGAGAACTCCGGCCATGTTTTTGAGTTAGAATGCACGGGTACACCACTTTTGTAAGCATGCAGTATGGGTACGGGATACTGGTGGGATACGTATCAGATACACCAGATGGCGTATGACTATAAGCTTGTGGTATATGCATTGGGTTTGGGGATACATGTACCCAACTAGACCCCATAAACTTGTGGTATGGCGGGCATACATATTTTTATAAATTTGTGAACAAATTGTAATTTACTTGCAATTTTGAAATAAATTTTAAGGAACATAAATAACTTTTTTTAAAAATTAAAATCTTGAATACCATTACATTGTGCATTATTTTGCCTTGTGTTTTTATAAAGTATTCGTAAAGATTGTCAATACTATTATCGATAAAAACAGTTTGTATACATCCATATTTTACTTCTTGCATCTTTACCCCTTTGCCGTCTGTTTTTTTTTTAATACAGCCGTATCCCTACACTGGGAGAATTTTTCCTCGGGTTCCAAAAACAAAAACTAATGACGTAAACAAGGGGCTGGTTGATCATTTTAAAACTGGTCTCTTATGTTTTCTTAGGAACTAGTGTGTGAACTAATAACTGTTCTTTAAGCATGTAACAGTGTTTCCATCAATCTGTGGTATTAGACAATAAATTAGAGGCCAAGTTCATGGCTTACTATCTTATTTTCAGTTTGTTAATATTGAAGAGGTTCTTATTAACCCTTACATATTCCTGAGAAATATGTAAAACAGTTTTTATCTGCTCATGAATTGTAAGATTTTAAAACCTTGTTAGCAATATTATGTACCAGGATAGTATTTAATTTCTACAAAATGCTTTAGGTTTGCAACTGACGTGGGACGTGATTTAGTAGATTCTGGGAATCAACATGAAGCTTCTGCCCTTCGTGATGAAGTAAGCTGAAAAATGTTTGTGAATCATCCAATAACATCTTTACAATTCTTGCTCTTGTTCTTTCCTTAGCAATTGATTGTAAGTCTTTGAATTGAAGTTCATCTATATATACATTCCTTAACTGACATCATTTTAATTTGCAGCTTGATATGCTACAAGAAGAGAATGAAGTTATTATAGATAAGGTGAGTTTATCTATAGTCCTTCCTAGGGGAATAAACTGAAAATACGACTAAAGTAAGAAAGAATAAAAAGTTGTACCTATGTGAATAAGAATTCTGCTAGTTAAATGACTTTTATCACAATGACTGAATTCCCTGCAGCTTCGCCGTGCAGAAGAAAAACGTGAAGAAGCAGAGGCAAGAGCAAGAGAGTTGGAGAAACAGGTTAGACAACAGAGTAGTTTTGAATCCTTCATTTTGTCCAGCATTTAGAAAATTTGATGTCTGGAAAGAGTGTTTTATATATACTTGGATGTTAGTCATAGATTACTTGGATTTTAGTGTATTTTTAATTTGCACTCAACATTTTCTAAGACTCATCACTCGGTTCTTATATGGGATTTTCTGCATTGATTATTCAGTAACTAGATCTAAAAAAAATCATCTGGCATAGGTATTAGGCATCTATTATTGTTTAATAAATTAGCCCTGCTTTATATAACGTCTTTCCACTGTGCCTGTAACCGTACAGGTTGCTGCCCTTGGCGAAGGTGTTTCATTGGAAGCCAAGCTGCTGACCCGGTAATATTTTGTTATTAACTGTCTTAATACATTACTAGGCATGGTGTATGATTTTGTTGATATTTTCAGGAAGGAAGCAGCTCTGCGTCAAAGAGAGGTATAAGGATCTCACTCTCCCCTGCTCATTCAGAAAACCAGACATGTGTCTTTATTTTTTTATTTGCAGAAAATTACATAATTTCTGTTTGATTCCATGCATATGATTCAAACAGGCTGCTCTTAAAGCTGCAAAGCAGTCAAAGGATGGAAGAGATCAAGAACTTTCAGTCCTCCGTGAGGAACTTGAGGTTTTCTTGCACTCCATGACTGTCCCTTGTTTTGGCACCAATTGCAAAAGAATCCTATTTTTCTAACTGAATTTTATGAATGTTTGCTCAGAAAATAAAGGATGAGACTGCAGCTACTATAGAACAGCTACATGAAGCTGAATCTGAAGCCAAATCTCTTCGGACAATGACGCAGAGAATGATTCTGACACAAGAGGAGATGGTTGCTGCTCAGATTTAGAAAATTTGAAAATGTTCTTGTATCCTTGATTTCATCACAGTTCTGACCAAACTTATAATATTCTGGGATTAATTTCAGGAAGAAGTTGTTCTGAAGAGGTGCTGGCTTGCTCGTTATTGGAGTCTAGCGGCACGTTATGGTAATCTACCTGATCCTGCGTTGATGGATAAAAAATAAGAGCACTGAGAAAAACTACAATTTTGCATGCTTTACTTTCTGTCATCTCAACTCAGTCGAGGAATTGGAGAGATTTAAAACTTTTCTTTAAGATTTATCAAGGATTCTCCTTAATCAGTGTTTGGCTTTAGGGGTAATTACATACACCACCCCTGTTAGATAGCCTCTTCTCATCCAAATACCAGTTAATTCAACAATAACGAACAAATAACAATTAGAATATTTCTATTACATGCAAGTCCAAATGTCAAACAAATTTGAATTTAACCAAACACAACCCTTCACAAGATTTTATTGGAAATTGCAAATTTGACCTTAACTTATAACAAATTAGATATTCATAAGCTTTATGAACTATATGTTTTACAAGCATGGTATTTTGAAATGCTTCATCTTCCCAGACCCCAGTGGTTCACTAGCAGCACTTATTTAGTGATCTAAGGTCCACTTGGTTGTAAAGCCTTGCCATATTTCTTTCCCTGCAGGTATATGTGCTGATATATCATTAACAAAGTATGAGTTCTGGTCATCTCTAGCGCCCCTCCCTTTTGAGGTTGTCATCTCTGCTGGGCAGAAAGCCAGAGAAGAATCTTGGGATGGTACTATCTTCGTGAGCTGCAGCATTGCTTCTGGCTAATTTCTACATCAATACGTATTATTTATGTGTTTGTCATAAGCTTAGTATTCTTCGACTTTCTTGCATAGGTAGAGAAGATTCATCCCAAAGTAAGGTTGCTCGTGATTTGAACGATTTGACTGGCGAAGGAAATATTGAGAATATGCTTTCTGTTGAGATGGGTTTAAGGGAATTGGCTTCCTTGAAGGTTCTTATTTCGTAGTTTCGTATTCCACTAAGTCAAAAATTCTTGGATTGAATTGGTCTGTTCTATTTAACTCAATGATGTGAAAACCCAGCTATTAAAATTATGGATTCCAGTTGATAGATTATATCTCGTCTTACTTATCTATGTTGTTTTAAAGGTGGAGGATGCTGTTGTTCTCACCCTGGCCCAAAATCGACGGTCAAGCTTAGTTCGCCAATCTTCTGGTAGGAACCTGTATTCGACTGAGCATACACAAGTTATCTGATGATACTTTTCAGTTATTCCGTCATCTAAAGAACATTGGAAAAGCATGCATAAATTTAATTTGGTTATTTATGCGTATATATTTACTTCAATAATTTACAGTAATAACTAAATATAGCTTTCCAATATTGGGGCAGCCTTCAAAAAATTGTTTGCTAAAATCATGTATTGTTTATTATGTATTTTATTATATGATTGTTTTCCCAATGAAGAAAATCTTGCATCTTGCATGTAACAAGTGTGGCGTATACTTTGAGCAAATTATGCATGCATGTGTCCTCTGGTGCAAACTTCGCAATGGCCTTATCAATGATCTTATTTGCGTGTTTTATTGTAGATCCTAAATCTTCGGGTGACCCCAAGTTCACGGAAGCATTTGGTAAGACACTTGGTCTTCTTCTTTTCCTCCCTCTTAGAAGTCACGTGATCTTCTTTTACCAGATCACTTTCCGGAAGATACATAATTTAATTTGAGCATAGGCCCGTGGCTTTGCATTTAGGACAGAAAAAGTTAACCTCAGTTTGCCTATTATAATACCGTCCAGTTCAATATAACTCATCCCAGCATCTTATATTTTGGTTGCAGAATTGAGTCAGGAGGAGTCTGAAGAAGTTCTTTTTAAGGAGGTACTTTTAGTTTTAAGCTTTAATATTTGTGTTGACCAGTTGCAACTTGCTGTGTTTTCGAAATTGAAATTTGGATACAATGGGCATAATTCTATAAACCTGTATAGAATTACTAAACACCAATTGCTGAAAGGCCGAATACGCCTATAGATCCGCCTGTCTTTATGCAATTAAGAGTTCAATCGTATCAATGTGTGCATTTCTATCTAAAATTTGATTTCACTGTTTCAGGCTTGGCTTGCATATTTTTGGAGAAGGGCAAAAATTCATGGTGTTGAGGATGATATTGCAGATGAGAGGCTTCGATTATGGATAAGCCGCATGGGACAATCTCCAACTTCCCATGATGCCGTTGATGGTAATCCTTTCCACATAATGCTTTTGATACGGTGTATTGGAACTCAACTTATATACTATCAAAAAGCTTCCATTTAATTGACCTCCAAACTACTGTGTTTTTGTAGTAGCATCTCATAAGCTACTGCTCACCATACCTGATCTTGTGATTTTATTTAATCCTTTCATGATAGTACAAGTCAACGCATTTGATCATGTATTACTGAGCCCAGTCCAGAAAAAAATTATTTTATGATTATGTTTATGAGTGAATTTTATTAGTTATATCATATATGCATCTTGTGATAGGGATGCAGCATAGCAGTAGAAAGACCAAGTGTAAAGTCTTTAGCCATCCCCGTTTCCCAGCTTGAGTAAATGCAGTTTGCGTCCTTCAGCTCTTTTTCTCATATATTTGGTCTTTGGGGCACATTAGTTTAATCCACCTGTTCATGGAATTCTGTGTATCATTTACGAGCATGCTTCATGAACTGCATAGCCGTATAGGGTGCCCTTGGTTGTATCAATGTAGGCTGCAATATTTAGCTTGTCATGATCTCATGATAGTTAAAAAGAGGACTGCTCAATGCACAACTTTAATAAGACGAATAGGGTGAGTTGGATGTTTTGTTTGCCATCACCCACTCTTGAGAATCTCATTGCTATTGAGTTGGTTCTTTTGAATAAATAAGTTCCAACTAATACTGCATGGCATAAGACTAGCAAAAATTGGAGAACAGTTTGTCACCTCATACAGAACAATGCAGTCATGTATTATGCCTTGTAATATATCTTTTCTTCTTGTGTGCCACAGTTGAAAGAGGTTTAACAGAACTGAGGAAACTGGGTATAGAACAGCAATTGTGGGAGGCATCTCGGAAGGAGATAGGCCAGCCTAATGGGAGTCACACAGAACCAGAACCTTGATTTGAGATCTTGGAGCAGATATGTGCTGTTTTTTCCTACTTAATTCTTTAGTGTGAATTTTATTCAAATTTTCTTGTATGTGGTTTTGGCATCCGAATCACAGGTTTATGTTAGTTATGAGAGCGTGTGTTGCCTTCTTCTGTAGTATAGTGAACACCATGGAGGATGAGTTGAAAGCCCCGTCTTTGAATTTTTCATATTACATCCAATCTCATCAATGTATAGATCCATTCCCTGAAATTGTAGATCTCCAAATTTCTAGCTTTTGTATGAGAGAAGTGACAAAGGTACACTTGCAATCTCTTCCTGAAGTTATTATATACTACTGGGTATTTCCATCTTTGGTCACCACATAACGGAAAAGGATCGTGTAATTCACCTGAGAATCAAAGAGAAATGGTTGCGTTCCTAGTGCTGTACAACAAAGTGTTTACTAATTGTGTGGCTGATATATCTTGCATTGGTATCTCATTTGTGACACGAACGTTAAGAATTTTTTGAGAGCGCCCAAAAAGTTGGGGCTTGCTCTCCGTGAGAATAATTTGTGTTTGTTCATGTTTAAGTTGAGCAAACTTTGTCTCTTAACCAGTAACAACACTCGATCTCTTCAAACTTCTTTACACAGTTAATCCAACTTAATTGTACATTTTTATATACATGGTACATAAATTTCAATTTTATAAATTACTGTATATTACCTATTGGCTTAGTAAAAATCATTTTTTTATGGCGATGACGTATCATATGTTTGGTATAGGTGATGCCTAAATTGACCTCACGCGATATTTGAAGTCTTGGATAAGCCCCTTAACCCACCATCTCTATACAGTCAGCATGACTCGGCACCAAGGCCCCAACAGAAGATGAATTTTAGAATATGGTAATAGCTCAAGACTAAGACTAGAATCGATTAAAATGTACAGGGTTTTAATTGGGTTTTAACTGTGAATAGTAACTGAATTATAATTGGGTTTTCAAAAATTGTGTTTGGAATGGAATTAAAATTTTATAGGTTTTATAGGGTTGTTATATAGTGTGTGTAAGAGTGAAGTGATGTGTGTAAGAGTTTTTAAGATTATTTGATTAGTTTAAGGTTTAATAAATGAAAAAGTCAAGTGAGAGAAAAATAGTAGGTAGAAAGATAAAATTTAATTGCATTATGAATAGTTGGTGATTAAAAACGGGTACTGTTAAAATTGACTGACAAACAGGATGAAAATGATAACTCGATTAAAATTGGATTTTAACGGGAATACAAAGAGCCTGAATGTGACTTGCTTATTCACAACCTGATGTAACATCAAGTTTCATCCTCGACTTGGGTTGTTTTCGTCTTACAAAACAAAATGTACGTATAATGATGTGTGAGACTAGTATTGCACTGAATGAAGTATAAAGTGATTCGCAGAGGAAAGTACGAACATAGTTCTTTGGTTTAGGAGTTTACACCATTAGAAAAATCTCCACATTATGGGACAGACAAAAATGAGGAAGTAACATACAGGAATTATGAAAGGTACTCATTAATTATATGAGTGGATTTGGGTAAATCAATCAATGCTTGGCATGGATTCTTGAGGGCGTGGTCATGAGCTAGTTATTTAGGTTGACTCTACTAAATTAATTCTTATTTCATCCTGGGATCAAACACCGTTTTGATTTTTTGAATTTTTCATTTTATTTAATTAATCTTAAACCGTAAATGTAAAATGTTCAATTTTTTTATATAATGAAACTTTATGTGCTAAATTTTCATTATATAAAAAAATTAAACATTTTATATTTGCAGTTTAAGATTAATTCGTAGTCAAAGGTGAAAAAATTTGATCGCAAAAAGTCAAAGCGAAAATCTTGATCCAGGACGGAGGAATTAATAGCTTATCTTGTGTTTGACGCAACAAACTGGACATGCAGTGAATACTCATAGTCTCATAGAGCAGCGCATGGTCTTTATTTAAGGCGCTAATTATGGGATTTAGTCCAACCTAGTATTCATCATTTGTGTCCCAATTATTACCTACCAACATGGTTTAGTTTAGACGAGTCACAAACTCAAATCACACTGGCTATATCCATATTATAGTACAAATAAGAGACTAGCTAGTTCATTTCGTACTATATTTAATCTATTAGACATCCATCGAGCTTT
The DNA here is from genome assembly GCA_026545765.1 of Plantago major. Classification (NCBI taxonomy): domain Eukaryota; kingdom Viridiplantae; phylum Streptophyta; class Magnoliopsida; order Lamiales; family Plantaginaceae; genus Plantago; species Plantago major. Next base: position 58,029,838 of record CM048841.1, read on the forward strand.
GTATTACTTAGCACGATTGTAAAATACATGATTCGATTACCATCATTGGCACCCAGCATTATGACTATCACTAGCACTACATTCTATTTACCCTTGATGAATGTTATTCTCGAATCTCGATCATAGTTGAACTCCACAAAATCCAACTGATAATGTATATTACCCAAGAGTGAAAACGCAGATGTATGTATGTATCTCTCAAGAAATTAATTAGACTAGTTATGTAGTAGATTAGTTCTTTCGTGTTTAATTACTCAAAAAATCTTGAATTTAAGGTTCTACAAAGAATTCTTTCTTGTTTAAAAACACGTAAACAAATCATACGACTCTATTCAAATGAACTCAAATCACTACACCAAGTGGTTGTACTGGTATGAATAGACTTGTTAGAACATCAAAGGATCTGGGCAAGATGAGGGGTCACGTATAAGATTTAAGTTCGGAAATCGTACCAAGTTATACCGAGAAACAATGAACTAGTGCAAATTAGTATGATTCAATCTAGACCATCAATTCATATACAACTTCATACCACTAATCATATGGGCCGGACCAGGTTGAATTTCGGCCCAGATGTTAAACCGGTTGGGTCATTAGAATCTGGGCCGAACCAAGGTCGGACCGGGTTGATGGCAAGACTTGAACCTAGGACCTATTCAATAAAAGAGACTATACTAACCAAACAAGCTAGTGATTAACTTGCAATTTGATTGTGGCGTGCAGTCCATATTAATTAGTGATAAGAGTTAAATTTAATTACTATTATTATTAATATTATTATCATATTGTACATGTAAATATAATTTACATCTAGGTTCAAAATGTTGTTACAAGATTGAGTTTTGTACAAAAGTCTGATTTACCCTTCCATGTATCTACATTCTACAATAAATCATTTCTTCCTAATTCTAACAAACCAAGGTGACACCGGTGTGGTGTCGACCGAAGGGACTCCGATGCTCAAGTTAGATGACTGACATACGGTGTAATGAATGAAAGAGATAAAGAGAGGGATGGTGACGAGAGTCGACTTATCCTGTTGGTTGAGTCGATTCGACAGAGTATGGGTGAGCACCGGCGAGAGGCTAGCTGACCTTGTTGGAGGGAGTTAAATGATAGTCGTCGGACAGTGATGGTTGATGGTGGACGGTGGTGAACGATGGTGGATGATGGCGGACGACTGAAAGCGTTGATCAGAGAGCTTGGGAGAGATGGAGGCGTACGAGAATGATTGATAGGGTTTGTTGCAGTCAGAATACAATGTCCTTCCACGTCTCCCCACTCTTCTATATATAGTTCATCTATCGTTGGAGTCTGTCCGCGAATCTTGGGTGAGGCCGTTGGACCTCACTAAGTGGGTTGGATCATGATCGTTTCAATGATTGCTTCTTGGACCGGTCGATCAAGCAAGGCGAGTTAGTTAGTATGTCGATCAGTGCGTGAGTCGGTTATCTGCAAGATGAGTTGGCTAGTCTATCAGACAAGTGCTAACTGACAGAGTCAGTCATGCAAGGTGAGTTGGCTAGTCTGTCAGGCTGTCAGGCAAGTGCTGACTGACTTACTGAATCAGCTAAGTGAGAGGGTTTGGTTAACCCATCAACCAAGTCATGACTCGTTAATTGGGGGGGGGGGGGGGGTGTGTGTGTGTGTGTGTGTGTGTGTGTTGTGTGTGTGTGTGTGTGTGTGTGTGTGTGTGTATATATAAAGGAAGAATGAGGATGAAAATATGAACAAATTAATTATTTTGGGTTTGGTTTGTTAGAATTAGGAAGAAATGATTTATTGTAGATACATGGAAGGGTAAATCAGACTTTTGCCCAAAAGTCAAGCTTATAACAACATTTTGGACCTATATGTAAATTATAAAACATTTGGGAACCAAATGAAAATAGGTCGTCTTTAGAGGTAGTCAGATGTAATTATTCTTATTGTCATTACTCAGTATTTTTAAGGAAAATGAATTCCTTACCGAGCAATTTTTACATGTACAATATAATAATAATATTAATAATGATAGTAATAATAATAATAATTGAATTTAACTATTATCACTAATTAATATGGACTGCACGCCACAATCAAATTGCAAGTTAATCACTAGCTTGATTGGTTATTATAGTCTCTTTTATTGAATATGTCCTAGGTTCAACTCTTGACATCAACAATTTTAATTTAAATTTATAAAGTCCAACCAGGTCCGACTAAGTTCGGCCCCGGTTCTGCTGACCCGACCAGTTTAACATCTGGGCCGAAATCTCACCTGGTCCAACCCATATGATTAGTGGTAAGGAGTTATATTTCAAAATGATTCAGATTGAATCATACTAATTTAAATGGTTGAGATTAAAAGTACAATAATATCTTACATTAAATCACGTACTAACTTATCTACCACAATAAATCCCCAAACAAGAAATGGTTAATGGAAGCAGCTGGGCGTGTATTTCCGGGCCAATTAGTGCTCCCGAAATGATAATAATGATTACATCTCCACATGATGTAACATAACATTGTGTATTTTATTTTATTGCACACCCATTAATTTCTTGATTCTTCCCCACATTGAATAAGATAAGCAAATAAGGTCAGTACTTGCTGTATGTTGTTTTAAAAGTCATGCCTTGAAATTGATGCTTATTGTAATAGGGCCTCTGATAAATTAAGTTAGCATATTTATTTCATTAATCAAGACAAGAATTGGAAGAATCCCACAGAAATATACCTATCTTTATGTCTTCCTGTTGTTGGCGGATATGTCCGAGTGGGTAACATCAACATATAGAATGAATAATGCCATGTGTGTAGTACTAGCTTTTATAAAGGTTCTCTGTCGGACTATTAGTTGAGCAGTTTTTTAGGGTCTGGGGATATAGTCATATAGGGGGGGGGGTTTGGATTCACTATTTCTACCCAAAACTTGTAAATGAGTCGTTGCGTCTTCCCTTCTGAGGTTTAAACGAATCAAATTATCCACAAACTACTCATGATAAAGATTGATCAAAGATCGATTCGAGCTTGAACTTGATCAACACGAATTTAATCGTGATCAAACTCAACTCAGTTTTGAGTGTAAAAAGTTTAACCGATCGTAAACTACTCACAGGCAAACTCAACTAAGTTTTAATTAAGTGGTACGAAATTCGACTGATCGTAAGCTGCTGCTCGCGAGCATATAAGTGAATATATACACGTTATGTATATATACTTATGTATACATGTAATTAATGAGAGTATTTAATTATATTCAAATTGAACAACATACCATAATATTTTCATGTCCGTATACATTGTGTTAAAAAATGAATTAGCATATTACATTTAAAAAAATTATAATGTAGCATGTACAATAGCAATAATAAATTAAATAATTTGTTTATAAAATAACTACTAGTATAATTGTGCATGTTATACGTCCAAAAATCAAATTAAATGTGTCAAGATTAATTTAATTATATTTTAGCAAATTCATGTATTTAAAGTGGATATGAAAATTACAAAATACGAAAATTGACATGTCTTGAAATATGAAGTAAGATAATTGATAATCATAGAGTCATATAGAGTCATAGGAGAGACATGCATTAAAGAGGGACCTAAGAGACAGACATATGTTGTTAAGTATAAGTGTAATGTTTTAAACGATATCAATAATATTTTATGAGTAAACATTTTATATTATTTTTATGTGTATTATAACACCGATGCTTTTATAAAACATGTTTATGATTATAACGATAATGTATGCCGGTCTCTCTTTCCAATGTTGGTCCCCAGGAGACGTACTCTTGGATAATTGTGTATTACTTTTTACTTTATGTGTCAAATCAATTGAATTAGTTAGAATTAAATGGTTTTGATGTCACAAGTCACGACTACCATTGAATATATTACTTTCAAAATGTACTTGTAATTTTTGTGCATGTTATACGTGCAAAAAATAAAATCAATATGCCAAAAAAATAAAAAACAATTAATCAATTATATGTTTTAGAAAGTAAATGTATATTAAGTGGAATTAAAAATTATAAATTAAAAAAGAAAAACGTAATTGGTCAAAACCAATTGAATTTTGATGGTATACTATTGTCATCAACAAATAAAAAGGTATTGTACATTTTGTATACAGTACCTTAATTAACTAATAAGAGTATAAAAACTTAAATACATTTAAGTTGTCTTATACTCTTAATTTATACTCCTTGCACATAATTCCTACTAGAGCAAGGAGATTATATGCTCTATCACAGGAATTTATTCCCTACATAATTTAAAGCTCCAAGGAGATTCTGGTAGACACGCATATAATTCCTTGAATAGGTATGTAAGACGATGTCTGAATTAGCTTTTACAAAATCAAGCCAGTAAGATTAATGAATAAGTTTTTTGGGAACAATATGGCTTCTGCCTCATCATCTGTACCAGATACTAATGAAAATGTAGTATCCACTATTGAAAATACTTGGGAAGATAAATATTTGTTCAATTGGAAACCACCAAATGTAGATAAGAGTACAATATATAAACAAAGCATATTAGACTTTAGATCAGCTTATACTATAAAAACAGAAGAACAAGTCCTTCCTTTAGTAAGTGATCAACAAACTTTACATTTTATTCACTAAAAAGTCAATTAGAAAGCATATAGCCAGTGGATACAAATTCTTACATATAGGTCTTGTACAAATTGCTATTAAACATTTAACAAGAGAAGGATTAGATACTATCATTTTTGTTGCACTTAGAGATGCTAGACATTTTGATTTTCAAGATTCCCTTTTAGGATTAATTGAAACAAGTCTTTGTAATGGACCAATTTATTTTAATTGTTATCCGAATTTTACCATATCCCTAACTGACCCACATATTTTAGATATTCTTACTTTAAATGTAAAAACTCATAATTACAAAATGAAGCATGGTTCTCATATATATGAAGTATTTTATAGAATACATTACAAAGTTATGAATACGGGTTTAAATGTCAAAGCAGTACATTATGAAAAACCTTCTGGACAAACTATCTTTTGGGAAATTAATAAGTCAAAGTCTAATCTTACAGTCCCTAAGACTATAGAATGGAAAAATGTTAATCTTCCTGAAGCTTGGTTACTTCCTTCTGGAACAATACCAAGATCCCAACCAATAGAAAATACTGAAATAGAAAATATAGTAGACCACCCAGATGGAGGGGTTAGTATAAGATTTAACAGACAAAGTTCTATGTCATTTAGAGATTATAGCTCACAGAGAAATAGTGAATATTTATCTCGGAGTAATTCTCATAGAAATTCTTTTAGTATTTTTGAAAGAGATAGACATAATTTTCAAGGAGTTAGAACACATAAAAATGTTGCCCAACCAGTTTATACTTCACAAGGCTTTAGTGATAGCACAAATGATTTAGAACAACAAGAAGAGGATAAACCAACTTCACCAAATCTGTCAAGCATATACGTTTTGACAAAAGAATTTTGTATAGATAAGAGTTTGGTAAAAAAAGATTTTATGAGTGACGAAAACAAACAAGAAAGAAAATGGTTCATGGAAACATTCTCTGAAAAACAAAGGAATGTTATAAGAAACAGTTGGTATGAATTTATGGTTACTACACAAAATCATATACCATTTTTTACTTATTTCTTTCAAAAGTATGATAAACTTTCAGTTTTAACCAAAACAAAATCTTATTTTACAAAGAAAGATGGCTCAAGTATCTCGCATGAATTTCCACCTTTAGAGCCTGTAAGAACAAAGGTTTTAGCAGATGTCATAGATTGTACACCAGTTCTTACTGACAACAAAGAAGATGAGTCAGGAATGAAACAAAGGAATTACACTAATATAAGTTTACATTGTCTGATAAAACAATTAGAAAGAATAGAAGATAGTATAGAAAAGAAATTAGGTAGCCAATCTCCAGTTGATACAAATTTAGCATCCTCAAGCAAAGAACATACCTCACCAGATAAGCAGATACACAGATTTCCTTTTAAAATCAATGAGTACAAACCTAAGTTAACAGAAACAGAGATTCTTCAGAAAATAAATTCTAAATTAGGAGATTTGAATTTAGAAAAATTAAATACTTTTAAAAAATCATTAGAAACTGTCCATTCAGGTGATGAGTCTGAAGATAGTAATCATATTTTTCCTGTAGAACACAAAAATTTCTATCCTATACCCACTCCCCCAGACATCCAGTTAGAAGAAATACATACTCAAAGGACTTTTAATGGGTCAACAGTTTACAAGTGGAATATAGATGGGTTAGCAGAATACCAGATTATAAAAATTTGTCAAGAAATGGTAGTCATATCAAACATATATGGAAATAGAATGGATCAGGTTGATTGTGCAAAAACTTTAATTTTAGGATTTAATGGACAATTAAAAGGATGGTGGGATAACTCCCTTACACCATTAGAACAAAATGTAATATTAGATAGTATTAAACAAGATGACAATGGAATACCAATTCTAGATGATAATAATAGACAAATTTCGGTAGCAGTTACTTCCCTCATTTACACAATTTTACTCCATTTTGTTGGTGATCCTAATTGGTATAGTGAAAGAAATACTGAAATTTTACAAAACCTAAAATGTAGAAAGCTCCAGGATTTCAAATGGTACAAAGATGTTTTCCCTACAAAAATTTATGAAAGGGATGATCCGAATAATTATTATTGGAAAGAAAAATTTATTTCAGGATTACCAAAGTTATTTGCGGAAAAGGTAAGGGAAAAGATTAAAAACATCAATGGAAATATAGAAACAATGCCATACGGAGAAATTATAAACCAAATAAATCTGACCGGATTACAAATTTGTAATGATTTAAAATAAAAATCCCAGCTAAAAAAACAAAATATGGTAAGTAGAAAGGAATTGGGAAGTTGGTGCGAACAGTTTGGTTTTGATAAAATCAAACCCCCAATTCATAGCCATGACAGAAAACCTTACAAGAGAAAATATTCCAACAAAAGGGTCAATAAGCAAGATTACAAACCAAATAATAAAAATAGTTTTTATAAGAAAAAAGAAAGATTTTATAAAAAAGAAAGAGTCCCTCTAGACAAAATAATATGTCACAAGTGTAAGACACCTGGACATTATGCCAACACTTGCAAGGTAAGGCAAAAGATACAAGAATTAATTTCAGACGAACAATTAAAAAATTAGCTTTTAAATATAATTTCTGAAATAAGTTCTGATGAAGAAGGAATAGGAACAGATAAAGAAGATCATCAATTTAATCAGATTCAATCAGATAATGATGAAACTTCTGATGATTCAGAAGAAGAAGAAGAAGAAGAAGAAGAAGAAGAAGAAGAAGAAGATTCGTGTTACTGTCTCCCTGACCAAATGGGGAAAAGTGTTTGCAATTGTAGTAAGAAACTTTTAGTAATCACAAAACAAAGTCAATATGAATTAATATTTGAAATGATTGATCAGGTCAAAGACCCTCAACAAAAAGATAATTATCTAAAGAAATTAAAAGATATGATTTTAGAAAAAGGACAATAAACTTCTACTTCAAATAAACAAAAAACAGATTTCAAAGACGTAATAAAAACATTCAAGTACTTATCTAAATTCAAACTATAGTATACTTTATGCAGATTCCCGACACTGTAGAGTATAAATATTTTGAATTAAGGATCAAATTCAATTGGTTTGGTGTAACAACCTTCAGGTAGATCGCTTTTAGAAATAGAAGAAGATATAAGGTAGATAATTATTTAGTTTAGCTGCTCGTGAGAAAACTCAATTGCACTTAATTTTAAAGCTCAACGATCGAGTTTCGAGCTCGTGATCGACTTGTAGACGTGAGTATGAACTTGATAAGGTCCAAGAACGATTCGAATCGACTCATTCACATCCCTGCATTTAGTATTGATGTTCGTGAAAAGGGCATTTTGGTCATTTACAAATGTTAAGTGTTCTACCTAAGAGGAGTCACTTCATAGTTTCAAACAAATTTGGAAGTAAGATAATGTCAAAGATCGAGTTTCAAACAAATAATGTCAAAAGTAATTTGAGTTAATTTATTTAGTTATATCTCAAAAAATTCAAAGAATAAATGAATCTTTGACTCGATGAAATGGACAATTTAGAATATTTATGAATATCATGAGTTTTGTTAATTATAGATGAGAATCCAATAGATGGTGATGCAAAATACACCCTCTATTTCAGAGAAAGTGTTACATTTTGACTTTGACCGGTCAACTGTCTTCGAGTTTGACCACAAATTACTCATAAACGATAAAAGTAAATAATTTAATAAAATCATATAATAAAAATTTAATTACTAAATTTTCATTATATAATTTTAATAATTTAGTTATTAATATCGTTTAAGAGTAAATTGTGGTCAAACGCGGAGATAGTTGATCGTAGAATAGTAAAATGTAACACTTTTTCTGAAATTGAGGGAGTATAATTTAAGATGAGCTTTTTGCAACCAATGTCAACAGCACTCAGCATAATTAACGAGATAAATACATAAAGAGGAATGGATTTTTGTGAGTGAACGAGTGTTGCAATCCACTTCGGTATTTATAAATAGCACACTCACGAGTAGTGTAGCTATCCATCATTTGGTGGCTTATATATATCCATCCATTTTAGTATTCCCTCCGTCCCGCAGAACTTCATACATTTGTCATTTTAATTGTTTTACAGAACTTCATACATTACCAAAAAAGAAAGCTACTCCACACCCAACAAATAATAAACAATTTCAACTTTACACTCAAATTACACATTTTGCCACTAAAAATACACTTTTTCCCACATTTTTTATATTTTATTATTATTTTAACTTTTCGCATAAAACTGCACGCTAACTTTAATGTATGGTTCTCCGGAACGGAGGGAGTATACCATCATGAGCAGTTGGTTGCTTTTGTTTCTGGACCAACAGATAATAATTATGTGCAGTTGGAGTCATTTGCAAGCTTCATCTTGAGATATGTGCACATTAACATGTACAGGCCAAAAATTATAACACTAATAACTTTATTTTTTTTGCGTCAAAATAAATTCATCGATTAAAGAAAGGTTACACGAGCATCTCTTGATGCTCGAAGATTACAATACATCAACATAAATACAAATAAGATACCAAAGCCTCCTTTCCAAAATACCCAGTCCTCCCCAATTCCATCCTTCTTGACCGAAGCGTCAAAGTTCACTTTAATTTCCGCTACTTCCGGCAGCATCCAAACAACTACATATGTCGTCACATTAGGGGCAGAATGCTGAGAGAAAGAGGTATTAATCCTGTCAATGTATAAGTTCGCAAAATATACCCAAAAACAACCTAAAACAAACCATACATTAATAAAAAAAAATTACAAAAGACCACTTTCATCTTTAAAGACAAATTTAAGTAAAGAAAAAATGACCACCTGAGCTCCTGTCAGCTTCTTTGTAAGCTCAGTGTCGAGCTTCCCCAGATCTAGGTGAACGGAGCTTCCACCCTACATTAAAAGAAATTATAAAAAAAAAAAAAAGAGTAATCCACTGAAGCACTGGTGACTGTAGTGGTGGTGGTGGTGTAATTGAAATAGTGGGGGAGTTTTGAAGAATAAGTAGTCATTTTTTACTTAAAATGTAAATGGGTTATTTAGGACGTGTGGTTTTTGTAAATTTATGTGAGTTGTATTTTTAAAATTGTTAACAAATTAATTTGTAATTGTTAAATTATGTTATTTGTTAAATTTTAAATGGTGTACTAACATTGGTATAATACGAAGTAGTATTAAAATTGACTAGCATAAATTAACATTAACGAATTTTCTTATTTGTTATAAAGCCTCTATTAAAGAACTATTTTAATTAATTATAAAAAAAAATCACGTTACTATTCATATTCATATTGTAATTGTGCAATGATAATGAAGTGTTACTTATTCAAACAATTTGTCATTTTTATTTAGGTTTTCATTATTATCATAATGAAGTGTTCTTTTAGAATGTACAGTTTTGAGTCATGCGTGGGAAAGAAACTTTCTTTGAAGTTTGACCCATAATTTCCCTTACCATGCACCCTTGACTCACCAAAGGATGAAAATGGATTGAGGAAATCAAGAAAGTTGTCATTTTTGTACAGCAATATTGTCATACTATACACAACATTCCCTTGGGAAAATTGTTCTGTATATCGAATATAATGGTTTAATATGGTGTAAAAATAAATGATACGTTTGTATTGGAATAAATATAAATGGAATATGATACATTAGGGTAAAATCCATTTTTAGTATTACAGTGTGAGACATTTCTGATTTTGGTACTCCAGAGTGGTCGCGTTCAATTTAGGTACTAATTATTAATAACTATTTACAATTAAGGTACTAATGGTAAATTGGATGGTGGGTATGCAAATCAGTACAAATTTACAATTAATCTAATCCCAAATTCACGTGAATTTCATCAATTGAAAGTTGATTGAAACATAATTGATGAAAAAGCCTAAAAAAAGAATATGACGTGGAAGAATTTGATGCTTGTGAGTGGGAAAAAGTCCACGATATCCTGTGAACGGTCAATTTTCTATATCTATCTTTCGGTGCTTGACATTCGTTTGCACGTGAATGCGAAGGCGCACCTCATAAATTCAATTAGTACCTTAATTGTAAATAGTTATTGATAATTAGTACCTAAATTGAACGCGACCACTCTGGAGTACCAAAATCAGAATTGTCTCACACTAGAGTACCAAAAATGAATTTTACCTGATACATTATGGGACGAACATAAATATACAAATTTCCAACATTTTACCGCCCATTTTACACGTTGATAGTCCCACCTTATCCCTTCACTATGTTAACTAGACCTAGTATTCGGGTCATTCGGATCGGGATCGGGTCGGGTCCATTCGAATCAGAATGTTCGGGTCAACAATTTGTTTCGGGTCAATTTCGGATCGGATGATGTTCGGGTTTGGATCTTGGTCGGATTCGGGTCATTTTCGGATCGCTTCGGATTTGGGTCCTTTTCGGATCGAATATTTTCGGATTCGGGTGTTATTTGGAACGGACTAAAATATTTCAGATTGTTTCGGATCGAATAATTTCGGATTCGGGTGTTATTTGGAACGGACTAAAATATTTCAGATTGTTTCGGATCGGATCTATTTGGATATGGATGTCATTCGGATCCAGATTTTCACGATTACAAATCTTCATGTCATTTTGAATCGGATTATTTTATAAAAGTTCGATTTGAATATGCGTCTTCACTTCGATTATAATAGTTTGTTTCATTTTGGCTCGGTTTTATATCAAGTATCATTTTTTTAATCGATCCTAATTTTAGTACGTATTTATTTATGTAAATATTTTTATGAATAATCAAAGAAGTCAAAATATCAGAGCATGAATTACAATGAGACAGGAAATAAAAGTAAAAATAAATGGGTAACTCGAAAAGGTAAAAATACATGGATCGATGATTAGTTATAATTGTTATATTGTAACAAGTGAAGGGTTCGTTAATGACGTTTTTTTGTTAAGTGTCATACCGAATCAAATACTTATGAGTCAAATTGATTCTAGTCATTTCGACTCGGATGATTTCGGGTCAAATTTAATTTGGGTCATTTCAGATCGGATATTTTCGGGTCAAATCTAATTCGGGTCATTTCGGGTGAAGTATTTTGGATCGGATGATTTCAGATATGCCAGGTCAATTCGGGTAATGGGTCATTTTCGGATATGACCAATTTCGAGTCAATTCGGATTCGGATCGGGTCTCGGGTCATGTTCGGATTGTTAGGCCGTGATAGTTTCAGGTCAAATTTCGGGTTCGGTTCGAATCGTTTCGGATCGAATTTCGGGTTTTGATCAAGACTGCCGGGTCTAATGTTAAACGCCCCCCCCCCCCGTTTTTTTCCCTGTGGTAACCTTAGAGTTTCCAGTTTGATCCATTTAGAAACAACTTACTGTATATTCAAAATCTACTTCCATGTAATATGGCTTTCCCACTTTCAAAGAAACTGACCTTTTTGATTATTCTAAACATTGGATAACAAAAGAAATGTTAAGAAAGAAAAGTGAATTTTTACTTGTAGCAGTTGTTGAAACTTTTTGTTTCTCTCCCTTTTCCCACTCACAAGTCATTAGTCCACATAACCTTCTTCTCCACTTCACCACATTATATACATACATAGTCCAGACACCACTATTATACATATATATTCTATGTGTGTACAGTTACATACACATGTTAGCAATGGCAATGTCTTCATCCATATTTCTTGTTATGATCACTTGTTTAATTCTTGGTGCACATTCATTTCCTAACACTGATAGGATTACTCAGTTGCCTGGCCAACCAGCAGTTGGATTTCAGCAATTTTCTGGCTATCTAACTGTGGATTCAAACCATGAAAAATCTCTCTTTTACTACTTTGTTGAGGCTCAAATTGATCCTGCTTCAAAGCCACTTGTTCTTTGGTTGAATGGAGGTAATCTTTTTTATCAATCCCATTTCAGTTTGCTTCTGATTCATCATTCATGCAAGTCAATGTACTTGGAAACTTCATCTTGTCAGTTAATTTTTCAAGAAATGGCTTATTTTACTGTGGTTCAATATAATCTATCATTTGAGTCAATTTTATGAATGTATGTTTATTTTGTGCTATATGGTTATTGAAGGGCCTGGTTGCTCATCAATTGGAGTTGGTGCATTTTCGGAGAATGGACCTTTTAGACCAAATGGACAGGTTTTACTCAGAAATGAATATAGCTGGAATAGAGGTTAGATCAAGAAATAGGCATATGTATAGTTTCCATTTTGTTAATCCAATGTAAAGCTAAGAAGCTGATCATTACCATTGTAGAGGCAAACATGCTGTATTTGGATACACCAATTGGAGTAGGGTTCTCTTACTCGACCGGATCATCAGCGTATGTAACAGTAGATGATGAGATAACAGGTAACATTACTAGTTATGTTAATTTTTATGCCAAAAGATAGGGGTTTTGGTTATGTTTGTCATGTTGTATTGTTGTGTTATATGTCTTTTATGAAAGTTGATGTTCATTTATTTTCCATGTTGTTTAGCCAAGACAATCTCGTGTTCTTGCAACGTTGGTTCGTTAAGTTTCCGCAGTATAGGAACAGAAGTCTGTTTATTGCTGGGGAGAGTTATGCAGGTACCACTTTTTTTAACTAGTGCTGATCAAAAATTGAAAATATATGTTGAAGTGTTAGATGAGTTAAGTCTTTAGTATTCTGTTGGAACTGTGAACACTAGGTCACTATGTACCTCAACTGGTGAAGCTAATGATAGATCTCAACAAGAAGAGTAAGATATTCAACCTCAAGGGAATCGCCGTAAGTATTGCTTTTTACTGAAGTAGGCCTTGTTGTGGTCAAAGATTCTGTACAGTTAGGGGTTAAATATGGGCAGTTTTATTCTGTTTCAGCTAGGAAATCCACTGCTAGAGTTTGCTATGGATTATAATTCGAGGGCAGAATACTTCTGGTCTCACGGGCTGATATCGGACTCCACGTACAATCTGTTCACTTCTGTATGCAACTATTCGAGATATGTGAGTGAATACTACAGAGACTCTGTTTCGAGTGCTTGTTCGAGGGTCATGAGCCAAGTTAACAGAGAGAGCAGTAGATTTGTCGATAATTATGATGTTACATTAGACGTCTGCATACCGTCTGTCCTGTCACAGTCCAAGATCATTGCTGCTCACGTAAGTCATTCCACTAGCAGCTAGTGCTTTCCTACTGTTTAGCTTACTATTTATTTCATAAATTAGCTCATGATCCTATTTCGCCGTTGCTACAGAAAGATTCGGAGAGGATAGATGTTTGCATGGACGATGTAATTGTGAAGTACTTGAACCGGCATGATGTACAGAAGGCACTTCATGCTAGGCTTGTTGGAGTCCGTAAATGGGACGTTTGCAGCAAGTAATGTCTGTCACTTGAATGATTCTTAAGATAAAAATTTAAGCCTAGATGAACAGTCTGATAACTAGACCATGCAGGTATGACATGCTAATGGTTTCACTTGCAGTATACTAGATTATGACATGCTCAACTTAGAGATACCTACGATTTCGATTATTGGAACGATTATCAAAGAAGGCATTCCAGTTTTGATATACAGGTAAAGAAGATGCCAAACACCGTATGTACCTATGGTATCATATGTCCTTGATGCTACGACCGCAAATTTTGGTGCTTATTACTTGCTTCAACCCAATCTTTCATTTACATGACAGTGGAGATCAAGATTCTGTAATTCCTTTGACTGGAAGCCGCACATTGGTTCATGATGTAGCTACAAAACTTGGCCTAATCACAACTATACCATATCGAGTCTGGTTTGAGGGACAGCAGGTCAGCTTTATATGATACAAAGAAATTAATCGAATGCTGGGCAAACGGAACCATGCAGATACGAAACTAGCTCTATAACAGAGTTTATTAATTATTATGTTTGCACAGGTTGGGGGATGGACTCAAGTATACGGGAATATTCTCTCGTTTGCCACGATCAGAGATGCTTCGCATGAAGCTCCCTTCTCACAGCCTGCAAGATCTTTTGTTCTTTTCAAATCGTTTTTAGAAGGCATGCCTTTACCAGAAGAGTTTTGATGATGACATTCTTTTGTTCATGTAAATACGTTAAGATTATTGTAGGCTGATGTTTAGTTTAGAAAAAAAGGTGGTGCAGAATATAGAAAGGACTCTTTTTCATCCTGTTTATTCAGTAGCTGCTGAGATCAAGTTTTGGTTTGAAGAGTGCAAGTGTGATTTTTTTGTATTGTTACTGGTAATTTCAGTGCTTGTTATTAACTGAAAGATTTGGGCTTAAATGATCTGCATCAATGTAGAGGAAATCAAATGCTAGAATTCAGGCTCATGCACCTGCAAGGGCCAAAAATTTTCGAACACGATTCTTAAATCATACCGGTACAGTTCGTAGGGAGAACTCTACAACTCAAACTGAACCTATTTCATTGTACGCGAGTTGTCACCTCCCTGACCTGTATTCGGGAGTATTGTGGTCGGAGTAATGCTTCTAGGCTCTAGCATCATAATTTGAGTGTTTGTGTGTCGATCATGTATTGTTGATTCCGTCTCATACTACAAATACATGTTCACAAAAGGCAAAGAGATTTTTAAACACTAATGGCATAAAATTATACAAATGGATAAATGAACACTTATTAAAAAGCACTTTCACCAAAATCAACTTCTTAATATCCTGCTGCTGCTGATGATAAACTACAATTAATTCAAAGTATGATTGATTGATTGATTGGTTTCATATCATATAATAAACTAGTGTCTAATTTTGGAGATTCAAGCTCATAATAAACCTCAACTCTGTGTGACCGTCTGTCCCGGGACTCGGAAAGCACACTAATGAGGTTGCTGTCTGTCTCTGATATTAAAGCCCGGTTCCAACACAAAGCAGCAATATAAAAACAACATCCTGGCAGAGACCCAAACCTACACTATGATGGGTTCTGGAGCTGGCTCTGGAGGAGCACCACTGCTACCGTTAAGGACAACTACTTTCCCATCAGCGTCCACATCACAAATAACTGAATCACCTTCTTTAATTTCGCGTGCAAGCATCTTCTCTGCCATGCTATCCTCCAAAAGCCTCATGATAGATCTTCGAAGGGGCCTGGCACCGTATTTGGGGTCGTACCCTTCATCGACTACCCTGTCCTTGAACTTCTCAGTCACTTGCAACTCTATATTTTTAACCTTCAGTCTGTCAAAGACCTCTTTCAGCATAATATCTGCAATCTCCTTCACCTCCAGCTTGGTGAGCTGTCTGAACACAATTGTTTCATCCAAACGATTCAAAAACTCAGGCCTGAAATATCTTTTCAGTTCTTCCAGAACCAAGCCCTTGATATGGTTGTAACCCTTGTCTTCCTCCTCCTCCTCGTAATCCAAATTGAAACCTATTCTGCGGGGTCCTTTCTGAATAACTTTACTTCCGACATTTGATGTCATGATTAGGAGAGTGTTCTTGAAGTCAACAGTACGGCCCTTACTGTCAGTCAACCTTCCGTCTTCTAAAATTTGAAGCATCATGTTGAAGACATCAGGATGAGCTTTTTCGATTTCATCAAAGAGCACAACAGTATAAGGGCGGCGTCTGACAGCTTCAGTTAGTTGTCCACCTTCGGTGTACCCAACGTAACCTGGAGGAGAACCAATGAGCTTCGAGACGGTGTGTCTCTCCATGAACTCACTCATGTCGAGTCTGATCATAGCTTCTTCCGATCCAAAGTAGTAGGTAGCCAGAGTTTTCGCTAGTTCGGATTTCCCAACACCAGTTGGACCAGAAAAGATGAAACTGGCAATGGGCCGACTGGGATTTTTGAGCCCGACACGAGCTCTACGAATAGCACGACTGATGGCTTCCACAGCTTCGTCTTGTCCAATGATCCTCTTGTGGAGAGTCTCCTCCATCTTAAGGAGACGATCAGATTCATCGGCCGAGACCTTCTCGACTGGGATGCCTGTCCAAGAAGAAACAATGTGTTGAATGTCAGCATCTGTGACAAGTGGGCCTCCATCTCCTGCCTCACTCTCGGCTTTAGACATCTCCTTATTTTTGTCTACAAGAGCTGATATTTGTGCCTTAAGATCCATCTCTCTATCACGCAGCTCCCCAGCCTACACAGTAATCGGAGTAACAAGATCAGTCATCAGCGCCTAAAACTGAAGAATCTGTATTTCATCTAATGTAGAGTGAAAAACATGCAAAACCCTTCACTTCACGTAATTGAAGGTAAAGTTCCAAGTTCGACAAGCTTACAAATACCCCCCTTATGTTACATATACCTCTTTTACTAACAAAAAAGGATTACATACACCTTCAAGACTTCATATTTATACTTGGCAAAAAAATAAAAAGACTTCTGATAATAACCCTTGTCCAATCAGGACATACTTGCACAGAATGTGTGGTTGTTCTGTAATTAGGCCATAGTACTGCAGAGGTAGATAAAGTCCTCTAAAAGCATGCATTACACAGTAACACACAACCTAAGTCTGGTATTAGCATAAAATCTCACATCTTACCTTCTCAAAGTCTTGACCTCTGACAGATTCATTTTTCTCCTTAGTAATTTGCCTGAGCTCTTTCTCAAGCTCTCTGGCTTCCTCGGGTAGCTGCAGAAGATCAAAGTGTTATTCTGGATTTTGCTAATGCTAATATCTTGCTGCACAAACTGTAAGCAAGGAGTGTACCTGTGCGTGGCGAAGCCTGACCCTGGAACCAGCCTCATCAAGCAAATCAATAGCTTTATCAGGCAAGAATCGGTCACTGAAATGAGAAAAAGTAGTGTTCAGGTAACATATTTGACTGCCTTCAGGGTTAAAAAACGGAATGCAACGGACAGCTTCTAAACTACAAAAAAACTGTGGTAACTAGTAAAGCTGTCGTCCAGGACATCTAATTAGAACCAGCAGCATTACAATAACCATCTCTGAAGGATATTTCTAGCCAGGTCTCACTCTAACCACTGTAATAGCCAAGTCCAGCAAACATACAAAATCATCTGGACTATAATATAACGAGAAACAACAAATGTACCTGATATATTGATGTGAGAGCTCTGCAGCAGCTACTAAAGATTCGTCGGTGTACCGAAGCTTGTGGTGGATCTCATATCTTTCACGAAGTCCTTTAAGGATCTGAATTGTTTCGTCCACAGTGGGCTCTGGAACCTTGACAGGCTGAAACCTTCTTTCCAAAGCTGGATCCTTCTCAATGTGCTTTCTGTATTCGTCAAGTGTGGTTGCACCAATGCACTGGATGAAATCAAAATTTTCAGATTTCCATTTACAAAGGTGATGCAATAAATAAAACTGAACTGTGGAAAACATATACGCCACTTTAAGAAGGTTTACTGAGTGTCTATCTCGAAAATAAACAAGCACGTGCCAAGTATGGTGACATTTGTTGATATGAAAGTTTTAGCACTTTTGTTGCTGCAGATCACACAAATGTCTTACATATAGCATCTCAAATTATCTAACCTGCAGTTCACCTCGAGCTAAAGCAGGCTTCAAGATGTTTGCAGCATCAATTGCTCCTTCAGCAGCTCCTGCTCCAATCAATGTGTGCACCTCATCTATAAAGAGTATAATTTCATCACTTTGCTTAATTTCCTCCATCAGCTTCTTCAATCTTTCTTCAAACTCACCACGATACTTTGTCCCAGCAACAAGAAGACCCATATCCAGGGTAATAACCTGCAATAGTGCAAGATAAGTTTACTGACAGTGAAGAAGGAAGCACTCGAGCAAATATATATAAATACAATAAACAGTACAGCCTAGTCACCAGAATTATATTGTCAACATATTCAGCCCCATCAATTCAAAATTCGGCAAAACATCCACATACCCTTACAGTCTTACTTGGAGTGTTCGACATTATGTCCCATCAAAGAATTAATATTGAGTTGAGCATGTGCTTACACATAATTTCTCGGAAGTAATAAGATAATATACTGCTTCTTTCTATCATAAAATACCCTCATTGCTAGCTTACCTTTTTCCCCTCAATCGTCTCAGGAACATCGCCAGTGGCTATCCTCTGAGCAAGGCCTTCAGCAATTGCTGTTTTACCTACACCAGGTTCTCCAATGAGACAAGGATTGTTCTTTGTGCGCCTCCCCAAAATTTGAGTGACACGTTCAATCTGAGCTTGCCTTCCAACAACAGGGTCGAGTTTACCCTGAGGAAGCACAAAAATAGCCAGTGTGAGGTTTTTGTAGATATTCAAGCTCAGATATTTAAGCACGAGAATTTACCTCTTCCGCTAATTTGGTCAAGTTGGTACCATACTCCTCCAATGTAGGCATTTTGTTTCCTGAAGTTCCACCTCCAACACCAGCCCCAACAGCCTCTGCACTCTCACCCACCATTCTGATAACCTAGTAACACAAATAAACGGTCAGATTTTAGAGCAACCTAATAAATTATGAAGGCCATAGAAAAGAGGGCTGATACTTACCTGAGTTCGAATGTTACCGGGTTCAGCACCCAAGTTCTCCAGGACACGGGCTGCGACGCCCTCACCTTCACGAAGCAACCCTAGAAGCAAGTGCTCCGATCCAATGTAGTTGTGGCCTGGATTTAAAAAACACATAACCATCTGATTAAGAGTAGGAATTACATTTACCCATTTTTAAATAAAACGGAATCAAATTTCATCATTTTCAAATTTGCAAGTCCAAAGCGTAACAAAATTCCTTTTCATAACCAACACCTAGGGAAAAAAATGTAGAAGTTGGATATAATAGCATGAAGAGCTAGACTCAGCATCACGCTACTCGACACAATGAGGGAACAACCAATAACAGCTTATGGAGTGAGAAAAGCCATGACTAGAGGAGATTGCAAACCAACTTACCAAGTTGGCGGGCTTCCTCTAGTGAGAGTTCCAAGACACGCTTTGCCCGGGGTGTAAAAGGTATCTCAACAGCAACAAATCCACTACCCCTTCCAATTATCTTTTCAACCTCCACGCGAGCATCCTTCAAGTTGATTCCCATAGATTTGAGAACCTTAGCAGCGATTCCAGTTCCCTCACCAATAAGCCCCAACAAGATCTGCTCAGTCCCAACAAAGTTGTGGCCAAGTCGTCTTGCCTCCTCTTGTGCAAGCATAATAACTTTAATTGCTTTTTCTGTGAAGCGCTCAAACATCGCTTTGCATGCAAATCGTGATTTGCGTCCTTTGGCTCCTTTCTTACCGGAGGTTGTTGCTCCTACAAGCGACTGCAGGGACTGGCGGCTTCGTCCTGCCAGCATATCCACGGCATTAGTTCCACGCAGGCCCGTGAATCTCCTAATTGTGATTGATGATGTAGTTCGTAAGCTGCACATCATTGTTGTAGCCCTTTTAGTTTTGTTAGATCCTTTGAAACTTCCATTATTTGCCAAACCGACAGAAGGCAAGTTTGTTGATTGAATGATAGCATGCGCCATGTTTGCCTCCAGAGACTTGGTCTACAACCTACATGCATGTTATCCCAATTAAAAATCCAGGTAGTAAGATAACATAAACTTCAGAGAACAAGATATACCCAGTTGATGATTGAGAAAGCACAAATTTTCAGCCACAGATACTAGCAAGCATAATCTGACAGTATTTCACAAATTGGATGAACCAAAAACATCCTAGAACAATCTCAAGAGATAAGAAAAGCACAGAAAAGAAACAAAGAAGTTACATAAGTTAAAACTCGTCAAAACACTTGAAAGTAGAAGGGCTTATCCACTACATAAAGATGGTATTCTGCTAGCTGAAAAGCACTCAAATCTATGTAGATAAGCTGCCATTTACACTGACCACAAAAGAAAACGAAACTCAAATCCATCATAAAGATTCAATTTTTATCCGAAAATAATCCTACTAAACATACAAGAAAGACAAGAAGTATCTGAGGTCAACTACCCTAACAAGTATCATCAAGCAACACACAGAATACAACAAAAAAAGGAACGAACTTGAGTGAAAGACGAAACAAAAACCAGCAAGAGTGAAACAATAAGCTGAAAGATTCAATTTTTATCCGAAAACAGAGGCAAGAGGAACAGAAATCAGCAGAATAGAAGAACCAACCCTAGTAGATAAAGAAAGAGTAGGCAATCTGAGATAAGAAAGGAAAACCTAGAAATCGAAAGAAATCTGACCGGAATGAAAGAGGAAGAAGAAGAAGAGATTGTGAAAGAATCTCTCTCCTCAGGCAGGGTAGGGTAGTTGGACAATGAAGAGGAGAGTAGCTTAATGGACGGCTCACGATATATATGTAAATAAACAAAGGGATATTTGAAGAAGAAGAAGAAGAAGAACAAGAGAACGACGAAGAAGACGATGAAGATAGATAGATGAAACTAATTATCCCGATTTTCCTTTCTTTTTTTTTTTTTTATTTTATTTTATTTTTGTTTATGAAAAAAAAATTAAATTAAAAATAAAATCAATTATTAGTATTATTATTTTATTTTATTTTATTGCTTCACTACGTGGATTATTATTACCAACACGCTACGTTTCTGGACCATGGGACTTACCGTGCATCCTCTTTCCTCATGGCTCATCACCTAAAACAAAACGTTGGATTGCAATAACACCACAAGATAAATAAAAAATACTACTAATAATTAGTCAAATATTGCAAGATAGACAAAATTGGACACATACTACACGTAGAATCATAATAGCCATCTTTGAACAAGCCAGAATTATCTAAGCCTGAACATCCATCATCAACTTGACCTTGCTCTGATACAATATTAAGTTGAGTTATCATCCACTAAAAAATTTCATTTCATCTAAAAAATCGAACTCGTAAAGGGGTGTAAATATATTCATTTATAGTATTAATTATCCAATGTGGCCCCGCACTTGTGGACGGTTTCAACGTCTTCGGTGAAACCATTCGAGTGGAAATTTAATATAGAGGGAGTTTGTCAACGTGAAGATTCGAAACCAGGTTGAACGTGAGCCAGAGGCTCTCATACCAGGATAAGTTTATTCATGATCCCCTTAAAAGGTTTTGTTCAGTGGAGATGGTTATCCAACTTATATATAGTTTTCATGATCCTCTCACAAGTGATATGAGACATTCTAACATACTTGATATGTGTTAGTTCCACCATACATAATCGAAGATAAATAATACAAAAAAGGATATATAAGCCAAACCGCCTTTGAATAAACAAAATCGAATATGAGGCATGTGCTTGCACAGTGTTCTTAAAACAATTGCGTCCCCTCCCCTACGATGTTTGGAGGAATCAAATGACGCTTGTTCCCCATGATATAATGGAAGAACCAAACAACTATTCGTACAAACTAGCTGCCCTTGGCGAACCGAAATAAATGCCTGGATTATACGGTGTGGGTAAGAAAGAAGAATCAGACTTTCAGATTTGTAACTGCAAACTTGCAGCACAAAGTTCTGGAAGAATTCGAGCAAACCAATTAGCTCATGCGCGCACGCGTAGAGAGTTTTCTATAACCTTACCATCACAATTGAACACCTAGTAACAGGTAATTGGTCATAAACTAGAAAAGATTTTTTATGTGCAAGGTAAACCCACTTCACCTTCCAACTTTGAGCACTTATTTCTCATTAAGGTCCCAACGTTCGTTTTGTGGATACAATATATCGATTCGAAGGTCTTACATGAATAATTAAATCATGGTCTCTAAGTAAACATATGTCATAATGCATTAAAGTTTACTGCACTTTCTTCACTATTTCCAACAGATATATAATTGATGATGTGTCACGCTTTGATTGATCACTCTCAAACATAGTAAAAGCATAGAAAATTAAAAAAAAAACCTGATACTAGTATTCTGCTCTATCCAAAAAAAAAAAAAAAAAATATATTATGAATGAGTAAGTGAGATTAATTACTTGATTCTTAATTGACTGATAATTGACAATATTGCAGCCAGAAGTTAAACTTGAGAACAAATGAGTAACCAACCAAGAAGCCTATTTTGTTTACCAGTCTGACAAAATTCCCAATTTGAGATATATATTATACTCCCTTGTTCTGTGAATCTGGATTCAGTTTGACTTTTCCGGTCAACCGGACTAAACTTTCATTATATAAATTAATTGAACATTTTACATTTGCAGTTTAAGATTAATTCATAGTCAAAGTTGGAGACGGTTGACCGAAAAAAGTCAAACTGGATATATGTCTTGTACAATTCTTCAAAATCACTTACTATATGTGCAACTGAAATATATATATTTAAATGCATGTGAATTGATGTGGTGATTTAACTTATATATATTTAGGCTATGTTCTTTTCAATCAAATTCTTGGAATCGAATGGGCTGAATCAAACTAGAACGAAATCAAGCGAATCGAAATCAAACGAATCAAGAAATTACATTTGTCCCATTTTTTAATAATAATGAATACTACATCCGGTCTATTAATAAATTCGTAAAGAGACTTTTTTCTGGACGTTGACTGTAATTACTCGCAAATTACACGACAAAAGAATATAATAAAATTATATTATAAAAATAAATTAAGTATATTTGACTAACATAAGTTTGTTTTATACTTTTTTTAGCGTAATTTGCAAGTAATTTACGATTTAAGTTCGAGAAAAAAATTCTCCTTAGAAAAATCGATTGTTAGTGTAATATAGCGTCCGAGGAAGATAACATGGAAACTAATACGGAGGAATAAATGCCATTTCTCAATATTTGTGATAATGTCGTTTTGGTTCGACTTTAGTTTGGTTTAACTTGTTTTGAAGTTTTTGGGAGTCATTTGAAAGACTTGTAGAGTTTTGTTTGACTTTAGTTTTGGTATAACTTGTTTTTTATTTATTAAGTGTGAGAAAAAACTCAACGTATGCTTACGAAGTTCTTATTGTTCTAATATCTTCCAATAAAAGAACATGTCGATTTTTTGTTAGAGATGTACGTACAAAGTATGTGAACCAGTTTGAATGGTACTCTCAGGTTCCTGTAATTTCTTATCTTAACTCAACTTTTACGGTAGAAAAGAAGGTTAATTCGAATCGTAACTATACTTTTTATTTCATTGATCTACTAAAAGTCGTGTTAAAAAGAAAAAAAGAAAAAGGTTGAAAATATCTCAATTGGATAAATTTTCTTATTTTCCTCGTACAAAAGATGGGTTGTGTAAATAAATGATAAAATAATAATAATAATAATAATAATAATAATAATATGAATTTAATGAACTTAAGAGAATTGAATCAAGAAAGTTTATCAAGAGAAATGAATCAAGCGTTGGCCGAGTTTTGAATGAAGCGAGTTTGAGTCCATTTGTCCCATTTTTTAATAATAATGAATACTACATCCGTTAATAAATTCTTGAAAGAGACTTTTAATTAAATGCATAAAAGAATATAATAAAATTATATTATAAAAATAAATTAAGTATATTTGACTAACATAACTTTAGAGTTTTTTGTTGACTTTTTTTTTTTTAACTGCTTTTTTGTTTTTTTTTTTTTTTGAAAGATTTAGAGCTTAGTTTGACTTTTTTTTTTATTAATTTTTTTTTTTTTTTATTATTTTTAAAAAAAAATAAAAAACTGCTCGAAGCTTTACTTTACTATTTCTAATATAAATATAAAATACAAATTTTTTTTTTTTTTTAGAGATGTAGAAAAGTAGTGAAAGGTTTGAATGGATTGCATTTCGTATCTGTAGCTTTTTTTACTTTAACTTATTTTAAGAAAAGAAAGAAGGAAAATTTAAAAATTTTTTATTTCATTGATCTACTAAAGTCGTGTTAAAAGAAAGAAAAAGGTTGAAAATATCTCAATGGATAAATTTTCTTTATTTCATAAAGCATGGATTTAAATAAATAATAAATAATAATAATAATAATAATAATAATAATAATAATAATAATTGAATTTGAAGCAAATTTAATAACATAGCCTTAGTGTTTTAAATTATAGAATACACCAACACTTATACACGAATGTTGTTAATTGTACATGGCATGGTTAAAATTAGCTAGGATCTTTAAATTAGAACAAATTTTAGGATATCTTAAAAATGGATTTCTTGGATATAGGTAGTACGTACGATAGTTCGGCTAAATTGTATATATGCAATAGTGCACATAAAAATGTGATTTTTTAATATTTATGAAAAAATAAGTATTTTCATAAATGCAATACATTTTTCTCAAACACATGGGAGTACGTATACCTTATTCAAAAAAAGTAAAATGAAAATAGAAGATATACATTTAGGATTTTTGTATTTTTCTTTCGGAATAGAGATATTTGTATTAGCTGCATATTGATGCGCCTGTTTCATCTAAAAAATGTGGAAAACAGTGGAACCTGACAAAAAATATTGAATCTGGTCAGATTCATATTGTTGAAAGTTATTTCTTAAGTATTTATGATTATTATTATAGTATTAATTATGTATATAAACGTAGCAAGAGTAATTGACAAATGACAAGGGCCTAAAAGTGACAGGAAGAATTAGTAGGACCATACATATATATAAGTGTTTCTGGAATTGGAGATAGGCTAGTTTTCTACGCAAACACCAATTAATTCTCTTCTATCTTTCTTTCTTTCTTTCTCTAAATATAATGTTGTTTGTTTAACTTTGCTTTGGATGTATGTATATACTACATATTCTTTTCTTTACTGATGAGAATGAATGAATGAATGATACATTCATGATGTGATGGTAATTTGTATCATTCCCAGACCTTCCATCCTCTGATTTTTTTCAGACTGGATCAACATTCATATACTTGATTGAATTATACCTTTTGTGTTTTTACTGTCTGGAGTAAATTCTAGTACTCCCTCCGATTTTTTACGAGGTTTACCATTTAATTTTGTGTTAATTTTAAGGAAATAGAATAAAATAGTAAGTAGATGGTAAAATGTAATATATATATATATATATATATATTAAAGTGTGAAAGGGAGTGATTAAAAAATTAATAAGTGGAGATAGTGAATTTTCAAAAAATGAAACGTTAAACTTGTTGAATAAAACCCAAAAGAACGGAGGGAGTATTGCATAATTAAGTGAAGTTTGAACTTTATCCCCTATCAAACTACACCTGACTCTACTCGCTATAAACGTAAATCTAAAGTTGAACTCCGATTTGAAAGTGCAAGTGTATGAGGCAGTGTTTTTACAACACCAACTGACTGCACTTTATATTGAACTTGAGTCATTTTTTTAAATATTTTGCCTTTATTCACTTAATTGGATTCCACGGTTTTGAGTGTGATTGTGCAGGGCAAAATCAGTTAAGAATATCAAGAAGAAAGGAAAGATATCAAGGAGGAAGGAAAGCGTGTGAAGATAATGTAAATACGGAAATCAATTTTACAAGGAAGAAATATTTCTTTATTGAAGACAAGAGTTTAGGAAAGATCTTTTGGAATATTTCCTACTGAATTCAATTCAAGATCTGAAGCTAAAGTATAGGAACTTACCTTCTGGCCATTGAACATTGTAAGGCTATAAATAAAGCCGGAAGTCAGTTCATTAAAGTACGTGAGTTTACAGCAACAGTCGTCGTGTATTCACAACACCTCACGTACTTGACAATTTTCTAAGCTTTGTCTAGTTTGTTTACAAGACTAGGATTGGTAGTTCGATCCAACTGCTTAGGCTCTGTTCTCTTAGTCTGAACTGAACTGAATTGTAGTATAAAAAACAACTAAGTAGAGATGAACTGAACTGAAGTACTGAACTGAATGAATGTGAACTGAACTGAAATTAATGAGTTTTCAGATGGGAACAGAGCCGTAGTTGTGTTAATCACTTTGATTAAGTTGTGGATTGATTTTGTAATCCGTTATTCCATTATAGTGGATTTTTCGCCATGAGGCTCGGTGGGTTATAATATATTAACCCACTAGAAAACATTCTATGGTGTTCTTAATTTCCGCTGTGTTCTTGTTTTATTCATTAGATATTTAGATTAGTTTTTGTGTTAGTGTGTTAACTTTGTAGTTATTACACTGTTTAATACAGTATATCGAAGACACTTAGCAATAGTGTTCTTCAGTGTACTTTATACACTTGTTTACTTAGTACAAAATACCGATCCATACATTTTCACTATTTAAATTCAATATAAAATGTGTCTAATAAACGATTTATCCCCTCTTGGTTTTTAGATAATTCAATAAACGGCAAGGACACATGATGAACTACCCAGTTGATTTAATTTGATATTATATATATCTTAAAAAAAAGACACTAGCTAGTTTGACTTTCATACGTCTTAGGCTATGTTCTCTTCAACTGAAAACTCATTCGATTCGATTCGATTCGATTCATTCATTTCGGCTCGATTCGATTCACTTAGTTATATTTTATACTACAATTGATTGATTCGATTCGATTCGAAGAATTTCAGTTGAAGAGAACAGAGTCTTACTCATGTTATAATTTGAGTCATATTTTCTATTGATTTGGGATTTTTTTTTAGTCAGGCAAAGGTAAAAATAAATCAACAAAAATTATCCTGGAAGCTGGCCCGGGAACGAAAGAAGTAGTGTATAAGCCACAACTAAGTTGTAACTAAATTTTCAATTAAATTTAAGTCCCATTTGTTCATCTTAATCATTCAGTTTCAGTTTTATTCGTACATGTACATGTGTCACCATTTAAGTAATAGACGTAAGTTTGAATCTCATTGACATGATATTTTCAAATTTAGTGCTAAGTTTATACTTCAATCCTTGACAATTAGGCACCGATTCGAAGCACTCGACATGAGTTTGAGGGAAGTTATTTTCGTTCATATGATTGTTCCGGCGGGTTGGGTGTATGTTGTCTTTGGTGGAGACTCCAGACATATCACTACAAAAAAAAAAAAAAACAAGAGATTTAGCGACAGATGAATCCAGGAAATCCATCGTTGTGTTTTTCAGTTAACTCATTTCTCATCGGTCGATAAAGTGCTCGACTATTAAATCTATCTTTGTTTTTTTTGTATGGGTAGGATATGTAAACATATTTAATTAGTACATGTGAAAGAAGTACCCGAACTCTGCCCAATCAGACAATCCAAAATCTATCCGGTCGCAACACTATAGCAATTGTATTTTCTCATCGAGCGAGGACAAAATGCAGGGATTGGGGGTGGTGGTGGGGAGGAGGGAGAGAGTTAATTTTTGGGGGTGGAGAAAGAAGAGTAGAGGTGGTTGGGGTGGAAGAATGTTGATAGGGGGTGGAAGAAGGTGTTGGTGGTCCAAGAAGGTGGGTGTGAATTTGAATGTGCAAAAGGATTTGTTTATGCGTATTTGATTTTGGGGTTTATTTTGAATAAAATACAATTAACGCCCTAAAGTTTTAAGAGAGCTTAAAAAAAAAAAAAAAACTACTTTATAAGGTAAGCATCATCTTTCTTTTTTAGAAATACATCCATAAGAACTCTTATTTAAGCGTGCTTGCTCTGGAGAAGTCTTAATATTTTCAAATTTAGTGCTAAGTTTATACTTCAATCCTTGACAATTAGGCACCGATTCGAAGCACTCGACATGAGTTTGAGGGAAGTTATTTTCGTTCATATGATTGTTCCGGCGGGTTGGGTGTATGTTGTCTTTGGTGGAGACTCCAGACATATCACTACAAAAAAAAAAAACAAGAGATTTAGCGACAGATGAATCCAGGAAATCCATCGTTGTGTTTTTCAGTTAACTCATTTCTCATCGGTCGATAAAGTGCTCGACTATTAAATCTATCTTTGTTTTTTTTGTATGGGTAGGATATGTAAACATATTTAATTAGTACATGTGAAAGAAGTACCCGAACTCTGCCCAATCAGACAATCCAAAATCTATCCGGTCGCAACACTATAGCAATTGTATTTTCTCATCAGGCAGGGACAAGCTGCAGATTGGTGGACGTGGTTATGGTGGAGGAAGGAGTTAATTTTGTGGTGGTGGAAGAAGGGCGGTAGAGGTGGTTGGGGTGGAAGAATGTTGATAGGGGGTGGAAGAAGGTGTTGGTGGTCCAAGAAGGTGGGTGTGAATTTGAATGTGCAAAAGGATTTGTTTATGCGTATTTGATTTTGGGGTTTATTTTGAATAAAATACAATTAACGCCCTAAAGTTTTAAGAGAGCTTAAAAGAGTTTAAAACTCTACTTATACCAGAAAGGTGCACCTTTCTTTTTTAGAAATACATCCATAAGAACTCTTATTTAAGCGTGCTTGCTCTGGAGAAGTCTTAAGATGGGTGACCAACTAGGAAGTCTCCCGGTGCGCGTACGAGTAAAAATTAAAGTACACGAGAAATGACATGTGTTGGTACAGTGGGGCCAACATATCATCCGGAAAAGCAGCACATGAGTAACCGCACAATGTGTTGGTACAGTGTGGGCCCACAATGGGACGGTACTTTAGAAATTGTATGGAAGCTGAGCCAACCCAAAACCCACAAGGGTGGACGGTTTGTCCGGGTTTTGCGACTAAGATGTCCCACAATTTAAGAGGGTTGAATATAAGGCCCTTAAGTTGTAAGACAGTTTAAATGAGTTGAGAACGGTACTCATATCATCAAGGTGTATCTTCCTTTTCAACATTCCATCTATAAGAACTCCATAGTTAAGTATGCTTGCTCTGAAACAATCTTATAAGGATGACGGGATGGAAAGTCTCCCCGGTGCACGCATGGGTGAGGATAAAGTGCAGATAGGACAATTGTTGGTGCAATCAATCCATAAGAACTACATAGTTAAGCATGCTTGCCCTATAGCAATTTTAGGATGGGTGACCAACTAAGAAGTCTCCCGGTGCGTGCATGAGTGAGAACAAAGTGCGCGGAGAAGGACATGTGTTGGTACAGTGGGGCATGCATATCAACCCGAAAGTAGCTCATGGGTAACCACGTCGGCCCACAATTGAATTGTGCGTTACAAATGGTATCAGAGCCGAGCCGACCCAAAACCCACAAGGGATGGACGGTTGGTTCGGGCAATGTGCGACTGGGACGTCACACAATTTAAGAGTGGGTGAATGTAACACCCCAAATTTTTAAGAGAGCTTAAAAGAGTTGAGAATATACTCATATCAGCAAGGGGCACATTTCTATTTGGAAATCCATCCATAAGA
The DNA here is from genome assembly GCA_026545765.1 of Plantago major. NCBI lineage: Eukaryota > Viridiplantae > Streptophyta > Magnoliopsida > Lamiales > Plantaginaceae > Plantago > Plantago major. The sequence goes on from CM048841.1 coordinate 58,059,495, forward strand.
ACTTTATAGTTAAGCGTCCTTACTCTGGAGCAATATTAGAATGGATTACCAACTGGAACGTCTCCCGGTGCACGCTTGAGCAAACATGAACAGTGAGAAGTGTATATATTATACATTTATAAATTCTCGAATGATCAAGTATTTTATTATTTTTTGGGGAATTCACTTTGAATCATTACAATGAAATTTTTAATAATATTTTATATAGTTTTTTTATACCCATAGAATTTTGACGAGGTATGAACTAGTTTAGTGTTAAGTTCATTCTTCAATCCATGACTAATATGTATATGGCTGATCTAATATCAAATATTCAAAAGAGACTTAAGTTGCTCAATTTTAAATTAAGTGTAAAGTTAATTCTTCAATCCATGATAGTAAAGTATACCATGTATATAGCTAATCTAATATCAAATTTTCAAAAGAGTCACGAGTTGCTCATTTTATTGTTTTTCTTTTCCATTTTCACTTTCTTTATTTCCATTGGTTTTATGCCTTCTTTTTCTATTATTTTATTTTTAATTTTTAAAATCTTTCCTTCTTTTTTAATTATGCAATTTAATTTATTATATAAATACTTAACACACTATGTTGAGTAAATTTTCTTTTTTCTTTCTTTTTTTTGGAACTTGAGAAGTTTATTCCAAGTATACAAGAATAGTTAATCATCTCAGCACTTACAAGCCAAATTTCAGATAAAACAATAAGAAAAGTAAACTTAAACTCTAGGGTAACCTATCAACTAGATCTCTCGCTAACACTAGGAGCCGTTAAAAAAATGAGAGTCTTGAGAGAGAGAGAGAGAGTCCTTAGAGCCAACCCTAAGACACCGGCCGCTCACTGGCCACCATATCACTTCCTCCATAGCCAAAGACCACTCGGTTTGTGTCCACAGCCTTAGAACCCCACGCAGGTACCCTGTGAGTTCCGATGAGGCTAACAGAAATCTGCCGGCAGGAGGTCGGGTGAATTCAATTCAGGCTAGATGGGCGGAGAAGGTAGGAAAAAAGCCAAGGACCTTGTACGTCTCGAATTTTCCAAAGGACTGGGGCTGTGAAGATATGAAAGAGTTTATGGAGAAACTTGGGCCAGTAAGAGACATTTTCATGCCAAATAAGAGGAATGCAGACAATAAGGTGAATGTGGAAGAAATACTAGAGGTAACGAAAGGTCTATGGATTGGTTATCATAAGGTGTTGGCCAATTTTGCACTATTTGATAGGTTTGAAAAACCTAAGGTGGCGGCCATATCAAGGGGAAAGTTTGTAGGACCATCTCGACAGATCGAAAAGGGCCGAAGTTTTCTTCAGGCAGCTACTGAAGATAATGGTAAGGTTAATGATGAAAACGGGACAGGGAATGGAATTCTACCTAATGTTGTCAGTGGTGTAACAGAAAAAGTGGATGAGATCCTAGTTGATCGCCAAATCAGTACAGCCTTCACAGTTAAAAGGAATGATTCACGGAACATATTCGGAGGTGAAAATGAGGTGGTCTCGGTATTTAATCAGGACAAAAAAAACCATGGAATGGGCAAAGAATTGTATTGTTGGATGCGCGTTGAAGAAGATTACCGCAGCAGAAATTGGCGAATTCCTACATGCTAGGGGTTACGATAAAACCAGGATTGGTCGTCTCTCGATTGATACTTGGATTCTTGATTCCGAAACTACTGAGGAGAGTAGTAACATTTTTAACGAAAAACCGGATTGGTGGAGTCTATGTTTTACATCGCTTAGCAGATGGAAGGAAACCGATGTTAATGGGAGGAGAAGCGTTAAATTAACCTATATGGTGTCCTGTTACATGTTTGTTGCGAATAATTTTTCCGAAAAATAGGGAATCGACTGGGGAAGGTCATTGAAATAGACAAGGTAACTACTTCCATATTGGATTTTAGTCATGGGAGAATACTTGTCGAGACTCCAGTATTTGAAAGAATTCATAAACAGTTTAAATTCAGAGTCCGGGATAAAATTCATGTTGTCCACGCAGTTGAAGGATTTACGACGGGTGGAAAGGAAGTGGCAGATTATGCGTTGGCTGCGAATGCATGGATGGATTACGAAGGGGCAGAATCGGAATGATCGGAGTCTGATACTCTGATGTAAGCGGTGACGATATTTCGGTTGGAAGTTTAAACAACATACATGGTGTTGATGAAGATAGAGATGACTGGGCAGCAGAGGATACATGGGAAGAAGGAAAGAATAGAAGCAAGCCAACAGTTCCCAACTTGTTGGGGCAGGAGAAAATTAATGACAATAATGAGGAGAATTATTTGTTAGATATTGGAAACAGATTGGTGGATTGTTTTGGTGAGGGTCTCGAAGCAGATGAATTAAGGGGAAAGAAGGTATCGAGTTTAAAGGAAAAGGCAGTTTCAGACGAATTAGGTGGAACGAGTCGGGAGAGGAAGGAGGTGGAGTATAATTCGCTGTGTGAGCTAAGAAATCATACTGGAACAACCCCAAATGGGCCAAAGGAACAACTGGCTCCTACCGTAATGGGCCAAGAGGAGGCCAAGTTAGTGTTGGGCCAATAAGAACTTTTGGACATGGAAGCTTCTATTTCGACCCAGGTAACTAGTAAAGAGATAAGAATGAATAATATCATCCAGACATCTGAGCAGAACATTGAAACTCCGCTTGCTTCTCAAATATTGGAAGATCCTTTTGGTCTGAGACCTCTTATCTCGAAATTGAACACAACCATTACTAAAAAGCAAATTTCGTTAAAGTCGGTGATGAATGGCGCTGTGGGAACTTCATTGCAATTGGAAATGGAAATCAAGGAAGGAGCAGGGGTGGGTGAGCTGGTGGTGGGCAAGGTGGTAAATCAATCGGAAGGTGTAAATCGAAGGCTAAAGGCTGGCAGGAAGGCAAAATGGATGATCCAGGCAAAAGAGAGTGGAGCTTTGAGTTTGGATGGGGGTTCATCTCCTTCCGACTGTGAAATCCGGGCTTGCAATTCTCAGGTTCTCAGAAAGTCGAGTGATGAGACGGCAACTGAGATGTTGAACTTAGGTGTATCAATGGGGCTGTTGATGGATGCTGAGAAGGGGAGGAATTTGGAGATTTTTAGCGAATGGGAAGAAAGAGACAACGCCGAGACATTAAGGGAGAATTCAATTCCAGTGGTTAAGGAGTCGAGTGAAGTGTCCAATGCGGATAGTTAGTCTTAATATTCGAGGTTTGGGTGGTAGGCTAAAGAAGAGCAGTGTAAGGGAATTAGTGGCCAAGGAGAAGGTAGAATTTTTATGCCTTCAAGAGACAAAATTGGAATATGTAAACGATAGGATCGCTTGTGTCATTTGGGGAAGTAATGAGTGTAAGTGGGCTTTTAGCGGGTCGGATGGCATGTCAGGTGGTCTGTGTTGCGTGTGGGACAAGGAGGTGTTTGAGAGGACAGATTTATGGGGCGAGAAAGGGTTGTTAGGGGTGTCGGGACTTTGGGAGGGCGTGCCAGTAAACATATTAAACGTTTATGCACCTTGTAATTCTGCGGGGAAAAAGGAGGTGTGGGAGGCTTTGGAGTCGCGTATGAGAGGTAAGGAGGAGGAAAAGTGGTGCATTTGTGGCGATTTCAACACAATCAGATTTGAAGATGAATTTAGAGGAGTGGGCAGCCAAGAGAGACGGGGAGAAATGAGAGAGTTTAACGAGTTCATTAGCAAGACGGGATTGATAGATTTACTGATGGAGAGAAGACGGTTTACTTGGTATAGAGGGAATGGGCAAAGCTGCTCACGTCTTGATCGCTTCCTCCTGTCAAGTCAGTGGATGAACAGATGGCCTAGTCTAACTCAATTTGGATTAAAAAGAAAAGTTTCGGACCATGCGGCGGTACTCTTGAAAGAAAATGTTAAAGACTGGGGTCCCAAACCGTTCAAGTATTTGAATGTTTGGAGTCAGGAGAGTGGTTTTAGGGAGATTGTGAAGTTTGAATGGAACAACATTAAGGTATCTGGGTGGAAAGGTTTTATATTCAAAGAGAAGTTAAAAATCCTGAGAGAAAAAATGCGCAAGTGGCATGAGTTGAATTTTGGTAAATTGGAAAAGCGTAGACAACAGAAAACGGATGAGATTGGAGTTCTTGATAAGAAATTCAAAGATGCCAATAGCGACAACCAGATCAGATATGAGTATAAGGAAACCTGGGGTGAGTTGAATAAGCTTCTTGAGCTAAAAAAACATATCCGTGTTCAACAATCAAGAAACAAATAGGTTAAGGAAGGGGACACAAATTCAAAATACTTTCATAAGTGTGTCAAAAGTAGAGGAAGGTCTAGAGGAATCAAAGGTGTAAGGGTGAAGCGTAAATGGCTTGAATGAGTGGTCGAGGTCAAAGATGGAGTGAGACAGCATTTTGAGGAACAGTTTGCCGCAAAAAAGAAGAGTAGCAGTAGGCTTCCAAGTATATTGTCTGGTGCAATATTGAATGAGCTGGATAGATCAGTGTTGGAAGAAAGGTTCACCGGTGAGGAGATAAAACGGGCAGTATGGGATTGTGGTATGGATAAATGCCCGAGTCCGGATGTCTTCAACTTCCATTTCTACTGCACCCATTGGGAGATCGTAGAGGTGGACATTGTGGCTTTCGTTGAGGAATTCTATGAGCGGTCTAGGCTGGTCAAAGGCTTAAACTCGTCGTTCATTAATCTAATTCCACAAAAGACCAACCCTCAAGCGATTGGGGATTATCGACCTATCTCCCTCATCGTGGAGTGTATAAGGTTCTAGCCAAGGTTTTGGCAAACAGACTGGCGAAGTTAATCCATTAAGTTATTGCGCCGAATCAGTCGGCATTCTTGTAGGATAGGAACATTTTAGATGGTGTTGTAGTGGCAAATGAGGTACTGGATGAGGCGAAAAAATTGAAGAAGAATTTGATCTTGTTTAAGATTGATTTCGAAAAAGTCTACGACTCGGTGAGCTGGGAATTCTTAGGGGAGATGTTGGAACTGTTAGGTTTTGGGGCGAAATGGCGCAAATGGATGAAAGAATGTGTTTCTTCGGCGGAAGCTTCGGTCCATATAAATGGTAGTCCTACTATGCCATTTAAGCTTGGGAGGGGGCTTCGCCAAGGAGATCCCCTCTTTTTCTTTTTTTTCCTTTTTTATATCTTATAGTTGTAGAGAGGTTGAGTCGGATGATGAATAGGATTTGTTCTACCGGGTTTTTTTACGCCGGTGAAAGTTGGGAAAAAGGAGGTGGTCATGTCGCATCTTCAATATGCGGATGATTCCATTTTTTGTGGGGAAGCTAAGGCGGAAAATATCGTTGCCCTTAAATGCATCCTTCGATGTTTTGAGTGGTTCTCAGGGCTGAAGATAAATTTTCTAAGAGCGCTTTTTGTCCTGGGAATAGAGGATACTGATTTTCAATTTGAAGCTGAACTGTGAAGTGGGCAGGCTGTCGTTCTTGTATTTGGGTCTTCCCATCGGGGCTCGGCTGAGTGACAAGAAGGTTTGGAGTAAGGTGGTGGAAAAAATCACATTGCGTCTGGAGAGGTGGGAAAATAATTTCCTATCTTTTGGCGGCAGAATCACGTTGGTTAATTCGGTTCTCACATCATTACCCATCTACTTTTTCTCCTTCTTCAAAGCCCCTATCTGTGTCCTCAACCAAATAAATAAAATTCTTAGACATTTCATTTGGGGTGGTAATTTGGGGGGAAAAGACGAGCTGCTTGGGAGAAGGTTTGCTTGGCAAAAGAGAGTGGGGGTTTAGGCGTTAAAAATATCGAGCTTTTTAATCTGTCTCTTTTTGGGTAAATGGGTATGGAGATATTTAGTGGGGGGTGAGGCAATTTGGATCAAAATTCTTGATTCAAAGTATGGGGAGTGGTCGAAGGTGTTGGAGGGTGTGTCTTGTGATAAGCTTTGGGATAAAAGGTGGTCGTCGTGGTGGAGAGGCTTAGTTAAGTTCGTAGGGACAAAAGCTTGGTTTCGGGAAGGAGTCGTTAGGAGAATAGGAAATGGTAGTAATACCCTTTTCTGGAGAGATCCAAGGGTTGAGGGGAGTGGGTCTTTGGCAGAAAAATTTCCTTGGTTGTTCGGTCTAGAAAATGATAAACTTTGCACGGTGGCCAGTCGAGTCTTAGTTTCCGAGTCGGGGGTTGAGGGTGTGTGGAACTGGAGACGTCTGTTGTTCGAGTGGGAGTCTGATCTTGTACAATAACTTCTTTTTATGTTGAACAGGAACATTTTTAACCAGGGTGAGCAGGATTACTGTAGCTGGAAATTCAATTCAAACAAGCAATACTCGGCAAAATCTGGCTATTCTCAACTTATGCTGCAGCTTAACAATGGAATGTTGCCAAATCCGGAGTGGCCAAAGGTGGTGTGGAACAGGTGGGTGCCTTTCAAGATATGTGCTTTCACCTGGAAAGCGGAAAGCGGTACAAAACTGATTACCCATTCATGTGACAATTAAATGTGCGATATGGCATACTTTTAGACCCTCGTTTTTTGCCTTAGATTCAATATTTGCCTTAGACCCTCGTGTGTATTTTGTAGGTCATGATCGCATTTTTGAGGAATTGCACGATTTCAGGCGCGAAAATGACATAATTGTGCGAAATCGAGAAAGTTAAGCAAATACGACGGATTGACCGTTGCACGGAGTTCGAGGAGTCAAAACATATCATGCGACCAACCAATGCAAAGATAATTGAAGAAGGAACAACTTTGTAGAAGACCACTTTTCGAGGAAACGAAGTTACGAAGCCCGAAATCGAAGAACGAAGAAAACAGATTCGAATCAGAGAATCGGCCACCGTGGGACCGCATAAGGAGTCCTTGTGGTCATCACATGCTCGATTTTCTCGGGCTTTTTCACGGCTGTCAGGCTAAAGTCCGCCTTCCTAAACCTTCCTTATTGATCAATGGCGACTAGAACTCGGATTTTTCAATATAAATAAAACCTCAGGGGTCTCATAATTATACACCGCTCACAAAGAAGCTCTCCTAAGAGAGAACCGGTCCTCGACGAAGTGAAATCCCAAAACCGTTGGCCGTCAGGCACCTAGAAAGAGGAAACCCTAGAAGCAGCACGAAGACATCAGAGACTAAGCTTCTTCTTCTTCTTCTTCTTCTTCTTTCTTACTTGTTCTTTTCGATTGTTGTCTTTAGATATGAGTAGCTAACTTTCTCTTGTAAAGGCGAACCGCCGTAACTCTGCTTTTGCTACTTCTTTTTATACCGTGATATATTAATGGAATAGTTATTAGACGTAAATCGTGGTTATACAACTCTATACATCCTTCGTGGTGTGATGTTCTGCTGAGTGACACAGTAGTTTCATTGAACTGAGTAGGGGTACTCGTGCCGACTGCGCCTTAGCACAGTAGTATTATGCCCTGCTGTCGTTAGAGGTAATCGCGTAGGATTTTAACTAGGAAGTTGGGAGTAGCATAGCAGAGGGAGGTCGGGGAACTTTTACACCTTTCCACCATTAATTATATCTTTTCAATTTAGGGTTTACTGCGATTTAATTCATCTGTCTGCGATCAATCTGTTTACTTTTTTGCATATAATTCTTATACGATATTTGCTTGTTCCTATGCTAAGTGTCCGTGGAGAACGACATCCCGAGTCAGCTTTCCGCTATAAACTGTGGAATTGAGGACTTCCGACTTATAAATTTAATCTTGATTGTATTTAGGGATTACAGGTTCTACAACGAAAATCGAAATCTCTGAGTGCACATCACCCGTGTAATCAAATCTTCAGGCTCGCGGCCTATGGCACGAGGATGTTTCCATGAGTTGTAAGATGTGTGATTCTGATAGTGACGAAACCATGGTCCACCTATTCTTTCAGTGGCAGTTGGTTGTCCAGGTGTGGCGAGGTGTGTGCGCGTGGCTAAACATCAAAGAACTCAGTTGGGACGATGATGTGGGGGATTTTCCTAGACTTGTGCTGTGGTTAACTAAACAACTCAAGAATTTTGGAGACTGTTGCTGGCAAGGGGTGTTGTGGTTTTTATGGAAAGCAAGGAACGACTGCGTCTTTAGAGGGGAAATTAAAGTGTGGCAGGAATTGTGGAGCAAATAAAATTTAACACTTGGTCTTGGGTCAGAGGTAAGATGCTAATTCCGCCGACATATGCTTATGCAGATTGGGAAGTATGCCCCAGGGGTGTGGTGACGAACATCAGCTGGTAACTAGAACGTGTTTCGGGATTATTTTTCTTTGGCAGCATGGGGCCGATTTTCTGGTGCAGTGTTATGCGGAAGCAACGTATTAGCAACTCATGAACCCCCTGACTTTGGTTTTGGCGATTTGCGGTTTCTGCCTTGCGGATTGAAAGGTGTGGTGTTGGAGCTGGCTACTGATGCATGACTTAGGTGGTTTAGTGTTACCTTCTTCTTTCTCTGTGGCTGGGAGCGATGGAATTATTGTCTGGGCGCTCTTATGGGTTGTCCAAATCCCTTTGGATGCCTCAACGGGACATCACTAACGTCGGGGCTGTATTTTTGTTACGACATTAGTATTCTCCCGTTGGCGGTTTTGGTTTCACACCCTCTAACTCTTGGCTTAGCTATTTGGCACTATGGCATACTAGACGCCGGGGGTGGCCAGAGGCTCATTCGTCTTGGACATCCGTAAGTGTCTTTTTGGGGAATACTTTTTCCGTGCTTTACGTTTTCATGGTTAGGATTGGGAGCAGTTTTTTTTGAAGTAGTGAGACTACTCTGTTTCGGCTGTTTTGGTTTAGAGAGGATAGACTTTTTGCGGTCTTGGGCACATTTTATGGCTCTATGTAAGTACTGAGGTTGATGTACTTTTGATTGTGGTCAGTAGCATTACTTATGCTCTGAACTCTTAATAACATTTTAAATTCTTCAAAAAAGGGTAACCCACGCAACAAGCAATTCAGGCACATGCTTTTCTCGAAAAAAAAAAAAAAAAAGTCGATTGCGCTCTATCCACCGTGCGTAGACAAATGTACATAGCACCTTGAACAACCTATACCTTGGACCTTGGTTATGCATATAAAGTTATCTACACGCATATGGCCAATAACCTCAAAGTTGGTTTGGGTCGAGCCCTTCGTAATTTTCAAAATCTTTTATATGCGTCTAAGGTTGAGTGTCACATAACATATCCAGTTTACTAACATGATCTGCATTCTGTTGCAAGATTCTTTGAGAATACTCCACTGTCCATTCATATTTAAGGACTCAATGCCATGCCATCCATAATAAGTTAACAATGCCATGCCATCCATAAAAAATACTCAAATTTTGCTTATATACTGATCGTAGGCAGCAGGCACCTGATGTAAGCCCATTTTAGGCCTAATCCAACATGTACTTTGTTGTTTGGGCCAGCCCATCAGAGTAATTAATAGTTAGGTTCTATTTTCTTCATTAGAAAACTCATTAATTTCAATTTCAGTTAAATTCAGTTCAGTTCTGCTTAATTATTTTTATACTACAAGTAAATTCAGTTGTTTAGTTCTGTTCAGACGAAAAGAATATAGTCTTAATAGATCAACTTCATTAATTTGGGAATTAAAAGGGAAAAGTTAGTTTATAAATTGTAATTGAGTTAACGTAGTTTTAAAATGGTGTTTGAAATAAAATTAAAATTTTATAGGGTTTATATAATTGTTATATAGGTTGTGTAAGAAAGTAGTTATGTGTTTGATTATTTTTAAGGTTATTTAATTGGTTTTAATTTTGTTTGATCGTGGTTTAATGTTGTTTGTTTACGTGAAAGTGAAAAGATAAAGAGAGATAAAAAGTTGGATATACTAAAATGAATGACACTAATTATTTAGTGGAGAAAGAATTAAGTTAAATTTTCTATAGTATAAACTCAGTTTGCATCCTCAGAAGGTAAGATTGACAACAAAAACACAACCTCAATATCTATCATCTTGTTGAATACCGTGGTGTTGCATTTCCGCCGCGTACCTTTGGTGTTAATTGTGCACACTTCGTAATATTACTCCGTACCGCCCAAAGTGTCCCATTTTAATTTTTTTCGGTTAATTGTCTTCAAGTTTAACTACGAATTAATTTTAAACCGCAAATGTAAAATGTTCAATTAAATTATTACGGTTTAAAATTAATTTGTAGTCAAACTTGAAAACCGTTGATCCAAAAATTCAAAATGAGACACTTTGAGCGGGGCGGAAGAAGTAGTACTTACGTACTACTCCTTCCATTTCAGAGAAAGTGTTACATTTTGACTTATTAATCATTGTCTTGATTAACAAATTACTCATAACGATAATAGTAAATAATTTAATAAAATCATATAAAAATTTAATTACTAAATTTTCATTATATAATTTTAATAATTATTTATTAATATCGTTAAGAGTAATTGTCAAACGATTAACATGACTAATAAAAGAATAACACTTTTTTTAAAATGGAGGGAATATAAGATATTTTAGGTGAGTGCAGATTTATTTTTGAAACATCTCACATATAAAAACCAAGAAGTAAGCATGTTGTTTTGAAACATCTCACATATAAAAATCAAGTAAGCAAGCATGTTATTCGACTACAAAGTTGACTTGAATTTTCTCAATCTGAGTTGAATTTGTGTATATAAAAACACAACTCAAATTGAGGAAATCATCTTCGTCATTTCTCAAGGAATTCTAAAGGAATTACGGATCAACATAACAAGAACGATAAAGCAACCATATAAAAACCAAGTAAGCAAGCATGTTGTTTGACTACAAAGTTTACTCGAGTTTTCTCAATCTGAGTTGAATTTGTGTGTACAAAAACACAACTCAAATTGAGGAAATCATCTTCGTCATTTCTCAAGGACTTCTAAAGTAATTACGGATCAACATAACAAGAACGATAAAGCACCCAAATCCTGATGTTGCTTCAATAAGGCAGATGATGTGATCTTAAAAAGTTCACGCAGGTTGTTACTACTGATGAAACAATAGATACATAAAAGTAGGTTAACTGCGAAAGTACACATCTAGTGTTTGGTTACGAAACTCAAGAATCACACGTCTTGTTCCAAAGTAGTAGTAGTACTCGTAGTCGTATATATTTCCGCGTTACACTTTAATCAGAAAGAGGAAACAGAAAGTTGGAAAAAAAGCATCTCATGGTGGACTTGATGGAATCCTCGTCAATGTCCTATCCTCAATTGGACTCGACACCAGACAAGAATCACACTATATAATCAAACACCAACTACGACAAGCACGGACCACATTTGCACCCCAAGCTTCATTCCAGACCAAATCATACTTTTACACCTACAATTCAATATACGCGTGGGGACGGAAAAAAAAATCCGTGGTGCGAAAATGATATTTTCATACTTCAAGTGGGACAAAATGAGAAAGTTCGAGGGCAGCCACCCCCGACTGCACCAATCTCCGCCCTGATTCTACATTCAGACCAGTCAGAGTAGAAGAATTTACATACTCCAGTATAAACGTCAAATTGTCAATGTATAGATGCATTATTGTCACAAGTTCAGACTTCAGCATGTAGTAATATTATTCAAACAGACTTGACAAAACAAGATTCTCTTCACATCTAACCAAAAATAAAATTCACATTAATACCAACACCAAAGTAACTTCCTACTCAAAAGCAGTAAAGCATCAATATTCCTCCAACATAAGACTACTACGATATACTCAAGACTCTGTATATTGACTTCTTAATTACAATCAACTGAGAAATGCACGGGCAGCTACGTACAGAGGTCGAACCATTCGGTAGAAGGCAGCATGCATGCTCATAATGTGATCATGTATAATATATATGTATATAAACATGAGATATAGGGCGCCATACGATTGCCCCAGAATAGGGGTTCAAAATTGACAACGCTAAATATAGCATCTTATATGACTTGGCCATCCAGGAGCTGAAGGGACTTGACATGAATACCATTAGATTCCCCAAAATTCAACCTGCCAGATGGATATGCAGTCTGCTTGGCACCTACATTTTGCAACCGCAGATTTAAATCAGCATAAAATACAGAAAAATTGTGTAGCAAGTTACTTCTGAATGAATCAACAGCCCACTGATTTCCAATTTTTAAGCCCAACCCCGCTCCAAAAGAAAAGCAAGGGCAGAAAAATCAAGTTTAAGGATAGGCAACAGAAGTCATGTGAATTCTGAAGTTTATGGTAAATTACATACCCCCATGGTTTTAATGAAATTTAAGTTATTTTCTAGGATGGTTGGAGTGCGGAGGGTGGTGAAAGTGAAAAACTTCAGGAGTTCTAGATCTACATTTTCCTTGACATTTCAAATCATCTCGAAAATCGATTAGAATCCTAAGACGAGCATCCATAGAACAATTAATCATATTAGGGAGGGATAGTGTACGTGGATAAATACCAAGTAGAGGTGGAAAGCTAGCAACCAACTGGGCTTGATGTTGAAGTTGCTGGCAAATTCTTTGCATCCTTAGCGTCCAGTCCTGCAACTGAAGATGTTTCTTCTCCTTTTGAGGTGAATGTTCCCGGATTCATTTTCTGTACCTCCTCTTTTGTAAGGATTAAGATCTTCCGGACCATAGCACAGAATTCTCTGTTTTTCATCAAGACGAGATCACAATTACTAACCAGGAAAATGAATATGAGAAAAGCAAGTAAATTGCAAAGAACTCGGAAGGGGATCTTACTCCCAAGGATCATCTCCAACAAGCATCATGTCATCCTCATCATCAGTATAAACAACAAGCCAGTTCTTGTTTGATGCCTTGAGTTCACCATTAAATTCAAAGATGATATCCAACTCAGCAATCAACTCATCGTAGTTGTTGAACTTGGTAAGATCCACAGACCTACCAAGGGCAGTCCCCTGCTTGTGAACCTGAAATATTTTAACTTTTTAACATCAGGAGAAAATTAAGAAGCCATAGCAAATTGGGTCAAGCATGATCTCTCACTGACCTTGGTGCAACTCCTTGTTGAACCAGTATGTCCCTTGCTTTCTCTAGCAGTAATAGGATGGAAGGAATGAAATTGTTTCTCTTGATCAATAGTAGCAACGGGATTATTCCCGAAATTTGAGCTCTTTGAATGATCAGATCTTTGGTCCGATTCAGTTGGACAGGGTTGATAAGGGAGCACATGCATCCGTCTTGGTTGCTCAATAACTGTGTTTCTGTGTGACAATGCTGGCTCTGATAGTACGGAGTTACTTATAAGAGCACCAAACAGCTTGCAGTTCCCTTCCTTGGGTTTTATTGTATTGTTCTCTAGGGCAAATGTAGACTTAGGCATCATCTCTCTAGATTGGGGTGGAATCTGAAGGTACGGTGAGATAGGTGGAGGCATCAACCAATTTGCTTGCTGATTTTCACCATGGTGATCAGGCCTCGAGGGAATATCACCAAAGGCACCATATCTAACATCTCCACGTGAATGATAATTATCAAAACCTTGTCCAGGAACCTTCAAGCTAGCATCCATAAGATTAAGGGAGAGTCCAGGAGGCATTACAGACCAGTTGTTCGCACCAAAATTAAACTTTGTCCCATGATCTTGAGTCTGTCTCCTTGAATTTGCTTGATCCCCAGTGGGCGAGGAGAAATCACGGGGCGAATTAAGTTGTGAACCAAAACCTGACAATAGATCCGTGAATGACAGCTCAGGTCTCCCCAAGTTTAACCTCTTATCGAACCCGTATCTTCTTGAAGTAGAACCATCATTTTTTTCATCATCCAATGATGGATTCCACATATATGGTTTCTCAGAAGAGTCCGACTCATTGCTCTCAACAAAAGTGCCTCGCAAGGTCGATAGTTCTTGACCTTGCAAGACCCTCGAAAACCCACTGGCGGGCGAGGGCTCCCCTGTGATCTTGGATGGACCTGCACATATTTTGTACTTTAGTTGAGGTCAACCAAAACAAACAGTAACAAAAGAAACTCGAGCAAAGTAGATTAACAACATACCTTCCCTAGTAAGGACTGAGGAGTCGGGTGAGGAAGGGAAGACACTTGCTCTAGGTCTTTTTGGTCTGGAAACTGGGAGTGGATTCAGAGCAGGAGGAGAAAGAGCTGGTTCTACCTTCCATGGTGAAACTCTCTCAGGCCGAGGGATTGAAGATGTTTCGTCCCATCGTACCTTCAGTCAGAATAAGTATAAATCACTCTAAATGTGAAACATTTATTGAAGAACAAGATTAGGGAGAGGACATATCTTGGTCCTTATCAAATCTCAGAGTAATACCTTCAGGCATCTCCACTTTGACTCGGACCAGCTTTTTGGATCTGAATCTTCTATACCAACAATAGTACCAGTGAACCTACCAAGTGAAATTCCAGAAATACATAAATACAGGTTCTCCCCAGAATTTACTAAAATGAAAGAATGTGTGACACCAGAATGCTGACTACCTCTGCTCTGGAGCTTCTTCACCTTCGAATCTCATTTTAAATCTCATCCCGATTGAATAGTTATTTTTGACAGACTCCATGTACTGATCATAGGGGACAATAAACTCAGCAGGGCTGGTCCTGTGATGGGTAAACAGCCAACAAAAGCATGATAGTTAGAAACTAGAAGTAAACACTAGCATACAACCAAGTATAAACTAACATTCATCATTCGAAAATGACCCATACAAGAACACATTATATGATATTGATGTTAGCATATTGGGATTCAAAAAGCCAATCTGACCTTTTTTCATTTAAATCATTTAGACAAGTGAAGTGGATACTGACATCAACCAATGAATAAACCTATAAGGCTAGCTGAATTTCAAGATAAAATTCGAGGAGAGGTGCCATCATATTACTAACAGAGGAGACTGGTAGCAAGAGACCCTACCTGGGCTTGTAATATACGGTAAACATGGTTTTGGTTTGAATAGCATGCCAAGCTGTTGCCAAAACACCCAGATGCATGCTGTGGCTAGATATGACTGATGATGGAGCATTGCCCTGTTGTCTCATTGCCCGCCTAACTCCAACACGCAGCTCCCCGTTCTCCCCTCTGAAAGGAATCAGAGCTAATTAAAAGCTTGTCATTTAATAACCATTTTGTAGAAGCCTAAATAACACAAGACTCGAACCTCAGAAATATAAAGGCATCACCGGCAACAAGTCTCTTTGAACTTACGAATACACTCCACCCACTCTGAAGGAGGTGCCTCCGTGGTTGACCTGAAAATTTGACAGATTATCCAAATTATTGGTCAAACCAACTTGATAGAAGCAAAGTCACGGTCCTAATTTTGAAATTAAAAGAATTTGAATATGAAAGCTACTAATATGAGGTGAAACAAAAATACAAATGTGCAAACCAATCCACAACGGAATTAAGCTTTTACTATATTGACAAACATCTCATATGAGACTTTGCAACAGTTGAACAATGCATTTCCTTCCTGAATTCCCATTAACATGATTCAGGATTAAGTTGCTAATGTTATAGGAAAGGACACCAAAAATAAAATTCAGATCAGCAAATCTTTACCTCGAAATATATGCTTAAACCGCCACTCATTTGAATGCAAATCTTTAGCTACCAACTCCTGTGTCGGAGGTTGCCTTGTCATGTCCTGTCACATAAAATGACCAGATCATCACCCAAACCAACGGATTACCGCCATCGGAAGCTTAAATGAACTTCATGTATCATAAATCTAACCAGTGGGGGGAGGCACTCATCGGCATGTCGTCTCAAGACCGAAAACCCACCATGTGTGCTTGTATCTGATGCAGTAAGAGTCTTACAAAATGAATGGACATGAAAACGAGGCGGCGCAGGTGCTGGCGAGCCATTCTTTACTGCATTTTCATCTTGCTACAAATGAAACACCTCACAGTTAAAAAAAATGCCAGAAAACACATACTCAAATCCGAAGAAAGAAAAACCGCAGTAGATATCATCAGCTTACATTAGGCTCCGGCATCAGAGTAACTTGAGCAAATACCTCATCTGTATCAGGTTCGGCCTGACAAAACCGACAAAGCATACGGTTAAATATAATCCACAAAAATCCTTCTCAAATTCAGAAACATGATATTTAACGACCTTCACTTGAATCAAGGAAGGAAAAAAACCAAGTACCTTCAACAGAACATTAACAACTCGGCAGAGGATCTTCGGAGGCAGGTTATACACCGGCATCTGCTGGTCTGCAGACTGATTAGTCGATGCCTCCACCTAATCGACACAAACCGATAAAAAAATCATATTATTATCAGGTAAATACCTCAATTGATCAATCCAAAACAACTTTTAAAATCATATTATAATCAATTAGCTGAAATTGGAAACTAATCAAATCATATTAACACATAAATTCAGCTCAGACCATAAATTTTCAAAAATCAACTAATAAAAAATACTAAATTATGAAGACCTGCTCTATGTGACCCTGAGGGAAATAGAAAACAAGGTCCTGTTCGCGAGGAACCGTCACTAAAGGTCCTGCACAAGCTCTCCAAAGCTCCGTGTACAAAGCCGTCTCAGAATCCACTGAAAAACAACAAAAACATGAGAAAAGCTCAGGAAGAAAACAGTAGGCGAAACCACCATCGAGAAAAACTACCTCTGCCGGAGCCGGAATTGGCCTTTTCCGGCACGGAATTAGGGTCATTAAACCCCTTGATTGAAACCTCAGTAGCAGACATTTCTTCTCACACTAGTTCAGGCTCAGATCTCCGTTCATCTTACGATTTTCCAGCAAACAAAAGTGAAGTTTACAGCTCACACCACCGAAAACTGCGAAAAACGCACGGTTCAGGCAGCCACGCGCCGGCGCGTGAGGTGGAGTTAGAGAGATGAATCGAGAGAGAAATCTTGTGAGATTTTAGGTGTGCAAGTATGGAGCGATAATAGTAAAGTATCTCTTGTCAAGTATGGGGAGAGAGAGAGAGAGAGAGCTGCTATATGGTATGGTGTAGAGAGAGAAAGAAGAGAGATGATATTGTGAACATTGTGAGGAGAGAGATCAGAGAAGCAATTGGATTATTGATTGATAACATTAACAAACTCTGCAGAGAAACAGAAAGAGAGTTGATTGTTTTTTACCATGGTTAAAATGGGTTTTAACTTTTAATCCTCTATTTGGAAAAAAAACTGGTTGCAATTACCCCGGTAAGTTTGTTTATAGCCCATGCTTGGAAAAAGCTTCTCCAAACTTTTTATTGCTTTCTTTTCCCGACTTTTCCTTTGATTGAAAACCTTGCAAAAAAATAAAGAAATGCTCAACTTATCCAATTTTGCTAAAACAAGATATAAACACTTGGTTAAAAAATAAGAATATCTTCCCCTTGATTGTGGGTTCAAATTGTACTAGATAAGTTTGTCGTTATGTCATTTTGAACAAGAGTATATCGCATTATGTACGATTCTAATTTGTTCGCGTGGTTTGCATGCTAAGACGTCAGCCAGTACAACAAATGGACTCGAAAGATAGTGGTTACGGGTTTAAGAAAATTAAATAAAACTATTTAAAAGTGTTCTAGTAACGAAAATTCCTTTTAATTAGATAAAATAATATGATACGATCACGTTTATCAATTTGCTACATTATGTGTAGTATGTAAATTCATTTGTATAGGGGTCAAAACAAGGTTTATATTTACGAGAAAATATTATCACTGGATTGATTGTTTTCTCACGTTTGCGTATAAAGTCAAGTAATTTTCACTTTTTCGAAGACCGTGTCGACGTAATAAAATAACACTTTATTTGTCGTGTGGAGTATGCCAACCAATGAGCAAACTCATGTATTACGTGAGATACCAGACTCCACCAATCAAAATAAATATATTCCTTACTACTCTCGACTTATGATATTCATGTGTGAAATTTTGCCACCTGTTAATTGGATTTGTTTATTTCATCAAACTTCGAACATATATTTTGTTAACGACAAAATGAATTAGATCACATACCTTTATGGATTGGAGAATACAATGTTAAATGATATTTATATAATCGACTATATATTCTTCTTGCGTTTTTTAGTAATCGAAAAGGTATTCAATCACCTATTTTCTCCAGGAATTCAATCAACAAAATAAATCTTATTTTTAAGATTTAGCGCGTGAAATCTATCTCGAAAACCTATACAGATACAATGATATAAATTTTCAAAAATATTATTTATTGTATGATACAACCGCAATACATGGTCGTATTCTATGTATACCACTCCCACCACTTGATACAAAATATTTTTTTTTAAAAAGGTTGCATTCATACAACTTTACCCGAAAACAAATTTACTAATTTAATAAACTTTCAAAAACTTCCTTAACAAAGTAAATTCATCACTCCAGTTTAAAATTATCATCCCAAAGAATCTTTTATAGGGTTACATGTTTGAATACATAAATCATTATACTCCCTCTCCCCCTCTTTCACATAACTCCATATATTAGGGTTAATACGTAGTTTTAGTGAAAAGTTAAATTAATTATAGAAAATATAGAAGGTGGAAAAAAATGTACATTTTGTGGTAAAATATGTAATTTATGTATTAAGCTATGATTGTTTATTATTTGTTGGGCGTGCAATAACTTTCTATTGTATGAGACGATTAAAAATGATAAATGTATGAAGCACGGCGGGACGGATCGGGTGTTTTTTACACATTGATCGATCATTGGGAAAGTAAAAATAGAGAGATAAAGAAAGGGAGGAAACTAAGCAAAAGAGAAAAACAAGAACCAAACAAGGCTTTGCTGGGTTGACTGGGAATACCCGGTTGGAGAAACTGTGTCTAGGGGGACACTATAATTTAATGCAACTTCTAATCTGACGGCGTTAGGGAGGGTGTCGAATTATTATTGGCTTGGCAAGTAACGCCGTTTGTCTATGCCGTTAACTGGAAAGTTGTTCTGTTTTTATGGGGAAGTGTGTTTGTCGTGCTATTTAAGGGCATAGTAGGATCGGGTTTTGTGAGCAACTAACCATGGTTACCTTACTTTTTTTCTCATCTTCCCTTCTTTTATTTCGAACAATTCTCCTACGGTTTCTAGATAATTTATTTAAAGACGAACCTATGTTATTAAGAAAATCATTGATATTATCAATTAAAACACCTATGTTCTCAACATTAATATAAAAACTTATTTTGTTAACAACATAGTCGTTTTTATTAATAACATGGATGATTTTATTGATAACATAGACCGTCTCTAAATAAGTTATCTAGAGACTGTATCTCATGAGACTTTGTTTTAATGGATCAAATAAATAAATTGGGAAGTTTTTATATTTTCGTAAATTGTAGGAGTATTTGTTTTGGAAGTAATAAAGAAATTAAAAGTTTGGTAGAATATTGCAATCTGAGATGTGGTCTTGGAGGACAAATCTCCCTAATACGAGGCCGTATTTTATGGCCTAATATTTATCATGAAAATTATGTGACATGAGATATTTTCAATAAAATTGGCTAGATTTTATTTTACACACGATACAATTCTTTTCTAGTGTAGTGGCATACAATTTGAAAATACTTGAGTAAATTGATTTTACGAGAAAAAAATCGAGCGTACTGTTTGATACTGTTTGGTACGGAACTTTAATTTTAATTGAGTTATAACTGATGAATAATAACTAAATTTTAATTGAATTGTGAAAATTAGTGTTCGGTATAGAGTTCAAATGATATAGGTTTTTTAGGGTTGTTATATAGTAAGAGTGAAGTGATAGTGGAGTATGTTTTAAGATTATTTGGTTGGTTTTAATGTTATTTGATTGATTTAAATTTGTTATAATAAATGAAAAGTAAAATGTAAGAGAAAAAAAAAGGTAGGGAGGGAAATTTTAATTGAGTTGTAAACGGTAGGTGGATTAAAATGATTATTGTTTTCGGCTTGATTAAAATAGCAATACAAACATGATTACCCTGCCTACTTAATTAAAATTGAGTTTTAATTCTATTCCAAACAGTCTAGAGAAGATTGTATATTGTCATATGTTGGTGCGTCGACTGATTTGTCGATGCCTCATCATGGTTAACACAAATTGTCAAGGACCTTCATACATAAGAGCTCCATTAATCACCAATTCCAAAAGAGAAAGTCTAGTAAAAGGCCTTATTGTTATATACAATAAGATCGAAGGACCGCATCAGATTAATGTAATCTATATGAGCATGCCAAACAATTGTATTGAAGTAATATGGTCCTTCCTATTGTATAGGAAAATCAAGATTTTTTCAAAAATTAATGTTTGACTGACCATCATAACGTCACAGGCAATGGTTGACCTTTTTGAAGGGCTTATAACATTTTCTATTTGAAAAACGTCAATAGAAGCCCTGTCAATTTATAATTTACAAGTCACAATGATAAAAGTCTTTATGACACGAAACTTAATTGTGAGCGGATAACCAATTGGTAGCTATAGGCTTTTTAGGGTTTTTTCTATCTCAAGAAGATGTCAGACTACCCTGACGCACTGGGTGAGCGTCTGATGATAAAGAAAACCGATTTTTAGAGGGCCATTAATCATTATCCAAAATTCATGGAATAATAGTTAGTAACTCATGAAAATCTTTCATTGAAAGACAGTTAGGACTCTTATATTGTTTAAAGCCCTCAGAATCCTTTCCTTGTAAGTGCTCTAAGTCATATTCTTATGGCACGATAGTTGTGCATGTGAAATGTGCTATTTTGAGGTCACCATTTTATCTATTTTTTTTCACATTAATTTTAATTTATTTATTTATTTATTGTGGCGGAAAGAATGTTTCGAAAATTTGAATTAAATTCACAAATATTTTGTGGTAAATGTTATGAATTATAAATATATTGGGATCAAAGTATAGTAAACTTATATTATTTCGATTATTTTTTATTAAAGACAATTAGATCAGTGTATTATTGACTTGTTTATAATAATTCAATATACATGGGCCAACTTTTTATTTGGTCATCGGGGTGGTTTATGTGTTTACACCAAATGAAATATGAGTCATTTGCATTGTAATGGAAAAAAATACGGTTTTGTTGGATTGTAGAGATACAACTCCGATTGTTAGTTAGATCGGCTAAGGTTTATTCCGAACCTAGCATATGTATACGTTGGGTTAAGTCGTGAAAGTTAATATTTAGTTTTTAACATTTCCATTCAATATCCTCACTTTGCCTACGAACCATATCAATGTGCAATCTTATTCATTTAACTCACTTCTTATATTCGCACTTTTTTTTTTAAACAACAAAATTTTTATTATAAACGAATTTTTACACGAGCATAATAAATGCCGGAAGAATACACATCTCAAAAGTCTACAAATCAATCCAAACCGATCTTCTACACTTTACAAAAGTAATCCAAACTCAAAACAAGTACTATCACAAGGCTCCTCTACCAAATACAGTACACGCCCATATACAATCTCCAATGACTAGGCTTTTCCATGTCCATTGCTTTTCAGCTTCTCCATCAAATTACATTCTGCTTTCATCTATCTCACTTCTTATATTCACAAATATGATTCACCTCTAAACTCCCACCTAGCATGACTCACTTTCACACACCGCAAAAACGTATTTCAATATTCTATACTAATACTAAAGATGATTTTTTGTTATTTTCAACTGAAATTCTTGGTAATCGAATGGAATCGAATCGAATCAAATCAAACTAATCGAATCAATTGAAGAAATTATTGTGTAATAATAATAACAATTATATGATGGTATATATAATCACAATTAAAAATATATATTATTTTTGTCATCTTTCTCACATTCTTCCTACTTTTTTTTTACTTTACATTTTTATTTATTATTGTATAACAAACTTTAAAACCAACCGCGTGGAAAACAATATGAGAATGATAACTCGATTAAAACCGAATTTTAATCGTCGTATAAACTGTCTTTGTCTATTTTTTTTTTTTTTGAATCGGTGAAATTTATTACAACTTGAAAACGTTTACAAGAGTATGGACAATGTTCGGCAAATAAAATAATTAAAAGCTTAACCAAAATCACTTGTCCATAAACCATGCACAAGCTCGTGTCAACAACTTTACATCAACACTCTTTTTTTCCAGAACCTCCAGCATTGTTCCATTTTCCAAACTGATTCTTCAACTTTCAGTCCCAATACTCATATTTCAACTTTCATGAAAAGAAATTAAGTATATTTGATTAAAGTAACTTTGTTTTATTGTAAAATCCCGTGAAATTTTTCGATTTTATACGTATTGTTATAATAGGCTTACGAGAAAAATTTTAAATTGGACTTGTTAAAGGTCCAAGTTGAAGCCCAGCTCCCAAACCTCATTAAAACCCATTAAAACCCTACGAATCGGAGGGGAAAGTGGTGCTGAGTATATACACAGGATTTTGAATGCACATCCTGACTTATGCAAAGAGCAATTAAGACTTCATAGAGGTATGTTTATAAAATTAGTTGACTTGATGGTTGCTAGAAAACTATTATCCGATGGAAGATTTGTAAAAGTAGCAGAACAAGTTGGGATATGTATATTTATATTGGCGAAATGAGCTTCCTATCGAGATGCTGCTGACGTATTCAAGCATTCGATAAGTACTATATGCAAATATTTCAAAAAGGTGTTGGTTGCCCTGGTTACATTATCGTATGATATCGTTAGACCACATGCGGATCTTTCTCTAGTTCCACCCGAAGTAAAGAACAATGCGTTGTACTGGCCATTCTTTAAAGTGAGTAAATTTACTTTCATAAATTTTAATATTTGACAACATTTATTTTATATTATTTAATTGTAATATGTTTGTTATAACATCCTTAGGATTGTGTTGGAGCAATAGATGGAACTCATATTCAGGCTGTTATATCCGATAGTGAAGGTATACCATTTAGAGGACGAAAGGGCACCAAAACTTGGAATGTTTTGGCTTGTTGCTCTTTTGATAGGATTTTCACTTTCATTAATGTGGGATGGGAAGGAAGTGTTCATGATATGACAGTATGGGTTGATTCTTTGACTCGATCAAAATATTATTTTCCCCATCCGCCAACAGGTATGTAAAATAGTACTCCTATTACCAATGACCAAAATTTTGTTATATACAACCGGGGCGGAGGGAGTATGTTACAATTGTTGTCTTATTATGTGCTTATGATTTTGACAGGAAAATACTACTTGGTGGACTCTGGATATCCTAATACCACTGGTTATCTCTCTTCAATTAAGGACACCGATGTAAGATATCATATTCCAGACTTTAAGAAGAAAAGAGTTCTTAAAGGGATGTCTGAGCATTTTAACTATCGACACTCTTCATTACGAACTACTATTGAAAGAGCCTCCGACGGCTTGAAAAGGAGATGGAAGGTCCTTTATACGATGCCTCAAATTGAAGACACATATCAAATATACGTGATTGTTGCTAACTTCACTCTTCATAATTTTATGCGCATGTGTAAACTTGAAATACCAGTTTTGCAACATGATATCAATGTCCAAGGTGGAGTGGATAATGATTTATTGAACCCGACAAGGAAAGAAACGATGAACAGGGTGCGCAAGGAGATAACATTGAGAATTTTGCGCTCTATTCCAGGCAATATAGAGCCCGAGGAAGATAATATAGAGTCCGAGGAAGATAATATGGAGGAATAAATGTCATTTTTCAATATTTGTGATATATAATATTATTTTTAGAAAGTTTGGTCCTACTTTTGGTTTGGTTTAACTTGTTTTGGAGTTTTTGAACATGTAGATTTTTTGTTAGTTCAAATTGTAACTATACTCTTTATTTCATTGATCTACTAAAAGTCGTATTAAAAAGAAAGAAAGAAAAAAAGTTGAAAATAACTCAATTGGATAAATTTTCTTATTTTCCTCGTACAAAAGATCGGGTGTGTAAATAAATGATAAAATAATAATAATAATATTATTATTATTATTATTATTATTAACAACAACAACAACAACAACAACAACAACAACAACAATAATAATAATATGAATTTAATGAACTGAACTGAACTGAACTGAACTGAATGGAACTGAACTGAACTGAACTGAAATAGTTTTCAGTTGAAAAGAACAAAGCCTTAATAGGCCCATTTTTACAGTTATCACATATCTAACTTCTCCTAAAAATATGGATAGATACAAATTTACTAATATAGTTTTATTGATTTTACATGAACGAGTAAAATAAAAAATTAAATAGCACTTTATGTTAGATATCAAATATTGTAATTAATATATCACAACTAATTTTTTATTAATCATTTACAATAAATATGGTTTATTATAATCATTGTTAAAGAATATATATTGCCCGACTTAATTAAAATTTAAGGTGACGTATAAAAGATCTCACGCGGATAACCGCGTGTCAACGTTACCAGTAACTCTAAAATAAAACAAATAATCAACCCGCAAAAGTTATTGGCTTTAACCCTTAACCTTAAATTTAAAGGACGATGTACTTGTAATGCCCGACACACCTTGTGATCCAAGGTTCCACCACTTCGGCACGCTAAGTTACTCATGAACTGCTATCCGGATGATATGACGCCCTCACAAAACATGTCTTTCTCACGTACTTTGTTCTTACTTATACGTGCACTGAAAAACTTTCAAGTGGGTCCCATAAGATTATGCTGGAGCATGTTTAACTATATAGTTCTTATGTATGTATATTTTTAAAAAGTAAAGATATTGAGTATTTTATTACTTCAATCAATTCAATTAATAAATTCCTAACTTTCTTTATTTGGAGTTTCGTTAGAAACTTTTTATTCCAAAAAAAGAAAGTTTTTATTCCAAGAACTAATTCTTCATTATTTATTTTTCCTACTTTATTATCACTCTATTCACCATTTTTTTACTTTATCACTCACTTACAACTTTATCAATATAACACCACTCCCAAACTAATATCTTATTCGTTTTCATAATCTAAAAGAAAGTAACTTTTTAAAAAGTTATTAATGGAACATAGATAGTATTATGAAAACGTTATCAGTTATTTTGAATTATCTTGAAATATCGGTATGTTACAAACAAAATTAATAGCTTAAAATTAATCTAAGTCAAAAATAGAACATCCATTAATTTTGTTAGTGAAATTTCATTGTCCACTTGGCTATATGTGTAAGAATAGTCTCTAACTATTTAAAGAGTCATTAATGAATGATTACCAAGGAACAAGGGAATATAGAATGCTAATGACGTATGTTGATAATGTTACAATTCTTATTTATCTTGACCGACTATTAGTATTTAGGTGGAAACATGCAAAAAGTCTTACTTGCTACTAACTAGTTTTCTTTCCTACGTGCCATGTTACAAATGGTTTCTTCATCCTTGTAAGTTGTAATAGCTAGGTTTGGCTGCTAATATTTCCCTCGCGACTCTAACCATATACGATTTATTCAGCTTTAAAACTAAGTGTATGTTTGACGCGCGATTAAAACCTTGAGTTAGGAAAAAGTTTAGCGGAGTGTTTGGTTACACATTTGAATTGAGAAAAATCAATTCAAATTGAGTTTTTGTGTAGTTTTTGTACACAAAAATGCAACTGGAATTGAGAAAACTCAATTCAAACGTATAACCAAATACTCCATAGGTGTTTTTATTTAGTTGCATGCAAAACAATCTCTAACAATTCTCTAAGCACAGTACCATTAATTTTGAATGTGCTCACTGCGTTTGGGGCCGAACTTACGATTCACATTAATTCTAGGGAAAATTATAGATACTATCCTTAAATTTGTCCGCTTGTCACTTTGGTCCCCGGAATTTGAACTACTACAGATTCGTCCAAATTTTACACTTAACGAATTTGAAAATTACATCCAAACCCAAAAGTCAATTTTTTCAACTATTTTATATTTTCTTTATAATTCAACAATTATATTAATTTTGTTTATTGCAAAATTAGCCCATAAAATTTGTAATTCTTGTAAATGAATACCCAAAAAATATACTTATTAACATTTCAACCCTTCTTCTTCCACCTTCTTCCCCACCACATCCAACCACCATCTTCCCCACCACACCACCATCTCTAACCACAATTTTCCACCACCACCTCTAGCCACCATTTCCACCACCTCCACCTTCTTCCTCCCTCCATCTTCGTAAAAAAAAAAGCTCCGATCGGAGCTATTTATCGCTCGTGGAGTCACAGCCAATTTGAGTCAATTACACAACTCGATCAAGCTCTTTTCTGAAGAAGATGAAGGAGGGAGGAAGAAGATGAAGGTTAGGAAATGGTGGTTAGAGGTGGTGGAAGATGGTGGGGTTATTTTGTGATTTTATTAAAGTTTAGGGAGAATGATTTGGGTCAATAATGTAATTTATAAAATATTTGAGGCTAATGTGTAGTAAAATGAAACTTGTAAATTGCAATTGAGTCCAATTCATTTTCTTTTCCATTTAAATTTTAGTTGGTCAACTCAAAAAATAAATTTTGAACTTGAATGTAATTGTTTAAAATTGAGGGTTGAATCTGTAATTAGCTCGAATTTAAGGGGTACCTTCCCTTAATTCTATCATAAACACCCAAATGAAATGAAAGTGTAGATGTGTAGCTTTGATAGACCGGGTCGAACATTAAAAAAAATCAACAAAAAGAAGTTTGAGCATATAAATCTACATATGTCTCACTATTTCCTTCTTTTTTTTCTAATAACGCTTGTGTCATCGGAGGTGGTCAAAGTAAACTGTCTTACCTATCTCCAAAAGTGAAACATTCAATTATTGATTATGAACTTAAATTATAACTATCCAGAGGACATGGTGTTAGAAGTAGAGGAACATCATTTTTTTGTTAATTAAACAATTTCTAACTTTTAGATGGATTGTACTTATATGATGGTATCATATACTTTGGTTCACGTGTAGTCTGGGCTCGACTTTTCTTAGAGAAAAAATTCGGTTCCATACTAAATTTCCACTCGAATGACTTTTCCAAAGAGGTTGAAATCGACCACGAGAGCTGAGAAGTATTGAAAAATTTATATAAAATTTTTAGATGAGATTAAATTCCATCATGCAGTTCAAAGGGTATCGGGTGTGATGCGCTCATAAATTACTACTTATATTTAATCAAGTAGAAAAAGCGATTGTTGTAGACAATGCTCTTAACCACATGATAGTTCTCTCGAAGAATTAATTAGGCTAGTTCAAATAGAGATAGACGCATTTTGCATTCGTTGTAAACAGATAGTTGGATAAAGTGATACTTCTACCCTAGCATAAAATTAAATAATTGCAAGACAAGGTAATGTCTAGATCATGCAATTCTACAGACAACATAAGACAATAAATCATTTCAAGTAATATGCTTATACGGGTGGACCAATCACTACAAAAAAACAGGATTTAGAGACGGAATTATCCGTCTCTAAATCAATGCCGATCTATGTCTAACTCCTTAGAGACGGATAACAGATCCGTCTCCAAACTTGGCGTCTCTAAGGAGTTAGAGACGGATAACGTATTCGTCTCTAGTTAGAGACGGAATTATCCGTCTCTAATAAGTCGTTGACTTTTAGAGACGGATAAATATCCGTCTCTAATAGATTTTTTTTAAATTCTGGCTATTTTAGAGACGGATTTTTATCCGTCTCTAATATTTTTTTTTAAATTCAGATTATTTTAAAATTTCTAATAATTTTTTTTTTGAAATTTTAAATTCAAATTATTTTAAAAATTCTTGTCCGATTCCGGAAGTGGTCGGATGGTGGTGGTGCGATGGAGGATGGTGATGGATCTGGATCTGGTTGTGTGGTGTCGTGGTGGGTGGAGGAGCGATGGAAGGGTGGTGGTGGTGGTGGTGTAGTGGGTGGAAGAAGGTAGTGTGGTGGTGGATCTGGTTGTGTGGTGCCGTGGTGGGTGGAGGAGCGGTGGAAGGGTGGTGGTGGTGGCGCAGTGGGTGGAAGAAGGTAGTGTGGTGGTGGATTTAGTGGTGGCGAGTGGTATGGTGGTGGAAGGGTGGAAGGCAAGTGGTGTGGTGGTGGAAGGCGGGTGGTGGAAGTCGAGTTGTGTGGTGTCGAGGTGGTTGTGGATGGACGGAGCGGTGGAAGGGCGGAGGATGGTGGGACAGTGGCGGAATTAGAGGCAGTGGAGGAGCGGTGGAAGGGCGGAGGATGGTGGGAGGCAATGGCGGATGGTGGTGGATGGGTGGAGGTGGTGTGGTGGTGGTGCATGGTGGAAGGGTGGAAGGGTTGTGGTGGTGCGGTGGTGGAAGGGTTGTGGTGGTGCGGTGGAGGTGCGTGGTGGAGGGTGAAGTTGTGGTGGTGGAAGAGTGTTGGGAGGAAGAGTGGTGGGTGGTGGAAGATTTGTGGTAATGGGAGGAAGATGAATGGTATAAATTAAGGTTTTCTGCACATTAGAGACGGATAGATTTATCTGTCTCTAAGTTAGAGACGGATAAATATATCCGTCCCTAAATTATTATTTTTTTTTGGTCAACGAATTGGAGACAGATAGAATTATCCGTCTCTAAATTTAGAGACGGATAATTCTATCCGTCCCTATTACTAATCCGTCCCTATTTAGGGACGGACTAGAGACAGACTAGGGACGGATAGGCCTATCCGTCCCTAGTCCGTCTCTAACAACACCGATTCGTCCCTAAGTTAGGGACGGATTTTATCCGTCCCTAAATCCGTCCATAAATCCGGTTATTCTTGTAGTGAATTAAGGTTACCGGTCCCGCTCCCGCAGGTCACACACCCTGCTATTGCAAATTCAACCAAATACGGATTATAAGTACGTATGAACTACAAATGAGCCTGTCACAAGCTATGCATTCATTCGGATATAATCTAATTAAAGGTACCGACAGATGCAAGTTCACACCGATACAACATGCAGTCAATTATCACAAGTAAAAACCTGTCACGTACAATCATAAAGGAATCCACCAAGTTTTGCACGATTAATACCTGGATATTTCTAAGTCACGAAGATCGCCTGAAAGGAAATAGAACTTCTATTGAAAGAGAGATTGAATCTCTAAAATCTTTTACAATGCTTGAATTGAAAGTGAATATGTCTAGGAGTATGAAGATATGCCTAAACTACTGATACAAGGGGTCTATTTATAAGACCTAGGAAGTAGAAATTCGAAATAGTGGAGAAAAACTGCCAGAAATCGTGTTTGAACTGGTCTTCGATGTGGCTCACCGGTGAGGTTCCTTCACAATCCGCCTACTTTTTGACACTTTTTGTGATCTTCTGGACTGTCTGGACCGCGGTGAGCCTCCGTTTTGAGGGAGTTCACCACGGTGAGGTACCCTTCCGGAGAATCAACCATTTTTCCCACTTCTTCCTATTTTTACTCCCTTTTCCCAACATCCAACTCACCACCTTTGGAGTAATGGCCCACTATCTGGCCTTATGTGCTTCTAGAAGCTTTGGACAAGCTTGAAATTGCACAATGGTCCTCCATTTCCTTGACTTTACCTAAAAAACACCTAAAAAGTACAAAAGCACGTAAAACACCCAAACATGAAAATGAACTAAAACACTAACAAAAGTGCTAAAGGACATAACAAAATACGGCTAAAAAAAGACTAAATGAGGCGTTAAAATATCGACTCATCAGGATGTGAATTTTATAAAACCATTGAAAAAATAGAAAAGAGAAGACGTATATACATAATCATCAAAAAAACCATATCTCATTTAAAATCTCAAATCTATAGATTAAGTGTGAAATTAACCCAGTTGTTATTAATTCTCCAACACCTCGTTAACATGTGTCTCATTCTAAACTCGTTGCGTAAGCTCAATGAATTTACAATGTAATACGAGTTGAGATGTGAATGGTAAAAATATAACTTCAATCCCTACACCACATTGTCCGTCTAATACAATGATAACTAGGGCTGAGCACCGGGTCAGACCCGACTCGATTTGACCGGTAGATAAAGGGTCATAGTATATCGACTCGAGACCCAGACCGTATTGGAACGGGTCCAGCCCGGACCGATCCGGTAAAATTCGGGCCGGGCCGGGCTGGACCCATTTTGACCCTGTTGAGTGTTGATAAAAAAAAAATGGACTAATTTAATAATTAGTTATTGTACATTACACAACAAAACTCAGAAACAAATAATTAATCAGCATGAAGTTAAATAACACCATTAAATTGATTCCACCCAATCAACACTACCTAGTACCTAGTCACTAGCACATGCACATCATTTTTCATTTCAAATTTCAGGAACTACTACACTAACAGTCTAGCACACTCACTTGGGTAAATTGGAATTTAAAAAATATTATATTCTTTTCTCTTTGTCTAAGTTTAAGTTAATAAGTAGTAATAACACATGCAAATAGACTTAGCTTCGGTGTAGGAAAGATTAGATATACCAAGCCATGTCCGGGCCGTTCCGGGATGGACCGAATTTTTCCGGGTTTTGACCCGACTCGACCCGAAACCCGAATTTTGGTAAAACATAGACCCGAGACCTACTAAAACAACTTGTGGATGACTGCCTATAGAAGGAAGTATACGCCAGAAAATATAGAACATTACCGAAAAAAAATGGACCGGTCCGGGTCCGATCCGGGTCAGGGTAAAATTCGGGTCCGGTCCACTGATGCTCTCAACCCTAATGATAACATTAACTTATAGAAGAATTCCATTCATTTACAAACGTGTAATATTAATACACTTGCATTAATTTTCTAAGAATATGCACTTGTAAAAAAATGTTAATTATGAATAATTCATGATAAATTTAAATTGTGTGGAGGAGTACGTTATTTCCGTCCCTTTTGAATTTCAGAGCGAATTGATTTGGGGTTGTGAGTGAAAGAATTAGGGTTCAAACGTTTTGTTTCCCTTTGTTATATGTTTCTCAGTCCAAATTCTCCGTTTTGCCCTTACTGGTGCGTGAAAAACACGCAAACTGACGGACAATGTTAACGTCGTCCAAGATTTGTGTTGACTCAAACTGTTGACTAACATTTTGGTGTCGAGTGGAAAAAAAAAGGGTTATGGTGTAACTTCAAATTGAGCCAAAAGGTTCTAGTGTAAAGAAAAAATTTCTCTAACAAGTTAGCTCATCTTATAACTACTACGATTGAGACTGATGGGTTTGGTTCTTCTGATATTCCTCTTGTGAATCCTGATATATCTGGATGATTTTCATCAATGAAATGATGCCTTTACTCAAAAAAATAAAAATAAATTAAAAGTGAGTTATATAAAAATACTTTAGAATATAGTTAAAATTTTATAAGGTTTTATACCGTTGTTATATATGGTGTGTAAGAATGAAGTGATATATTATGTGCAAGTAATGGGATTACCTTTCGGTTTTCGGAGTTATAAGGTGGCAGAACACATTGGTAATGCTCTCGGGACATTCGTAGATTTCGATGTGGAAGCACACAGGAATGGTGGGGGTAATTTTCTGCAGATTCGAGTGATGCATCTTCAAGGGCCAAACCAGTGCAAGATACAAATTCAATTTGCCTACTATTGTGGTCTACTGGGTCATCTTGTTCATGATTGTCCGGATTGTTTTGAGCTATTTGGAGTTAAGGGCCGGATTGACAGTGATAAATTAGCCTATGGTGCGTGGTTACGTGCCAATCCAGTGTCCCAAACGGCCAAAGTTATCCATGGCAGCATTGGGAAACAGGGGAAATCCTCCGGCGACGCGTCTCTCTTCGGCAATATTGATAGGGGCATTTTAGGAAGACCACCTTCCCGTGCTAATTTGGGGAAAGATTCGGGACAATTACTTTCTTCATCTGTGTGCAATATTCGAGTGGATTTGGTGCAGGGAATTGGTGAGAATTCTGTTGAGCAAGCAAATCGTATCAGGAAAGGAAAGGATATTGTTGTAGAAGTTCAAACTTCCCATACTACACCCAAACCCTACATAACCCCGCCACTTCGGTCATCACCTAATAACCAGGCCCAATTAGTTGTATATGTGCCCCCCCCCCCCCCCCCCATCAAGCCCACTACCGACCTCATGTACATTGACCCATCCTCACCATAGCCCATCAGCCTATCTCCAAACACATTATCCCAAACTTCCCTTCCCAACCATGGACCAAACCTTAATGCAGCCCAATCCAGCCTTACCTCCATCGACAAGCCCTTCGAAAACTTCCTATTCCAGTCTACTACCCGAACAATCAAAAAATACAAGCCCATTACCCTCCCTTTAACCCTTCCCTTGCAGCCCATCAGTGATAATGTGGACTCAAATACCACAGAAAGCATCCCCAAGAAGCGTGGGAGGCCCAGTAATGCTGTTAAACAGAATGCTATCAGTTCTAAAACTGGAGGAAAGAAAGGCAAGGCGAATGCAGTCAGTAGTAACAAAAAGGCGAATGTTGTGGAGAGTAGGTTGAATCAATTACCAGATGTGGCGGTTACTATGCAACCCCACCTATCTCAATGAGTTGCATCTCGTGGAGCTATCAAGGTTTGGGGAATCTTTGGACAGTTCGAGCTTTGGGCAAATTTATTTGCAAATTTAATCCCCACGTTGTCTTTCTTATGGAAACCAAGGTTGGAAACTATGAGATTGACAATCTTAAGCAGAAATTTAATTGTTATGGTATTTCGGTGGATTCTAGGGTCAGTCGGGCGGATTGGCGTTATTATGGAGGAAGGATGTTAATGTGGTAATTCAGAGTTTTTCTAAGAACCATATCGATGCTCACATGCAAGTGGATGCACTGGGTTGTTTGTGGCGTTTCACGGGTTTTTATGGGGAACCGGATGCGAGTTGTAGGAAGAGAACTTGGAATTTACTTCGGACTTTGGGCTCTAATTCTGGTCGGGCTTGGGTTTGCGCTGGCGACTTTAACGAAATTTTGAACCATGGTGACAAACTAGGAGGACGAACTACTCCAGAGTGGAGATTGCGGGACTTTCGGGAGGCGCTTGTTCATAATGATTTAAGTGACTTGGGTTTTGTTGGATACCCATACACGTGGGTCAATAATCAGGAAGAACCGGATACAATTCATGAATGTTTAGATCGGGCTGTGGCTAATCGAGACTGGATGACACTGTTCCCCAAGGCCCAAGTCAAGCATATCTCTACACGGGCCTCAGATCACGCTGTGTTGTTGCTGTTACTTGATGGAATCGGCCCAAATCGGAAAAGGCACAGTAACAGGTTCTTCTTTGAAGCTATGTGGCTAAGATCAGGTGAGTGTTTGAAGTTAGTGGAAGACAACTGGACGGATGATTTGACCTTACTGTCAAATTTGGATAAATGCAAAATGGGTCTTATCAAGTGGAATAAAAATACATTTGGCAACGTGAAGCAGCAAGTTAGAGAGCTGGAGAAGGAGATAGCGCATCTACAGACTCAACCATTGTCACCGGCTGTTCGATCTAGGTTGAAAGATTCAAAGCTGAAGCTTGAAAATCTACTGGATAAAGAGGAAATTATGTGGAAACAAAGATCGAAGGTGCAATTGTTGGCGGAGGGAGACCGCAACACACGTTTCTTCCATTCCCAAGCCACGAATAGAGCACGCATGAATGCAATTAAGGGGCTTAGAGACGAAAATGGTGTGTTTTGCGAAGAACAAACTGATATGGCGCCCATAGTCTAGGGGTATTATTCTGAGATTTTCACTTCTACAAACCCGGACTCTTCTGATATCGATTATGTGCTTGAGACTATGGGTATAAGGTGGGGGGCGGATGTCAACGAGGACTTGTGCCGATTATTCACTCCAGATGAGGTAAAGACTGATCTCTTTGATATGTATCCATTAAAATCCCCTGGCCCTGATGGCATGCCTGCTATTTTCTTTCAGAAATTTTGGCATTTGGTTGGTCGTAATGTGATTAATTGTGTTCTTAATTTTTTGAACGACCGTGTGCTGGAACCTAAGCTGAATTTTACCAATATCATTCTCAACCCCAAGTTCCAAACACTTGAACTTGTCACCCAGTACAGACCCATTAGCCTCAGCAATGTAGTCTTTAAAATTGCTTCCAAAGCTATCACTAACAGGTTAAAAATCCATATGTCCTCCATCATTTCAGAAACCCTGTCTGCCTTTATGCCTAATAGACTTATCACTGACAATGTTTTAGTGGCTTATGAAGTAAATCATTTTTTAAAACAAAAAACCAAGAGCAAGAGATGTTTTATGGCTTTGAAATTGGACATGAGTAAAGCTTATGACAGGGTTGAGTGGCTCTTCCTAGAACGAGTGCTTTATAGATTAGGCTTTGCAAATAATTTTGTTGAACTTGTCATGATGTGTGTGAGAACTGTCCAGTATTAAGTCATTCTGAATGGTGAACGGTTAGACCCAATTCAGCCAGAGAGGGGGATCCGTCAGGGGATCCTCTATCACCGTACCTGTTCCTTTTTTGCACTGAGGCTTTTAGCTCTCTTAATTTGGATGCCGAGAGGAGAGAGGTGTTGATTGGGGTGGATGTTAGCCCTAGTGCACCGAGGATCTCCCACCTTTCTTATCAAGTCTGTCCTCCAATCCATTCCTACTTATGTAATGTGATGTTTTAAACTTCCTTACTATTTGCTTAGTGAGATCAAATCCATTATTTCCAAATTATGGTGGGAGAGTGGAGGGAAAAGTAAAATACACTGGGTGAGTTGGCATGCTTTGTGTGAGAGTAAGAGGGATGGGGGAATGGGTTTTTAGAGACCTTCGGTCCTTTAATCTTGCCATGTTAGGAAAGCAAATTTGGCCGATTATTCAGT
This sequence comes from Plantago major, assembly GCA_026545765.1. Lineage (NCBI taxonomy): Eukaryota > Viridiplantae > Streptophyta > Magnoliopsida > Lamiales > Plantaginaceae > Plantago > Plantago major. Next base: position 58,094,129 of record CM048841.1, read on the forward strand.
ATCCTAACTCACTCCTTAACCGAGTCTTAAAAGCAAAGTATTTTCCTAGTTGTGACGTTCTTGAGGCTCAACTTAAACCTACTGCGTCATTTACCTGGAAAAGTATTATGTGTGCTATGGAGTTGGTGAAACAAGGTGTTAGATGGAGGATTGGTTATGGAACTCAAGTTAGAATCTGGCAAGATAACTGGTTGCCGCGTGACTATGCTCTGAAGCCCTTCTCACCAAATCTGTGCAGTTTGGGTGACGCCACCGTATCCAATCTGCTAGTACAGGAGACTGAATCTTGGGACACTGACCTGCTGCGTATTCTGTTATGGGAGGACGACGTCAAGTCTATTCTTTCTATTCCTGTTGCTGGAGCCGCCTCACAAGATATCCAAGTTTGGCATTATTCCAAACACGGTTTATATTCCATCAAGACAGCTTATTTTCTAGCCCGTTACATTCGATATAAGGAGAGTACTCAGCGTAATGGTAGCACGAGTTCCCTGATGGTTTTCAATTGGGACTTTGTATGGAAGATGAAAATTCCAAACAAAGTAAAAGTATTATGTTGGCGACTTCTTAAGCAGGCTCTACCCACTCTTAATAATTTGCGGAAGCGTAGAGTACTTCTTGATACCACTTGTCCTGTTTGTTGTTGTGGAGATGAATCAGTATTACATCTTTTGCATGATTGTCATTATGCGCGAGTTTTCTGGGCTTTATCACCAATTGCTAATCATGTTTTTCTGTCAGCAGCTTCCAATGTATGGGACTGGGTCATTTCTGTTCGGGGCTCAACATCGCAGTTCGACTTTGAACATTTTATTTGCTCTTGCTGGAGTGTGTGGTCTAACAGGAATAAGATCGTGCACGAAGGTTGGGGATATGATCCATGAGAGGCTAACAAGTTCGTGGCTCTATACATTCGCAGATTTAAAGAAGCGCAAACACAATTTGACAGTCCCCGTCCTCCTGATACACCATCACCTACCTGGCTGCCTCCTATGGGTGAAGTAATAAAATTCAATTTCGATGGTTCAATAAATAGGCAGGGACTGTTTGCTGGGTTGGGGATTGTTGGGCGAGATAGTATTGGTGCAGTGAAGGCATGGCGTCGCCGACGTGTACCACATATCTAGAATCCTGAAATAGCCGAGGTCCTAGCTATCCGTCAAGCTGTGCTTCTTGCAGTCGAATTGGGCATCAGGGAAGTCGTCTTCGAGGGAGATTGTATCAACGTGATCCGGGCCTTACAAACAGATGCTGCTAATTTCTCTACAATTGGTTGTTTTTTGGATGAGATTAGACTCTGTCTTAGTTTTTTTTTACTTCTGTTAGTTTTACTTTCGTGCCAAGATTGGAAAATACTCTTGCTCACTCCCTTTCTAGGAATATTTTGGTAGACTGTGATGGTGAGGGATCTTTACCTATTGATCTCAACTGATTTTTTGCGTGTATGCTTCTGCCTAGCCTTTGGCTCTTTTAATGATAATAGATGATGCTATTTTTCTCAAAAAAAGAATGAAGTGATATATTTGATTTTTTAAGATTATTTGATTGGTTTTAATGTTGTTTGATTGGTTTAAAATTATGAAAAAATTACCTATATAAATCACTTAACAACAACTATTACATATAAGGACATCTCGTTAAAACTATTACACATAAGGACATTCTAATTTTTTGAGCCTTAAATCAACCGTGACTGGACAAAACTACCCCTCACTATTTCAAATTAAACTGTCCGTGTCTCTTCTTCCATAAGCTTCCAATCATTTCGCTCCCAAATTCATTTGGCTCATTTCTCTTCATTTTTCTCTCTTCGTTCAATTTCTCCGTCCAAAAATGGTAGATAGCAAGAAAACGACTGGATCCTCCAGCAAAAATGAGGACACCAAGCCGAAAATTGAGAAAGGTACGAAACAACCCCATTTTTTTCTAATTTTTCTGTTCATTTTGGTTAGTTTCATGTGCATGTGTGCTGGTTTTGCGCTGGTTTCATGGCTTGTATGTGTTGGTTAGTTTCAGATCTATATTGGTTTAGTTTATGCTCAATTTTAGTTAGTTTCATGAGCATGTGTGCTGGTTTCATGGCTTGTATGTGCTGGTTAGTTTCATGAGCATGTTTGCTGGTTTCATGGCTTGTTTGTGCTATTTATGATCTATAATGAGTTAGTTTCATAGCAAAATGAGTTAGTTTCATTGTCTGATTTTCGTCTGTTTGTGTTGTTCCCAGGAAAATAGAAAGTTATGTATTATTGGTTAGTTTCATGAGCATGTGTGTTGGTTTCGTGGCTTGTATGTGCTGGTTAGTTTCAGGTGTATATTGGTTTAGTTTCGGCTCAATTTTGGTTAGTTTCATGAGCATGTGTGCTGGTTTCATGGCTTGTACGTGCTGGTTAGTTTCATGAGCATGTTTGCTAGTTTCATGGTTGTTTGTGCTGGTTTCAGATCTATAATGAGTTAGTTTCATAGCAAATTGAGTTAGTCTCATTGTCTGATTTTCGCCTGTTTGTGTTGATTCCAGGAAAATAGAAAGTTCAACAAAAAGCAAATGCAACTACATTTAACCGTGGCGAGCCAAAAGAATTTAGGAGTGTAAAACATGAACAATGGTGTGTTGTATGTTATTTTAAGTTTCAGGAATGTAAAGCATATTCTATGATCTCTGTTTATATTAGTTTCAGGTGCCTTTATATTAGTTTCAGGTGCACTGAAGTTAGTTTCATGTGCCTTTATATTAGTTTCAGAACCACAAAACCTAGTTTCATGTTCACTAAAGTTAGTTTCAGAACCACTAAAGTTAGTTTCAGGTTCACTAAAGTTAGTTTCAGAAGAACTCATAATTCTAAAACCCTATGGGAAAATGAACCCTAAATCAACTGAATTTGAATACTCCCTCCGGGAGCTACGGTCTTAATAAGGGTTTAGGGTTTAGCCCTGGACCCATCCTAAACCATAAACCCTAATTAAGCGATTGTCGGGCCTCTCATAATTCTAAAACCCTAGAGGAAAATGATGAACCCCAATCAACTGAAATTCATAATTCTAAAACCCTAGGGGAAAATGATGAACCCTAAATCAACTGAATTTGAATACTCCCTCCGGGAGCTACGGTCTTAATTATAGTTTAGGGTGTAGGACGGGTCCAGGGCTACCGTCCTAAACCCTAATTAAGCGATTGTCGGGCCTACAATGTTAGTTTCAAGATCTAGTCTGTTAGTTTCAGCATAAATAGTATTAGTTTCGGGTTCATTAAAGTTAGTTTCAGGCCCACTAAAGTTAGTTTCAGGGTCATTAAGATTAGTTTCAGGGCTATTCTAGCTAGTTTTAGGAACTTAGAAGTTAGTTTCATGTTCATGTTAGTTTCAGGTTCACTAAAAATTAGTTTCAGGAACTCAAAAGTTAGTTTCATGTTCATTAATGTTAGTTTCAGGAACTAAAAATGTTAGTTTCAGGTTCACTAAAAGTTAGTTTCAGGTTCATTAAGCTAGTTTTAGGAACTCAGAAGTTAGTTTCATGTTCATTAATGTTAGTTTCAGGAACTAAAAATGTTAGTTTCAGGAACTCAGAAGTTAGTTTCATGTTCATTAATGTTAGTTTTAAGAACTAAAAATGTTAGTTTCAGGTTCCATCACACAACACAAAAGGAAAAATTCTAAAAAACAAAACACATAAAGAATGTAAACAATGTTAGTTTCAAGATCTTTTCAGTTAGTTTCAGCATCATAAGTATTAGTTTCAGGAACTCATAAAGTTAGTTTCAGAAACTCAGAAGTTAGTTTCTTGTTCATTAAAGTTAGTTTCAGGTCCAAAAATACAACATCATTTGTATTAGTTTCAACATCATTAGTATTAGTTTCAGGAACTCAAAAATTAGTTTCTTATTCATTAAAGTTAGTTTCAGGTTCATTCAAATTAGTTTCAGAAACTCAGAAGTTAGTTTCATGTTTATTAAAGTTAGTTTCAGGTTCCATCACACAACACAAAAGGAAAAATTCTAAAAAAATAAAAACACATAAAAGAATGTACTAATGCACTCTGCCCTGAAACTAGTCGAATCAAAATCCCTCAACCGGAATTTCTCGATTGCGATCTCCAACAGATTAGAAAAATGTGAAAACAATTTCTATGCCAAAAGTATGGCTAAGACCATTACAAGTCAATGAAATTCATGTCGAAAATGAAAAGAAAAAAGGTGAAAATTACAAAGAGAGATGAGGAAGAAAGCGTGCTGGAGGAGAAAGCGAGAGAAAATAAAAAGCAGTGAGAGAAACAAGTCCGTACTGTACTGACGCTGGATAATAAGAAAGGAGTAAGGTTTTTTTGGGAAAACAGGGAAGGAATTAGGGTACAGAAAATTAGAATGATTTTTTTTGTAAGCCTTTTATTGAGCAGACCTTATTTGTAAGTCCACCATGTAAATTGGTATGATTATGTACTTTTCTATAAAATTATTAGTATATTTGGAAAAGTAAAGATAGATAAAAGTAGGGGAAAATGTTAAGTTGAGTAAAAATTAGATTGAAACATTTGATTTTAAAGTTAATGGGGACGATTTAACTTGTTTAACTTAATTGTTACAGCTTTGATACCATGACAAAGACCCGATAACATTAAAGTTTAAAGTCATACTATTATAAAAGCTTAAAAGGAAAAGGAAATAAGTTAAGAAATGTGGTTTGAGTGTGCATGAATATTTTGACAGTGACCTTAAACAGTGAGGTCCATCAAGTGTGTGTAATTTGTGTCCTAATTAGTATACATAAGAGTAATTGTGGGACCAGGATTAGGCCTGTCTTCCTTTCCCGATAGCATAAATTAGTATTCGCACAATTCCCTAATCTAATCTTTGACCCCTAACACCCAGACAAAACCCATCTCCGTCTTTTACTTTTGATTTCGAGAATTGCCAAAACACAAATGTAACGTTTCCAATCAACGAAGGCCATGTTGTATTCCTCTCAATATAACTGACGTGAACTAAACTGAATTGTAATGAATTTGTTTATAGTATAAAAAACAACTAAACAAAACTGAACTGGATGAATCTCAACTGAATTAAACTGAAATTAATGAGTTTTCAGATGAAGAGAACAGAGCCAAATAACTACTTCCCCCGTTTCACGTCATTTGTCCACTTTATTTTTTGACATGCAAAATCAGAGTAATAATTATACCACTATATAGTTTATGTGGAATCTACTTTATAAATTTATTAGTAGTTTGTTTCTTGTTTAAATTACATTTTAACTTTATTGGAATTAATGAGATATAAAATTATACTTACCCCGTTCTGTATTAAGGTTCCCATATGATCAATAATTTAAGGACCGAATACCTTTTAATATAATAAGTAAGTTAGTTGTAACTTGTAACATATTGTAATGAGTGGTTTACTATTGTAATTACCTTTTGAATATTTTAATATTATAATGGAAGGAAGATTTTGTCAAAAATGAAAACGAAAACCTTTATTTGGGACCTAAAAAATGGTAAAACGAGAACCTTGTTTCATGACGGATGAAGTATATTTTCTCCTCAAATGACAAAGAAATGGAAGTGGACGACTCTAATAAGACGTCTAAAATGGCGAAAGTGGACAATGGTGTGGGACCGATGGAGTATGTTAAGTCACAGATTCACTTGTCCCATGTTTTCCTATTAGTCATACAACTTGAAACTCCGTTAAGTCTTTACTCCACTCATATAAAATCGAGTTAATATTCATTTGTTAAAGACCTATCTATTAAAGACCTATGAAATAAAATAAGTTAAAGTATTTTGCCAAACAGGTTAAAAGTATTTAAATAGAAGGTATCTAAATAACTTATCTAGAGACAGACCTATATTGTAAATAAAAAATATAATTGTTATTGATTAAGACATCTGTGTTATTAACATGGGTATTTTTAATACACAAGAAAAATGTATTTTGTTAATTAACAACCTAGATGTTGTATTTTATAACAGTATACATGTCTTATATAAGTGTTTTAGAGACTATCTTTCGTCAGACTTACTCGCATCACAAATCACAATGTATTTTCGAAGAACTAAAAGAAAGGAAATATTAAATATTCATTTTACCATTTCATTTTTTTGTGTCCTAATTTAAGTTTACTATACTTATAACCAATTGTTTAACGATCGCCTAGTGTATATTAATATTACTTTTTAAAAAGAGTAAAATTCGTGTAAAAGACGGTTTTTTAATAAGAGAAGACGGACAAACACAAAAGTTATTATCGAGAATTTAGAGTGTTTATTTACGAATATTGGTCTTTTTTATATAAAAAAAAGTATTTTGTAATCAATACTATATTTTGTACTTAATAGCATTAATTTTTTTCTTAACACATCCAACCGCCTATTTTCAAATTAATAAATGGTCGCATACAAGACTTGTACACTTATATTCATTCCACCCTCATTCTTCCCGTTATCATGTACTATATAATCTACTTTTAACACCTTTGCTCACCTCAACAGTAAATAGAGTTCGGAACGTAAATAGCCTATGGTTAATTCTTTGATTTTCGTAAATATTAGAAAATACCATATTACTTTAATGCAAGTTTTTGGCATGCTCATATAAATTACACTAGTTTAATGTGATCTTTGTTATGGTATAGAAAAATCAGTCATTTTATTATACTTTTTCAGAATACTACATGTAAGACTAAACACATGGTTTAAAAACCGACAACTTATTTGCATATGCAACTTGAAGTCCTAAAATTTTCACCTTGTAGTCAAATATCCAAGTAAATAAACCGTGTCCAGTAACAACTCAATAGTCGAAAATATAGCAACTCAGTTATACACTAGTTCCTCCCTCCCGTTACCTATTTTGACTTTTTTCGGTCAACCATTTTCAACTTTGACTACAAATAAATTTTAAACGATAAATGTAAAATGTTTAATTAAACATGGACGGAACGAGGAAGTAGAATATACGTAATTGAAAATTACCTATTTTAGGGATGGGAAGCCAAGTCAAAATTGGCACAGTTGAAGTCAAACAAATATATATAATGACACCCTTGACCCTTCAGATCCCCTCTAAATCTAATTAGTAATTTCCCCATTATGCCATACCCCACCGTCCCACTAAATATGTACACTTTTAACTTTATAGATTATATAAAATTTATACTAATCTATGAATTAATCCTAAATTGTAATAATAAAAGTTTCAATTAAATTATATAATAAAAATTTATGATAAAAAATTTTATTATATAATTTAATGATCATTTTACCATTACAATTCAATCTAATTTATAGTCGAAGTTGAAATTTATTGAGAGTAAATGTCAAAATTTAACAACTCTCTGGGACTGAGTGAGTATATATATACATATAGTACGTTCCATTAGTAACTTGCTAATGAATTATTTTCTCTTAGATTAAGAAAAAGTAATAAAATATTAGTTTGTTAGTAGTATTGATAAATTAAGAAAAACAAATAATTAATTAGTTAGTAGGATTTTTTTTTTCTTTTTTTTATCTCCAAAGTTTCTACTAAAATTCAAGTAAGGAAAGTTATGAAGTTATTGATACAATAGTATCCTGTGTTGATAAAATAATTGAACTATCAGAACGTGACAAAAATAGATAGATAAATAAATGAATTATTTATGTGGAGTACCAAAAACGGCAAAGCATTCAGTGCATTTGTTTCCGTATTATGTTGTTCCTTGTTTGGCTAGCTTAATTTCCTTTTGATTTCAATATTCAAATTTCGAAACGTCATCGTTTAGTTACTCCATTCTACCCCACCACGTCATCATTTCCGTTACTGTCCTAACGGAGCCCTGGAGTGGACCACTGTCAGTTACGGACTTCAAACGGGATTTCAATTCATTACATTTATCATTACGGCTCGTTTGGACTACCACTTTTACTTTAATACTCTCCCCATCCCGCATAAATTTAATATATTTGTCATTTTTAGCTACTCCACATCCAATAAATAATAAACAATATAAACTTTTCACAAAAATTATACATTTTGCCACTAAAAGTATACTTTTTCCCACATTTTTAATATCTTATCATTACTTTAACTTTTAACGTAAAATTACGTATCAACCCTAATGTATGATGTACTCCGGGACGGAGGGAGTAAACAATTTCAACTTTACACATAAATTATCTATTTTGTCACTAAAAGTACACTATTTCTACCATTTTAATATCTTATTATTAATCTAACTTTTCACTTAAAACTATGTGCCAACCTTAATGTATGAAGTTTTTCGGGACGGAGAGATTATTAGAAAAGAAAAGAAATTTAGGGGTCGACCCTACCGACCCTACACCAAATCTAAACCCCAAAATTTTATAACTACATCAAATTGGTTTAATTCATTGAGTTTATTACTATGCATGTTACCTGTTTACATTTACCATCAATAATACTGAAGTATTAATATAAATGGCTAAATTACACACTTCTTTATTAATTCAAGCTTTTTTTAGATGAAATGAAATTCTATCATAGTTTCAGAGTCTCTAGCTCACGTTCAATCTGGGTTCGAATCTTCACATAGACAATCTCCGCCTCATATTAAATTTTCACTCGAATGGCCTCCTTAAAGATGTTGAAAACGACCACGAGTGCGGGGAAAGTATTGAAGTAATAATATAAATGACTAGATTCCACACCTCTCTATAAGTTCGAGATTTAAGAGGATGTTAAATTTTAGCCTTGAATTTCATCATCGTATCATATTTTTTAACTTCTGTTTCTTCATCCGAAAAATCATTAATTTCAGTTTAGTTCAGTTCTGCGTAGTTATTTTTAATACTACAAATAAATTCAGTTCAATTTAAACTAAGAGAACAGAGCCTTACACCTTGATCCGGGTTCGAATCTCCTCTCCAACAACTCTATCCATCTTTAACTTTCACTCCTGGACTCTCAAATAAGGTGGAAGCCGAACCAATAGGTGAACGTATTGAAGAATGAATACAAATAATTATTTAAAAAACTCATTATTACGCACCTAATGATGAAACGGGACGGAAGTCGGAACCGATTGGTAATAGTGAAATAAAGTATGTGTAATAATTTTCTGAATAAAATATTGGAGCACAATAAAAAAACGTATGTTGGTAAACCATAAATGTAAGTACATCATCTAATCAAGAAACGTAATTATGATAAATTATATTAATCAGGAAGAACAATGAAAGTCAGTTTGAATGGGGTTAGACATTGATGAGTGGTGCTTTTGGTGACAAACCATGTCTTAGGAAAGTTTAAAGATAAAGAAATGTTATCATACTTATTGGGGAGCCAAGCCAATATTAGAGGAGGATTATGTTATAATTAATTAATGAATTATATAAATAATTAGTATTAGGAGTCATTAAGTTAGGAGGTGAAAGGGACTTGCAAAAAGTGACAAGAGAATGGTGGAGAGTAGATACTGGACAGCCATTACAAGGTGTCTCCTTATCCCTATCTTCTCCTGTCCCTTTCTAATTGTAATTATCACCTTATTTAATAATTTCTTTTCTCTAATTAATCTTCGATTTCATTTGGAACGCAGCTTAAGATAAGTCCGCCTGGTTTGTTTGGGTTTAATTGTGGAGATATGTTTGCACGTTTAATCAAATCCCATTACATGTTTTAGGTTTACAATTTATTTATTACTAGCATTTACGTAACACACTACGTGTATTAATAATTTTTATATAAACCAATGAATCTCTGATTATAAAAAGAGAAAGCATTTAATAATAAATAAAAGGGAGAAACTTACGCCAATAAGATTCGAACCCTGCACCTTCTACTTAAAGTCTTATGATAATGGCGTATACGTCTGGATTCAAATTGAATCAGTAAGATCAACGGATAAGATTTAAATTGAATTGAAAACTTATTGAAACTTTGTGAATTATTATACTACTTTATATAATATCATATTCTTAATATCATAAATTTCAATTTTGTATAATTTACTCAATTTGAGGGATATATTTTCACGCAAATTAATAACGAACAAATTACCTTTTCTTTTTGAAGTGGGAAAATTACACCAAACCCCCCAATAAATTCCATATTTACAAAAAAATCCCTCGCATTTGAACAATAACACCACATGACAAGTTTTATAAATCAATTACGGTTTAGTCTAAAAGCCAACACTTCTGTCCTACGTGGCGGATAATTAGTGACATGGATTGTTCCGGAATTGATTTTCTTTATTTTACGAATTACAATTAACCCCTCTTAATTATTTAACATTCAATGCATAACCCTAAAGTTTATTATAAATTCAAACCAACCCATATTTATTTTACTACATTCAATTTCAATCCAAAACAAATTGCAATTAGGTCTCTTTTAATCCTTTTCTTTCACAAACCCCTCAATTTTTTATTTTTCTTTTAATTTCTCCATTAATGGAGCTTGAATCTCCATTTTCGGAACTTCAAAGCTCCATTAATGGTTGAAGCTCCTTTATTGGAGCTGTTGAAAGCTCCAAAGCTCCATTAATGGTGGATTTTTTTTTCTTCTTTAAATTGGGGATTAGGGTTTAGTGTTAGTTGAATGCAAATTATGTGTTGTTGATGATGAAGATACGTGTAATTTGAAATGAAATTGAGTTTGATGATGAAGAAAAATGGTGAAACATGGAGGTTTGATGAAGAAGAAGATGAAAATGAAAGTTTAAATTGTTTTGGGTCAATTGTGAAATTATTTTAAACTTTACAGGGGTTGATGTGCAATTCGTTATTTAATTATCCACATGAAAATTATTTAATGAACCGGTCAACGCAGAAAATACATTTTGGATCAAAATGTTATTGTTCAAATGTGAGGGACTAATCTGTTATTACGAACTTTATTAGGGGGACTAGAAGAAATTCACCCGAACTTTTGAAGTAGTTCATCTCTTTAGATAATATTGTATATCACATGTTCATAGAGATGGTAAGCTTTCCTAGTTATGCCCTCCATTTCTTCCCGATACATACAATACAAAAGGCCGAAGATGCAACTTCCCACACACCCGAAAGGTCACTCGGGGTGTAACACTGACTAACATCAGTCGATTATTTTAATCCAAAGTCTTGAAAAAGGCTTGATTTTCCTTAAAAAATTGGAAAATCAATGCTTTTTCTCGTTTTCTCACTTTTTTATTTTAACTTATTGTGCGCAGATGGGAGATTAGAAGATAAATTCAATATAAATTTGAAGAATAATAAAAAATAGGTGACATTAAATTCATTTGTTTACTAAGTTGTCTTAGAATTTTACATAAAATATTATTAATTAGTTTTATCGAGTATTGGTTTAATGAGGTTTTACATATAAATCGCCTTCTTCTTCTTATTCTTCTTCTTTTCCGTCAACTTTCTAAAATTTCAATTTTCCTTGAAACATCAGCAGTCTAACACGTCCCCCATTCATAAACAAACAAATAGAAACGTGGAACTAATACCCCCATCCGTCCCGAACTCAACTTCTCTTTTTAGTCCATCCCAAACTCAAGTTCCACTTCCTAATTTGAAGAGTTTTATACTCCAGTATCATTATAATAATACTATCTCTCATACTTTATTCACTATCTTTCATACTCTATCCTACTCTCTCATACTTTATACACTCACTTTCATACTTTATTTTCATATCTCATACTTTATCTATTATTCTCTTAAAATCTGTGCACGGACCAACGAGAAGTTGAGTCCGGGATGAAGTGAGTATTAGTGAAAACACAAACTTTTATGAGAGATCCCCTATCGGAGACACCAGATCAACATCACATATTTAATTATAAACTTTAAACGTCATCATGTGTATAATAAATCTGAATTATAATTTCATTATTTACATTTCTAAACATGTGATGTTTGTAACTACACTAACAACATGTGTAATATTTGAACATGTGTAAATAACCATACATTTAGGTAAGGGAGAAAAACTTGGTTAAAAACCGCATTTAAATAAATTTATGAACATGTTAATCGTCCCCTATTCGTCCAATTTAAGCAAATCCTAAAACAGTACACGGACTTCTCTTGACTAATTAATAGTACTACTAATCGTCTTAATGGTACATCGGACATCCTTAAACCGTATTTGCCTTGCTCTAATCTAATCTAATCTAATCTAATCTAATCCAATCCAATCAACCCATACTAATTACTACATGGGTCTCCACTAATACATTTTATTTTTATTTATTTATTTTTTTTGTATGTAAAGAAATTCATTAGGATTAGAAGCCATTATCCGTGCCGAAAATGGGTGTTAATCAAATCAACCCAATTCAATCCAATAAACTCCAAACCAACCAACAAACAAATGCAAGAAAATAAACACAAACACAAGATTTAACGTGGTTCGACAATTGTCTACGTCCACGGGATAACCAAGATTTCTATTAACCAAGAACCAAAACGCAGTTTACAAGCTATATCGAGCTCCGTTCTCTATTCCTCACCGTGTTTCTCTCAAGAAATCTCAATGTGTTCTCTCTATGTTCTCATCGATTTATTCTAGTACCTACATGTGTATATATACTAGAGAAATCAACATACATTCCTTTTCCTAGCAAGATTCGAATTCCACTCCTAATAAGAAACGAATTCTTGATCACTAAGAAAAAGAAAACCAAGTTAGATTCGACTTCTAACTGTCCTATGTCTTCAGTGTTATATCCTAGTGTTCTCAGTACACTTTAACACCACACATCCATTATCCTTGTTATCCGTGTTTTCAGTACACCATGTTCCATTACTTCCTTTAATATTAAGCTAACCGGCTTCACAATTCTCCACCTTAGCTTCATATTAATGTAACCACAGTATACCACACCATTCATGTCCCTAGAGTTAGGACACAACCCTCCTTCCATCAACTTGATAGAACTTAGACACGATCCAAACTTCATCACAAAAATTGACTTAGTAAATCCATCCGCCGGATTAACATCTGTGTTGATCTTCTCAATCTTGATAGTACCCTTCTCAACTTCATCTCTGACAAAGTGAAACTTTATATCAATGTGTTTGGACCTGTCATAGTAAGCTTGATGTTTTGACAAATGAATTGCACTTTGACTATCACAAAATATAGTCACCGGTGTTTGCAACACACCGAACTGCCCCAGAATTCCCTTGAGCCAAATAGCTTCTTTCACAGCTTCCGTCATGGCCATAAATCCTGCCTCTGTAGTTGATAATGCAACCACAGGTTGATGAGTAGACTTCCAACTCACTGCTGTACCAAATAATGTGAATACATATCCAGTTAAAGACTTCCTTGTATCCAAGTTTGCAGCATAATCCGAGTCGACATACCCAATTGGTGCATCATTCCTCGTCTGGTGTTGCTCAAACACCAATCCCAGTTTAATCGAACCACCAATATACCTGAACAGCCATTTATCTGCCTCCCAATGGCCCTTGCCAGTATTATCCATATACCTGCTTACTGAGCTCATTGCATGAGCCAAATCCGGCCTGCAACATACCATGGAATACATAATCGACCCTATAGCATTAGCATACGGTGTGCTCTCCATACACCTCTTCTCTTCATCAGTATTAGGACAAGACTTCTTAGATAACTTGAACTGAGACCCCAGAGGTGTTGCAGCATGCTTGGATTTGTGCATGTTAAATCTCCTTAACACCTTCTCCAAGTAAGCACTTTGATTCATAATGATCTTTCCATCACTTCCATGAATAATATCAATTGTCCAGTATCCTCTTAGCTATTCCCATGTCTTTCATCTCAAATTTTGACTTCAAGAGATTCTTTACATGAGTGATTCCTTTCATATGCTTGCTTGCTATAAGCATGTCATCCACATAAATAAGCAAATATATCATGTCTTCGACATTCTCACCATAGAAGTAAACACAGGTGTCGTAGTCACACCGCCTGAACTTGTGACTCAACATAAACTTGTCAAATCTTCTATACCATTGCCTTGGACTCTGTTTAAGACCATACAGTGATCTCAACAATAAACAAGCCTTGTGCTCCTTGTCATTTACCTCAATACCCTCATGTATCCTCATATAAATCTCTTCACCCAGCTTCCTATGCAAGAATGCAGTAGTAACATCCATCTGATGTAAGTGTAGCTTAAATTGAGCTACCATAACAATCAAGATCCTGATTGAGCTATGCTTCACCACTGGAGAAAAGATCTCATTGTAGTCAATACCCTCTCTTTGTGTGAAACCTCTACCTACTAGTCTGGCTTTGTATTTCACCTTTTGCTCACCATCAACTCCAAGTTTCTTCTTAAAGATTCACTTACAACTGACAAGCTTCTTTCCTTTAGGTATAGCTACAATATCCCATGTATGATTCTTTTCAAGTGATAAGAGTTCTTGCTGTATAGCAATGCACCAACTATTCTTCCCTGAGCAACTTATAGCTCTTTGATAGTTCTCAGGCTCATAACAATCAATATCCTCGGCAATATTCAGTGCAAAATACACCATATATGGATCTGCAGTAGAGGTTCTAACTCTTGGTTCTCTATCTCTGATGAGTTGATAATCCACAACATCATCTGGATTATTGATCTCTATCCCTGTCCTTCTTCTAATCGCATGCCTCTCCACCTGATTATTCGATTCAGGCTCCACCTGATCATGTATGTCGATTATTTCCACGAGATTGACATCTTTGTGTTGTCGAACACTATAGTGCATGTTGTTATCACCACACCAATGTCTGTCTGCTCCATATTCAGTGTTCCTGACACACCATCTTCGACAGGCTCCACCTGACTGAGTGTTCTCTCAACACTGTCAGTATTCCTCAATAATGGCATCACATTTTCATGGAAAGTCACATCCCTGCTGATGATGCATCTATTTACCCCTGGTTCTAAGCACCAAATTTATATCCCTTAACTCCCTTTGGATAACCAAGAAACAAGCACTTTACTGCTCTAGCCTCCAACTTATCTTGCTTAACATGAGCATAAGCTAAGCATCCAAATACTTTGAGATATGAGTAGTCTGAATGAGTACCTTTCCAAACTTCTTCAGGTGTCTTGAAACCAATAGCTGATGGTGGACATAGGTTAATAAGATGTGCTGCCGTAGTCACAGCCTCTCCCCAAAAACTTTTTGACAAACCTGATCCAAGAAGCATGCACCTCACTCTTTCTAGGATTGTTCTATTCATCCTTTCAACTACTCCATTCTGCTGTGGATTTCCTGACTTGTGTCTCAAGATGCCCTTCCCAACACAGAAGGTATTGAATTCATTAGACAAGAATTCCAGCCCATTATCAATTCTGATCAACTTGAGCTTCTTGTTCATTTGATTCTCCATCTCCACAAGCCATTCCTTGAATTTCATGAAAGTCTCATCATTGGACTTCAGTACAAACACCCACACTTTCCTTGACATATCATCAATGATGGACAGAAAATATCTACCTCCATTCCTAGTGGTGGTTCTCGCTGGTCCCCATAAATCTGCATGCACGTACTCAAGTATGTCCTGTGTGGTATGTTTCCCAACACCATAACTGTTCAACTTGGACTTTCCTAACACACAGAGCTCACAAAGTTCCATCTTATGTATCTTGTCTCCACCTAAGAGTCCCTTCTTAGATAAATCCATAAGACCTTTCTCTCCAATATGTGCTAGTCTTCTATGCCATAGAACAGTGTTGTCATAACACTGTCGGGTGTTCCCAGAACATTGTACACTGGAAACTTCACCAGTTACAGTTTCACCTTGTAGATAATACAATTCTCTCCTTTTAAGAGCCTACATAACCACCTTAGCACCCTTCTTGACCTGAAGGACACCATTCTCACCTGAATACTTGTAACCCTTAATATCCATCAATCCTAAAGATATCAAGTTTCTTTTCAAGTGTGGTACATATCTCACATTAATCAAATCCCTTACCACTCCATCAAACATCTCAATCCTCACTGTTCCCATACCCTTTATTATGCATGGTCTATCATCACCAAGAACAACTGATCCACAATTTCTATGCTCAAAAGTTGAAAACCATTCTCTAATAGGTGTCATATGAAACGAACAGCCTGAATCCATAATCCATTCAGTTGATTGACTAGTTTGAGTGACTGAAAGTACCTCAGTAACAAGAGCTTCCGCAGTATGATAAGCCTCGGATTGGTTTGTAATGTCTGTGCCATAATTAGTATTTGGTGTTGTCGCCACACCCTTGCCTTTCTGCGCCTTTAGACTCATACAATCCTTCTTCAAGTGTCCTTGCTTCTTGCAATAATAACACTTCCTTGTTTCAGGGCCATCCTTGTTATACTGAGCTTTCCTTTGATCTGGATATTGCTTTTTCTTTGGTGGAAACTTGTGATATTGTTTCACCATAAGGCTTTCACCAGTACTAAGTGTTGGTGGAACACCATCCTGATCCTGCTCCCTTGATCTTAATGCAGATTCAATAGCCTCCATTGTCAATGCTTCTGTCCTCCCATACACCAAAGCATCCTTGAATGGAACAAGAGACCTAGGGAGTGAATTCAACAAGATAATTTCCTTGTCTTGGCTCCTCATCCTGATCTTCTCATCAGTTTCCAGATTGTCATGGTGTGCAACCATCTTCTTGAACAAATCCAACTGACTCATGATTGATTTTCCTTCAACCATCTTGAATGCAAATAGTCGTTGCTTGGCATAGATTTTATTTGCATAAGACTTTTCGTTGTACAATTCTTCTAGCTTCTCCCATATTGCTTTTGCCGATGAAAGATCACAAATTTCAATAAGGGCATTATCTCCCAAAGCTAATAACAAAGAACTGTACGCCTTGTTTTTTATCGACGTTTTATCAGCATCAGACATGGTTTTATCAAACTCCTTCGTCACTGCATCGATCACACCCTGCTGCATTAATAGAGCTTTCATCCTTCTCTTCCACAGACCAAAGTCTGTATTTCCTTCCAACGGTTTGAGGTCGAACTTTGGAGACACCATTGATGAATAGATACCAGTTGATTCTCTTCCCACAGACAGCGCCAATTGTTAATCAAATCAACCCAATTCAATCCAATAAACTCCAAACCAACCAACAAACAAACGCAAGAAAATAAACACAAACACAAGGTTTAACGTGGTTCGATAATTGTCTACGTTCACGGGATAACCAAGATTTCTATTAACCAAGAACCAAAACGCAGTTTACAAGGAATCAACCAAACCTATCAAGTTATATCGAGCTCCGTTCTCTATTCCTCACCGTGTTTCTCTCAAGAAATCTCAATGTGTTCTCTCTATGTTCTCATCGATTTATTCTAGTACCTACATGTGTATATATACTAGAGAAATCAACATACATTCCTTTTCCTAGCAAGATTCGAATTCCACTCCTAATAAGAAACGAATTCTTGATCACTAAGCAAAAGAAAACCAAGTTAGATTCGACTTCTAACTGTCATGTGTCTTCAGTGTTATATCCAAGTGTTCTCAGCACACTTTAACACCACACATCCATTATCCTTGTTATCCGTATTTTCAGTACATCATATTCCATTACTTCCTTTAATATTAAGCTAACCGGCTTCACAATGGGAATTACAGAAATAGAGGGATTTAGCCAAAGCTTTCCCTCTTCCTCACAATTATATCCTAGACTAGCTAGGTGGTCGGCACAAGCGTTTGCCTTCCTATCGATCTTCTTCACCGCAATTTCCCTTATAGCAAATTATATAATCATTTAAGATTCATAATCTGGCAATTGGCTTTAATTACTTATAATTATCATCATGTTTATATATGCTTATTCTTAGCTTTCGCATAAACAACGTTATCACTTGCCGGATTACATTTGGACCGAATTGCATCCATTAAGATATGTACGTGCATTATAAAAAAGTGTTAGTGACATACCGTATAGATTAGTTTAAATATACCAGAGATTCTATACATTGAGGAGGGAGCTATTCTGTATTGGAAATGTGATTTGTGGCAGATTAGATTAGATTAAGGACTTGAGGATATTGAAATTACAAAGTAATACTCATTTGTGAAAGTATAAAAAGTCCATCTAGTTTCATATAAAAATTGTCTATGTTTTAGATTTGTCGATTTTAATATTTTTCGTGGATTTGAATTGAGGGTGGATTTTTGAAGAATTGGATCCGAATCTGGATCCAAGCGCTTTAAGATCTGGTCGATTTTTGGGGTTTCTTTCTTTTTTCTTCTTCTTCATATTTCTCTCTCTATCTTCCAATCCTTTCCCCTCTCTCTAAAACCACCACCCAACCACCACTAAATCCGTCGTAACTTCGTCGTCCGACCACCAATACTAAATCTGATTGCATATTTGAGTAGCTCATGAGCCGATCTACCTTTCTACCGGTTTCGTTTCTCTGTTTTGTCGACTTTCAAAATTGTTGACCGGACTTCGAAGCTTTCTGGTTGTCTTATCCGGTGAATCTACGACTACTCAACACACATAAGTCATTACCTTGTTGTTTTCTCGATTTGCAGGTCACTTATGTTTTTCCCGATTTCGTTTAGTTTTTTGTATAAATGGTCTACATTTTAGTCGAAATTATCTATGTTTATCCAGTGTTAGTTTGACTGTATATATATGATGTTTCGAATGAGTATCCATGCGTTTTATCTGCTTTAATTTAGTAAATTTCTATATTTTGGTAAAAATTGTCTAGTTTTTTTTTATAAATGTCCTATGTTTTAGTAGAAATTGTCTATTTTGTTCTTTGTTGTTGGTTTATTGTGAAAAGATATATGTGTTGTGTACATTGTTTAGTTTTTTTTGTATAAATGGTCTATGTTTTATTAGAAATTGTCTATGTTTTTAGTTGTTGTTGGTTTAGTTTTTTGTATAAATTGTCTATGTTTTAATATAAATTGTCTAGTTTGTTGTATAAATGGTCTATGTTTTAGTAGAAATTGTATATGTTGTTCATTGTTGCTGGTTTAATTTTTTGTATAAATTGTATATGTTTTAGTATAAATTATCTAGTTTTTTGTATAAATGGTCTATGTTTTAGTAGAAATTAATTGTGTATGTTTTAGAATAAATTGTCTATGTTGTTTGTTGTTGCTGGTTTAGTTTTTTGTATAAATTATCTATGTTTTACTATAAGTTGTCTAGTTTTTTTGTATAAATGGTCTATATTTTAGTAGAAATTGTCTATGTTGTTCGTTGTTGCTGGTTTAGTTTTTTGTATAAATTGTCTATGTTTTACTATAAATTGTCTAGTTTTTTGTATAAATAGTCTATGTTTTAGTAGAAATTGTCTATGTTTTAGTCGAAATTATCTATGTTGTATAAATGGTCTATGTTTATGTATAAATTGTATATGTTTTTTTTGATGTTTTTGTTGTATGTATTAGGTTTTCGTAAAAAAGTTGCTCGAACAAAGAAATTGATTGGTCACAAAAATTGAGACGTTGTGGAAAAAGGGGCCGACGGGCAAGTGAAGAGTGTGAAGAAAGTTATTGTGTAGATGTATTAAATATTTTTGAAAATACATATATTTTTTTTGTTTTTTTTAATTATTTTGTGTATTGAAATTTATTGGTTGACGAATGAAATTGAAGTTCATGTTTATTTTCTAAATATTGTGTTTTGATTGGATACATAGTTTGTCACTAATGTCTGCATGCTAAACATAGACAATTTTACGATAAACATAGACAATTTGATGCTAAACCTAGACAATTTGATGTAAAAATCAACATATGTGGATTTGGATGAACATTGATGAGCTGAGAAAGTTTTTTTCAAAAAAAAAATAATTGTGGGTCGACCTGCGAAAAATCATATTGTCTAGTTTTTAGGGTAAATTGTCTATGTTTATCCGTTATATAGGACTTTCAGGACTTTCCAATCTATAGGGGTCTCTCGCAAAACGGACTCTATTGAAGTACTCCCTCCACTTTTATCATTTTGGACGTCCCGTTAAAGTTGTCCACTTTCATTTCTTTGTCATTTTAGGAAAAATTATACTATAATTTTATATCTCCCACCATTCCTAATTAAGTTAAAAATAACTTAAACAATCAAATCAACTTTATTAAGTAAACCCCACTTGTATTATATATTGTTATAATAAGATAACCCTTAATTTGTGTGCATGAATAGTAAACTTGACAGTTTCTAAGGGTCGGAGTGAGTATGTATTATGACGTTTGGTACACTTTCAAAACTTATGCAATGACTATTTATTACAGTATATATGGACGACTATTGGAGTTCTGAAATTGAGTATTTAATTTTAGTTAAATATGACTGATTTATAATATATACTCCATCCATCCCTTAGAAGTTGTCCAGTTTAGTTTTCATGCACATAAATTAAGGAGAGTAATATTATAACACTATATAGTACATGCGAGGTTACTTTATGGGTTATCACATGCAGGAACCCTCCCCAAATTTTATTACTGTTAGAGACCGCCTACTGACATTATATTAACACATGACTCGCTATCATTAACACATGACTCTCTGAGTTACAACATTGTATTAATTCATGTCGGGTCTTTTTTTGTAATACTTTGTACCAAAGGGTTTTTGGTTAGAATTTTCCCTTACTTTATAACGTCATTACTAGTAAGGCTCTGTTATCTTCTTCAGCAAAATCATTCAGTTAAGTTTAGATTCATTCAGTCAAGTTAAGTTTAGTTATATTTTATACTATAGTTCAGTTCAGACGAAAAGAACATAGCCTAAGTACTTTTTAACATTTTTGTTAAAAGTAGTGGAGACTACAGAATTATATAATTGCTCCCAAATGATAAAGAAATGAAAGCAAACAATTTAACGGGAGGGTAGATCAGTAATTTGGAATGGACCATTATTTCGCAATGAATCACAATAAATCAATAATAGTGCATTGTACTTTGGCACCACCTTACAAAATGTACAATCTATCAATCCGATCCAACAACATATTGTATCTCAACACGTGTCCGTCAGATAGTAACATTCACTTTCTTTTTTTGTACAAACTTGGTCTGTTTGGATTGACCACTTATTAAGTTGATTTAACCCCACTTTACCATCACAGTTAATTTAATTTGTAGTAATAAACTATGTTACATGAATGTTTAGCTCGCAGATTAAAAACTAGTTGATCTGATAATTGTTCAGATAGCTTATGAATAAAGCTTCTTCATCCGTTTTAGAACAAATAATACATTTACTTTTGCACACTTAGATTAAGGTGCAATGTAAATAGTAATGTGAATAAATTACATGGGTTTTAAATTATATTCCGACAAAAAAATAAATGAAATATGTGTTTGTTTTGGAACATAAGGAGTACTTCCTCCGTCCCATGTCAGTTATTCAGTTTGCACTTTTTGCGATTAACTTTGACCATGAATAAATCTCAAACAGTAATAGTAAAATGTTCAATTGAACTATATAACGAATATTTAGGTCTAAATTTTCATTGTATAGTTCAATTGAAGATTTTACTATTACCGTTTGAGATTTATTCGTGATCAAAGTCTAATTTTGTTAACTGCGAATTAGTGTAAACTAGACAACTCTAAATATTCGTTGTATAGTTCAATTGAAGATTTTACTATTACCGTTTGAGATTTATTCGTGATCAAAGTTTAATTTTGTTAACTGCGAATTAGTGTAAACTAGACAACTACCATGGAACGGGACGGAGGGAATAGTTGATTTGTTTTAATATACTATATTTGGGATATGCAACGTCTCAAATACTCTAACAACTCAATTCACTAAATAAACAAAGTATAAAAATGAAATTAAATCCGAATTTTTGTTTAATTGCACCTCCATAAACAAAAGCCAAAGTCTTGGAAAATGTAAGATTTTCCTAAAAGATAGGAAAGTCAAGATTTTTTCTGGTTTTTTGCGGTTTTTGGGTTTTAACGATCTGACCGGCCGGGTTTCTCAAAAAAACGCCGAGACAAGCATTTTTCATTATCCTTTTAATAGATTATGTTATGGTTTTAATTTGTTAACATTGAAAGTTTTAGTTACAGTTTTAAAGTATTTTGTTAATGTTCTAAGAGATGATATGATAGTTTTAATGCGTCGGTATTGCATGTTTCAATTATAGTTTTAACATTTTTGTTAAATTTTTAACAGATGGTATCATGGTTTTAAGAACCTATCATGATATTTTTATAATGGCTTGTTATAGTTTTAAGTGACACTCTAATATCATTAAATCACCATTAAACAAGTTTAAAAGTTCCAGAAAAGCCATTAAAACAACAATACTTAAACATTCGTCATCCAAATATTTGAAAACATCTATTCTCATAGAAAAGATTACAATATATGTTCATTCGGTGTTTTTGATGCAAATGCAACTGAGTTGTCAAAATAAGCTTTTTTCGATTAAACTTGTTGGTGAACTTCGGACTCCTGCATTTTGTTGCTTGTGCTTGTTGCAATCTTTGCGACACCTTTGTGAGACCCATCATCAAACTCTGTATCATCATCTGCACCTGCTTAAAACATTCACTAACTGGATTAAAATCATAACTCTCATCAAAACTATCACATGAGTGCTTAAAAACAAAGAATGAACATGCAACAGAAGCTAAAAACAGTTACATTGATCCTTAAAACCATAACAGTGCATCTTAAAATTATAACAAAGTAGGAACATGCAACACAAGCTAAAGACAGTAACACTGATACATAAAATCATAACAGTGCCTCTTAAATCTATAACAAAACATTTGCAAAAAATCAAATCATAAATATTTCACAAAAGCTAAAACACTAACGTTGATGCTTAAAACTACAACATTAGGTTTTAAAATTATAACGTATGCACTTAAAACAATAACAAACAGAAATATTCAATAAACTAAATATAATAACATTAATGTTTAAAATCATTACAGTGCATCTTAAAACTATAACAAAGCACGAACATGCATGACTAAAACGGTAATATTTGTACTTAAAACCATAATAGTACATCTTAAAACTATAACAATGCCTTTTAAAACTATGATAACACATTTGTAAAAATTCAGACCAGAAATATTTCACCAGAGGCTAAAAACACTAACATTGCTTAAAACAACAATAATAGGTCTTGAAACTATAACATATGCGCTAAAACAATAACAGACCGAGATATTAAACACAAGCTAATACCATAACAATGATACATAAAACTATAACACCGACTCTTAAAACCATAACAAAGCAACAGATTACGAAATTCGATTTTCACTGTACGGATTTCAGATCTGAAACCAGATCTGGAAACATGAGATCGTAAAATCAGCGAAAAACGACAATAAAAGGTCAAATTTCATTTTCAATTGAGAATTTAACGAAAAAACAAGATGAATTTGTTGATTTGAACATTTTAGCAATTGGATCTGAAAATTCGGTGGAAATCCGGCAAGATCCGACATAAATCCGGCGAAACGAGAGAGAGAGAGAGAGAGAGAGAGAGAGAGAGAGAGAGAGATCGGTACATTGAGCACCATAATTTCCGGCGGAGGATATGGATCCGGCGGAGGGAGAGGGCGGCATCGGTTCCGGCGGAGGGAGGAGGGGGTGGGGGGGGGGGGGGGGGGGGAGGAAGGGAGAGAGATAAATGGGTTTGAATGTTTCTCTCTCTAGGGTTTTTGTGTAGAGAGAGAAAGATTGTTGAGTTTTGTGAATTTTGTGAGAGTGTTATTATTTGAGTATTTATATTAAAGTTATTAACCGGTTTGTAGTGTTTCTGACCGATTCTTTATTGTAAAAACCGGATTTTTCTATAGATTAGGAAAATCTTCCCTTTTACTATACTTACTCTAAACAAAAAAGCTATGTCCATCCGGGATGGAATTCTGCTCGCAGCTTCCAGCCATAGCTGCAATATAATTTTAATTCGCGGGTTGATCCATCATAACCAGATGTACCCGTGGAATATTGCATAGTAAGTGCAAGTGTGGCTTTTTGGCTAATGATTAAAATCAAAAAATCTATGTTAAAATAAGTGTTTTAACTAGATTTTCTTGATTTTAACCGCTAGGTAAACATGTATGTGTCGTGCGTTGGATTTTTTGGACTCAGTATCCTAGCAATGAGTCAACAAAACTAATATCCAAATTCATTCAGAAATGTTGATTTTATTACAGCATTTCAAACATCTGAAAGTAGGAAGCACATAACAATTTCATCTCAACTTCGAATCATGTTGCAATTTTTTAGATTGTGATATTGAGTGAAGGTTCATCAATTCCAGACATGTATCTTACATATAGGTGGGTGTTGGTGCTTTTGTTTATTATTGTTTTTAGAAGATTATACTAATTATTGGAGTAACATTTAAGTATCTTGCAACTAACTCATCTTGGAACTTACATGGTACATATATCACTAGATAAGTTTTGAGAATAGTACTGTATCTTTGCTTTTTTCATGAGAGCAAATAGCTCAACGTCCTCTATGGCAGATTCTGCAACAAGCTGAGAAGGAGTTCGACCTTCCTTGTCAACAGCTTCTGGATCGGCTCCCCTACAGTTATTAATAGCACATTTAGGTAATCATGAATGGGCATGACAAAATGCAGACTGTGAAACTAACTGCTACAGTGAGTGGTGAAACCATTTGGGGAGGGTATATAGTCTAACAAACCACAAAATGTAACAAAGACAGGTCATACACTGGATATCAGAGATAAAAGTTCTGATCATCAAATAGTTTTCTGACAGGATGCACAATGTTCAATGAAATGTAGCCGAACGACAGATAGTATTAGAGAGGTCAATGCAAAAAAATCACCTTGAGAGCAACAGCTTTGAGATTTCCGTTCTTCCCCTCATTACACTGTGATGAAGTGGTGTATGACCTCTCAAATCAAATGTGTTAATATTTGCCCCATGCTGAAGGAGCAGCTCTACCGTGCCAATATCAGCAGTTTGACATGCAAGGTGAAGCAAGGAACATCCGTCAGAAACCCAATCAACGAACAGGTCATCATCTTCCGGTATATTTAAGGTTCTCGGGCTATCAGCTCCATCAACCTTCTTGTGCAAACTCATTACATTGGCTAAGGTTAAACACGCAAGAGGTGATGCTTGACCATGGATTGCATTTGCATCTGCTTCCCAAGTTATAATAAGACGGTAGACAGCTTTCTTGTCATTCACACTCACACTTTCCCATAATTTTTCAGCAATGGAAAGAAGATGCTTGTTGCATTGTGATCTATGAATAAAACGTTTTTCTGCGTACTGCAATTAAACAAACATTTCACTTCAAGCTACATGTATAATAATGTGGAAATGGGTTTAGATAGGTTACTTGAAGATGTAACCCTTCTTGCTATAAACATGAAGATACAACTGAAATTAGAGATTAAACAACTTGACAACAAGGATGTTTGTGCAAAATGACCACGATCAGTGGAGTAACCAAAGAAATAACTGCTCGCATGAGAAAGCATTAACTCCCAGTTTCTTGCATTGACTAATTTTCTGGAACTAAAAACATGGGTAAAAAGGCCAAAACATATGAAGCTGGGCAATACCTTTTCTTTGATGAAGTTCTCCTTAACAGATATATGATCCCCCTGACTTGGTTTACTATAGAACTGCTTGTATTTGTCTGATTCCAAAGACCTATAGGAAAGAGCATACACATTACTGGAGATTGGTTTGGAATAGTACAATAATGTTTAAGCTCTCAAATCCTTACAGTTTCGGTATTTCATCTGCCTGAATAGTTCGACTAGCTCGCAGCAACCCTTCCCAGATGGAGTTTACAAACACATTGCCCATTGCGTGAAACAAAGTTAAGACAGAAGGTTCCCACACTTTCACATCCAGTGCTAAGGATCTTACCTGCAGTACGGCAAAAACCTGAGAATTAGGCGACCAAAAAAGGGTAACATATTAACATCCACAGCCAACTTCATAAATGTAAAACAGATTTCCAGAAGATGGTGTTAAAGACTGATAGGGGAACCTCATTGGGGACAAGTTTTATTAAACTGATACTTAAAGTTAAACTGAAATAGTAAAGATGATGGGAATGGGGAAGACAGCCAGTTTATGAAAGAATGTGTTGATCAATTTTATTTAAAGCTCAAAGAAAACGTTTACCTTGGGGAAGTGGCCAATCTAGTTACCAACATCAACACTAAGCTGGTTCTTCAATTTTATGTTAATAAAATTTGTTCAAAACTATTTGTTGACTACTGGTTAGAAAAGTAACCTAAATGTAGTATGTCTGCTATTGGTGCGAACCACATTTCCCTACTCATCAGCATGTCCATTTTCTGGCTTAGTTATGCAATTAAATTCCAAGGATTTCAAAATACAAGCAGCGAAAAAAAGGATACCTCTATAATAAGATAAAAAATCTGTGCAATAGACATGGAACAAGAATTCATAGACAAAAAGGATATTTCTCCAATCCAATGATTTATCATGACATAGATATGATCAATTGCATGATAGCTCTAACTTCAATTTGTTTACAGGAAGTGGATATAAGACTTGGCATGCAGGGTATTAGAGGGCTGATCTTCAACTGATTGAGCTCCTGTGCCCACTTATCTAAATTTGTGTAGCCTCACCGTATTTGCCACATCCATGGGTTGGTCAATACAAATCTTGTGACAAATGGTATTTAAAGAAATCAAATGACATCATGTGCTTGGAGCATCAGGGAGAAAACCAAAAATAAAAGGAAAAAAGTTGGAAAAAGTTTCCCTTGTTTGTTTAATATCTAGGAATTACATGCTGCAAATTTTTGAGGATTGATACAGTGATATCATAAAGTTTCACAATTATTTGTTTGTATATCATCATAATGTGAATAGTAAGGGTTATTTAGTTCCTTCTTCCTTCCTTCAAGGTGAGTATCTTATTTTGAGGAATAAATGAAGGGACATCAATGGATGACGCTTCAGCCTGCTTGGAAAAGTTGAGGCCCCATAATACAAGGTCATGGGTTCAAGTCCTTTTTGTACCGGTATAAGAAATGGAAAAACGGGATAGGTAAGGATATCATATGAGCACAGAGAACAAAAGGTTTGAACAACTTACCTTGGATATATGCACACCAAGCTTACGATGAACGGCAGAGCATTCAATACATATAAGGACACAAAGATTCAAGGAAGCCCAATCTGGTTCAGGTGCTCCACAGTCCGCACATTTATCATTTCCAGGTAACCTCTTCAAAGCATCAAGAGGTTTGACAGTCTTTGAGATACGTTGTGGCTGTCCAAAACTGTTTGTCCGCATAATGCTTCTGCTTGATATTCCTTTTTCTGAAGTATATTCTTCGATGATCCATGAATCATTACAAGTACTTCCACCAGAACTTACATACCGGACTAAAAAAGAACTGCTGAGATGCGAACAAATAAGGATCACTCATGATGAAAATGACAATCAGAAGCAACTTCGTATTACTGATGAATTACCCTCTCAGGGGTCTGTGAACTCAACAAAGACGTAATAACACCGGTAATCTTTTGAATCCAGTCCACTTGGTCTGTCGCACACTCTGCCTGCGTCAATGTGAAAAATTAATTGTTCCAAGCAGTAAGTCAAGTTTATCTGAAACTCTATGCGATGTACAAAAAGATTACCTGCAAAGTATAGTTCTTAGTGGGTGATATAACCCTGAAACAAAACCTCAGGTCCAATTCCTCCTCATCCACTTTTATTGTTGATGTTAGTAGGTTCACTGTGTGACGTGTTTCAGATTTTTCATCGTGCAAACTGCCATGGATATGAAACGAGAGCCATCGACTCAACAGTCCAGAACCTATTTCAGGTGGAGAGCTTCTTCGTGTGGCAAGCTGATTGCTATATCCATTAAACTGAGAAGCCATTTATTCAGTTAGCAAAACGACGGTTTGGCATTTGATATGTAAAAGAATAATTCATATTATCCTTTGACTTACAGTGAACCTGCTCAATTGCTTACGATAATAGTAAAGTTTTCCCCGGTTGTCGAGAACAAAGAATCTTCTCTTCCAGTTACCCCTCAAATTTGACGATCGTTTTAAAAGATATCCTTCCTTGATAGTTTGTATCTAAACTATTGAAGTCTCAGTTATAATAAATTTATGGTTTAGAGAGTAAATAGACTTAAATAAAGGGATAATAAATGCAAAAGGTTCTGAATTGTTTTATGCATAAACTGTTCTCAACTTTATAATCCGTTTGCAAAGGGAGCTGCAACTATTTCTATCAAAAGTTTTCACATGTGACACTCACATAAAACCCATCCACACCAAATGGCAATTGAGATCTTAAAAAAGAAAAAAGTTTCCTCTGTAAGTTGAGGACATTACGCATAGAAGAAAATTTCAGAATCTTGAGCAAAAAAAATCAAATACTTCAGAACCTTTAGCATTATTAGACCTTGAAATCAATTATATCAAGTCATAAAGCATACTTTCCCCTCAGCAGCAGAATTCATCACGGTCTCAATTAATTTGTGAGAACTTCTTTGAAAAGGTTGGATGACATCTCTATTAGGGGAATCATAAGACCCATTCCAAGATCCTTGACTCTCGAGATCAACCTGTTTTGTATACTCTTGCATCCTTTCATTCAGAGCTGATTGCTCATAGATGGATTGTTGTCTAGCTTGTTGGGCATAAGCCAAGACCTGCAGCGGATCACAAATAAAACTGAACAAACGATGCAAATATGGTAAAATCAGAATTAAATGGAATGGAGGCTTATGTAGGGCCTCGATTTTCTAAGAGTGAAAAAACTGATTGGCAATTTACATGACACCAGAGCATTGGGCCATTCTTGCTAGCACCTATGGCTTTGAAATATATACCAACTAGTTGGTGAAAATGAAATGATTTTTAGTTTGAGTTGAGGTTTACAAATTCTCATAGTTTATAGTTTTTTTTTTTTTTCCCGGGAGGGGGGTTGTTGTGTCACTTTCCTAGAATCTGGAATCAGTGAATGCAGTGTCGTTCAAGCGGTAGGTGCCATTATTCTTAAAATTCAAAGTTTTTACAGAGGAACATAATTGATCGCCCCCTTAAAATCCACTTATGTTTCATGACAGTGTTCCTTGAGGAATTCCATTAGGTTTCAGATGGAAAACATAATGCAGCAACAAACGTGGCACACCTTTTCATTAATAATCTTCCAAGTATCTTTAATATTGCCACATCAATCAGAACTGTTTTGACTCATTTATCCTATTATAATTATCTTCTGAAAGATGAGTTAATCCGTAGCTCGACTGATTGCACGATGTAATAAGATGAATTAACATATAGAAAAAAAAATGAGAAATTAAAGGGTAAAATTATATTATCAATAATGAGGGTTGACTTTTAATCAAGTATTCTGGAAAGAAAAGGGAAGCAATTTAATCTTTATAATGAAAAAACCATCAATGTAATTTGAAAAATGCTTTTGGTCAGCTGTCGCAAATATTTATCTTCACAGTTTAATAGCTCTAGAGCTAATATTTGTGTGGTGTAGCCTTATCTGTTTAAAAGGCGAGCAGAGGAAATCAAAACAAGTATCTGGATGGGGTGAGATTTGTTTCCAAATTATTTTCTAGAATTTAAAAGAATTTATATATTTTTGTCCCTACAGGGAGATTATTTTCTTCTGTGACTGCAGCATCAATACTATTTAGAATTGTTTTTAGCAGTAACATTGAAGCATGATCCTTGTTTGATATCTACAACAATATCATGTCTAAAATCTAGATACAGTTTATTTTCGAAGTATTTTCTTTTAGTGCTGACTGCTGACATATATGTGCTACTCTTGACAAATAAGAAACTGAGACTTTGAAACATTATATCCTACAAATATATATATATATATATATATTGTGTGTGTGTGCGTGCGCGCGTGTGCGTGCATATATATAACATAAAGAACCTGATTTATATACGGCTCCATTTGATGAAGTAGCTCAAACCCCTGTCGAGATATGGGCTTTCAAAATCAGCATATATACAGTAGGATATATAATGATAAACATGATATATTTATCATTATGAGAGACCTGTCTAAAATAATGAAGATGTGCACTCATTATATTCCCAACAGCCTCTAAAAACTCAAACCTCTTCTTTGACTCCACGGCAGAGAGTGCACTGACCTACATTCAAGATACATGTTTGGTATTCAACAGTGTCACTTTCACATTTTGCTGATATGAGGTAAGGAAGCGACACACACCAGACTAAAACGTGTCTGCTCAAATGTGGACCTAGAGCTGCGGTATTCCTGCAGTGTATATCTACCAAATCAGAATTTTATAGATGATAGTTATAGAGGCAGATATCTGACATAATTGAAGTAATTTAGAAAAGTATGACTCAGTTGTGAAGCATAATAGATTATATACCTCTTCCACAGAACTAGCAATATCCAACCTTGTACTTTTCCTCAATGATAGAAACTTTTCGCGAACCTGGAATATATTTTTCAAAAATGGATCAGCATGCTCACACAGCCAGTGCTTTCAACTTGTAATATAAGGGACTCAATCAAGTATGGAAAATAATTCACTTTCCACTTGTCGTATCTAGGTCTAAGGAAGGTTGAAGCCCGTATAAAAGTTTTTTGGATCCCATGTAATACAATGTGAGGAATACATCCTCTTCGTTGCGTATATTTATATGGCTATTTATATATCTCTACATGATGAGGTACTTAATTTTCAATCCCCTGAACGAGGGAATGATTTAACATTTTGCTATATATCTGAGCTACGGATCGGAATAATGATTCAGGTTTCTGGCTTACATGGTTTTATTTGGTTGCAAAACTTAGTCGACAGAAATAAACTAGTATCAACATTTCAAAGATAACATACTTCCTCCATCGTGATTTCAACTTCCTGTGTTGACTTTTTTCGGTCAACCATTTTCAATTTTAACCTCGAATACTCTTAAACTACAATGGTTAAGTATTTAACAAAATTATATTATATAATATTACTTCTTTAATTTACATTATATGATTTTATTAAATCATTTACCTTTATAGTTTAAAAATAATTCGAGGTTAAAGTTGACAATGGTTGACCGGAAAAGGTCAACACGGAAAGTTGAAATTGGAACGGAGGGAGTAGTATATATTAAAAGATTATATCGAGCTGAAGCTTCAGTAAGTAATATATGAGCGATACCTGATCATATATATTGCTTGCTTTGTCAAAGCGCTTGTGGGCTTCCTGCATGGAACTAGAGTTTCTTTAACATGAAGTCACTCACTCATACTAGAGACGAAATTCCATAGAAATGCACAAAACATAGGAAGAAGGTGGGCAAGAAAATTGATACATGAACTTATATTTCGTCAAATATATACTGGGAGATCATCATTTAACAAAAAATGAGTTGAATCAATATTCCAGTGATTCATCAAATCACACTTCGAGGGGCTCATACAAGATGTCAAAACTAGTCAACTCGAGGTTTAGAACAAAGAGTGGGAGTATATTCCTTGCCGAAATGATACGCAAGTTAAATAAGTGCACATTTGCCTCTATTGCTTGTCGGTGGAAGAGGGGAATAAAAGGAAAAGATAAATCAGGAAATAAATTCCCATTTGCCTCTGTCTGTCTACCAAAGATATATAATTCTTTTCCAATAAGATTATTATGCCCATGCCCAGAAAGAAAATTCAAATCTATGTTGTCTTTTTTGTTTGATTCTTCTTACTATCGGTCAACCATAACCAATACTTAATAGAAAAGCACTTTCAGGTGACATATTAACGAGTTAGATTTTCAGGCGTGAACATACCATTCCGTTCTTGAAGTTTGAGAACAAAAATAATGTAGTGCCACATATTATCATAAAATTCAAAACGCAAAACCAAAGAGAATGTCAGTCTACAACTTAAATCTAGCTAACAACCATGTAATACTATTACCATTTGATATAGGTCTGAGTATTGTAGAAGTTCTCTTTTGGTTCAGCAATCAGCACTAAAATAAGTCCCAGAGTAGAACCTCAAGAATTATGAAATGTAACAGAGATGCAATCGGAAGTACCTTGACTTCTGGAACATCAACATTAGCAAAATTTAGAAGTTTGTCAATCATCGCCTGTTCGACCTAAGAGATAATGAAAGTAACGTTAGTAAAAGAAGCTACCAAGAAAAAGAAAAAAACTCTCTAAATTTTTATCAGAGCCAACGGTGTAAAACAGATGGAATATTTCAGGAAATACGCAGATAAAACACTGAGATCAAGAGAACTGAAGAAGTATAAAGCCTAAAAGCAAGATTAACAGTCTGAAGTATGGAAAACTAGTTTGTACAAATTATTTTATTTTTAATTTTGGGCAAACATGAAGGGGTTAACAACATCCTTTTTAAGAATGCACGAACTGCTGATGCATCTCAAGGCTGGAGCTACAGTCTTGCACTCTTACTGACAACATTGTGTCGTGGGCATGTTACTGAAACTTCATTGCTCTTCAAACAGATTGTGACACTAATCTTTGTCCTTCAGCATATTGTTCTGAAGATGTAAATGTAAAGCTTTTCTTTACTCGTCATCTCATGATTGAACTATGTCAGAATAGTTTCCTATTGCCTAGTTTTCTCGAAAAGTGAATACATCATAGGCAACGGACTGAACTTGACGAGAGGCCAAAAGAGGTTAGGATATCATACATAGCAAACTTATCCCACATAGGTCGTGGTGAAAACTGCAAAACAATTTTATATGTGCTATGTTACTCCTGCTTTTCAACACGAACTTAAGCAGTTACACTAATTGATTGGAGCTGGCCAAAATTGAGAGGGCTACGAGTTTAACATGGAGCTTACACACATTTTTTGGGAGAAAGCTAACCATGAATTTTAATATATAACATCTGAAGACTAAGTTATTGTCTCACATCTAAAGACTAGTATGATATAACTGAAAAGGTATAACGTGATAAACAATGGTTAGAATTCCACCTGTGACTGAAGAATTTCCTTGTAGCTTCCGATTTCTCTCAGCGCAATTGAAAATTTTGCCATATCAGGACCTACAAACAGAAGTAGTTAATCAGCATCAGAAAAAGGCTTAAAGCCTTAAATTACCAAAAACGCAATGTCATTTATAACAACCACATCTGATTCTATGTTTTTCCCTGTGGTTTAAAATGCTAGTTCCATGCAACTTTCTATTGTAAGCGCCTGTATACCATCTTTGACTAGTCAACCCAAATCACTGAGATGATGCTCAGATCTCCAGACTGCAACAGAAACATGAGGAGTCTTCTTACACATAGAATACATCTATGATCACATTTGCAAGCCTATAAATCCCATTCCTGAAGCCCGACCTTGTCCAGAGGAAGAAAGGGAGACTAAAACCCCAAGGCCCTAACCTAATACACTCGCACTAATGAAACAAGGTCTCCAAAGAACACATAATATCAGAAGCGAGATAGTCAATAACTCCAGGAACTAATCTCCTAAGTCCTAATCCTCTCTATCAATCCAAAGCGCTGTAAACATTTACACCTAAGTGTGCTTGAAATCTGGTTTCTTCGGTAGTTAACAAGTATAACCATGCCAAGGAAATCAAATGGAAATTGGGGCTGTGTGATAAACACTAAAGGATTAAATATAAAAACTTATAAAATATAAATATTTCTTCTATGTAACCAGAAATTGGTGCCTAAGTGGCCGATGCAGTTAATAAACATGATTCGGGCCTTTTCTCATTCTCTACCATGTTTGTTATAACTTTAGAACAAAATATTTTGTTTTTTCCGATGGTGAAGGTTCATCAAGAATTGAGCATACCTCCATATGCTACAGATATCGGATCGATATTTCTGCCTGAAAAAGTTTCAAGTGAACTTGCAAAAGCAACTTCTCTATCATATGCTTCTCCAAGGCCGTCTCTGCAAATACCAAATTCCCAAAAAAAAAAGAGAGGAGAGAAGAAGATTAGAGGCAGTAATGTTCACAAGATTTATCAGAAAAAAGAAGCTGCTGTAGAAAAATCTATCACTTAGAATATGTGTTTGATTTCCTGAAAAGCATAGAAGTCGAAAATGCTTCATCATGCCATAAAACCTCCTGGAAATGAAACGACAAACCAGCTGACGATACAATGCCGTGTGATTGCAAGCCTAGTTTTTCTAAGAACCATTGAGAAAGTTAAAAAAATGTTTAAGTTAACAAGATAGACTGATTGTCTATTGTCATCCTAGAAACCTAGTTTCAGAGAAAGAAAACATGTACCTTAAACTGGAAAAACAAGAAAATAGTGTAATGTTCTAATGTGACGAGAGATTAACCACCATCATATCCTCGGGAAAAAAAACACAGAAATCTGTATCTACATTATTAGGCATGGAATTCAGAATCAATAGGCACGACATATCCTGGGTAGATTGATTACGTTTAAGCCACACCCACCCGTAACCAATAGTTGTTTCACGTGCAGAAATTAAATGGAAGTATTTTTAACAAAAAAAATTTTAAAAAAAAGCTTTTCCATCGATCTGGTGTCCATCCATTATTCAACAATAAATGTGTCGATGAGAGCAAACATAACACAATGGCACAATGCAAGTCAAGGATCTTTGCGCAAAGAACTTTTTTGTGTGTGTGATGCTTAGTCCTGAGTCTTAGAGGTGTTAGCTTGATTTCTAAATGAACAACAAAAATGTTGAGTTATACAAGGGGCTTTTGCTCAAATTTCCTACAAAATATAACTATGCAACAAAAGAAAATTCAACATCCAGTATGTGATTCAATATAAAATATAAAGAATATTATGCTTAGACATTTTGAACTTAAGGTACATGATATTTGTATTGTATGGTTAGAGGAGTAAAATAGAGCATGTAAGCTTAAGACTTACATGTACTTTCGACATCCTTTGTGAAACTTAAGACTTCTTTCCCTCAAAATATCAGCACTATCTTCCAACAACTGAATCTGCTTATCAAACAGGGTGGCATTCAGAGAAACAGACATAAATTCTATAACTAATAAGAATCCACTTAGTTTAGGCAGACAGGCACTTCACATCAAATATGAAACTTTACAACAATAAAGAGAAAGAAAAAAAATAAAAAGAAAAGCCATCTACTTAGCTGCATTTGAAACTAAGTAAAAACTCTAAAGCCAATACTAATATCATATACATTCTACATTCCTCCAACATGATCTCGCAAAACGGAAACCTTATAAACTTTTCTTGGTAGTCAAATTAGACGCAAACTGCAGACAAGCACCAAATTTTCGTAATAAATAGTCCCACAAAATTATACCAATGCACAAAGCACCTCGTTTCCATACTCTCACTGTTCTAAACTATTAATCTCAGACAAACAAACATAATTCATCTGGATCCCTCATATCTATTATTACAACCGACAGTCAACCGCAAAAGTAGAAAAAATAAAAACACCACCTGCAAAAGTAAACGAAATGATAATTTGCCATTAGCATATTCACTTATTCAGTGAGAGCAGCACATTTCAAATGAAAAGCAATCCATAAGTTTAGCACTATCTACACGAGAGAAAACCAGAATCCCGAAATTTGTTCGATAACAAAACACAGAAGAATTAATAATTGTTGACCTGTTGGCGGAACATTGGGGAATCGTCTAGCTTAGTGAAATACATGATGTTTCGTTACAAAGCAGAAGCACTAGTATTCGGTTTGATCAATAAATGGAAGCCTTAATTATGACAACACATGAGAATGAGATAACCACAATTAGGTTTGAAAGGCCTAATCGTGGGATTGGAATTCATTCAAAAAGAAGAGAATCCAGAAATGTGAAAGGTAAATTAAGATGAAAAGAATTGAAACAAACAGCAAATTGGTGCTTCTGTTTGTGAAAGGTAAACAAATGTAAGGTAGAAGAAGAAAAATGAAAGGAGGCTCTTTGTTGTGCTTGAAAAATGGGAGGTTCGATTCGATTGAATTGTAGTGAAGCACTCCCATGGCTAACAATTTCATATTCTACCGTTGAATTGATTCATTCAGGCCAGGTATCATATCATGCTTTCATTTCATGATTATAGTATACTCCATAGTCCACTCCTGTCCTGTTCGTTCCACCACAGGTGGAGGAGAAACGGATTTATTGCAATTTGCACCCTTTCTTCGGCGAAAAAGAGACGACAAACATTACAGATATTTAAAAACAAAATTAGAAGTTATAGGCTTTGTTATCTTTGTCTAAATAAAACTGAACTTATTTATAGTATAAAATACAACTAAACAAATTTGAACTGAACTGAACTGAACCCTCGTAACAAAGGATCCACGCAGGAGTGTTGCCCCTACGAAGATAATGTCAAGGAGCGCTGATGGCATCGGATCTCCAACCCTTGACGGCGCCCCACTCTCCACGAATACCCTCGACAATGACATGCAGGCGAAGCCACACCCACTTCTTCCACCCAAGACCGTGACAGAAAGTAAAAGGGCGAAAAAATCTAAAGCCATCAATAAGTTATTAGGTTTCTCACTAATACACGTCTTTTATAAGACTTTGTGTTCTGTCGTTGGTAAATTACGTTAAACACCCCCTTCAACTTAAAAGTATATTTATTTACTAAATAACCTTTTGAATTATTATGAAAAAAACTAGAGTGAAAAATCGCGCTTATATACCATGAATTGATAATATAGTAACCCATAAGTTAATGTAAAACATAGTGCATGCACATCGAAACTCACATGGTGTTCACTCTTCTATTATTAAAAGGATCGAACTTTAGGTTCGTGTGGCTTTGCAGCAGGGTAAGCATTGCACCATACTCCCAATGTTCCCCAAGTAATGTATATTTTGCCATTTTGAACGTTCATTTAAAACTGTAAAAGAGTCAAATGACACATTATACTAAGACGGAGGGATGAAATATTTATGTGCCCTTAAGAGGAATTACAAATCTCATTATATTTGTCATATTCCATTTTTTCCCTCACAAATGATAAATTTTCTTTTATTTGGCAAACTTAAACCGCGTGCACTATATTTAATCATAGTAGGGACAAACAGTAAAACCTCTATAAAATAATAATGTTGGGACCGGGATATTTTATTAATTTAGCGAGATATTATATAATCGATAAATTAATAATTTATTTATTTAAAGAGGTTTTACGTATATGCATAATTGACCAATAAAATTTTCAAGTCCAATATACTAGTTACAATGTATTTTAGTTAGAGATAAAATATAAATTTAAAAAAACAAGTTCCAATTAACATTCTATGACTTCATATTCACATATTAGTTCGATTTGGAAGTTTGAATGGCATATGTTCAATGTTCTTAAATACAAGTAAATGGGCGTGAATTACTTGCTAGATTTTCCTAGTGAAAACAATGAATGTTTTGAAGTTCATAGCATAGAAGAAATGGTGGCGGATACCATTTAAAATTTGGTAGATAATGAAGCTGAGGATGATTCAATGGCTTTGGAACCAGTCACTAAAAAAGAAGCATTGCAAGCGACAAAAACTTTTTGTTGTAGTACGAAAAGACAACGCCACAACTCTCGAGTGCAATGAGGAGATTAGAGATGAACTCAATATATATTCGAAGTTCAACAAAAAAAAGTGATTATAAATTCATTTTTTACTTAACAGTCTTAGAAATTTTTAAGTGGATAACACAAATATATATGATTTTTTTAGTAATTATTTATTTATAATGTCGCTGGGACCAATATATATACACTGGAATTTCAAAAAAAATATACTCCTTCAAAATAAAACAAAACATTGACATACCGTATGCAATCTACGTTATTTTTTGTTAGATTAAATGATACTCCTTCAATTTCAGAGAAAGTGTTACAACTTTCCGTTTCCGGCGTTTCACTAAAAGTGTTACAATTTCCATTTATGGAAACTAGTTAAATAATAAACCTCCATACCTTTCACTTTTATTACAATATGTCACTCACTTAATTTCTAATAATCAGGGGGCACTTGTACTTTCTACTTTTTCTTAAAATTGGTATAAATTCAAATTGTAACAATTTCTCTGAAATGGGAGAGTATTTGTTTTGAGATGGAGTGAATATAGAGTAACTAGCCCGATATTTGCTCAATGCTCTTTTGGGGTGGGTTAGTCAAAACCAAGACTTGTAAAATTTAGATCCGGGGAGATACTAACAATTTGTTATGATATCAAGCTAAAGAGGATGCAGATCACTTGTCCTTTTATTGCATGCAGGCTGTTGACGTATAGATCGGACTGACATCCATAGACAAGGTGGAATATGGCAAGACGAGGAGTTGGGAGTTTTAGAACAGTTCAGGCCTCCAAGTCATGGTTGAACCGGATCAAACAGCCGGTTTTCAAAACATAGGTTCTTACTATTTGTGTTATGTGCAACAACTAATCGAGCGAGGGGTCTAGGGTTAGGCATGACATTGGCAACTCTACAGTCTCTACTGCAATAAGAAAGAAGCACTAACAAGATGCAAGAAAATCCCTCAACAGGACTTTAAAATGATGTGCCACGAGCCCACAATACATCTGATTTTTCCACAGTCCAGATAACTAGTTTCCCATTTTCACAATTTGCTGTAGTTCTTCCAAGTCTAACAAGCCAGTTCCCCATTCCAAATATTTTTGTAGTTTAAAGTCTGAAGAACCAAAACTTCAAGAAATCCGATCATCAGGTATATGAACGGCCAAAATCTCGACTTAGTCGATAGAACTCTACAATAAATAAACTTTCTCCGGTAACCCAACTCATCTAAAAAACCTAGTTATGAATCCCTTAGACTCTTTCTTCATTCTATGTTCGAGCGAGGGGAACTCAATCGAGTTGTATGCGAGATCAAGAACAATCGGGTTACGAGGAACCGATTGGAAGGCAGGTGGGAAGACTTCAATACGCGGAATCGACTTTGTAGTGGGATCACCCACAGCTGATTCATATTCATCCAGTTTCTCCAAAAGCAATTTCTCGAGCTGAAACAAATGCAGACGAGAATATGAGAAGTGTTGTAATTAATAAACTTTCTAGAAAGTAATGTTACAAAGATTCCTCGTTTCCTGCACAACAATCTCAGCATACATGCAACATGGTCTGTTCGATTAGAGATGGACAAAAGCAAGTCCAACAGTGTAAAATATAACCTGTTTAGAGAAGGCACCCAAAAATCTTATGACCACCCACTAACTCTAGGAAATAAATACCCATGTATTAGAATTTAGAACCATAGCATTTCCTATTAGATTAAATAGCATCCTTTTAGTATACAATGAACATTCGACTGACAATTCTTATAATAAGCAATTAAGCATGAAAAATAACATTGTAAATATTCCTGTTCCAATAATTTTTTTGGGAGCAGATATAAATTATTGAATTCCATTTCTGTCCTGCATAAAACATGCAAAAAAAGACCAAAACCTGCAAACATACCTTCTTATCATTTGCACTTAGGGATACACTCGACATCCGTTTTGAAAGATTTTCGGGTGCCTTTTCTTCCTCCATAATCCCGGTTGCATGCTCTATACAGCTGTTGGTTCGACAATCATTATGAAGCATTTTCAACTCCTCAATCATAACCTGCTATAGCAATACAATTAAGATGACAGGACCACAGAAGGAAGTTCAAGGAATTCACAATGTTCTTTAATTCCACTAGACAGTGCATGTTAATTGTACCAAGAATAGAGAATGCTAAGACACTTTCCATACATAATCTCTACAGCTAAATAGTAATCTAAGCAGCCAAGCTCCTTAGTGCTCAAGTGATAAGTTCTTGTATGTGAAGTTTAACTGGACATATCATTGCAAAAGAGGGACTCTGGAAATTGCAATGGAAATCAACATGAAGCAAGTCCGGGCAGGAAACAAAGAGCAACATACTATCACATACCTGATTAGCGTTGTTCAGACCCTGGAGTTTCTTAAGAGATGTATCCACAACTGAGCGAGCTCGGCTGTACAAAGCATATGCTTCGGCTCTCTTTCCAGCCAAACTGTAGGATTTTGCCAAGTAGAAGCACCTACAAAGTTGGGAAACTATCATTTATTAGACTGCATGTAAATCCCGGAAAAATTAAGCATATATATAAAGATATAATTGAAGAACTTCAATAGCTGCTTAAGCTGTGTACTTGAAGCATTATTAAGTCGTAGCAAAATGTAAAAGACATTTTAAACACTACGTGTAAACAAGATCCCAAAACAAGATCCACACTAAGGCAAGCCATAGGCATCATAAGTGAACATTGTGCATGATTCATGGCTTTCACGTTGTCCGTGTAATGGCATGATACAGAGGATAAGTAATAAATCTCATTATATTGTAAAAAGAAAGAAATTTTGTAGAAAACTAGACCCACTGGAAGTTAATAACATTTCCTTAACTAAAAGAAAAATAAAAAACTGATGATGGAGTTCACCAACTGCTAAAAGTAAAGTTGATAATAAAAGCATTATAAATGATCCACAGCATTCACATTGTCTGTGTTATGGCATGATCTGGAGGATATAAAGTAATAAATCTCTACAAAACTTCAAACAAAATATACACCCCCTGGAATTTTGATAGAACACCCTAACAACAATGTATAATCTGAAAAAAATCCCTTAACGATATAAATCACAAGCAGCTAGAAGTACAAACGAAAAAACGAAAGGTAGGAAGATTCCGGAAAATTTAACATAGCAATAGTTCCAAGTCAGTTTTTGGTACGTTTAGTTGTTACAGTACAGTCCAATTTTGGTACCTTTTGTTTACTTCTTGTCTAATTTTAGTACTCCGTTAGTCAAAATTTCACCGCACTAGTTAGAATTAGCGTGAAGTAGACAATTTTCTGTCGAATAGGAGCATGAACGACACGTGATTTGAATAAAATACTAATAAAAAACAGTGTTGTCGATCGCGTCGCGCGCGACAAGGATGGCCGCTACAGGATATCTGTAGCGGTACCCATATATATCGCTGGCTGTCGAGCCCGCGACGCGTTTTTAGTTCATTTTTTTGGGGCAATTTACCCCCCACTTCCAAAATATAGAGGCAGAAGCAGGAAAAGAAAACGGGAAGAAGAGAAAAAAACATAGAAAAACGGAAGAAAAGAAGAAAGAAGAAAGAACGGCTGCTGCCTGCCTCATCTCCGGCCACTATTCTGGCGGATTAAGGCCGGCCTCACCTACTTTTCTTAAATTTGCTTGCCTTTAGACTATTTATGAGTAATATTATGAGACTATAAGTAATATATGACTTAACAAGTACATATATGTTTATTTTAAAATTTTTGCCTTTTTTTTACTTCACTATCCTGCCCGCGACCGTGATCCCAAATTTTTGGGCCTACGCGATTCACAACACTGATAAAAAACTTTACAAAAAGAATTTAATCCATTTAAAATTTTAATAAATGAAAAAAAAGTATAAAGTAATTCCCCCATAAATAGAAAGGTAATCCCCAAAACAAATCATTCCAGCCGTTTCTAATAGGAATAATGTAAGAACCCTACCCCAATTGGCCAAATCACGAAGAACCTTACAGTCAAGACAACAGGGGCGGAAGGTATGCTTGCCTAAATCAGAGAAGTTTTACTGTATATTTATAGTGAACTGTTTTTGCTTCATTAGTTTATGAGATTCATATTTTGAGTATAAATTTCCTATGCAAATACTATTGTTGGAAAGCTATGTAAAGCATACTTTTGTTGCAAGTTTGTGAAACAACAAAATTTGTGAATTGTGAAATTAGGAGTACTATAACTATGGGGGACTTGTGTTTTTTATTTATGGGGGCATTGCGGTTTCCTTTTCTTTTTATTTTCAAAATTGACAAAACCGTTTTTTGTACCTTTAGTTGTTATTACAGTCCAATGGTACTTTTAGTTTACCTTTCGTCGGTATTGTCAATTTTGACTAACTGAGTACCAGAATCGGACAGGAAGTAAACAAAAGTGCCAAAATTGGACTGTAAGGTACAAAAAATGGAAGTGTAACAATTAAGATATACTCCCTCCGTCCCGACAATCTGGGCACATTTCTTTTCGGCACTGTTTTTAAGAAAGCCAATTGTTTATTGTTTGTTGTTGGGGAGAGAAATGATAAAGAATGGAAAAGGTATGAAAGGTAAGATATATAATGATAAAGAATGGAAAAAGTAAGAGAGATAGTTGAGTTAGTGGGAGTTAGTGGGTGTACTTTTTTGCTATTTTTGTAATGAGACTAGATTCGTGGGACGTCCATTGTCGGGACGGAGGGAGTACCATTCTTTTTATCAAGAACACTCAGATCAAATGATACTTTTTTTATTAAGGAAATTCAATATCTAGGTCAATAACAACTAACGCAAAAGTATCCCACGTCATTTGATCCAATAACAACTAAAGGAAAATTAATATCTAGAAATGATAAGAGGTGTATAACAAGAGGCTAACCTTTCTGCTCGAAATACGCAACTTTTGAGCTCACATTCCTCTACAAAGACGACTTCTTCTGGTTTTCTATCTCTTCCTGAACTAACCAAATCTGTTAGATCAGCAGTATTCTGCATGAAAAGAGAAAAGACTGCTTTAGCTTTGTCAGAATATGTTGCATCAAGGCATAAGCGTTGTCAGAAAAGACTGTAATATCTACACCGCTCGCACCTGTAGAAGAAGATCGTACAAGCGAACAAGTTCTTCAGGCTTTGTGACCTTCTCATTTTTGTCTTCACGAACTTTGCTGAGTTTACTTTTTACAATACTCACCAACAATTGGTTCCGCTCAATGGTTCTCTGTCCCAAGACGGCCCCAATGGCTTTATCAAGGCCACTCAGATCATCTTTCATGGTTTCTGAGTTACCTGTGGTAGCCTAAAGCAATAAAGCAGTTCAGTAGGATTCAATAACAAAACATGTAAGATGCATCCATTTGCTAATATATAAACTATTTCAAAAAGTATCCCACGTCTTCAGTTTTCACTTCAACCACTAATTTCCATTCAATGGACGAACCTTTTACATGGAATATAGTAGAACATAGCACATGGGAGAGAGGGAGAGCTTACCAAGTCATTTCTTATGGAGCTCCTAGCTTCGCTGTAAGCAGCAAAGATTTTGTCAAATATGGCTAGTTTTTTCTCTGCAGGAAGAGAATCTGCAGCTGGACCATAGATATCTTTCTCTAGCTCCTGGGCTGTCAATCAGCCATACAAAGAAAAGCTTCAGATTTTGTATGTGCAGTTTTCCATAATCATTGTTAAAAAATGCATCCAGAGACGTGCACACATACAGCAGCAAGATGGAGAAAAGGGCTGCTGTATTCAGTCATACAAAACGGAGCTAGAGAATGGGTACATGCAGTTTGCATATTCATATGTAAAGTCAGAAGGAAAAAACATAATGCATGCAGATCCATGCACCTATACACAGCAATATGCAAAAAGGTAATGGCAAGCCACGTATTCAGCCTCGCACTACTATGAAGAGCCATGTCTAAATAACATTGGTTCACTAAGAAAATAACATAAATATTAAAAACCACAGTAGGTGATAAAAACAAGATGGGCAGCAGATAGCCTATTATAATCATATGTAACTATAAAGTAATAAAATACAATATATCACAATTACTTGGAACAAAAAAGTTTCTAATCACTATTAATGTACAGGCCACAGGGTACAAAGTTAAAAGCAACAAAACTGGCAAAATCTCATGAAATGGATAACTCATATCATATATTCCATCTGCCACATTCTAAATTACACAGCTTGCCTTTTCTGGTGTCCTATTGAAATTACAAGCTCCTAAAATGGAAAGTTCACCTTTTAGTCTATCCCACCACCATCTACTTTTTCAATTCTCTATTTCATACATATTTAAACAACATTCCGCTCACAACCACACTTACAACTTTTACTTAATTCTTTAATCAATACCCAACTTTTCTTATTTTATGTGACCAGGCCATTTTGTGTGAATTAGAGTATAACGGAGGGAGTATTCAGATCTAGAAAATTTGGTTTTTCGTCCTGGCATCGTCCTACAAATAAACACCATACGAGTATCCGAAAATTTAAATAACTAAATACCATTAAAAACATGGCCATCTCAATACATTAACAAATAAATAAAGCTGCACCAAGGGCAAGCAAAAACAAGACTTGGTAAGTTAGAATTAATCCCCGTTTATCTACTTGTGGGAGTTAGAATTAATCCTGTTTATCTACTTGTATCCATGTGGGGAGGAAAAAAAATGTCTCTAATCAGCTACAAAATTTATTTTGTACACGGCAGGGGGTTCTGTTTTTCTTGTACTGGGAGTTCTTGGTGTCGATTTATATGGTAACTGCCCCAACCACCATAATAAGTCCAGGTGACATACCATTCTAAATGCTAAACATCATTGAGAAGAATAATGAAGGCAGGGAAAACCACTTCAGCAGACAATGAATCTGGGGCCATGATAAAAAATAATAATATATAGGGAATAATTCTGACCTTTAAGTATGGAAACCCGAGTCTTTGCATTGGAAATGGGAAATTCATCAAGCCAGTGAAATTCAGTCATAGATGCAGCTTGCTGAGATCGAGCCTCAGCCATGGCAGCCTGAAAATTATGACGAATCAAGATAAGACAGATAAATTAGAGCCACGCCCGTCGCAGGTGGCATAGCGAAGATATAATATCTATTTAGTTTTTTCCCTT
Organism: Plantago major; assembly: GCA_026545765.1. NCBI lineage: Eukaryota > Viridiplantae > Streptophyta > Magnoliopsida > Lamiales > Plantaginaceae > Plantago > Plantago major. The sequence continues at coordinate 58,138,724 of CM048841.1, forward strand.
TTCAAAAGAGTACATGTTTTAAGGACACTAAATTGGGTCCCCAAATGAATACCAAAAACCATGTGTCCATGGTTGCATACCATACTAGATGGGGGCAACAGTCGCATGCACAGTAACATAATGATTGCGTAGGGGTGTTCATTTCGGTAACGATATACCGAACCGTACCAAAAACCGAAAATTTTGGTAACAATAAAAGTGTGAACCGAAAACCGAACAGAAAATACATTTTGGTTCGGTATCATACCGGAAAAAAAGCGGTATACTGAAAAAACCGAAAAAAAATCAAAACCCCTTATTTTTATTGTAAAAACTTCCTTTTGTTTTAATGTAAAAGGAAACCTGCATAATTAAATCACACAAGTTTTACAGACTTTTCAAATGTCCATGAAAGTGATGAAACATTTGTTATTATGCCTTCTGCATTACTCATCGCTACTACTGCTTAGTAGAAGTACTACTTAATTTTATTACTTGATCATTAAATGTTGTAATATTTAATCATTATTTTCCATATCTATATAACATAATAAAATACTTACTTCACCTATATAAATTGCAAAGGTGCCCAAATGTTGATATTATTAATAAAATAGGCATGTTTTGGCAAATTTTCGGTTTTCGGTTCGGTTTCAATTATTTTCGGTTTTATACCGAAAACTGATTTGCTTAAAAGTAGCAAATCGAAAACCGAACCCTTTCTTTTCGGTTCGGTTTTTTCCTAAACCAAGGAATGGAGAGATGACATAGTAAAAGAAGACAACTATCTCTAATATAATTTAACTATTAAATTGAATTTGCAACTAAATTGACTCACCTCCAATTTAGCTTTAAAAAGGTCCAGGGCTGGGCCTTCCATTTCTCCGATTTGGACTAGATCAGATGTCTGAATATTTGACTCGCCTAATTTGTGCTGACAATAATTTATGCTAGGCTGAAGCTCTTCGACTCGTTCCCGACATAAAACTTGGTTCTCTAGATCTCCATACTTTCCAAGTTCCTCATAAACAGCCCTAAGGAAATCAAGGAGGTTAATCAACTTGAAACACGCACAAGGGACGCCACACATTTATGGAAGTCTCTACCAAGCAAACAGAACAGACATAAGAGAAGGCGACAGCCAGAAAAAAGGAGCATTTTGGAAAGTTTCACTTCTATCTTCATATCAAATACCCCCCCCCCCCCCCCAAACAAAAAAAATCCGATTACAAATGTGTCATTCACTATTGGCATGATTTTGTCTGAGGAATGATAAATGATGAAGACAAGCTCAAAAAATTTGATGTACTATTCTATGACAAGATTGTATAAAGTAATGGCAACTTAAAAACTTGTTATAATTCATTGAATGGGAAGTAATTTTTAGGACCACCCAGAAAGCACAATCACATGTTTGTAATTGGACGGAGGAAGTAAACATTTTAATAACTAAAGACATTTCTCTAAAATTGAAACACACCTGGCACTTTTGAAACTCTTCAGTGCAATTTCCCAGCTCTGATCTTGTTCAAATAACAAACTTCCTTTCATGTAGGAGGCATATGCCTGGACATAATACGCAAAAAGATGCTTAATAGTTAATAGGATATTCACTTAATACGTTAAATGCAACGGCCATGATCAAAATTTTAAAGCATTCTAGAAATTCAGATAAGAAAGCATGACAGATTGATGATCAAGTGATTTCGACAGCCTACACAGAAAGATGTCCATAAAATATTCTAATAATTCGTATAATGCAACAAACATGATCGATGCTTTAATGCATTCTAATAATAAGCTAGTGTGAAAAAAAAAAACGATGCAAGACTATCAAGGATTTTACGCAAAGCAAGAATCATTGAAGAAAAGTTATACTAAATAGAAGGAACAATTTATCATACTGGAGATTTAAGATCCTGAGCTATATAATAATAACACCAAGAGAAAAAGAAAAAAAAAAAAGTTCTGAGGATTTCCAATCACCAAGACATGTAAAAAAGAAGGAAAAAAAAAAAAGCAAGAAACATTTGAAAGGAAAAGAAATTGTACTGAAGGGATTATAACATCCATGACAGCGAGCAAAGTAAAAACTGAGAGAGTAGATGCCAGCGACCTAAAGAATGATGATAGCAGTAAAACAGTCAAGTCTAAAACTCTAAATCAAATGTTGATGATGCTCAGGCTTCTTATCGTAATACTGCAATCTTAAGTTTATACCAATAATAGCATCTTTATAGATCCATGAGAGCATTAAACTTGTCAAGAATTTCTAATTGAGGATTAACTGTTTCCATCTTTTCTCAAAAGGTAACTTCAACACAGTTAAGTTGCTGAAAGTAGGTTTTGATGCAAAGATGATCTAGGGATATTAACAGTAACTTTATATTTGCCAACATACAGAACGTACAAATACCCAGCCGTGCTAAACAAGTAACAATAATGATTGTTTAATAGCACCCAACACGATACTTGTAACCAAGTAAAAACTCCTGACCCACCTCTGCCTCCAATGAAGTTCTTGAATCTCCTTTAATGGCGCACAACTCTTGGAAAAGAGTAGACCATTTGACTGCCTTTCTCAGCCTACCAATGAGGTAGCTTCTCTGGCGCGCATTTGGACCATCTGGCAATGTCTTCTTTTCCATTGCATGGCTCCATGCCCTTTCGGCCATATATAAAACCAAATGAAGAAACCTGTATTGTACTCCAAGCACATTTCAAAAATCAAGAAACACATGTTCATTGGCGAATGCTTCAACCAAGCTCAGGTTCACTCGGAGCATTCACACAACCATATATATAATAAATCTACATCAATCAGCATGCCATTCTTCAAAGACAGAAAAAAATACAAGAAAATAATAGATCACTTGACTTCGTCCTTTTGGGAGGGTGCTTGAGTGGGGTTGCGCTAAACTTGTTGATGTTACTGGAATCTTAAAAAGACAACTTTAACGACAAGGAGACACGACCTCGATATGAGTTTCAAGATTTAGAAAGTAAAAAATGACGAAGCAGAAACATTCAAAATCACACTCATAAAGTATAAGGTATGTTGATTTACAAGAATAACAAGTTAGCTTTGACTATAAATTTGGAGGTGTAGCAGTAGCAAGCCAGGGACATTTGGTGGTATTTGCATATTTAATGAGAAACGGAAAATTTTGATCTCATTAATATGTCATCACATGGAAAGGGAAAACAAGCTTTATTATTAGCGAGAACACACGAACACAACTGTATTAAACTAAATCTTGCTGCGCAGAAGACACAGGATAATCATGTTCAGTTCAGTGACACAGCCATTGAGCATGACAATCAATCAATTAAGGGAGATGATACAGTAAAGCACTACCTACATTCAAAACCCATCAAATGGGACTTCATCCGTTATAAAATATGAACTAGTAAAAAAAGAATTAGTGCAAACCTGACTTCCGTCACAGTATTCGCATTAATTCCCCTCTTTGTATACTTGCCGCGCCCATGCTTGAATTTGAGTGACTTGTAGAGTCTCCGCAACCTCGCTGTGCAGTACCTCCTAAAATCTCAATGTCAACTATAATAAGACTCACATCGATACCACAAGGAGCCAAGCCTCCATATGAAAGATGAAACACATGACTAAACAGATACAGTGAGTACACTCACATGAAAGCAAAAAACTAAAACCACACACAGCATAGCATCTTCATCAAACGAAAACCTAAAACAACTAGATAGCAATAAGAAAAGGAAATCGAACCACACCGGTAACGAGCATAATCACCACATGACTCAACAGATAGAGTGAGTACACTCACATGAAAGCAAAAAACTAAAACCACACACAGCATAGCATCTTCATCAAACGAAAACCTAAAACAACTAGATAGCAATAAGAAAAGGAAATGGAACCACACCGGTAACGAGCATAATCACCACATGACTCAACAGATAGAGTGAGTACACTCACATGAAAGCAAAAAACTTAAAACCACCCACAGCATAGCATCTTCATCAAACGAAAACCTAAAACAACTAGATAGCAATAAGAAAAGGAAATGGAACCATACCGGTAACGAGCATAATCACCAAAACGCAATCCATGCTGCATTTGAGCAGATTTCAACAGCTGCAAAACTGCAAATGTATAACATTCAAACACGGAGCGACTTGTAAAGAAACAATTGATTAACAAGCAGAAGAGTCCATGGAATGCTACCATTGACCGAGAATTTAGGGGCATTGATCTGATCAGCTGGATTGGAGTCATCGATTTCCATGGCAGCTACAGCGTCGTTTCCTTTGGCCATTGGATTGAGATCTTCTGTTTGATAATCGCCGATACAAGGATTATCGGAAAATTGTGTTGGTTCAATTTGTAACGTCAAACAGATTTCTCTGTGTTGAGTTGGTGTTAAGAATTTTAGGCTTGCTTAGTTCACGTTTTCGAGAATTTTATGATTTTAGCGGGTCGGGTCATCTGGATTCTATACCGGAGATACTACCACTCCAAGACAGACCAGACCGGAGTTGAAATTACCAACTCGTAACTCCCATACATTGTCAACTTTAATTGGCGGACAAAATTTTATACGTTACTAAAAGAAAATGAAAATACCACACACAGCAAGTACTTCCTCTGTGGGAATAGTTTTCCATTGCAATTTTTAATGACCCAATTAAAACTTTTCATTTATGTTTTTGTCAATCACACCTTGTTAAATATATTTAAAAATAAACCCACTAACATTATTTTATCCAACTTTACAAATCAATTCGAGGACCAAATAGCATTATTTTATCCAAAAACAATATATACCTTATTTTCTACCTCAAAACGTAAACAGAAAGCTATTCCCGGGACGAAAAAAGTAATAAACAATCACAATTTTATACACAAATTACACATTTTACCTCTACAAGTACACTTTTTCCCATGTTTATCTTTTAACTCTACTTTAAATTTTCACATAAAACTACGCCCTAATGTATGAATTTATCCGGGACGGATGGAGTATTGTAAGTGCATTTCGGATGTCATGGGGTGGTAATTTGAATTGAGAGTTGCTTCCTTTGTCTCATCCGAAGCTTCCCATTTTGCAATTTTTTATGTCTCATTAAAATCTTCTCGTTTCCATTTTTGTCAATTCTTACACCCACTATAATATTTAATATATTCAACTTTTCACAAAACTCAATATAAAAAGTAAAGTCAACACAAAATTTCAACCACACACCATTATTTTAATCAAAAAGTATTCCACCCTTATTTTTCTCACTCCAAAAGTAAATGAAAAACTTCGGGCGGGACGAAGGAAGTAAAATGTTAGAGACGATTTGGCATTGAAAAAAAAGGGTCAAATACGTTGTTTGAGAAGGGATAGGGCCAAAATAGATTCTCTAGATTCTGAATTTTATTAGTACTATATAATTGTTGGTTTTTTCTACCCTACAACATGTTGCACTACATCCTTATGCTTTAATGTGTTGTACGGTACAACATTTAATGCATATGGTACAACCATGGTACAACTTTTAAAGCACCAAGAGGTAGTGCAACATGCGGTAGGGAAGAGGAAACCATAATTGTTGAGGTCGAAACATAGGTAATGAGAAAGGGTAGGGGATGGGTTTACCGAGGTGAAGGTTGGTCATCATCGAAGTTCACGGTGATGAGTTCGGAGTCAGAGATGGACGGGCGACTTCCCATGAGCTTCAATGTGGAGGAAGATGTTCGACATCATCTGCAAGTCAGGAAGAGGCGGCAAAACCCGTTTTATACCAAACGGATTTTGTAACTGTCATAACTCCCGGTTTGCTACAGTAACAGAGAAGAACCCGGTTTAAGCTAAACAAACCCGATTTATAGATTAGTTAGCGAACTAAGAGTTAGTTATAAAACTCTGTTTTAGTTCGTCATAATCATTCATAATTGACGGGAATTTGGGAAATCAAATATCATTGTAATCAAACTTTTCACCAGACACTTGCAAAGATTTAAATTTATAAGTCGAAAGCCTACAATTCCACACAATCAAGATTAATATAGCGGAAAGTTGACTCAGAATGTATTTCTCCACCGACACTTAGCATAGGAACTAGCAAGCAAGACACAAGCTGAAAACAACTATTCTGAATTGCGTAAAAGTAAACAGGATTCTTGGCGGTTGTTTTGAAATCAATTCCCGTTGACACTAAATAATCATCTTGAAACTTAATCAGATCGTCTATAATTGTTATGCGTAAAGAAAGTAAAAGTTTTTATCAATGGTTAAAAAAGCATAAAGGTGTTAGGAATATCTGTTTAGATTTTGATCAGAAACCTTAATGACTTATCTTAACTCAGAAAGGTAACCAATACTCTTAGTTCACTTGAACATTGTAAAAGAGGAAACTTACTGAGTATGTTAGTCTACTATATCTTGTATAGGAGGTTAGGTCTCTGAATGTAATTTTTTATATATTTGAAAAAGACTAAGAAGCAAGCATCCAGCAGGAAGAGCTCAATTTTTGAAGATCAAGTAACCGCACAAGATTGCTAAAGACTAAGGAGTAAAGTCTCCTCAGATACCTTATACCAGAAACCTTAAAGAAACAAGTGTCTTTGAAAGACAAGTTTCATAAGTGGTACATGACAACTAAAGGATACTGAGAAAGGAGAGTGTAAAGCCTCAGATAGCTTGCACATTTCCGTTGAAACTAAAGGACAAAAGTATACTGCATTAATTACGCAGACTGAGATGTTTGAGCAAAAGAGGAAATCTCCGAAAAGAGACAAAGCTCACTGCATTACTATTTTCAGATATCAATAGTTTGAATTCCTTGGTGTCAAACGGATACTATTCAAACGGAAGGATTTTCAACAATAAATATTACCACTTAGAATGTTTGAAAGACACACTTGCAAACACTGAACACAACATACAACTCAAGCATACAAGTCTTCAAACCTACTTACTTACTCAAGCTTTCTGTTGCGACTCAAGCTCGAAGTTCCTAAGTAGCACAAAAGTTCTAAGTTACCTGATCCTTAACAAGTCTTGATTACTGTGAAGAAGTTGAATCAAAGGATTAAAGTTTCGACTTATATATGTGATTCATTCTCTTGAACATATTATAAGTACTTGGGTCATAAGAAAAACTTCCCATACACTAAAAAGAGTATTAAGGAAGATTGATTCTTCAAGCTTACTTAGTAACTGAACAAATTATAGAGTAAAGTTTACTTGACAAAATACCATAACCAAAACACCAACAGGCGTGTTTAGGGAAAGGATTTAGTTGAGAAAAATTAAAGTCCTAACCTATCTGAGCATATGAAGTACTTTGTTTTGGAAGCTGAGGAATAGCTCAAGGTTACTGAGTAGAGGAAGTACTTAGCTGAGAAAGCTAGGGAACAACTTAGGGGGAACACTTGGTTGGGAACCTAGTGTTAAAGGGATCAAGAGATAGGATTTTGTAAGGAGAACTCATCATCTTATCATAGTGAATTCAAGTCCTGAGAAAGGGTGAGTGGATTAGTTGAGGGATTACGCCACCCTCAGACATCACTATAAAAGCACTGTGTTATTTACTTACTACACTTTACTTTCAGTTATCTATTACTTGTTGAGTATTTATCACTATCTTGCTTGCTGATGTGCACTTAAGGATTTGAAAGCGTTGTAGTACCTGTAATCCTCAATTACAATCAAAGATTAAATTTATATTAGTCGGAAGCTCTCAAACTACAACAATAGTAGTAAGTTAACTCGGGATGTCGTTCTCCACTGACACTTAGCATAGGAATAAGCAAATATCGTTTGTAAATTGTGTGCAGAAAAGTAAACAGATTGATCGCAGACAGAATAAGTAAATCGCAGTAAACCCTAATTGCTTTGTTGTAAATCGATGATGGAAGGCGAAGGTCCCCGACCTCCTCTGCTATGCTACTCCCAACTTCCTAGTTAAAAATCCTACGCAATTACCTCTAATGACACCAAGGCATAATACTACTATGCTAACAAGACGAGTAATTCTACCCACTCAATGAAACCATCGTCACTCAAAGATAACATCACACCACGAAGGATGTATAGAGTTGATAACCACGATTTACGCCTAATAACTATTCCATTAACATAACACGGATATAAAGAAGTAGTAAAAGGTAGTTACGGGTTCGCTTTTACAAAAGAAAGTTAGTTACTCATAGTATCTAATAGACATAAATCGAAAAATAGTAAGAAAAGGAATAAGAAGCTTATTCACTGATGTCTTCTTGCTGCTTCTATGGTTTCCTCCTTCTGGGTGCCTGACGGCCAGCGTTTTTGGGGTTTAACTTCCCGATGACCTTCTTCTCGTGAGAGCCGCCAGAGCGGTAGAATTATGGGACCCGAGGTCTTATTATACTTGAAATTTCGTGTTCGCCGCCATTGATCATTAAGGGAGGTTTAGGAAGGCGGGCCTTAGCCTGTGCCGTGAAATGTAATCGTAAGAAATCAGCCTGATCATGGTCACCAGGACCGCAGTGGTGCCTTATGTGGTCACCTGTGGATCGCCAAGTTCGATTGCTGCAGATTCAAATCTATTTTCTTCCTTCTTCAATTTCGGGCTTCGTAACTTCGTTTCTTCGAAAAGTGGTCTTCTACAAAGTTGTTGCGCCTTCAATTATCTTCGCATTGGTTGGTCGCATGACATGTTTTGACTCCTAGAACTCCATGCAACGATCAATCTGGCATAATCACTTAACTTTCTCGATTTCGCACAATTATGTCGTTTTCGCGCCTGAAATCGTGCAATTCCTCAAAAAATGCGATCATGACCTACAAAATACACAATAAGTTGGTAATTGACCATAAAACGATACAAATATTGAATCTAAGGCAAAAAATGAGGGTCTAAAAGCATGCTATATCGCATATTTCATTGTCACATCACTTGCTGACACTTGCACTTATCACTTAAGTTTTCCGCGCTCTGTTATTAAGTACCAGATATTTGTGAAGATATCTGAGAAATATTGTGAATCGGAAAGAGTTTGAAAAGACTATTCCACCCCCCCCCCCTCCTCCAGTCTTTTACTTTGTCGTTATCTGGAATAACAAGTGGTATCAGAGCAGGAGGTTCTTTAGCCTTCTGCACTGAACCTAGATCCTAGATAAGTGCTTACTTTCAGCTCACCACCCTCACTTAATCTATTTGTTTAAATTTGTTTGCTGCAGGATGTCTCTCAGTGATGCACCCACTCTCAAGCCAAAGAACAATGAGAAATGGAAGAACAACATGATGCTTCACCTGGAAGCTATCAATGATGAGATGATATATGTGATAAAGGATGACCCTATTGTCATCTTACATGAGAAGTTAGTCATTGGAGTTTCAGTTGGTCGAAAAGACAAGGAAACTGATGATGCCGCTGGATCGTCGACATCTGGCACAACATCGACAAGAACTATCGCTTATGAGCCAAAGCCCAGACACTGCTGGACATCTGAAGATTCCAAGAGGAACATGCTAGATGGTCAAGCAAGGAACATCATCATACGTTCTACTCCGGATCACTTACAGTGCAAACTGTGGGGTGCTAAAACTGCAAAAGATGCCTGATCACTAATTGAAGAAATCTGTGCCGGCACTGAAAAAAACCGAAGAAAACAAGTTCGAAGTTTTGAAGCAAAAATTTCAAAATTTCAAGCAAGGGCCTATTGAGACTCTTGAGGAACTTGATTTTAGGTTTACAACACTGGTGAGTGAAATGGCTGCACTTGGTGAAAGTGATAGGTATTCTAGCTCTGAAAAGGTTAAGACCATTGTAAGAAGTCTGAACCAAAATAGGGAACATACCCAGTATTTCTACTTCAACTAAGGAATACCAGATATTACACCAGTGGATATTTTCTCACACTTGGCAACTGTCAACTATGAGACAAAGCAAAGAGGACACATGACTACTAAAACAATGCAGAATGTGGCCCTAATAACTCATGGATCTTCTGAAAAGAACGAAGCAAAGAGGTAACTGAAGAAAATGCTCTTGCTATCAAGCACATGAGAAAGTATGCCAGTTAGGAGATTGAGAGAAGAAGGACCAAAGAGAAGCTGAAAAAGCATCTAGGTCCCAACTATCACCAGTTGATGTGCACTCAGAGATTTTAATTTTCGTTGTAGAACCTGTAATCCCTAAATACAATCAAGATTAAATTTATAAGTCGGAAGTCCTCAAATCCACAGTTTATTATGGAAAGTCGACTGGATGTCGTTTCCACTTGACATTTAGCATTGGAACAAGCAAATAATGTATTTAAATCAAGGCGTAAAGTAAAATGTAATAATTGCGCATGATTGAATTGATCACAGTAAACCCTAATTGCTTTGTTGTAAATCGATGATGGAAAAGGTGTAAAGGTTCCCCGACCTCCCTCTGCTATGCTACTCCCAACTTCCTAGCTAAAATCCTACGCGATTACTTCTAACGACAGCATGGCATAATAATTGCATATAAGGCAAGACGAAAAACCCTACCACTAATAAAACTATCAGGTCACTCAAATAGTAACATGACACCACGAAGGATGTATAGAGTTGTATAACCATGATTTATGTCTAATAACTATTCCATTAATATATCACGGTATATAAAGAAGTAGCAAAAGCAGAGTTACGACGGTTCGCCTTTACAAGAGAAAGTTAGCTACTCATAGTATTCAGATAGAAATCGAAAAGAACAAGAAAGAAAGAAGAAGAAGAAGCTTAGTCTCTGATGTCTTCGTGTTGCTTCTAGGGTTTCCTCCTTCTGGGTGCCTAACGGCCAGCGGTTTTGGGGTTTCACTTCCCCGAGGACTGGTTCTCTCTCAAGAGAGCTTCTTTGTGAGTGGTGTAGAATTATGAGACCCCTGAGGTCTTATTTATACTGAAAAATCCGAGCTCTGGCCGCCACTAGTCAATAAGGAAGGTTTAGGAAGGCGGGCTCTAGCCTGACAGGCCAGGAAAATGGCCCAGAAGAAATCAGAGCCTTGACTACGGTCGCCTGTGGACCGCAGTGGTGCATTCTGCGGTCCCCTGGTGGCCGCCATGTTCGAGTTCTGCAGATTCGAATATGTTTTCTTCATTCTTCGATTTCGGGCTTCGTAACTTCGTTTCCTCGAAAAGTGGTATTCTACAATGTTGTTGCATCTTCAATTATCTTCGCATTGGTTGGTCGCATGACATGTTTTGACTCCTCGAACTCCGTGCAACGGTCAATTCGGAGTATTTGCTTAACTTTCTCGATTTCGCACAATTATGTCGTTACCAAATCGCAATTCCTCAAAAACGCGATCATGACCTACAAAATACACACGAAGTTGGTAATTGACTATAAAACGATACAAATATTGAATCTAAGGCAAAAAATGAGGGTATAAAAGCATGCTATATCGCACATTTCATTGTCACATCACACCCCCAAACCAGTTTCAGCAAGGCAATAACGATAATCAAAAGTGACCATGAAATGAGCAATAAGCACAAACCACAAACTCTACTGACTCGCTTAGTTTTAACTCCAACTTTATGACTCCACAGCTAACAAGTAACAAGTAAGCATCACTCACTACAGCCAGCGGTTACAAGTGTAACCCAATGTCCTTCTAGGTGTACTTCAAAATCATTACCTAACAGTTACGTTATGTAATCCGCCCCAAAAGTCAAGGCACAAATCAAAGTAGTACTCAGGTTGGCTTGGTAAGTAAAATAGGTAGGATAATATAGAGGAGTGTTTGGCTAAGTATACTTAAAAGATAGTAAGGTACAAAGGGTATTTCAGGGGGACTTATCCCTTCGGACACCGAGTTCCTTCCTTCGACTTCGTCCTCTCTTAATGACAAATCTTCAACTTCTCCTTTATCATCATAACTACTTCATCGGTTGCTTCACACATAGACTACTTGCTCCTTTATTTTTTCTTTTTTCTTTTTTTTTTATTTTGACACACTATTTTTTGCAGTTGTTTTATCGACCAGATGCTTTTGTTAGCCATCATCGCTCTTTTAGTCTCTACATTTTTGGTAGTGTCTGCTTTAATTAATTCAGACTTTGTGCGTGCTGGTTTGGTATACATGCCATCAACCCTCACAGACATGTAGCTTTTTAAGGCCACGTCGGTATGTGGGTAGTATCTGTAACATGCCCAACACGAAAACGGTGATCACAAGGACCACAGATCCACTTCGAGACTTTTGTACCTTTTTTTTTTGGTACTTTCTTTTCTATTTTTTCTAGGGCAAGAGCTAGTGATTTTTAGCACCGGTAATATAACAGTAGGGCCAACAAGGTTACCTTCGATGATGTTCATCTTCCACTTCTCCCCCAAACCAATTTCTAACAAGGGTTAGGGTTTTCTTCTACTTTCCCCAAGACAAATCTCGATCATGATCAAAACATGATTCTCCTCCATTCTTTGGAATTCAATGCTTTGTTTCTTCGCTCAAGCTCGTGGTAGGTTGTCACACCGCTAAGTAAAGCATATATAGGATATATGGTGGAGTTTCATAGGCTTAAAAAGCTTTCAATAAGAAGCGAAAGGTATAGAAAATGATTCGGAAAGGTGAGTACACTAATCATATTCATGTTGCTGACAAATAAAGACTCAAGGGTAGCAGTGTTCACACGGTTGCACACAGGACTTCAATTAGAGTAGCAAGTAAACTCACTCATCAAAGTAGCATGGGTCGGATTAGGTCAGAGCATATATTTAGCAAGCAGCGAAGCAAGAAAACAAATCCACAGCCCCTCATCTTAGTCATGGCTCACACTCGGTACTCTCCCACAGATCAAAACTTTTTTCAAAAAGTAAAAGACCTTAGACGTAACAAATAAGCATAAATTAAAATTCAAACTACTAAGTGCAAGTATTTAAAGTTATTACAGACGGATGTGTACTCAGAGATTTTGATTTCATTGTAGAGCCTGTAATCTCTAAATACAATCAAAAGATGAAATTTATAATTGCCAGAAGCTCACTAACACACAGTTTATAGCGGTAAGTTAACTCGAGATGTCGTTCTCTCGGGAATAACGCTCGATTGAAATAGAATATTAAATGGTTGATTTTCAATATAAAGTAAATAACAGATTTTTGGTATTTTTGAATAAGAAAAATAAACACGTAAGCAGGAAAGTAATTATAAAGAGAATTGACGAATTAAGAACTTATAGAGAAAAACATGTAAGCGTTAACCTTTACCTTGATAAACGGTTTATATCAGGAATAACAGATACGATAGTTACGGCTGAAGAGTCACACAAGTCACATATCTTATACGAAGGCGCAGTTAGTAAAGATACCACATGTAGACTATCGTCTAGCTCAAAGCTGTCACCAGTGGCTAGCTCAACAACAAACCTCAAAGTAACATCAACTTATGTAGACACCGACATCTCCTAATCTAGTGCAATGAATACTCATGTCTCGTGAAAACATAAACAAACAAAGCATCTTTCCTCAAACAACACAGGTATGAACAACAATCACATAACCAACAGTGATGCTAAAACTATTCCATCATATATAAACCAAATAATCAAAGATCCCGGCTAACCCTTACACAGGTAAATTAGCCTGACATAACTGAAAGTAAATAAATTGTAAACTGAATTGAAATTGTGTTTGAAACAACTAAACCGTAAGAAGATGGCGAGTGTCGACCCTCAGATTCTTCTCTTCGATTCCCTCTCCGCTAATCGATCTCGGTGCCTTGATTGATGTCTTGAAGTCTTCTTGAATGCTTGCTGACGGCTAGGGTTTTGGGTTTCACATCCCCGAGGACTGGTTCTCTCTCAGGAGAGCTGCTTTGGTGTTTTGGAACCCTAATGTTCCGTTCTCTTGTTCGGAACCCTTCCGTTCCGCTCTCTCTTGATTATGAGACCCCAATGGTCTTATTTATACTAAAAATTCCGAGCTCAAACCGCCATTGATCATTAAGGAAGGTTCAGGAAGACGGGCCCTAGCCCGTGCCGTAAAAACATCAAAAACTAAATCAGCAGTGGATCATGGCACTGGGACCACATTGCACTTCTTCAAGGTCCATAGGTGACTGACACAAAGTAATCCCATGATTCAATTTGTTTGCTCTATCCTTCAATTTCGGGCTTCAGAATCTGCTTCTCAAAAATTGTCTTCTACAAAGTTGTAGCATCTTCAATTATCTTCGCACTGGCTGGTCACATGACATGTTTTGACACCTCAAAATCCATGCATCGGCTAATTCTGCGTATTTGCTTAACTTTCTCGATTCTGCACAATTATGTTGTTTCGCTCAAATCGTGCAATTAATCAAAACGCGATCATGACCTACAAAATACACACACAAAGTTGTTATTTGACCATAAACGATACAAATATTGAATCTAAGGCAAAAAACAAGGGTCTAAAAGCATGCTATGTCGCACATTTCATTGTCACATCTCACCCCCAAACTAGTTTCTTGCTCATCCTTGAGCAAGGCAAAAACGATAAAAAGTGACAGTGAAATGATGCCAAACTTAGTATTCCAATTTAAATCTTTCACAAGATGATTTTTTTCACATTCAACCCCATTTAGCAACTAAGTCAAATATCGGAGATCATGAAACCAACAGACAAAAACGAACATCGATCTACATCGTCGGGTTCTCAAGTAACAAGATCAATCATAATTCACATAAGAATCTTATGGTATGCGACTCATGCTTCCCTTCAAAAAGTAATTCACTGTATGCACAAAGTTCTGAGGCAATCAGAATTAGGCTAGAAAAAGGATTGAGGTAGGATATGCATAAGTAAGCTAAATGCTGAGATATAGGTATTCCATGCTCCTTATGAATACTTCTGATGAGTCGGTTTTATACCGTCTCATTTGGTCTTTTTTACCGTCTTTTTGTCGTCCTTGAGTATAACTTCATTTAGTTTTTCTTGAATATTTTTACTTGTTTTGTTTTTTGTGTGTTTTGTAGATATTTGGCTAAACCGCGCTAATGGAAGGCAAAAATGGTGTGCTTTGTATGCATCTACAAACTATGGAGTTCCAATGCCTCGTACGGATGCTAGAAGTGGAGCGGGAAGGCCAAAATATCGTGAATTGGAGTAAAAAAGGCGTCGAAGGGCAAAATGGTCATTCCTGAAGAAGTTGGCGATGCTGCTTAGAAGAATACGCATTAAACTTTCTATTTGAACATAAAGTAACTGGCGACGCCAGCTTCCTATTTTTCTCGTCCTTTGCCGATTTGTTTCCTAATTCGGCCAAACCTAGTTTTTCTCCTTTCTATTACTTAGAATAAGACATAATCACTTTTCATATCAATTCTATTGGTGAAGAATATACCTTGCTCTAGAGCTAGACCTAGTTTTCAAGGCAATTACCCGATTTCGAGGTAATTGAACCGTTTTCCCTTGTAATTCGAAGATTGACGTTGATTGGGAGATTATCTACACAGCTTTTGCATCGATTCGCTGCTCTTCAATTTCTACCTGTGGTTTGTGACAACGAAGGGTAAAATTGTATCAATTCTCTCGAATCTTTGTTTTGTGCTTGAGATTATGTTTATTACTAGTATGATTGTGCTTTCGCTTATCATGAGTAGCTAAACACCCCTATTATGGGGTGGAGACTGATTCAATGCATGCTAGCTAGGGTTTATGTGATTCGAAGTGCATTAGGATTCGATTACTTGTGCTTTTTAGATTAATCGCATATCTTGCTATTACGTTTGATGCGCAATACGTCAATATCAATGTTAGATTAAGCATTTAATCGATACACCCAAATGTTTTCCGTCCTGCTTCAATCTAATGCTTAGTTGCAACAAGAATAGTAGGATTAGGTAGATTAATTGTAGCCCATCGAATTGACGCCCACTAGTACTATTCATTTTGAACTCAAGTCTGATAACTCAGATAATCAATTACGTGAATCACGATATCCCTAGCTAGCTTGTTGACGTTACCACTCCATAATTTTCCCCATTCATATCTTAATCTCATTACTATCAATTCGGTTTCTAGTAGTTGCAAGTAGTTATTTACTTTAGTCTATTATCTCGCCGCCGAGGCAAATCAACTTTTACTGCTTTTCATATTGTTGCTTTTATTCAGAACAAGACTCAAATTGTTAAGTCCTTCGAGACCGAATTCTGGTTAACTCCACTACACTACAGGTTTTGGTAGTGTAGAGGATTAACTCTTGGCTCTTAAACAAAAATTAAAACTTTGATTTTGACACATCAACTACCCTGTCAAAAGTTCATCCCTTCTTCTCCACCTTCTCAAAACAATAAAGTAAGCTCTCTCTCTCTCTCTCTCTCTCTACATACTATTTGTTGCGGTCGCTTCGACCAGATGTTTTTTGTCACATCATCGCTCTTTTGTTGGCCTCATCGGGCTCTTTTAGTCTCTACATTTTTTGGTAGTGCCTATTTTACCGAATTCCGCACTTTTGTGCGTGCTGGTTTGGTATACATGCCATCGACTCTCACAGACATGTAGCTTTAAGGGACACCGATATGTGGGTAGTATCTGTAACATGCCCAACACGAAAACGGTGATCACAAGGACCATAGATCCACTCCGAAACTTTTAGTACCTTTGCTTTTTATGGTACATTTTTCTTCTTTTTTTTGGTACTTCTTTTTCTTCATTTTTTCTCTTTTTTTAGAGAGAGAGAAAACATCAGCATAATGAAACCACAACTTCCTTCTACTTCTCCTCCCCCAAACATGTTAGTTTCACAGAGTTTACTTCTTCCCAGAATCCCTTTTTTACTAAGCAGACTCACTTAGAGCATGAAAGACATCTAAAACAACGTATATAAGTGAATCAAGAGATTAAGGAGAATAAGGAAGAAAAGTATTCTAAGATTGCCTCTTTATCTTTGTGTTGCATGGAAAAACTCATAAGTAGTGCATGTAAAGTGTCTTAGTTCAAAATGTAAGATGAAGATCTCTTGCTGATGAGAACATAGGCTCCTCAACAATCGACGTAAGTAAATTAAAGTGCCTCATTCAAAACAATAAAAGACTTAAATATGAAATATGCTTGAATAAACTTCGAGTCGCAGCTCGGTAAATAAAGACGAGCCAAAGCTCGGTAATCATCCAAAATAGGAAAGAAAAAAAATGCAACAACCGGAAACTAAGTGCATAAAATAAGAAAATATCAAAAAATAAGGCCCTAAAAATTTTGAATTTCGAGTTACCGTTATCCTCCCCCAAACCTACGCTTGTGCTAGTCCCTTAGCACAAAATAGTAAAACAGAAAGTAATGGTAACGAAACTCCCTGCTGTATGGTGGCCGCTTGGTAGATCACTCCGACTCTTCACAATCCGAGTCATAAGGGTGGTGCTCAGATAGCACTTCCTAGCTTCCTTCGGTCTTCCTCCTCATAAACAAAACCATTTGTGTTAATGACCTCGCTTTTCATTTTCTCGCCTCCCTTGCTCCCTTGTTTCTTCCGCCAAGGTCCTCGATGTTTCTTCAAAGTCATTCCAGCTTAACGTAGGTTTTTTGTTTTTTGAGTGGGGTCGTTCTCCATCCGCCCGTAGTTCTCGGGTTTCGCTCATAAACAATTCGACCCGTAGATCTTCCACCGTCGACGATTCATTGTGAGGAACCATCACTATCTTAATAGCGGGTTCTTTGTCGGAGTCCTTGTCTCACCATTAGAAACCTCCATGACTTGCTTCGAGTTGTTGAATGACTATGGGCTATTCTTTATAACTTCGATCATTTCACACCGATGGCTTCTAGGTGGAGCATCATGTTGTTCTTCCATTTCTCATAGTTCTCTGTTTGAGAACTGAGCGCCACTTAAAGACATTCTGCAAAGAAACACACTAAACAAACAAATCAAGTGTAGGTGAAAAGCGCTTAGTGGGCACTTATCTGGATCTAGTTTAGTGCGTATACAAAGTAAAAGACTGGGGTTGAATAATCTTTTAAAACTTTTGACGATAAAACAGTTTCTCAGATATGTGTGAAGATATCTGATACTTAAATTCAGAGAGCGGAAGACTTTCTATGTGATAAGTGCACGTGCTTTGCAAGATATAGGTGTTTAAATACTCAACAAGGTAAATAAAGCAATTAATAAGTTGCAGAAAGTAAAGAACACAGATCATTATAGTGGTATCTGTGTAACGCCCCGAAAAATTACACTGATTTTTAAAAGAACAAGTATGCTAAAACAATAACGAAGAGACAATCTGAAAACTTTGAGAAGCTAAAATTCTAATAGTTGACTTGTGAAAGACACTAATTTTTGAAAGCAGTGATAAAAAGACAAGTTTTTCACAAGCTAAAAGGTATAAAATCCCAGTTTAAATCCCAACTCTCACTCTAGTTGTCGAACGCTCATCTACCTTGGTCCTCCACTAAACTCCTAATCTACAAGGAAGGAAAACAAAAGAGTGTGAGACAAAATCTCAAAGGTGTTCGTAATGATGAAAGGACAATTAAAATATCAATAGGAAATTCATAACTACATCCAATAATAAAACATATCATATAACGTACAATAATGCAATCAATCGCTCACAGTGCCGCCCTTATAACCCCAATCCAAGCCCTTACCTCTCCACTAATCAATCAATACCCGCCATGGTACGGGTGGTACACTACTACCTCTAAGACCTCAATATTTCGCCTCACACAAAGAGAAGTAAGCCAGTAAGCAACTCATTACACATATCGACAAATACCACCGTCTCAAATGCAATGAGTATACCCTAACCAAAACTTGGCCAAAACAATCAATCAATCAAACAATATCATATACAATATGTACATATTTTTATTTGAGCTAAGCATGTCAAATCAATTTGATGCAATGTTTGAAAAGAATGAGTCGGAAACTTTGATGCATATATATATATATATATATATATATATATATATATATATATATATATATATATATATATATATATATATATATATATATATATATATATATATATATATATATATATATATATATACACACACAAGCAAGTACTTCCTTGGTTTTCGCAAGCATTTTAAGAACACTCACCTTGTAAAGTTTCTCGTAAAATCTTAGAGTACGGAGTTCCTGAACAAAAGGTACCGACTAGTAAGAAATCAATCTAAGACTACAAGAGCTACCCCTTATTCTCTTAACCCTAATTTTACAAGAATAAAATCACTTAACATATAAGGGCAAACGAAATAAAACACCAAAAGCAAGCATATAAATACATAGCTAAAACATATATATCACTTAATCTACTTAGCAAATTTGTTGGTAAAAGGCAAAAGAGAACCTAAAAAAAAATAGAATTGCCTGCTAGGAATTGAACCTGAGACCTACTTACAACATAAAGATCTTAAGCCTAACACCAGGTCACTCGGCTATAGAAAGTTATGTTAGCCAACATTACCTGTTTGCATTTACACTCAAGATGCACAGCAGTAAGAAGAAGAGACAGGAAGCAGAGTGCCCAAAACGAGAGAACAAAACATGTACAGGCCAGGTTCGAACCCATGACCTGTACAAGGCAGGGATTTAAACTTGGCCTTAATACCACTCAGCTACAGCAAGTTAATGAACATAAATCACTCAACACATCTATACATCCGAGATTACAACAGTTTCATATTTAAAACAAAACAGAGCATACAAAATTAATGGGTGAACTTCACTTTCAAGAAATACAGAGCATGCTCAAATTAACAGAAAATAACACAATCACCACTCAAATAAACACATGAATCAACCATTTAAACTTGTAAACCGCCCCTGCAAAACTCCAAACGTAAACGTGAAAGTAGAACGAAAGGTTAAACTTACTTAAGATGGACTGGAAGCTTTATAAAACGCGATCAAAACAAAGTAAAAGTTTCAGGCCTTTACAACAGACTCGGATGAAACTGAAGCGAAAGGGGGTTCGATCCATGAAAAGGTTAAGATTTCGGTGAAGAGGTTGATCGGAAAAAAAAAAAAGCTGGGTGTTAGGTTCGTGAAGATGGCGTTCGGAAAAGGATACTGGAGATTTGATCAAATAGAAGTAATATGGCAGCAGATTGTTGGAAGAAGCATTCTGATAGGTATAATTAACGATGGTAAGTTCAGATTTGCTGGAAAAGAAAGCGTGAGGCGTAAGAGTCCAAGAACAATTAAAAGTCTAACCGCACCTGGCTAAAGAAACCCACAAAGAATTAAACTCTTCCTTAAAAAAAAATAAAAGAACTCTTTTGTAAAAATCCTTAATATTAAACGTGAAAATACTAAGCATAAAGTTTAATAACAATTTTTTAAAAAAAAAATAATAAATAAACAAACGAAAATACGGGTTTTATAACTGCCACAGAATCCTCAACTAATCCACTCGCCTTTCTCGTGACTTAAAATTCACTAAGATAGATATCAGCCTCCTTACAATAATCCTATCCTCGATTTCCTTTTACACTGGTTCCCAAAGTGTTCTCGAAGCTATTCCCCGCTTTCTCAAACAAGATTTCAGACTAAACCTTTCAGCCTATTCCTTACCTCCCAAACCAAGACTTCTCAATAACCTCGAGTTGTTCCTTAGTTTCCCAAACTAAGATTTCATGTACTCCACGCCGTGTGGTGTTGGTTAAGGTAGTTTGTCGTGTGAGTAGTCTTAATAACTTTCTCAGTTATGTAGGAATACTCTATAGAACAAGAATCACTTAACACACTTCACAATGTGTGGTGATATGTTCTTTACTGACCCAAGTCTATGTTAAATGTTCTATAGAATGATACTCATATACTTTTTCTTTTGATTCAACTCCTTCACAGATAGCAATGCTTGTTAAGGATCAAGACACTTAGAACTTTCGTGCTACTTATAATTCAAGAGCTTGGTCGCAATAGTAAGCTAGAGAATTAGTAGTTTGAAGGCTTGTATGCTTGAATAAGTTGTAAGTTCTGTGTGTAAGTTCTTGGTGTGTTTTCAAGCATTCTAAGTGGTGATATTTATAGTTGAAAATCATGTCGTTTGTGTTGATACGGACATGTGTCCAATCCGTTAAGGGCGCCATAGAGCGTGTCCTCGAGCGCATCAAGGCTGAAATAGCCAATTCAATACTAGTCCGACCTTCAAATGGTCTAGGTGTACAACTTCCGAACCTGACAAAAGGTCACATGATCCTTCCAAGTACCACAAAATGTCAGTCCTAGGATGCCAAACGGACCGGACGAGAGAATCTCGGACGCCACCATCACATTAAGACCAAACATATATAACATAACCACTTAGATACTTCCGTGAAACTTCTGGCTCGGACACCCAGAGTTACCTAAGGGCAAACCAACCAAGCAGACAGATCTGTCCGAGGGACTGGCACGGACCCATCAAAGTGAATAAGACTTCAAGAGGAAAATGTCCAAACTACCCTCCCAGCCCATTAATCGGATGTGGGCTCGCTCACTATCGGGTAATAAATGTAGCATTGTCCAAATCAAGATACATACATGGCACCATCTTATGAGTCATCTCATAAGATATGGTCTCTATAAATATAGCACAAGGTCCAAGACCTTAAGGTAAGTCACAAGCCATATTAATATTATAACCTTCCTGATAACTACTACATTGAGAGCCTTACAACTCTCTCTTGAGTAAAGTCTCTTACCAGATTGACAACTTGCAATCCAGTTACCTATCTTTTCAGTGATCAACCTCGCACTCCATTCATCGCTCGACTTCAAGTCATGGCGGATCTTAGATCGGGATTTGTTGTAGTTTAGTTAGTTAGTGTTCGAGGCTAAACTAAACCCTCAACATTTTGCGCCGTCAGGAAGCATTACGAAGGTTCCGTGTTTCAATCACTCAATGGCAAGAACGAGAAGGGAAGCATCGACCAAAGGTAATCGACGTTGAACTCCACCCTCACGCCCACGCGGACGCCCACCAAGCAGAGGGCGAGAACCGGCGCAAATGCGTGAGGAACATCGTTAGAAGAAGGTATCCGAGTGATGGCCACAAGCCAGCCCATCCACGTATGAAGGAGGTGATATTCACCGTAAGAGTCCGAAATGTTCCCGAGAACATCAGACCGAGAACCATGGAGAAGGGTCGTGCATGTTTCTCGGCAAGCTCAAGGCCCCACGGGTCAACAGCTTACTATGCCCGATGGTCGATCGTCTACACTAGTGACCTTGATTAAGTGAGACTCATTGATAGATTGCTCACGATGATCCAAGGTCGCCCGGTCTCAATAATGCCCATCCTCAAGAAGTCACTCCGCCAAAGCTACTCCGGCTCAAGCGAGCCCGCCTATCAAGGAACAGTAACGTCCGATCCAAAGAGGTCGGGGAATCACCACCTCAAGAGGATCTGCGGAACCTTCTAGATCGGAGAGCATCTGCTTCCCAAGTTCGGGGTGAAGGATGTCCGAACGGTAGGAGAGAGTATCATGAGGAGGATAACAGGCAGCCTAGAGCTCCGCAACAAGCACATCCGAGAGCCAGAGATCATGTAGCAGAAACCATTCCAGTGGTCCGCCTAGATGAACTCCTCATGATCTACCAGCCATCCTAGGACGAGGGAGATAATGAATGCGTAAGAAATCTACGCCAACAAAAAGCCTCGAAGCCCAGATTCTCAATCTCGCATTTCGTGAAGGATCATGAGCGTAGCTACAAGTGCACCAAATCCTCGTGTGATGACATCATGAGAGAAAAGGAAAGGACCAGAACTGGATCAAGTGATTCCGAACTTGGAATACTATTACGGGATACTTGTCCGCTGGCCACTTGACAAGGTACAATAGTAAGACGGATTCCAAGGATGAGTGATAATACAAAGGCTCTCACTTTTTCATCCACCCTCTTCGGAATAGCTATGGATTGGTACACTGCGTTGCGAAACAAGTCGATAAAATCTTATGCGGACCTTTCCTCCAAGTTTCTGGAACGATTTGGAAAATCAAAGAGGAGAAGGCGACCGTGGAGCATCCGCGGTTATCCAAAGGGAGCAAGAGGATCTCCGGACCTTCCTAGATCACTTTAATGCTGAAGTTCTTCGAGTTGAGCCACACAATATTAAGGAACGGGCCCGTCACCTGTATGCTAATACTTTCAACACAGAGCTCCGTAGAAAACTTTCTAGTCAAGAAGTGAGGAGTGAAAAGCATTTGGATGACATCTGTGAAGAAGTAATGTATGGAGAGGAGTACCAAGGAATGTTCCAAAGGAGAGAAGGATCCAAGAAGGAAAGGAGCCAAGAAACAAGAGCATCGCCTAATAAGTTTGATCCGAGGAAGGATCATGAGATAAGGGCTTCCATAGAGAAAGGAGTTCGCCAAGGAGATATGCGGATTATACCTCTCAATAGACCAAGATCCGGCATCTTGGCAACTATTATTGAGAAGAAGTCGATATTCAATGGCCCAAGCCATCCTACACGCAATGTAAAGAACAAGAATGCCAAGGGGTATTGCAAGTTTCACAAGAGCCGTGTTCATGAGACGGACGATTGCATTCAACTGAAAACGGAGGTTGAACATCTGATAAGAGAGGGAAAGTTGAAGGAGCACGTCTATACGGATGAGCCTTCTAGACATGATAGACGTAACTAAAAGGGATGATAGAGTCAGCAGAGCCACGCCCCATCTCTCCCTGCCACCTCCGCCACCAAATCACCGTCTCGCATTTCACGGACCGACACCCATACAGGTACGATGATGACGTTGAAATGGAGAACCCTCCATACAACGGAGTGATCAATACCATTGCAGGCGGACCAACTGGGGGCGATAGTAGGAACGAAAGAGAGCGGACAAATGTAATCTCCTAACAATGACAGATCATATGTCGCTTCCAAAGAATTGAGGGACAAATGCTATATACTTTGATGATAGGAGATCCTCCTCCCACGGCAGGAGGTGAAGACATAGATGATCCGGATGTTCACCGGTGGTTTCTTTTAACCATTGCAACTTATCGAGTAAACAAGATCCCGGTAGATACAGGAGTTCCTCAACATCATCTCCAAATCGACAATAGATCGATGAATCTGGAGGAACTGATATGAGAGAGTCAATACCTCCATATTAGGGTTTGAGGAGGAACTGTCACTTCTAGGAAGTATAATGCTTCATGTTTCACTTGGGACACATCCCAAGAGTGACACACCTAGTCCGCTTTGTAGTGATGGATCGAACTTTTGACTACAATGCCATCTTTGGTCGCCTGACTCAATCAATTCCGAGCTATACCTCCACCTCCATAGTAGGATGAAGTTCCCCCCGCAAGTGAGTTGGAGAGGAAGTGGAAACATCCGAGAAGCTTGGGAGTGTTATATTATGTCCACAAGGAGAGCATCCGCACCTGTTAGCAACACGTGACTTCTGATCCGCAGGTTGTTCTTCCGCCAAAAAAGGAGAATCCTAACATTGGGGTAGGGAGCCAGAAGGACAAGTTTCCTAAAACTGCACGGATCGAGCCTCATGAAACTCTTAGGGAAGTTGAGCTTGTTGTTGGGAGCCTGGATAAGAAGACTAGAATCGGGACAGAGATGAATGCGGAAGTGGAAATGAAGCCCATTGCTTGTCTCCGAGATAACAGTGATGTCTTTGCTTGGAGTACTGACGACCTAAAGGGGATAGATCCGAGGGTTGTTGTTCACCGTCTGAACATGGATCCCTCGATTAAATATATCCGCCAGAAGAGAAAGGATTTCGGTCCTATCAAGGATGCCATCATATCCGCCGAAGTTGATCAACTCCTGAAAACAGGACATATTGAAGAGGTCCGTTACTCTGATTGGGTTTGCAACGTGGTTCTAGTAGAAAAGTCACTAGGAAAATGGCGGATGTGCAATGATTTCACCAGGCTAAATAAGTTTTGCCCAAAGGATCCATACCCTTTGCCACGGATTGACCAATTGGTTGATTCTATACCGATGCGACATCGACTTTCATGGATGCGTATCAAGGCTTTTACCAGATTCGGATGGCGAAGGAGGATATTAAGAAAACAGCTTTCTTTGCTGCAGGAGGGGTGTATTGCTTTAAAGTGATGCCCTTCGGGTTGAAAAATGCGGGAGCAACTTACCAACGACTGGTGAATCAGATGTTCAAGGAAGAAATTGGCAAGACCATGGAGGTATACTTAGACGACATGATCGTAAAAAGCAAAATCAAAGAACAGCATATAGAGCACTTGAGCAAATGCTTCGCTATCCTCAGGAAGTACGGGGTGAAACTGAATCCAGAAAAGTGCACCTTCGGAGTGAAGGCGGAAAGTTTTTGGGCTACATGGTCACAGAGAGAGGGATAAGCGCAAATCTCGAGAAGATCAAAGAAATCCTAGATCTGCCTCATCCGAAGAACCTTAATGAGGTACAACAGCTTATTGGACGTCTCATGTCCTTAAGTCGTTTTATTTCGCGATCCGCAGAGAAGAACCTTCTGTTCTTCAAAATCCTCCGGAAAGGAGAGAGCTTTGAGTGGACCGCGGAATGTTCTGAGGCTTTTGAAAATTTGAAAAAGTACCTCCATTCCCCTCCGCTGCTCTCTAAACCTGTTGAAGGAGAACCACTCTACCTCTACCTAGAAATTACGGAAGAGGCAATGATTTCCGTATTAGTACGGGTCTAAGCTAATGATCACTTGCCAATCTACTATCTTAGTAAAGCCCTATTGGGGCGGAGACAAGATACGTCAAGATTGAGAAATTTGCATATGCTTTGGTTTACACTGCAAGGCGATTAAAGCCATATTTTAAGTCTCATAAAATAGTAGTACTAACTACGGAACCTTTGAACAGTCTGGAAAGCCCGCCAATCCTAAGACTCTCTAATGGGCCATTGAAATGAGCGAATACGACATTAGCTATCAGTTCGGCCCAAGAAAGCTCAAGTCGCTACAACTTCCTAGCGTATACCAAGCGAGTCGAGAAAGTCCCGATAAACAGCATTTGAATGCCTAATCACCAAGTAGATCAACCGAAGCCGCCTACCAAGATCAACCGTAAAACCTCGAGGATGCACAATTCATCAATCGCCTCCAGACTACATCATGGAGGAATTGGTAAACCAAATGTTCCTTCTCGATGATCTCACAAGGAATCCGTACTAAC
This sequence comes from Plantago major, assembly GCA_026545765.1. Classification (NCBI taxonomy): domain Eukaryota; kingdom Viridiplantae; phylum Streptophyta; class Magnoliopsida; order Lamiales; family Plantaginaceae; genus Plantago; species Plantago major. The sequence continues at coordinate 58,164,751 of CM048841.1, forward strand.
TCCGATTCGATGTTAAAGAGAAGGAGGAACAAAGGTTGGAAACTCGGGAGCTTACAGAAGATCTCCAAACCAAAGAACATCCCTCTGATGTTTGGACATTGGAAGTGGATGGTTCCTCCACTGGAAGAGTAGGAGGTATTGGAATCTATTTTAAAAACCCTGATGGAGCGGAACTCGACTATGCGGTATCCTTGGACTTCAAGGTCACCAATAATGAGGCTGAATATGAAGCATCATAGTCGGATCGCTTTAGCCAAGTCCTCAGAGATCCGAAAACTCAAAGCTTACACGGACTCACAGTTAGTTGAAGCCCAATTTTTTGGTGCTTTTGCCACAAAAGGCCCTTCAATGATCAAGTATCTTGAGCTACTTAAGCAACAAGCTAGTCTCTTTGATGAGTTTACACTGGAGAAGTTTGATAGGGCATGGAATGAAAGATCGGATGATCTGGCAAAGTTTGCGTCCGCAACAGCTGCTCTAGACACAAGGAGAGTAATCCTACTCACTATTACGGACTCATCCGTCATGAGTCCTACTCCAACTGTTATGAAAACTGAAACGGGAAGGAACTGGATGACTGAGATCTTTAGTTATCTCAAAGATGGATCATTACCAGCTGATCCGAAGGAGTCAAGGAGTGTACAACGCCGAGCAAACAGATATTTCCTACTTGGGGAAGATTTGTATAAGAAATCTTTCATTGGACTTATTTATGATGTTTAGTCCGCAAGAAGCGAAGACTGTGCTTGAGAAAATTCACAGTGGAAGTTGCGGAAGCCATTCCGGAGGACGAACTCTTGCTCAGAAGATCATTCGATAAGGCTACTACTGGCTTACCATTGATAAGGATTCCGCGAGCTACGCCCAAAGATGTTCTGATTGTCAATATTATGCAAATGTTCCCCATCGTCCGACACACCCTATGATTCCGCTACCATAGTACGTCCGTTTGATCAACGGGCATCAATATTTTCGGGCCATTCCCGAGGGGCACTCAACAGAAGAAATTCTTAATTGTGGCCGTGGAATATTTCACCAAGTGGGTAGAAGCAGAAGCTGTGGCAACTATCACGGAAAGCCGCATGTGAACCTTTATCTGGAAAAACATCATTTGTCGCTTTGCCTACCAAGAATTCTTGTCTCTACAATGGAGCTCAATTCTCGCAATGCACTCAAGGAATGGTTGGCATCTTTCAAGATTGAACAACGCTCACATCCGCTTGATACCCCCAAGCTAATGGACAAGCCGAGTCAACGAACAAGACAATTGTTAAGATCCGGAAAATGGCCGAGAACTTCTCGTGAGAGTCAATATGACCTAGATGGCGATTATGGGCTCATCGCATCACCAATGGACCGCAACTAGAGAAACCCCATTTGCCCCGGGTTCATGGCTCTAAGCGCCATACCAAATGAAATTGCAATAAACAATGAGGGTCCAAGGGTTCAATGATTCCGCCAATCGTGAAGCTTTGATATTTGATCTAGAGATGCCGGAACATAAAAGAACCAAGCATCGCTAATATCCACAGTACCAAGCAATCGCAGCCGGCCCATAACAAGAATGTTCAAATGAAAGACTTATGTGTCGGAGACCTAGTGCTCGCCGAAATGATATCTTGAGCAATGTTAAAGCTTAAGCCTAAATGGGAAGGACCCTACAAGATCGCTGGTGCAAGGTGAACGAAGTTTAATTGAAGACGAGTACGGACACCCACTCAAGCTGCATTTGGAATGCCGTGAACCTTCAAAAGATCTATGCGTAGGGTTGGTTACACGGACCTCGCCGCCATTCGATATTTTAGGATTAAAACCGCTTGTTACGCTGAACTCCGTTAGTTCTATTGTCAGTATTCTTTGTCATCGCTTCACGAACCACAAGTTGTAATTGAATTTCCGTCAAATCAATGCAACTTTTATCTTTCAATTCGTACAAATAATGTTTATTGTTCAAGTGACAAAAGAAACAAGCAAGGAACTTTATTCACATGCGAAACAGAGTATACGTAAATCGCTTGCACCGCAATCTTTGACCTTTATCGTAATCTACTACTACAATACATCGACCGCGGAAAGTCTTTAGATATATCGTCCTCCATTGAGCACATTCCTCCGACAGGAAAGTATTCCACTTAGTCATCACTTCCGGGAACACCAAGAATCTGATGTGCCTGCACAATACAGAATGATTCAGTAAGTTGGAATTCTACAATATCACCATATCTTTGATTGTTAACCCAGTCCAAGCCACCATGAGTCAATTATTTGTCATGACTAGCCTATAAAAAAGGCACTCGGAATCTCATACTCATAAGTGGATTAGACGGACACATCCATTATGCCCGACATCAAACCTCAGATCTCCAGATAAAATAGATGTGTCTGACGAAGAGAACCAAGCGGTGTTGCCTCGGATCTTTACAGCATCAAACCTCCTATCTCCGGACAGGGGGGGGGTTCTCCAAAGGTACCTGTTTGTTCGAATCCGAGCACGAATCTGACGCATTGATCGAATGACGACCCACCCGTCAGCAGCTCCTCAGAAAGGAAAAGCTCCTACCGGATGGATCGCACATACGACCGATAAGATCATCCATTAGTCTACCCCCGGATCTGAACATTTCCCAAGATCTGTGTTTTCTAACAACTGATCTTGAGCAATCATCCCCTCCTGACCCACGTCACTCTCGAACTCAAGATAAGCGCCGATTTGAGAGTGGACGGGAGTCTCGAGGGGGAGACTAGTCAAGAAATCATCTTCTTATGGGTACTACCGGGCTCACATTGTGAGATCTATCCGAGTTTGAGAAAGAAGTTGGAAATTTTCAGTGAGAATGGAAATTGGAGTCAGATTTAGGCGATCAATGCAAAGGAGAACTCGGGTATTTATAGATAAGACGAACCAATAAGCGTCCGACACGTAAGAACCTTGACGTCGACAATGGGCTTGGGCTACCCGTTTGGGCCGAACAGTGTTGGATCGACTGAGCTTACCCTACCTGATCTAGACAAGCACATTAACCGCATCCAAGTTCGTACCTGCTGGCCGTTTAGCAAGTAAATGGCATAAGAATGATCCGACAAAGTAAGTCCGCACTAGTGACCTCGGATTAAGTGAGACTCAGTTCGATAGATTGCTCACGATGATCCAAGGTTGCCTCGGGTCTAACAATGCCCATCCTCAGCAAGTCACTCCGCCAGCGGCTACTCCGGTTCAAGCGGAGCACTGCGCTTGCATTAAGGTGAAGTGCCTAGCTCGGCCTGCAGCTTCTCGGTCGGGTTCCGACATCCTAAAGGAATCTGACTTTTTCGGAGAATAAATTTCTAGAAAAGGAAGGGCTGAAAAGAGGTAAAACAGTGAGAAAGGAAGAATTACCATATCCTTATTTATATGAATGAAGAATTCCTACTATCACGCCACGTGTCCACTATCTGACGGCTCGGAAGATGAAAGGACGCAATAATAATGCCGACTTTACCGCTTCACCTGCCCCCTTCTAGAAGATTATGCATCACCATAAAGTAGATCGGTATAATAAAGACAGTTGTCCGAGCTTGCAAAGTCAGATATTTGCTACTTACAATAACCGAGCGATAAAGGACTTGATCAAGGAAAATAAAGGAGCACACAATTGTTATATCACATGTGAGGTAACATTGTGCCGAGGATAACATCTACAGACAAAAGAAATGATAATTATTCTACTTGGCAACTTCCCGTGCCATCAATAGATCTCAAAAATTAAAATGTTTACAAAAAATTTTCACGGGCATACCGGACTTCATCGAGGAGGAGGTTGGCCCGACCAGCTTCATCAACTCTAGGAGGATTAGTGGAGGACGGATTGGCATCGACATCGGGCAAAGCAGCTGGGATGCAACAACTTCATCAAAGGAAGCCTGATGTTCTCGAACAGGTTGAAGTCCGCATCATGGCCGACGATCCGAGAAGGCATGAAGTACATATTCTTCAGATAGTTCATGTTGTTCTCAAAAGGTAGGAAACATACCTTTCAAGAGCATCCGGACGACTGGAAGAAAAGGCCCGCCACAGGATGTCAATCTCACCTTCCTCTGACTATCTATGCGAACTCACACGCCAAATTCTCATCCTAACAACCTCCACCGGATCTCCACTCCATTAGCATTTGCGGTCGGATTTAGCCCTTCCGCCTTCCAGCTAAAGTTGGAGGAAGCCCTTCCTTGTTGGCCAATGGCGGATGAGAACCCCTCCATTTAAGGGCATCACTTTGTCCGCCATAAAAACTTGAAGGAGTCCGACTTCATAAAGTTTTGACAAATTTCAAGGTGGGCAAACCAAGATCTTCGAGGAGCGATCCTTGAATCCAGAATGCCTTCATCTACTTATTGATAAAGTTCTCCGCCACTCCAACCGACCTAAGAGTTCCACGTTAGCCTTCACTGCTATTGTCAGATCCTTCGCTTCACTGGTTTCCGCCCCGATCTTTCCGCCTCCTCCGCCAGAGCCACCGCTTTATGCGTGTCCTCCTCAATGGTGGCCCGCTGGGCCTTCCATCGATAGCCTTGATCATGCATCCGAGGTACACGAAGTCCGCACAAACAAAAGTTACATTTCTATCATAAAAGTCAAAGCATGGAAAGGAAAACATTGATAAGCTACTTACCCTCGATGCAACTCATGGAGCTTCCAACCCGCCAACCTCGTGGAGTTCGCGACTGCTCATACTCAGCCGAGGGCCGCTTGGTCCGACAATGGCAGTAGCAATGAAAAAGTCGCCTCTTTGATGCAGGAGAAGCATCCGAGGTCGCACCCCTCTTCCTGCCAGAGATGATGGCATCTCGCATCAACACATCACCTGGAGGTGCGGACGTAGCAGAACCGCCATGACCAGACGTCCTCGGAGCACTCCGCCGCCGGGTTTGGCCATAGCAGGGTATCAAGGGTCGCCGGACTTTGCCCTTCGGAACCTCCATCCGCGGATCCTCGCCCGCCTTCTTCCGGCTCCTCCTCGCAGCAAAGAGGGTCAGATTTTTAGGGTCCGCTATAGGCAAACCGCTGACGATAATAATTCGCCTCGCCGCTGGCAAGCTCGAGGGCTTGCGCTTCTTCTTTCGCAGAGGGTCGACATTATGTACTCGAACCAGTAAGCTGCAGAAGGAACAAACAATGTCAGATGCGGATCCATAACACCGTGAACAGCGGACAACTATGCAACGATCATGCACAAAAAAAAAATCCTAAGGTATGGATTCTTATAGAAGCCTTCCTCCGACTCGACCACATCACCAACCCGCACAAGTATGGCAATAAGTTGATGATCAATCCGTGAAACGGCTAAGTTGGCGGGTTGTTTTTCTTATGGATCTCCGCCACCCACGAGCCACGCTTTGGGAGAGGGCGCCATCTGGATACTTTCCTTAGAAACTTCGTAACCCCATTGTTCTCTCTCGCTGACTCCCAGCCTCAAAGCCATCCGCATCAAGATATACTTTCCCAACACTTTGATCCGAGTGAGAGATGGGGTCCAGATAAAGTTATATGATTTCCTATTTACAAACGATAGAAAAGAGGGTTCCTGACCGAAGTCACTTGGAACAGCTTGACATTCTCGAATTCACCGGCCTTCTTTTACAAAAGATAATAAAACAAATGAGGTTACCCAAAGATTTCGGGATAACTGCTCGCATCGACACCAATGTGGTTCGTAATGTGCTTCACTGGATGCGCGGAACCTTCCATCCACAGAAAAGGCCGCTGCACACACATGTATCCAAGTATGGATTATAAAAGGCATGCCCGGTTCGCACCATGATCTCGACGACTGGATTTCCACTTCCGCCCATCTCGAATGTCCTCAGTTTCACCTCGACGGACATGGGAAGAAGACCGCCCACATTAAGTTCACCGACGGATCAACTATAACAACGACGGACGATGACAAGGAATTTAGTTCGCCGCTTGGGCTCCACGACCCAGCAGCAAGGGGCGGATTAGGATGCATGGGCACTCTAGATGAAGAATCCGGCGGTTGTTCCACAGAACGCCTCCCCACGGACGAGTGGTTCGAGAGGCTTCTCCTCCTCTTCCTCGCCATCCTCATCTTCTTCTCCATATTCCTCCTCTTCTTCTACACCTTCGGTCTCCCAGATGTACTCAAGTTGTTCGGACTGCTGCCACAACACGGTCCTCCTCACCAAATTTCAAACATCTCTACATCGCCGGCTCACCACCGCAGTCACCTTCCCGCCCATCCGAGGCACACTTCCACCAACCGATATGCCACCACTACCGATGGTCCGAGATCGACTCGCACCTTGTTCTCACAACGCTCCCTGCTACTCACCCCATCATTTCGAGCAGCAACAGTACCACGGGTCCCTTGCCCAACATCTGAATCGCCGGATGAAACAACCTCCACGACGTCCGCCCTATGTACCTCCACAGGAAGGATGTTTTCCGGGATCTCCAACCCCAGATCGTCTGACTCGGACGAGGTTACCGCGCCAGATTCGGATCCTTGGGATATCCCGTCATCGTAATCAAGGACTTCGTATCGATTCGACTATCACTCCTTACATCCTAGGGCACAAGGAAATGGATTAGTAACGAGGATTGTGATTGTCCGAGAGTTAATTTAAGTATCTTATTAAGTCCAATGGTCCGAGGAAGCCCTACCTTATCAGATTTTCTACATGGGACACAATCTCATGACACCACGGGTACTAGACTTGGCACGCAAAGACGCCATTGGCACTATTATCTACCCTATGTGGCACACTAATGGGGACAACATATAAAGGTCTATGTGCCAATCGACACCAAAATACTGCAATAGGAACGTGCAATACCAATTTTTATGCATATTTAACACATTATACAAGTCAGCTCAACAAGTTGCTACCGAGGGAAATTAGCACAATACAGCATACATGAGGAGTATTCCAACTAATTACACTACAAGAGTCTTCTACATGCAACATGTGAAACCACGGAATCAACAAACAAACGTCTGCATAAGGAAGAAGCATACGAGCATTAAGCTTAGCATATCATAAAAAGAAAATTCAGAAGAATCAAGACATACTTACTTGATAAAATTGATTTGGTAAGTTTGGACGGACGTCAAGCCTTTTGCTATTCTCCGAGAGTACAGATCTCGCTTGGAAAGTGGAAGATTTTATGTAGTTTTGGTTGCTCGGATTGATTTTTGTTTGCTCAGATTGCTTAAAAGTGCTCTGAATTCAATTCGGCTAAAGTGTGACAATGACAGAATTGCAATCTCTTTATAGAGGGTTAGTTGAGGAAGATGAAGCGTTGCATCACCTGGATTCAAACCCCACCTGATCTTTCAATCCAACGAATGCTACCGTTCACAAGTGGTGTATCGACGGCACACTCCATTTAATTCTTCTCGTAAACGCCACATCACTGGGTTTAAATCCCAACCGCTGATCTTCTTAATCCAAGGGTCGACGGTTCCTCGATCTTTTCCTGGGCGGATAAGCGACTTATCGGGCCTTTTGAATCACTATTCATCGCCCTGTGGGCCATTCCACATATTCGCCCAACGGATTGCTTCCTATACACTCTTCCACATAAGACTTCTTCATCCCAACCATTCTCGGATCTATATATATCGGATACAAATATTTTTTCTTCTACAACCGAGCTATTACGTAACTCGGATCAGAACTAAAGGGGGGAGATATATTGAACTCCTAAGACACTGACAACGGATCTCACAAAAGGAAATTTTTTCCTTTCCAGCTAATGATTCTACACGCCCACAACACACTTGTTCTTTTTATAGTTACCAACTATCTTCTACTAAGATACTTGGAAACTAGGGGACATATGTTGATACGACATGTGTCCAATCCGCTAAGGGCCATAGAGCGTGTCCTAGAGCGCATCAAGGCCGAATAGTTAATTCAAGACTAGTTCGACCTTCAAATGGTCCGACCAGGGAAACCATTCCAGTCAACTAGTACTTACAAGTCAACACACCTTCTCACTAAGTCCCACCAAGCTAGGTGTAATTTCGAACTCGACAAAAGATCATACGGTCCTTCCAAGTACCACAAACTATCACCCTAGGATGCCAAAAGGACCGGACGACAAAATCTTGATGCCACCATCACATTAAGACCAAACGATATATGTAACCAATCGAGATACTTCCGTGAAACTTCTCAACACCCGTAGTTACCTAAGGCGTACTCAACCAAGCATATATATCTCGAGGGGACCACGGACCCATCAAAGTAAACAAGATTTCAGAGGGAAAAGGTCCAAACTACCCTCCCAGTGCCCATTAATCGGATGTGGGCTCTCACTATCGGTCAGGACAAAGGTAGCATTGGTGTCCAAATCAAGCATACACTTGCACCATCTTATGAGTCATCTCATAATATATGGTCTCTATAACATAAAGACAAGGTCCAAGACCTTAAGGTAAGTCAAGCCATATTAATATTATAACCTTCCTCATAATTACTACATCGAGAGCCTTACAACTCTCTCGAGTAGTTCTTACCGGATCGACAACTTGCAATCGGTTACCTATCTAACCCCCCCACTTAGTCTTTTCAGATCAACCTCGACCCACCATCGTCGACTTCAAGTTGGCGACGGATCTTAGATCGGGGATTTGTGGTAGTTTAGTTAGTTAGTGTTCGAGGCTAAACCCCTCAGCAGTTTGAATAGTATCCGTTAAGCACAATGAAATTCAAACTATTGATATATTTAAATAGTACTGCAGAAGATGTTGTCTCTTTTAAGAGATTTCTTTGTTCAGATGTCTCGTCAAGCATTTATCAGACCGTATTATTATTGTCTAGTGCCAATCTAACTATGCACGCTTTCTGAAGCATTGCATGCCCTTTTCCAAAGACCTTCACATCTCCAGATATATTGAAACATTGTTTCCCAGAAACATAGTTTTATCCAAGGTATCTGAACGTGGATTTCTGGGCACTTTTCCTTACTCAAGAATCTTGTGTTTTCAAATATCTTTTGTGAAACTTGTTTATTGAAAACACTTGTTTCTTCAAGGTATCTGGAAGTAGGTATCTGAGGAGACCAATCTCCTTAGTCTTCAACAATCTTGTGCAGTCTTCGAATCTTCAATACGTTGAACTCTTCTGCTGGATGCCATCTTTTTGGTCTTCTTTAAGGATATAAAAATTACATTTAGAGACCTAACATCCTATACAAGATTTGCTAGACTAACGTACTCAGTAAACTTCCTCTTTTACAATGTTCAAGTGAACTAAGAGTACTAGTTACCTTTCTGAGCTAAGATAAGTCATTAGGTTACTGATCAAAATCTAAATAGATATTCCTAACACATAATGATGCAACAATTTCCAGTTTTAAATTACTGTGTTTATACACTCAGATTATTTCCTCGCAATCACTAACCACGTTTTTTTTTAGTTCCTTTTGTTTTAATGCTCCATAAGATAAAGGAAAATTCGGTTCCATATTTCCAGTTCTCCTTGATAATTACATATATTCTGATCATGAAAAATTTCATTTTGTGGGTCAGTCATCGACGATACTGTTACATACAAATTTATTAAGTACAGAAAATAAAAGAAGGCTGAAAATTCACATCATAATGATGCATGTCAAGGCATAATAATAATAATAATAATAATAATAATAATAATAATAATAAAATATTTCAAAAGTAATATTTCATGACAATTCTAACTCCGATTTACAAGATTATTTAGTGATGATTAGACAACAATAACATTCTACAAGACTATTGCAATATAAAAAAAATTGTACTTCATAACTAAAAAATTCTAAAATGATTCTACGAGTTATTACGTCATAATATAGAATAATAATTGTTTTAAACAATATTAATTTTTGATGATTTAGTTGTCGTTGGCATTTCCGCAAAAAAAATTAAAAAAAAAATTGAAGACCCCATATAATTGGAATAATAAAGGGAAAAAGATTGTTATGGATGGTGTTAATATCACTATGAGAAGAAAAGAACAATCAGGAATGAGTTTTCAATCGTTTCAAAATCCTTCAATGAGTTTAGGTTAACTTTAACTTTTTCAAGAAATTGAAACATGATGGGGCAATTTTATAAACGTTTTTGACATGCATCTGTGCTATTGAATACTTACTCCATCATGTGACGGGGATTTATGTAAATGTTCGTCAATGTAGATATTCCATTACAATTATCATAAATAGATGTCAATGTTGATCATCCAGAATCGTCGTCAAGAGTTAAGCTGGTAGAAAGATATTCCAGAATCATCATCTCCAAGAGCTTTCAAACTTTCTCGGCAAAGAGCAACACAAAAAAACCTTTAAAAAAAAATAAAAATCGCACCAACGAATCTTGGTATAATAATAATTGGTAACATCCTGATGAAACCAATACAATATTTTGAAATACTTCATTTTATCTTGAGTCTGAGTTATGTAACACATTAATCTCATGTAATGCACTTACAAGACGGGAGAACCTACATATGCGCAAAGGACATGATATGAAGAAATCCTGGTATTTATTTACTAAACTTCATATTCTAAGGCTATGTTCTCTTCATCTGAAAAACTCATTAATTTCAGTTCAGTTCAGTTCTGTTTAGTTTTGCTTAGTTATTTTTTATACTACAAATATATTCGGGCCTCATTCAGCCCATTCACTTTAGTATAAATTAATTCAGCCATTAATTATGTTCGTATTAAGAGAATGAGCCTAAGTCATCATTATATTATCTTCAATTGTACTATGTTATTTAGTGTTTATTTGTCAACAAGATTTACAATCAAATTAGGTCTTGAACTCCATAATTAAGGAACAAGTGCGAAATTGCACTATTCTTGATCAGATTGAAGAGTTGCTTATTGGAAACGATTTTAGTCTCACTCAACTTGAAGGTATGCCAAAATCGAATAAAGTCGTAATAGAGGATGGTCGAATAATCTTAATCTTCGAGAGTAATCTTAGGAGGTCGCTGTAATGTCGATGAGCATCACTGTCTTTATCCATGTTTGATCGAAAGAGCAGAGAAATGTGTATCGTACAATTATGGATGTTGTATCATTAAGTTACAGAAGGTTTTTTTTTTATATGGTTATAGTGGTAACATAAATACTTCTTATGAAGAACGCTATGTTCGACTTTACGTGGTAGACATGATATTGTTCTCTTGGTAACATCAAGCGGTATTGCTTCTCTACTTCTACCTTGAGGTCATACTACTCACTCGAGATTCAACAGTCTGTTGAATGTCGATGAGACAATCATGTATATCAAGACTTTCGTGATCGCTTGTTACGAATTATTGAAAATATAAAGCTAATGTTATGGGATGAATCCTCCATGACAAGCATATTTTGTTTCGAGGCTTTAGATCAAACTCCACGAGACAAGATGAGGAGACATGGTGGTGAACCATCTAACAAGCCCTTTGGTGGATTGGTAGTCGATTTCGGGCAATGTTAGACAAATATTGCTGTCATTCCAAAAGGTAGTAGGCAAGACATAGTGTACGATCTCTTGCTCATCTAGAAATCTATGGAGCTCATGTCATGTTTTGAAGTCGACCAAGAACATGCACCTACATATTTGATAAGTTCAGGTTTTGTCATAAATATTAGCAGATATCGCTTTTAAGTTTTACTTTTACTCATGGTTTTCCTCATTTAAATTTTCTAACACCCAAAGCGGCTCACGTGCTTAGGTTTAGAGTATAAATGAATACGCTGATTGGTTGTCGATGTCGAGACTTTAGAAGTTGGTAATACCAATGACGGGAGGTAGAATTCAATTTTTGATGATATATTAATTTTGATGCCTCGTATCCAATAGTTGCTTTGGTTAAGAACACTTATCCTTCAAATTAGACCATGTGGGTGATGGTCGATTTCCGTGATATTGTGATTCTTGCTCCAAACAATGAGATTGTTCATGAAGTTAATAATTACTTCATGTCATTGTTGCCGGAGATGCCACCGAAGTTCGTTGCTCATATAGTACATGTCATGATGAGCATGACATCGCCAATAGAGACTATGTATTCCGCTTAGTTCCTATACACAATTAGGACATCCGTACCAAATCATCGATTCATTTGAAAGTCGTCATTCCTATTATGCTTCTAGGAATATAGATCAAATAACATAATTATGTAATAGGTAAATTGATACAAGAAAACATATCGCAAGCTAAGATGATACCGAAAGAACGCCGGAGTCAAGACTTTATTCCTCGCATGGTGCTCACTTCCGATGTTAATGAAGTTTCATATTAGATCCCAACATGCAATTCCCTATATCCGCTTGTTATGCAATGACCATCAAGAAGAGTCGAGCCTAATATTTAGCCTATGTCGGTCTATATCTTTTAAAGCTGGTCAGTTGTATCAAATAAATAAATATTGGTCACTATAAAAAATAATAGAAAAAGGAAAAGGAAAAATAAACAAAATAAAATGAAAACCTAAAGGATATAACAAAAAAGATTTTTTTTTAAAAAAAAGGCCTGCCAGACCCGAGGAGACACTGCACTTGTCTCATTGCTCTGATGAGATGTTGACCATCTCCAACGAGACCAGTGTTCGAGATGGTCTGATGCTTGCTAAAAATTAGAGTGTACATATGTTATTTACGATAAAGTTTTTTTTCTTCTAAAGTCCTATCTTATTTATTCCAAAAATTCTTCATTCTAGGATTTGCATCTTTTCATAAAGTCGGCGAAAAACACTATTATATACTATAATGGTGTAATTAAATGCAACTTTACGCTATTCTTCTCATGTTGTTAGTTTTTTATTTGCCAAGAAATTTGATGCTTCTATTTGACAATCGGCTTAATCATTGAGTCAGTGGTTGTAAAATATTACTCCTATATATTCGACTGGATACGGGAGGAATACCTTTATTTGTGATTCATAAATGGCGGAGTTAATGCGTAAAATGCTTAGTCGAAATTTGGGTTAGTATGGAGTGGTTGCAAAATATCACTCGACATATTTCACTTGGATACGGAATCCCTTTATTTGTGATTCATAAATGGCGAGGTTACACAAGAAATGGAAGTTGAAGTTTACACGCATGCCTAGGATAAGGAAGAATAACTCGAGTCACGTACTAGCAACGAAATTACTAAGTTATTGTTGTCATTGTTGAAATGTGTCTAAAGTACCTTTCGACTTAGTAAATAAAAATACATGTGAGTACGCTGATGTTGTATATGAGTTTTACTTAATTACAATTAAATTAGATCTCTCACTATTTAAAAGAAATCTGCCATCACTATTTACTATCTAGATTATTCTGCAATAATTCATTTATATATTTAAAAAAAGAAGGTAAACAAAAAAAAAATCATCATGCATATATTAACAAAAAATAAATTTGAAAAGATGTGGTTATTTCGTAGTTTGAATAATAATTGAGTTTAAGAGGACTATTTGATGATAATTTTGTAAATATTAAAAAATAAAATAAAAAGTGCCGAGAAAAGAAAGAAAAGATACTCTGTTGTCGAGACATCGCCAATCTAGGTGAGCAAGATTGGTATTATTCGATCACTTTTATAATTGATTTATCAACTGCATAATTAGGAATTACGACCCAAGCACCGCCAAACGGTTATAAAGTTTGATCGACACAAGTTTCAATTAAAGTGTTTTTTACAACCATATGTTTATGACCTAAAAAGGTAAAATTTCGCCACTACTAAATCTAACAACAACTATCGGGCCAATATTAAACCTACATATATATGGAGTACAAATCATTTATTATTTCTCTCCACCGAATACGATATTAATAACGAGGCGTATTGCCAAAAACACATCAGAATATGTGATTTTTTGTAAAATAATAATTTTATGTGTGGTCGATCACATATATCATTGTCAAACAAACCCGTTAGTTGTGTTATACTTTTTTTTTTTTTATATCGTTCGTTTGAGAGGGATACGCTTTTTTAAAACATTTATAGCTTACTAATTAATGGGTAGGGGACCCGATATAAATAGTATATGTTATCAACCCGCTATGTTGAATCGGCTTCGGATCCTACATCTTTCAAAAGACGTCTTCACATTTAAATGATTTACATTTTCTAAAGTTACTATAAAAAAAGAATCAATGATATCAGATTGACGTAGCGACTACCCAACCAATACATAACCAACATTATTTAAATTCAGCTTTATCTTATTTTTTCTCGATTAGTTAATTTATTTGTCCTTCCCTATTTATTTATTATTAAAACTAAACCATTATCACCATCCAATGAGAATGAGGTTTGCTACCCTTGCTATAAATTCATGCTTTGCCCCTGCTCAAGATAGTTAATTATGAGAAGAAGAAAATAGAAAGGGGCACATATTAGTTAGGGAATATCTCTTTTACGGATACAAAAGAAGTTGAGAATCTGTCCGCTAATACTGTACCTCCCAAATCCCCGTGATCATATGACTAAATTATGGAACTCGGAAGTTTGAATCATTTCTGCAATGTTTTAGTTTGAAATGATCTTGACTTTCTTGTCCCTCCATGAAACTAAAGGATAGTGTTGATAACTCCAAGAAAAAGTCAACTACATAGAACAGAACTCCTAATTCCAACATACTGTCAAATTTCAAAGCTAATTTTTACATTTTCGTGTAAGCTGCTTTTTCTTACAAGACGTCTTACTCCAGCACTTTGAATGCCAGATTTAACGCACAGACAAGATAATATTCGATGATACAGACAACCTAAGACAAACTTTAAAGATCGCGAGATAGAAAGATGCCAGAGTGAAGAGGAAACCGATTATAGGTGATAAAGTCTTATTCTTGGAGAAATAATCAAGAACACTAAGAAAAGATGCAAGCTTTGACAGTGAGTTTTACACTGTTCTTCCATCTTTTCTTATTCTCAACAAAAACTGTCTATTGTTCATCTTACAGAACTAGGCATCCTCATGGCGATGACAAGGATTCTGAGTGCAAAGCATGGTTGGTCCAGTCAATTCCCACTGATTTGCCTCATATTCCTCATCTTTCCGGGGTTATTTCAACTTTTAAACTTGTTCACATCTTCCCTTTGTTTTTTAATTTCTTTTCAATAATAAAATTGTTCGTTACTGGGTTTTTTTTTTTTTTTTTGGTTTAGCTATAATTTTATGGATTGTCCAACTATGTTCATATGGGAAAGAGATGAGCGTGTTCAATCAAAGTTTTGATCAATTGCCACTGATTTGTTCGTTTTGATTCAGTATTGCACATGCTAAAATCAATATCATCAATGAGATAGATGATTGTTTATGATAACATTAATTGTTGGCAGCAAAATGCAATCTTTAGTGTCAAAGTTCAAGTTTGTGATTGTGTAGAGGCTAGCTAGTTGCTAAAAATGGGAATCCTAAGTCCTAATGTTCTTCCAGTTTTGAGGTGTTTTAGATTGTCATAAAGAGCAAGCCTAGTCTGCTACATGCTTTCAGGGTTTGGGCATTTATAGAAATTTTATAGACCGGTCTGTGAGTAAGAAAGAATCTCCAAGGCTTATACGAAGTTTTGGACCAGAATAGTTGGTAACTTGCTACTTGGTTGAGCTTGGTGGAGGTCAATTGTGAAATATTAATAGATGGTTAGTTCGTCTGAAAAGATTTTGGAGCTCTTGAAAAGTTTCAGTAGTGCCATTTGTGGTTCTGAGTTCTGACTTTGCTTATATCTAACCAAGCTCCCATCTTATAGAAGTTCAATTAGATTGTTTCTGTTTTTGTACAGTAAGCGCCTCGATTCAGAGAGAGATAATATGGATGATTTAAATTATTGATCAAGGGATGGAGAGCTGCAATGTGAGGACATCCAGAAAATTTAAGGAAGATGGGGGAGAACCCAGTACTTGATCTAGGTTTGGAACTAGTTCTTCTTGGCGAAAGTCAGGGCATTCAGAACTTTGCTTAGTTCCTCCCTTGTTCAATTGTTAGGCTCCATTTAGTAGGGTGTTAGATTTTGCCAAGTTCAGAAACAGATTACTACCATCATTATAGTTTCAGGCCTTGATACCATACTCTGCATGTCGTGAGGATTGAGAAAGGGGCTCTTGTTTTTGGGTAGTTAACATGTTCAGCAAGTCAACCTACTGCAGTTGTTAGCAAGTATTAGTCTTTTATTTGTCAATCCAGAGTCAAAAACTCCGTAAGAAATTTGTTCTGCACCATGCCCTTGTCTTTAATGTTTTCTATTGCAATAATGTGTGTAACATTGTAAGATCGCCCAAATGGAGATTGGGCTTTTTCCGGATGATAAATGAATCCAATGATTTCGCTCTCTCCACTTTATAATGTGTTCTTTCTTCTATACAACTTGATCATTGAGTGAGAATTTAATACCTGCTTTTCTGGTGACTTCGCTTTTGTGGTGATTAAAAGCGCCCCGGTGCAATTATAATCTCATTTTCTTATTCATATGTTATGTCCCCACTATGCAGTGATACAAGTCATAAAAGTTTGATTGAATTAAATGCATCGTATTCTACATCTAGAAACCTTGATAGCTTGTGAGATATTGTTGCTTTTCTCACTATGTTAATTTTTGCACTATTTCTCATACAATTGTACCAGCTGGATGTTTTTCGATGGTTGGCTGGGAATTCTACCAACAGTCTGGATGTCATTGCTCAGTACTGGCAGTTGGAAGCACATCCTAATGATCCTCATTCAGGGATTATGGCTATTCAAAAGATGAGATGCGTAGGTTTGGGGCTAATGAAGGATATGAAGTTTATAGTGCAGAAAATGCAGCTGACCGTGGATGTTAACATAAGGTAATCAGTTAAATCTGAGCTGCACTGTTTATAACACATTATTCCCATTTTCCAACGCTCTTTTTCAGATTTTCCTGCTATGAAGAGCTACCATTACTTTGAGACGGCAAGCTTTCATTATGTGATGCTATGATATGACAGTTTCGTGTGTGTGATATGAGATGCATTATATTGATGGTCAAGTACAACTTTATCTTGTGCTGTCTTTTATGAAGTAGATAAGTTTATCTTTGATCCAAAGTTGTGTGCATAATTGTTTTTCGTGATCAAATGCCTTAATTGAGTATCTCTCTATTTATTCAAGTTCAATTACATGTGTCAACCCAAAGTTTATATCTAGATAGTTCGTAATAAACTCATTTCATCTGGAAGAAGGCACTTTAAGTCCACATGTAAATGTAATTAAAGCATCTACAAAACCAGTATTTTTTGGATTTACCTTTGATTTAGAGTTTCATCCTAGTTAGATTTTTTGTTATTGAGTTATCCTAACAGTTCATGGTCATGTCGGCCATCGGTCCCCAAGGATCGTATCTCATGTGTTAGAGCTTATGTCCTTAAGTGATCAGTAACAGTTCCATATATCATGTTACGCTATCTCCCAAGTGATCAGAATCCTAATTATCTTGAATGAATTTTCAGTGCCAAACTCCATATAAGTTTCTTCAAAATTAATTTTGTTCAGACTTTTACAGCACTCTGGAGGTAATTCTGTACCCTCAGATTATACAGAAGAACCATCTAAACCTGTCCCCTAGATCAGGAAGGCCAAATGTGAAGAGCATTACTTACTTCATTTAAGGATCAGGATCTGGTGTAGTCCATGACTATTTAAGGACTGGGATCTGGTGTAGTCCATACCAAGGTGGATCTATGTGTCCATACTTCAAGGTTTGATCCCCATAAATAAGATGGATCTCTTATATCAACAAAGATGTATATTGATCAGCAAACAATGACTGGAAAATTCCCTAACTCAGGTACTTTTGAGTGAGAGTGTAAAATCATGAGATACCCATTAACCAGAATATCAAACATCTTTAGAATACATCTTTAGAATACAATTACGAGAAAATAAATGTTAAATGTGACTATTCATTTTTTATTGCAACCCTTGGCGCTTGGCGCTTATCGAGAGTTTTAATTACTTAATGAATCTCTATGTTTTGTAAAATGCGGTTCTAAGGTTTGGGTTTGCTATATCACATCATGCATGAAGATTCTAACTCCAAATACAAACAACACATAGAGCGGTAATTGTCTCTGCTTTGAATAACACTGTAGGGATTTCTGCTGCGTTATCACCGAAATGTATTATGTATTGATTTTGCCAGTTGAATTCAACCACTCAGGTGTAAAATGGTGGTTTAGTGAAGAAGTGGAGTGGGATTTACCTGCTGGCTGCCCTAAAATTCTTTTTGGCAGTAGAAGGTATTGAGGTTTACTTCGATAACTTGTTTTAGGTTAGGAATATCTTAATTCTTCAGCTTATAAGGCCAACCATCATGGATCAACAGTGGCAAGTAACCTCGAAGGTTCGTGGCGTGGTCACATTTCCTTCATCCGAAGAGAGGTGCAGGTATGTAATTCGAAACTAGTCCATGGGCTTGAATCAGTTTATTTCTTGTTGCTTGTTAAATCATTTAGGAACAACAACATTAGCTGGACAGTATGGAGTACTCACTCACTTGTCTTGACAGATCAATTCTCACTACCCAAAGTGACACAAAGTTGAGTCAAACATGTAACTGGCTATCCAGCCCCTCCGACTGGCTATCCAGATTTCCTCCGATCCTCATCTGTTCTTTACATCTGTTTTCATCTATTCTATCGTAAACTCCTTGGACTGGAACAACCAAACTGGGTCCTGAAGCCTGGTCCAGTTATTTTAGACATCTTTGCCCCACCAGAGGTACACAATTTTCACTGTCAGAATCCACTTGCAAATTTTCTTTCAACTTGCTGGGTTATCCAACTGCTGTTAGTTGCCGACTTTATTCTGTTGCCAATTTACGATATATATGTGTGAGTGCTTGAGTGCTTCGTCAATAAAAACAATGCTTGAATGAGCTGAGCGTTATTGGAGGATATATTTTTTTAAAACCAATGCATATGCTAGCAGTAGTAGGCTAATAGCCAAACTTCTTTTACAGTGCACTTTGTGTGGCCGCACGACAGCGCACGCTTTGGATGTCTTCTCTATTTAAATTTGGCAGCTCTTGTTTGGTAAGTACCAACACGATGAACAGCTTGGCTTGCATATCATCAAATCAGTCAGTAAAGGTGCAAACAGTTAGAATAAATACTTTTGACTGGCTTATTAAAGGTGCAATTTGCAGAATAAATACTATGGACCGGCTTGGTCAATCGGCCCACGTCAGACAGACAATCTTTTTATCATCCTTGTCTTCAGCCATATCTGAGGTACTTTTACATTTCTTAGCAAAGTATCTAAACTCTAGTGCAAAACCAGGCACACCATAAGAATCGTTAGTGTCTTCATGGTATATAGTTGTTTTCAGCAAACAAGCAAATGTACAAGTACTGGTTGCATACTGGGCACATTTACATTAACAACAGGATGAGTACCCTGCCCTCTCACATAAGTACCAAGCCCTCGCTGTACACAAACAATCTATGCTCACTTCAAAGTACAACAACTGCGGTGAAAGGTTGAGGTCATATTACATTGCTGCCAGCTGTGGATTCAACTTAACTGGACCTTTCTATACGTTAATGGCACACAGCCATCGGGAATATTTATCCGCTACACAATGGGTAAACCATGGATTTATCCGGCCACAAGGTAAACCATGTAAGAGCACATATAACATGCGGCACCATGGTATGGGGATATGAAGACTTTATACATATAGGGACTAGTAGGATTTGGTATGGGACTACTTTTTGGCACTAATCAGAGTCGCATTGGGTACCTAAGCCATTGTACTCAGCCATTGTATCGGCGCTTCAAGATCTTTGATCGCGGATTGACGCTGAAATTCTGAATTCGCCTTATGCAGTTGCTGTTCCCAAGGAGCTAATAGTCAAGTCATGTAAGTTGAAATAGATTACAGTTTCAGTGGCCTAGTCTGATCTTTAGTTGTTACATACTTCTTGTGGTCAAGGTCAAAATAAATAGGATATCAGATGGATTATCTCAATTCTTGGAAATAAATCTTGATTATAGGATGCGGATTTAAAACTTTAAATACATGGGTACATAAATTCATGTTACATAAATCTGTTTTAACTTTTTCAATTTTTAAAAACTTAATGTCTTTTTCATTAATTAAACTATCTAGTTCAACAAGAATTGTTACATTTTGGATTTTCATGTAATTTCTCATCTAGAGATTTAGTTTTCTTGTTTCTTTCTTTTGAGTGTGATTAGTGTTGATTGCATGATTATTGTTTTTGATTTAAATTTGAATTGAATAAAATATGGAAAAAAACCACATTGAATTTTTCGATGAATTTAATTATATAAACCATAAAATATATAAAATTGTAAAGTATTTGCAGTGCCCTTCCTTCTTATTGAACATCCGGCTTAAATAATTATTCCAACAACATTTATAAACATAGTTCGTTGAGTATTTATTTCATTGCTGTACTAAATGAAAGTCGTAAAATGATGGATCATTAAATTGGTGTGGATCTTCACACAGTGTTTGATTATTAACAACAATATTTGAAACAAACCCCACACCACAAAAAACGAAACTATATCAAAAGGATGAAAAGCGCACCATTTACGTAAAATTGCAGGAAGTGAACCTGAGATCCAGATAAGCAAAAAGTAGGGCTAAAAATGAAAGGGTCGTAGTGAGGAGAACGACCTTCTATTTAAAGAACCATACACCGATTAAATTATACATACTATGAATGTAAATTAGATAAGATTGGATTTAAATTGAAAAACATGAGCTTTTCTTTTACATCATTTTGATCCGGTGTTTAAGTGGTGTTTTATATCTAACACAAAATATCACACACAACAAGGAATGTAATCATTAAATTATGAAAATGTGAGGTAAATTTCAATATAATAATGCTGAATATTAAATGATGTATGTTTGTAAATGTGCATGGAATGAATATAAGTAAATTAAAATTTTAGGTGAATAGTATAGGATTTAAAGATGACACATGCTTTCAAAAAAAGTCATTTTGGCCGAGTAATACGGTCGCTGAAGTAAGGGGTTTGCGGATTGAATTTGGGAGTCTTTTGTCTTTTTTTTTAAAGAACTAAGATGAATTTTCTTGATATTCAAATTTTGAACATAAAATAAGTTTCTTTATAATTGTTTGCTCATGTCTGTATTAGTACATTAAATTAAAAAAGTAATTTTAATAAAATAAAAATAATGTTTTTATATCTTCTTCAATTTTAGTCTCTTTTTCATTTTTTTAAAAAGTGTTTCATATCTAAAGACTTTGATATTTCATTAAATCAAATCATTATGTAATTTTGGTTGTCAATTATTTATTTAATTTAAACATAAAAAAAAATGAGATTTACTGAACATGAAATAAAAATAATTCATTTTAATATTATCTACAAGTTGAAAAAATTTTCTGTGAAAATTTGTTGAATTATGAAAAATCAATTTGAGATAAAACTTTATGGTTAACTTCAATGTGCTGGAATTATTTGATATTTTTCTTTCATTCTTCTCTTCTTTTTTTATTTTTTTTTGATCAATGGTAAATTAAAAACAAAAAATTTCAAAATTATAAAAAGTAAAACATTCGTTGATTTTTTTTTTTTATTTATTTCAAAAATTTTAAGTACTAATTGATCTGAAAACTTTATTAAATATCAACGTATTACAAGAGAATTTTCCAACATATTATTTGTCCAGTGACACCATTTAACACAAGTAATTTAGAGTAAATTTAACCTCAATACAAATCACCTACCGTATATTTATATTTCACGTAAATATAGAATCAAATCTGATCGACTTGAAACCTATTAATCATTTATGGATGAATTATAGAGTAATTATGAACATTATCTGGTAATTAAATTTCCTTATTTTACTATTTGTACTATCATTTTGTAATATGAGTTCTAATAAATAGAGAGAAGTTACATTAAACTCCTTGTAATATACCTCTAAAAGCTAAAACTTGATGAGTAAATCTCCTTCATATTATAGCATACTTACCCTTCTAATTATAAATTACAAAGAATTTTGAATCTGAAAACACTATGTAATTTGATCTATTGACATAATACTTTATAGTTATTCATGATAATATATCTTGAATTTCTAATTCTGTTAAAAATATGCATTTTACTTCTGACAATAGGAACATATAATGAAAAATTGGTATGAAATAACAAAGAAAACATAATTTTAAAATAATATAAAGCTTTCAAAATAATCTTCTAATTGATTAACAGCATAATATTATGACCGTGGTTTCTGTAAAAGGGATGCTATTATACAAGGTTCATTTCATCAGATTATCTTGTCCCCTCAATATAAAAGAATCTCTTGCAATACTTTCATCCTATTCGAAATAGAATCTTATTGATACTATCTTCTTTTCCAACAAGACTGCATGTCTATTACAGACAGTATAATTAAAATATTTTTTTTAGTTAGAACTCTTACAATTAGCTAGCACTTATCAAGAGCACAATTTTCATTCAAGTTCATAACCTCTAATCATGTAAAGCAACCTCCTGCATAATATGCACTGGTAAATATCTTGAGTTACTTCTGCTAAGCTATCATCAAGAAACAGTATTAAATTATATTATCCTAAAAAGAAACTATATATGAAGACAAATAAAACCTGCTTGCATAATCTCTATTCCCATCAATGAACTTGATCAAACTGATCTATCAGCAAAACTGAGAACTCAGTCTTATCTTTAAGATAAATCCATGATTGACTGCGGAAACAAAATAAAATACAAGACGGAAATGAGTTCAGATCATATAGTACTTACAGATATATTCAGATAACAAAAAATTATCATATAAAGTGTTGACAGAAACTCACCGATACATTCCTGAATTTGATTCAACAAGATTAATCAGCTCTGATAGTCTGAACAAAGAAGATAAGTAGCACCTCTCAATGCATATCTAATTTCTTCTCAAAATAATTCACCCATGGTTGTCTGACAAATATCTCATTTCCATATATTTCTGTGGATATAAATCAGAAACATTAGAATTTCAAAATTAACATGTTAAAAAGTAAGACAACTATAAAAATTTGATTTGTTCTCTTGCAGATATGAGTTACAATTTCTCAAATCCATATCTCTATCCAATGTATATCATAATTATTAAAGTTGACCAGCATATTATTTACCAAGAAGAGCTAAGAATCAATTGGATATACAATTTTGAAGAGAAACTTTGAAACTCAAACTGTTCCTTATCCTTGTACATCTTGTAATCTAACAAAGAGTGAAGAACAAACAGAATAGAACATATCACTTTCCACAAGTTCTGAGTAACAACATTTCATTTGCATAATTTCTAATTGGTAACAATCATGGTACAAATTTCTTTTAAACTATTAGTTTGAGAATATAATCAGTGTGAACAATAATTAAAAGCAAATGAGGATGTGAATATAAAGACTAAACACCATCCTTCTAACATAATTAAAAGGTACCTGATATATCCTGCAATTAATCATCTGATGAACCTTATCATCTTTCCAATTGGTAAATCTACAAAAGAAAGTATATAATTGCAAACAAAATGCTAATCAAAAATAAATGATGTATATATCTGAAGTATTTCCTTATTACCATTTGGAGGAAAAATATGCTGAAGCTTTGAAAAGCAACAAAATTACTTAGCAAATAAATCACCAATTGTGGTGAAACCAACAAGCATAATTTTTTATGCTGTAAATCATCAATCCGCATTCCAGCATAATAACTATAGGATTGCTCAATCGGAATATTCACCTTCATGCCAAAGACTAAATAATTTATGTTCAGAAGACTCTCAAGGAATATTCAGGGAAAGAGGAATTTTGAGATCAGAGAAGTCGAAACTAGAAAAAAAAAAAAAACGAGGTTGATTGCTCAGAATTTAAAACTGTAAAAGCAACAATAAAGATGTACTCCAGATTCTACTACAATTTGAAGTACATACCAGGTTCCTAGTATTATATATTGGCGTATAGCTTGCCATCATTTCCAGAGAAGACAAGCTTCAAGTTTCTGACCCTATTACTTACATCGCTCATTGTACTTCCATCAAATGTAATTCATGTGTTTTGTCAAACCAGAAGCTGTATGAGAATATATCACACAACGAAATATGATTCTGTTACTGTATTATGTGGGTCAGAGCTTCAACTATATTCAAGAGAAAACAACCTGCAGAGTTACCACTTGAGATAACATATGTGCTGAACCCAAAGCCGAACCTCACAGAAATGCAAGCAAATGTGTGGGCTAACATCAGATCCACCCACATATGTAATTCGGCAAGGAAACTTCCATTAATGATGCATCAACTAAAGGAACAAGCTGCTTATAAGATTAATTTCCGCCAGAATCTTTAATAGACATTATCGCTAGTTACCTGCATTAAATTAACATTAGATAACATTTACTCCATTACATAAAGAATTGGAAGTTGCTTCAATGGATTTTAGCCTTTTGTTGGTGAGAAATATGAAATCTTCTAGAAAATACAAAAGGGAGGAAAAAC
Organism: Plantago major; assembly: GCA_026545765.1. NCBI lineage: Eukaryota > Viridiplantae > Streptophyta > Magnoliopsida > Lamiales > Plantaginaceae > Plantago > Plantago major. The sequence goes on from CM048841.1 coordinate 58,189,249, forward strand.
TGGCCCTTTAAAAAACTATTCGAACAAAAGGCACATTTGTTTTGGGTGGGGAGATTAAGGTATACAGTAAAAAGTAGGGAGATAAAATAGATTGATAGTATGTTGATCAAAATGAGTGGTGTATAAGGTTGTTCGGCCCAAGCAAAAAGCTTCCCATTTGCCATTTTAGTCAGTTCCTAATAAAAGCTTTCCAATTACATTTTGATAATGTTACCTTTCACCCCACTTAACTTAATACCACCCACATAAACTCATATTAACTTTATCAACCCACTATCTCTACTTTTATTCATTTTATATAATTTCTTCATTTAAATAATACTCAACTTTCCATTTTTAACAACCCACTATCAATTTTTATTCATTCTTTATTACTCCTCCATTTCGCTTTCGTTAGGGCCACTATTTTCGGGCGTTGTTTAAGAGTTAAGCCAATATTTATTGTTTGTTGTCGAGAAAGAAATTATAAAGAATGGAGAAAGAGTTGGTTAAGTGAGAAAGTCGATAAATAATGGAAAAGTATGAGAGCTAGTGGAGTTAGTGCAGTTTACTTTTTTGCTATTTCTCAAAGTGACTATATTAATGGGACGCCCATACAAGAATAGTGGACCCAGATTAGCGGGATATAGGAGCATTTTCTATTTAAATCTTCCACTTTCTTATTTTGTTGGACTGACTATCAGCAAACGGAAGCTTTCCTGGAACGGAGGAAGTACAATTTTTAGTGAATATGGAAATGTGAGCATTTGTATTGGATAGGAATATAAATGAATATGTGACATTTGCTCTTCGGGTGGAGGGGAGAGTGACTAGACCATAAACAAATGTATAAAAGCAGAATGAGGGAGCAAAATATTTTAAACCATGTGAATTGTTGAATAATTATTAATAGGACAAAGTGATTTGTGAAATACTGACAGGAATTTTCACAAATAGCCAATCTTTTTCCACCCAAGGAGAGTTAAAACAAGTACCACTCTAGAATAAGCAATACAACGGTAATATATTAAGATAATAAACCACCATATACCTCTAAATGAAGGCATGTATAGTAGAAGTAAATTGAACAATGTCAGACACAGTCAAGCTGATAAGAAGATACTGTACTTACCAATTTTTTCCTAGAAATAGATCAACCTCTAAGTTGAGGACAATAACTTATGTTCAGAGAGGGCACTGAAAGCAATAAAAAGTAATTAGTAGATGCATCTCATTTACATCTAAAATGATTTAAAATAAAAAGAGAGCGCCTCATGCCCCCCCCCAACAGGAAATAAACAGAAGGTTAATATTGACTGCCCGCACAAACATGAGAATGAAGTAAAGTGTGTTCTGGGTAAACTGTGCAAGTACAATAAGAAGAAGGTGTCCGAGTGTTTGTCTGTATGAATTTTGTGATTGGACCTTGCACCTTCGACGCTGTTAATGATTGTGTCAAGCAATCAAGGAAGCTGCAACGACCTCCTCAGACTACAGGTATTTACAAATTAACAATATCAGCTTCGATCTAAATGGTATGAGCTTTGATCTAAAAATGAAAATTGAGACACATCACCTCTGTGTAACCTATTGAAAGCCGCTGGTATAGTCATCAGCCACGTGTTGCTTTTCAGTACCACTTACTCCATCATGATGTTGTGCAATTCCAGAGCATCAGCCAAGTACTCAGTGTGGGGCCGATTTATTTTCCTCTGAAAAGTTCCAGCTGCCTTGCTGCCTAATAAAGCAAAAGAAGCTACATTTTTAGTGAGATTTCAGATTATGTACATCGCCATCAAGGAATCTTAGAAAAGAGTATCAAACAGCTCCATAATCTACCAGATAGTAGTAGCCACTCATCATTCTAACATAGCCTTTGATGGCGGGCCTGCCTGTTGTGAAATATCCGTCCAATAAGCATTTATGCGGCATATCTGATGCATGAATTGCCTCGGCTATAAAAATATTACAAAGGACATGCATGAAAATTCTAACTATTCACACATTTGAGATATAAAACACTTGGACTCACGGGAAGAAATCATCTGTTTTCAGAGAGCTATGATTCATTTAAAGCATGTTTGGCATCTGTATAGAAAGTTGGGGTCGAGTAGAAAGCATTGACTCGCCATCCTGCAAAAAGGTTTTAAGACTTCACGAATAGAAACTTCACCATGATATTACATCTCTATGTTTCTGGAGCACCTCGAATGGAAGTAATAACATTGCCAAAAAATTAGATAATCTCAATAACGAGGTCTTAATCAAAGAATACTTAATGAGTATATATTATGGTACTAACTGATTAACATAGTGAATCAGCTTGTCCATATTACGGAACCATGAGTTGGCATACTGATATTTGAAGTCCGTCTATAGTCCACATGATATGATTTGAACGTGTAACATTAGCCTCGTGAAGAAAACAGATTGAAGGGATGAGTATCTATGATCACAGTCGTAGTGAATAATCAACAAATATTTGCATCCAGACAAAAAAAGACAGAATTTTTTTTACTCTAATAACTTTTGCCCGCTTTTGAACTTACCCCACAACCTTTTTTTTTTTCAATTCACACCAAACGCTTAGCAAAATTTTGACTATACACCAAAAATAGATGGTCGTTAAGTTTGTATTTTAAATCACACCAAAACCTTTAAAAAAATTTGTACCTACTACCAAAACCTTTTTCAGGCTTTTTTAAATTACACCGTAACCTTTCTTGATTGATTCGGAAGTTATCAAAATATTTGTTCGCATGAATTGTTCGGGGTTGTGGTTTAGTGGTAGTAACATAATTCTTCATCTCTGGAGCTTTTTCACACGTTATGAGCGCCAATCCACGCTCGAGCTTGGGAGTTTCACCAATTCTCACTTATACTTTCTTAGTTCTTGAATTAAGTTTTCTTAGTTCATCGTCGAAGAATTTTAGGAATAAAATGTCAATTTTAAGGGTCTCATTTTTTACAAGGGATTGTTAAATGATTTGAACATAATAAACTTGAGAATTCTTATTTAGCATCGCATAGGGGTCGAAAACAATGAAAAAAAATACGAAAAATCAAAGTAGAAATTTCAGCTATAAAAAATTATGATATAATTTGAGAGTAAATACCATATTATGTTTGAATATAGAACTAGAATATCTCAAAAAAAAAAATTTCTTTTAGAACAATATAGGTATAAAATTATAATTTAAATTTAATTATATACTACAACAATCGCCTATATACGCCTCCCGGCCCCCAAATATTTTTGAATTTGGCGACTCACTCTACACGCCTCCTGCTCTTGTGCTCGACTTCGCACTATGTGACTAAATGGATTATGCATCGATTCATCGTGACTTTTGCTTTTTGCAATCATAATCTTCATAGTCCGCTTGATCTAAAAAACTACACAAAGCTACTCATATATGTGGAACGAGCATATATTTTTCGTGCCTTTCTTTTTGTAATTTTATTGAAGCAACTAAGAGGGATGGAATGTTAAGAGAGTTCAACACTTAGTTTTATAGATAGAAGAAAACATATATATGCCAATTAATATAAATTTTGTCATTTTTTATCCGTACTTTGAAATTTGGCATCCACCGTGATAATTATGCAGATTTTATTGTTATATTTATCTTAAAAGAAAATTATTGATATATTTAGCAAACGAAGGAAGAAAGTGTGTTTCGTAGACAAAATACATTAGTGTATCATGTTTATGGAGGGTGATAAGAGTTGATCATTTTCTTAAGTTTAATAGATGCTCGTTAATATTGTCTCAAGCTTATATTTATTTTGGGATTAAGTTCAATGCATAATAATAATAATAATAACTACAATACAATAACGAGTACCGACAACAATAATTATATAGATGGATTGATGTTTAGCTTGTATTTGTAAAGTAAAGTGCCACAGTAGGTTTGTGACTCACATTGTAATCCTTGTTTCCTAATACTTAGTGTGAAAATTTTAAATTTTCAAAAAAAATTATTATATAGAAAGGTTCGTATGCAGTACAAGTTTTTTCAAAGGTTTTTGCAAACAACCATATGTGTAAAGTCAAATTTTTTATAAACTTTTTGGTGTAAAATGAAAAAAAATGGTTATAGTGTAAACTCAAATTAGCCCAAAAGGTTTGTGTAAAAAAAATTTGCTAAAAAAAAACATAGCAGGAAAGGCAAGAGCAAATGTTTGACACACCTCAAGAATTGTTGCAGCCACAAAGTCGTTGACACGCCTTTGAACATTGTAATCAAATAGGTTAATGTCATCCTTCATTTATAGAGATATAACTATATCAGAATCTACAAAATGAAAGTTCAAAATCTCTGAATTCATTCCCACCAGTGGTTACCTGGACAACGTCCTAATCATCATTGATCTCAAAGTAGAAACCAGTTGGAGGTTCATAATTTCCAGCGTAGAAGGCACCCGCAAATATCTGAAATAGAAGGAAAATAATTGAGAAACTTGATCTAGTGGAACGGGATTAGTGAGAAAATTAGAGATACTATCACATTGAATTTCTCGGATAACAGAAATAAGAGAAAAAGAAACAAGAACTAAAGAGCGGTTTAGGCCATGAACAAGAATTACTTGACAAGTCAATCAACACGTAGAGCCTTCTGTTCTTAGTTTTTGCATTATTCCTGCAAAGTTCTGGCATGTGAATTTTGAGTTGATTCGTCAGGAAAGTTAAAAAAAAATATATATTTGAACAAAATCAAGTATCAAGATATATGAAAAGATTTTTGAGCAGATAACTAGAGTGATGGAAGTATTATAAACTAAAGGGATGAAATAAAGTATTTATCGCAGAATGGTATCAAATATCTGTACACTCAGTCTCATCAAACTCAACACACCAGGAACGCACTTATTGAGGAGATTAAATGTGGGATAACAAATCGGCAGTTCAAAAACATCAAAACAGTTCACTGTATTTCCACTTTACACCAAAAAGAAAACGTGGAATCTCTAACATTGTGGTAACCTGATATTCACCTGAGAGGATGAACCACGACTTTTAGAACCCTGCCAGATGACCTCAAGTTTTTTCTCGTCCCGCCGTTTGGCTCTATCTTGGTAATCAATACGACCAAAGAAGAGAGAGTCAAATCCAACCTGTCAGACATCGAGGGATTGGATCAGTTCAGTTGCAGAAACCAGAAAATAAATATAAACAATGATTTTAATTTGAATGAACAAAGATCATAACAATAATCTGATGGGAGCACATATATATCTTTCAGCAAATTGGTGGAGGGAAAACAGAAAGAGAGAGTCAAATCCAACCTATCAGACATCGAGGGATTGGATCACTTCAGTTGCAGAAACCAGAAAAATAAATATAAACAATGGTTTTAATTTGACTGAACAAAGATCATAACAATAATCTGATGGGAGCACATATATATCTTTCAGCAAATTGGTGGATGGAAAACAGAAAAGGCTCGGAGACAAATATGGAAATAAGTGTGGAACCATACTTGAACGCTAAAACTCAGTAAAGTACCTCAGCACCTAAAAGGTAAGCCTGAATGGCAGAATGTCCAAAGGGGTCAATTTGCCAGCCAATTCTTGGAGTGACATTGAATTGATCTTTAATATAACGGTGCCCTAGAGTTGTTTGATCGATCATGTCAATGTAGTGAGTTGCTGCCTCATCATGCATACACCAGCCACCATTTCTGAGAGCAGAAAATCAAGAGGAAAATAAGCAGACAGAAATCACTATTCCGAACTAATCTAAGGAGGAGCATGTGTCATCTCATTTTGCTAACAACATAGTCTATTGCTCATCACATCATAAAATTTTATGATTGCATAAAGTAAGTTGGTACATGAACTCAAGTTGACCCGCTTTGACAAGCATTTTGACTGTGTCCTGTATTGGTTCACTGCTGCCTCCACCAGCGCTTGAAAAATGCCTAATAAAGCACAAAAGCCTTCAAGTCAGCTGGTTAACTATTTCACGGAAACAGCAGATTCATCCCCTTATCTTCCAATCCTATCTCATAAAACCCCTTTATATAATGTGGCAGTTGAAAGCACTGTATATAACTCATGGTGCAGGGTATATCCAAAACAAACATAGCACAAGGAAAAAACCCCTACCCATTACACAAAATAACAATTACCTGCTCAACATAAATAAATCTCCGGTTCTTATCCGCCAGTAAAGCCGGAATCAACGAATCCAACACATTCTGAACACAAGCTACCTACACATTACACACAACAATAGTTCAATCCATCACAATTCCAGTTAACATCACAATCAATTAAGATAAAAACAAAAGTCAAACCACTACATTCCAGTTAAACATCAAAATTGAGAATAACCTCACAAACATTGATATCCAATTCGAAATCAAGCAAGCTCATATACCTGAATCGAATTATTAGAGCCAACATAGTACTGATCGACCGTCTTCAACCAGCCAACATCATCGTGAGTATGAGGAACCAAGTGCACGTTGAGTTTCCCCTCAACAATTCCGCTGGAGGTGTTGTAGACCATGTACGAACACTCAACCGTCACAAATGCGACGCAAACAGTAAAAATTGAAGCAGAAATTAAACGAAAACTCAATTTCGCCATTGCAGAACCAGTTGAGCTCAGCTCAGGACAATTCGTTGAATATATAGAAGACGGAAATCAAAGTAAACAATTCATAGTAAACAAATCAAACGATAATCACGAAGAAAATGAAAGAAAGAACCGCTTTCTTGTCAGCAAGTTTTTGGATAGGGTTGGGTTGAGTTGATTTTGATATGACACTGTAGTGTAGTGTATAGTGTTTAGTGTGCTGGAAAAGCTTGCTTTTTATCCACTATTGTGTTATTACTGCTACTCTCTGCTGCTGTAATTTGGCGGAACTTTTAAAATATTGCGGCAGCTAGACATTTATGTACTATCATCAAACAATACTCGTTCGACTCATTCTACGGCCTTGGCTTACGGCCTTAGACTACTCTAAGATCGCTCCCTAAGTGATGGGATCCGCAGAGAGTAGACCGGTAATCGCATTTCCATCGTCTGACCCACAATAAGAGGATGAGACTACTGTGTAAAATTCCGCAATTTTCCTCAATCGGATTGTTTCATGATTGTGATTAGAAAAAACGTAAAGCTTACCCATATAGTTGAAACTATGATTTGGACGGGCTGAGTTTGTTCCAATGTCAATTTGTGTTTCAATGTTTATTGAGCTAATTAATAACATGTGACTTGTGAATGAGACTAGAAATATTACATTAGTATGTGTGTTTCTCTATAAATTCATTGTACGGTTATAATAGCCAATTTCACATTTCAATAATCGTACTTGTTCTTGTAATTAGTTTTGGGGAAAATTACATACCCTTAGAGTAATTGTCTTCATCCTGACACCTTAACAGAATAATTACATCCAGATTCAAAAAGCTTATATTTCCGCCGACCAAATTTTAAGCCACAATCAATTATAAGATCAAGAATATCGGCCATGGTTGTGTGTTTGTAGGGTGGGACCCACCACAAATTTTTTTAAAAAATAAATAAATGTATGATGGGTTGTTTGTTTGACTTTTTAGATTTTTTATTTCTTTAATAATTTTTTATTATTCTTTCGAAAAAAAATAAAAAATATATCAAAATTCATAAAAAAAAAATTATCTTTAAATAGACACCAATATTACTACAATTTTTTCACATTTGAAAAATTCCCTTCTCTCAACTACTTCATATCTCAAACACAAATCATTTTCAGTTCTCTCTGATGGATCCAAATGATCCATTTTACCTACACTATTATTCTACTTATGAAAATACGCAAAACTCTCAAGCATTTCCTAGTTATGAAACAAATATGGTACCCAATTTCCTCAATCTTACTCGTAATAACCTCCTAATCTTACTCAAAATAACATCAGTTCAAGTCGAAACGAACTCAACCAATGTATCTGTGGAATTGAGCCCTCAAGATGTAGCACTAATGTCACTGGGTTTACGTGGGTGGAGATGCAATTACCTGACTAATAAAAAGGTGATACTTTATGGAACAAAGTTCTCAAGTTAGATGAGAAATCCTGGAAGAAAATCCCAGACACTATCAAAGCGTAACTCGCGAATGGAGTCAATGAGAGGTCGTTGTCGCTCAACAAAAATGTTTCAAGTGGATTGCATACAAAGAAGTTTATCGCCGTAAAAACGATGAATGAGTATGACATATGTTGAAAATGCAACAGAAGATTTATGGAAGAGTGGATTTCGCATACTTGTTTGAACAAGTTATGCCATGCACCCAGCTGGAGTCAATTGTGGTGACTATAGGAGGCCCCATCCAGATGCACCAGATTTCGAGGAAGAAGGTCATGAAGTTCAAAAGATCAAGAACCGTGATGAAGGTCCAACCGACCGCTTCCGTGAGTGGTGCTTCAACAATAAATCGTCTACCGGTAGAGATGCGCCAAAGCTAAGCGAAAAAAAGCAAAAGCATCATCATCATCAGCCCTCGCTACAATTCCGTATGAATTTACTAATGAACTTCGTACATGAGGATCACGCTGTGAGAAAGAACTCGAGTCTATGAACAAGTTTGGGAATGAAAGGATTCAATTGGAGAAAAGAAGCTAAATGCAAATATGTTGAGTGTGTTGGTAAAATCAAATCTATCTTCACAAGAAGAAGACCTCAAGAATCGCCTGCTGGGAGAGTACTTTACCTACTTGTAATTTTAATTCATTATGTTATGTTGTCATATGTATTACTATGTTTTCGTGTTATTTCAAAGGTGTTTGATTAGTTCTATCATGTATGCTTATGTTTGCAATAAAAATATATTGTGTTTAGATTTGCAAATCTTTATATTATATTTTGTCCATAGCCTAGTATATATTCTACTTTGGATCCATGAACTTTTTTGTCACCATACTATCCTACTTTCATTTTTTTCAAGATATCTCACATGATTCTTCTACTATAGTCCAATCAACTTTTACTTTTGCCATTGTATAGTCCATTCAACTTTATTGCAAGTAGTGTATCACATGATGATATAGTTGGAGATATGTTACGTGGTTAGGAACGGCTCAGCCATTTCTAACTCTCTTTAAATACGGTGAGATCATTACCATACTCACTCAAGTCTTCCTCACCCTTCCATTTCCTCACAAGTAGTGTATTTTCAACTAAAATAATGTCATCGAATGAGCACATATTCCATGGTTCTAATTCGGTGATGATTCTTCTAGTTTCATCGAATAGACGAGTGGGAAGAACGTGTTGCACAACAAAACCAAACACTTAACCGCATTATCGAGGATGTGGTTATTCAAATTTCTACTCATGTTATGTACCTGCACTACAATATTAGAGCTAGGAGGTGCCATATTGAACGAATTCGTGAGGAAGGCCATCAAAACTTGTTCAAAATGTATTTCTCAGTTTTTTCGGAACCAATCTACCGAAGACACTTTCACGGAGGTTTCAATGAGAAAGCACGGTTCGAACGTATAATGGAAAAGCTCAGTTCAGACGAATATATTCAACAAAAGAGAGATGCCACAGGTCGACTAGGTATGTCTATGATTAAAAATGCATCGCTATAAGAGTTTTACTATGGAACACCACCAGCGGCATGATGAGTGCTTATGAATGAGCGAAAGAAAAGTGATAAGAAAATCGCTTATGAAGTTTGTAGAAGGCGAATTGCCAACTTTGGGAATGAATACCTCAGAGTCCAATGTAGAAGACATGGCGGCTTCGCATATTGGTGAACGACGCGATTTCCGTGAATGATGGGCGATTGATCGATGCATTCGAAATGGAAGAATTGTCCTACCGCTGGGTATGGCAAGATTCAAGGAAGAAGTGGAAGCCAACAATCATTTTGGAAGTCATGCATCAAGATTGCTGATCGCATGCATTTTTGGAACCCTGTGTACGAACAATGATATTAATGTGCTACACAAATCTCCTGCTTTCAATGATATTTTATCGTGCCGAAGCGCCGAAAGTGAATTACATTAATGGTCGTGAAAGGAATACGGATATTACCTCACCGATGGAATTTATCCGTAATGGGTGGATTTGTGAAATCTATTAAGGTCCTATTATTCGCAGCATAAGTTATTTGCTCAACATCGAGGTCGTTAGAAAGATGTCGCGGGCTTTTCGTATTCTACAAGCTCGCTTTCTTTTTATTAAACAACCATGCCTTCTATGGATCGATATGCCATGGGAAAATTATGATCATTGCATCATCCTCCATAATATGATAGTCAAGATGAAAGAGACACTTACCTAAACTATACCGATCCCACCGAATTCATGAAAGATCGTCCCGGACGACATGTGAATGAAGATGATGATGAAGAAGACGTTGTTGATCCTATTTTCAACTACTCCACTGAACGAGTTGCAAGTCTAGCCCGATATATGACTAACAAGGAGCAACTTCGCAACATAAATGGTCACAGGGAACTTATGAACGACTTAATTGAGCACATATGGGAGCATTTTAATGATGAGGACTAAATGTGTAATTTTTCAATTTTTAATCCTTCAGCAGCGTTGTTTATTTTGAAATTACATTTGAAGCATTGTAATCATTTTTCATGTAATTTAGTATTGTAGTCTTAAATTGCTACATCACCTTGTATTTTAATTTTTCAATTTAAGTTAATTTTTTTTAATATTATATATGATTATTATATTTAATTAGATCTATTATAATTATTTTATGATAATAATGAAAAGAATAATTATATTTATTGAATTGGTTGTATTGGTGGGGGTCATGGATAAACTACATTTTGTTGTTGTGGTTGGGTTCATTCGAAGGTCGGGTATATGAATAAGATAAAAATTAATTGCTTATTCGAAAGGTTCAGAGGTCGGGTTGGTTGGGTGGTTATGGATATTATTCGTCTAACAAAATCAAACAGCCTTAAGTCATTTTCTACATTTTCTAGGTTAATTCCATTTGTATACTCCCACACCCACGCACTCCGCTAAAACCACTCTTTCGCCTTCTTCATCAAACTCTTTCCGCCATTAACGCAAAACATCCATGATCAATCGAAAATTAATGAAGTAATCGCCATAATTGTACGGATTTTCCAATAATACTGCTCTTCGTCCGTTGGTGAAATCGCTATGACAGAAAGGTATTGCTTTTTTTTGTTTTAAAATTTTACTTGTTATTTTCATGTTATAATAAGGTATTGATTTTTTTAAAAAAAAAATTCTTGCTTTGTTGTTATTTTCATGTTATAATAGTTTGTATTAGTATGGGAGTTCATATTTCGTGTCCGATTTCACCGAAATCGCATTAGGTTTTATATAAATCTCATATAGGCTTTTATTTTGTTTATGTTTGATTAATTTGCTTGTTACAAAGGACAATGGGTCCGTTGTTTAACATTAGGATTCATTCGCAAGGATCAATATATGCTTAGCAACATCGATTCTTCCGTATTCTCATTCAAATCTGAATGATGTTTATAAGACTATGTTAGATGATGCAATCCGATGGTACTGCTTTTTAGTATGGTGGCCGATATTGAGGGAACTTTTGATCAAATTGAGATAGTAGGTGATTCAAGTGTTAAGTCCATGTTCGAGTTGAATATGAAGCACGGAAGTAGAATTGCACTTAGAGACAACTGATGTTGAGCCTTTAGCTATGGATAGGTCATGTAAGGAAAATAAGAGAGGGAATGCATATGAATTTGCTGATTTGGATGTTGATGTTGAGTATGTACCTACCACCAAAGTCCAAAAAGAAAGTAGTAGTACTACTAGAAGAAGATTGTTATTCCACCCGAGGTTGTTCACTCAAGAAACACAAAACACTGAGGCCTCATAACCATTTCCAGAAACTGCAAAAACTCCACAAGCTTGAAACAAATCCACCAACTCCTACTCCTTCCATACCTCAACCTACTGAACCAACCCCTGTGAAGTCTGTTGATAGTGAGTTTAATGTGGCCGGTGATGAGTTTGAAGAATTGTTGTCTAACATATTTAAAGAGAACATACCAAAGGGTAATGATCAAGTTGAAACTGGTGAAGGTAGTAAGACAACTAAAGATGTTTTAATTGAGAACTAGGTTGATGATGAGGATGATATCAATGCAATGAAGGAGAGATTGTAACTGAAAAACTGAAAAGCAAGATGCATGAGACTGATAGTAGCATCAATCATGATAGTGATGATCCAAGTTTTCATGATGCTGAAGAGAGTATGCATACTGAAACTGATGATGATGCTTGTGGTGATGAGAATGGGCAGGTACAAATTGATGAGACTGAACAAGTACCAATTGAGAACGAGCATGCTTTTGAGGAGAGTGATGGTGAGAGGGATGCTAGGGATGCATTTGGTTGGGAGTATGAGGCACCTAACAATCAATATATGCATGAAAGTGAGGATGAATAAATTGTGTTCAAGATAACGACAAAGTAAAAGACTAGAGGGGGGGGGGGTGGAATAGTCTTTTCAAACTTTTGACGATAAAACAGTTGCTCAGATACTTGTGAAGGTATCTGATACTTAGTGTTAGAGAGCGGAAGTCTTTTCAGATAAGTGCACATGCTCAGCAAGCTATAATGTGTGTAAGTACTCAGCAAGTAGTAGATAATATAGAAAGTAAGTGCAGTAAGTAAATAACACAAATCTTTATAGTGGTATCTGAAGGTGGCGTAATCCTTCAACTAATCCACTCGCCCTTTCTTAGGACTTGAATCCACTAAGATAAGATATTGAGTTCCCCTTTCAAAGTCCTATCTCTTGATCCCTCTTACACTAGGTTCCCAACCAAGTGCTCCCCCTGAGTTATTCCCTGGTTTTTCCAACCAAGTACTTCCTCTACTCAATAACCTTTGAGCTATTCCTTAGTTTCCCAAACTAAGTACTTCCTATGTTCTACGCTTGTTAGTGTTTGGTTATGGTAGTTTGTCAGGTGAACAGGCTCTTAATAACTTCTGCAGTTATGTAGGAGTGCTCTATAGAATCAAGATTACTTAATACACTTTTCAATGTATGGTAACTTGTTCTTTACTGACCCAAGTCTTGATTATGTTCAAGAGAATGAATCTCTATATTGGTCGCAACTATATCCTCCGGATTCAACTCCTTCACAAGATGCAAGTCTTGTTAAGGATCAAGACACTTAGAACTTTCGTACACTTAGAATTCAAGAGCTTTAGTCGCAATGTAAAGCTAGAGAGAGTAAGTATAGGCTTATATGCTCGAATGAATAAGTTAGTAGATGTGTAAGTTCTGTGTGTGTTTTCAAGCATTCTCAGTGGTGATATTTATAGTTGAAAATCATGCCGTTTGAATAGTATCCGTTAGGCACAATGAAATTCAAACTATTGAAATCTGAAGTTAGTACTTAAGTTGAGCTTTGTCTCTTTATAGATTCCTCTTTTGCTCGTATATCTCGTCTGCTGTAATTAATGCACGTATTAACTTTTGTCCTTTAGTGTCAACGGAACAATGCAAGCTTCGAGGCTTTGCAAGTCTTTACTCAAGGACTTATCAGGCATCGTAGACCTATTGAAATGTTTGCCTTCGCATAATCGAAGTTTCTTCAAGGTATCTGAGTCAAGGTATCCGAGGACACATTTTTCCTTAGTCTTCAGCAGTCTTGTGTAGTTTTCTGATCTTCAATAAAAGAGTTCTTATGCTGGATGCTTCCTTCGTCTTCTTTAAAGATATAAAATTACATTTAGAGACCTAACATCCTATACAATATTTGCTAGACTAACATACTCAAGAAGTTTCCTCTTTACAATGTTCAAGTGAACTAAGAGTACTAGTTACCTTCGAGCTAAGATAAGTCATTATGGTTTACGATCAAAATCTAAAAGATATTCCTAACAAATTTTCCCTTTTGATCACCACCTATGACTTTATATCTTTAAAACCTAACATAAATTCGATGAGAAAACAATCCAACACTTAAAAAACATTTCTTATGATCTTTCATTTCTTTTTATTTAAGTGCGAAGTAAACATCAACCAAACCACAAGGTGTGATCTTTGCTGACAAGTCATATTTTCATTAGGATAGGTATCTGAGAGTAAGTTCATCAGATAGAATTACAAGTGAAAGCACATATAACTTTTATAAGAATAAATTTTTAAGTTCAATCAAAAAAAAAAAAAAACAAAAAAAAACACAACTAAATAGGACAACGGAAGTTCTAAGTTCCAAGTGAACATCCTACTAGTTGGTCTTCAAGTCTTCATCTTGTCGCCTTCCATCATCCTGTAAATGTAGTCACCATATTTGATAATGTCTTTTGAGTAGTAAAAAATATAGGTTCTCACAATCATTTCAACTTTTCTCTTGAGAATTCAACATTATTTTTGTAAGATTTGGTGGATCTTCTCTTGCAAGTTTCTTCAACCCAGAGGTGTCTTGCCCATAATCAAGCATGCTCAATCTGAATAGGAGACGGTTTGAATTTGTCATCAATTATCTTCAGATATTTCAGATTTTGCTTGTTATCTTCTTCAGTGAGATAGAAGGACTCATAAACTGGTACAACTAGTCTTGGCTTTGTTTTAGTGCCAAGAACATTCTCCATTCTGTGTACATCATCAGGTTTATGGTAGGGGCAAGTGTCAAATAGATCTTTCCTCATTGCTACCTGTCTGACAAGGATTTCAAAATCAAGTGCATCCTTCAACTTATACTCTAATATTAGAACTTCAATGTTCTTTCTCCAGGCCAACATTTGAAGGTAGATTGGTACTAGGAGACCATTTGTGTTAAATAGCAGGTCTCTTGCAAACATTATCCAGTAACCATTCTTGCACTTGTAAATTTTAGTTTAGATCAGCTTTTGTGGGTTGATACTTAATCCTAGCTTCCTTGGGACTAAGAGTATCAATTCCTCTGAATTCTTCAATCCTTTCCTTGATCTTCCTCTGTCTTTCAGCTTCTTTAGATTTTCTTCTTAAAAGTTTATCACTAGATGTACCTTGCTGGATAGGTACTGCAGTTGTAGTAGGCTCAGATAGATTTCTCACACTTCTTCTTTGAATGAGGGGTGCAGTATCTTCCTTATCATCCTCATCATCATCATCATCATCATCATCATCTTCTTGATGAGATTGCACTAAGCCACTGCATCCATCATTGTTGCCTTTTCTCCTATTTTCAGAGGGCTCTTCTTCATCATCTGCATAGTCTCTATATCTTCTCCTTCTTGAGCTCTCGTAGTTCTAGGAGGTTTTGAGACCTTTTTCAGCCAATGATGTGAGCCAGTTGTAGTTGACTAGGGGTTTCAT
Source organism: Plantago major (assembly GCA_026545765.1). Classification (NCBI taxonomy): domain Eukaryota; kingdom Viridiplantae; phylum Streptophyta; class Magnoliopsida; order Lamiales; family Plantaginaceae; genus Plantago; species Plantago major. The sequence continues at coordinate 58,204,518 of CM048841.1, forward strand.
GTTGGAGTTGGGCTTCAGATAGCATCTTTTGTTTGCCTTCCCCTTAGTGACTTTTCTAGAACTTTCCCCCTTAGTCATAGGAGACTGATCAAAATTATCCACCAACTTGACAAAGGATTCTGAAAGAGATTCAAAATTCCCTTGTAGTCTATTGTAGGCTTGGGATAATTCTTGCAACTCGCCCGAGTGCAACATTCTCAAGGCAAAGCCATTTTCTGCATCTATGAGCTTTGCAACCTCAGTACCTACTTGGTTTATAGTGGTCATGGCCAAGGCAGAATGAATGTCAGCAAGTTGCATTAGTTATTCATCTGATTTCCTTAGCAAAGCTAGATCTTGATGTTCCATAGCTATGCTGGATGTTCTCCTGGCAATTAATTCAGCAAGTTTCTGGTATGCAGGAGGAACGGATGCAATCAACTCTTTGTTTTGATCTTCTAGCTCCTTGAACTGGTCTTGCATAATCTGAGATCTTCTTTCATATACCTCAGCTTCTTCTTCAGGAACTTGGATAAGCACAAGGGGACCTAAAGTCTTCTTCTCAATAGTCTGAGGTTGACTATTGTTATTCACTTTCTGAGGAGTGGCTTCTTTGTCTTCTTCCTCTACATTACTCCAGTCATCCTCATTGTCTAAGTCAGCAACCTTTGCTTTACTAGATGAGGGCAAATCTTTTCCAGTTTCTTCCTCTGGAGTTTCTTTCTCTGGAGTTTCTTCAAAGATCCAGCCTCAACAATGCTCAGGCAAAGAAGTCGATTTGTTTGTTCGCAAGGGTCTCTTTTGCCTTGCGAGTCAATTCCTCATCCTTTCTGATGTTGGCTTCTTTTTCTGCCATCTTGATTTCCAGCTCAAGATGCAGTCTTGTTTCTTCTTCCAACAAATCTCTGAGTTGAGCTACTCTGTACTCAGCTTCTTTGATCTTATGTGGAGTACCTTCAGAGTGCTCATCTACTATTTCAGTAGAGTCTAGTTGTTGGGTATGTTGGCTTAATGATCTTGAAGGAGATGGAGAAGGGGATTTTTTAGTTGTCCTCTCAGGTTGCTTTTTAGCAACTGAAGCAGTATGTGTTCCAACAATCCCTCCTGTTCCAGGTGCAAGTCCATCATCATCATCATCCTTGGAATCATCATCCTTCCTGTGAGCAGATGGAGATGGAGACTTTGGTTTTTTAGCATCATTCTCACCAGTCTCATCATCTTCTTCATCTTCAGATACCAGAGTGATAACTTCTGGAAGAGTTATCAAATGACCACTGTCTTCTTCTTGCTCAGATGGAGCAATCTGCAGAGTCTTTGGAAGAACTGGCTTTAGAGCCATCTCCATTCTGGTTTGTCTATCTGCTTGCTCAAAATCTTGAATAAGCTTGTGCGCCACTTCCTTTCAGAACCTCTTTTCCATTAGCTGGGAAAAGGAATATTGTTCATAAGGGAATACGTTGTGCACATGGTTTTCCAGATCAAGTGCCTATGCGCTTCTTGTGGGATCAGCAAGAATTCTGATGATCTCATCTATGTGAGAGCTCCTTATTTTCTGCCATTGTCTGAAGCAGCTAAGGTGTCTAGGCACAGTATAATCCTTGAAGAACTGTAGGAGATCCTCATCAGTAGCAGGAACCCTTATGGCGCGTGAATGAGCCTGAAAGAAATGGAATTTTGATTAAGTGTCAAAACTTGTTCAGATATCTGAGTATCAGAAGTGTCAAGTTTCCGAGTTACCTGTGTCTCAACAACAGGCTCAGATGGCTTAACAAGTGAGGTGGAAGGTTCCTCAGATATCTTGGTTGGTGGAGGAGACTTGGGCGTCTTATCCTCTTCAACTTCCATTTCTTCTCGAACTCGAGAATAAAAGTGTTAGAACATTTAGAAAGATTTAGGTGATTTCACACAAAGGTATCTGTTGTCTACCTCTCTAACATGAGGCTCATATATGTGTCTCTTAGAAACCTGCTTGATTTTCGGTTTATCCTCCGATGTCTTTCGCTTTGCGCCCACATCATCTTTCTTCTTAGTCAGAGCTTTTAGGAAATATAAGAAGGGGTTAGAAAATGCAGTGGAGGGAGAATTCTGAGAGAATACATAAGGATCTTCAGCTACCTGTGTGACAGGCTCAGATTCCTTATTGATGGAGGGTACTGAATCCTCCTTCTCAGATTGTGAGAGAAGCTTTCCACCCTCTCCTTCCTCTCGTAGGAAGCTTTTCACTTGCCTTCCTTTATTTCTTTATCGAATGTAACAAGGATTAATCACATTGAAAACAAAACATGTAACATAGAATTATTAACAAGTAGAGAATTAAACCATTCAAGAATTTGATCAAGGTCAGCCGATTGTATCTCGAACTTGTTGTAGTTTCATGCCTTGGTCTTGTTGTACAATGACCTTAGCTCTGTTTCAGGTTTCTAGCACCTCATGCCTTACCTGAGACTTATGCTCAGTTGCCTTCCCTGGTTGATCTTCCTGAGTCACAACATCAGGTTGATTCCTCTCAGATGAGAGTTGGGGAACCGCTTCTGCAGAATTTCTTCAGCAGTAAAGTTTGCTAGTATATCATCAAATCTTTGAAACTCAAGGATCATTTCAACATCATCCTCATCTATCTGGGGCTGTTGTGGTGATCCTGATCTGGATGGTGAAGGTGTGGCTGTATGGGGTCTATCCAGATCTTCGAGTTAGATTTTTATGTACTAAGGCATTGGCAGTGTCCTCTAGTACTAGCTCATTACTCCTCAAGGCCTCTTTCATATCCTGAAAAGTGGATGACCTTGGTAGAGTTACTTGCTCAAAGAACCTCGAAGTCGACTTCCTCAAAGAACCTCAATCCTTTCCAAGATTGGGTAAAAATTTAACTCATCTACTTCTTCAGCAGAGAGTGTAGGTGGTCTCTCACCACTTTCTTCAATAAGTGCTAAGGATGCATTGACTTTGGTGTCCTCATTTCCACTAGAGTCAGATATCTGAGAGTCTACCTCCACAATAGGAGTTTCCTCTTTCTTGCCGCTTGTCTTCCTTCCGAAAGATCCGGGAATCTTGTCGCAATAGACCCCTCGATATCTCCTGTCTTTCTTTCCGAAACTTTCGGCTTTGAGACCCAAAGATTTTCTTCATCAAGTTTGTATACTCAAACTTACGGAGCAAGTTGATGTTGGCTATTGTACCTTCCTCTCTGAGAGTAAAGCCAAGCTTCTCTAGTAAGTAGCAAATCTTGAGTCTAAAACTCACAGTGTCATTGGGTTCAGCAAGTCCGTTGACAATTGTGGATTCAAAACTTGAACTGTTGGAACCAGTTCATGAATGCGCATTTACCCCAATTGAATGGGTTTTTCAAATTATCATCTTGCATGTTGGGTAGGAGCATTATCATCCATCTCTCCATACTTATCTCGATCTCCTCCTTGTAGACCAAAGAAAGCATCCGTGGAGTATATGAGCCATCATATCCCAAAGGTTCCACCAGATGTCTTCTTCCGATTTTCGTAAGTGTAAAATCGATAAAGCTCCATATTTGGTAAGGTCACATACATCATCAGATAGTGACTTGACTCCTTTAACAAGGATTTCATCAAAGGTGTCTATTTCAAAGTCATTTCCTTTGTTAGGAGTCCAAAGATTCCACAGAAGACACACACCCGTAAAAATTGGTTTTCCTGACTTTTGTTTTGATGGCCACTTCTTCAGGCTATTTACAAATCTAGAAACAATCTTGGAATTGTTGTAGAATTCCAAGACATCCAAAAGGATACACCTCGAATAGCCAAGCAAAATTCCTCGATTTTGCCTTTCCCAAAGAAATCAAGATTTTGCATATCGCTTTGTTTACAAAGAACACCCACCATGTACTCATCAATTAGAGCCTCCCCAAATCATTCTCAGGATTGTGAGACCAATGGTCTGGGTTAAAATCTCCAGCAAGTCGATTGTTGATGATATTCAACTCTGGTGCTTGCTTTTCAGTAGTACAAGATGTAGAGACTTCGGACTTTTGAGATCTAGCTCTTTTTGGTGCCATCTCTTTAAATAGATGAAGTAGAGAAGTAAGATCGAAATAGATTAAGGTCGAATTCGATTAAATGATTCTTTGCAGAACAACTTAGCAGAAATTCAAACACTTTCAGAGAAGATTAGCAGAGAAAAGATGAAGGTTTTGCTGTTTTTGTGCTAGGTAAAATGTGGGATTAGGCAAAAGTGTTTGTCTTTGACAAAATCTCCTTTATATAGCAATACAAGTACAGAGATACATATGAATTATGTATCTATGTATCTCGCCATCTGCACAGACATGGGTGAAAAAGCAGTTTTTCATTAAATACTAGTGGAGCCAGTTACTTGGTTACTGCGCTAGTGGGCTAAGTGGATGCATATGATCCATTGAATTACAAGCATCATTTTTCAATGGTTGAGATTGATTTCTTAGCAATGATATCAATCAACACATGTAATTGTGCCCAATTAATGTGTTAGGAATATCTGTTAGTATTTTGATCACTCATCACATGTTCTTATCTTAGCCAGAAAGGTGATTAAGTACTCTTGGTTCACTTGAACATTGTAAAAGAGGAAATCACTGAGTATGATTAGTCTAGTAAATCTTGTATTAGAATTATAGGTCTCTGAGTGTAATTTTTATTTCCAGAAGACCATGAAGATCAATCCTAGCAATGGAGCTTTTCTGAAGATTGCACAAGATTTATGAAGATATCAAGGTTTAGTCTAACTCAGAAAGACTATGTCCTTAAACCTTTCTTAAGTGTATTTACTTACTTTTGAAATGTGATTCTGGACAGATGACATCATGAGTATGGAGCATGCAAGCCATCAGAAAGGCTCATGTATCCGTTGAAGACTACAGGACAAGAAATAGTACAAGTGCATTAATTGCATCGGCAGAAAAACCGCTGAAGCACAGTCCTCTCTGAGACATGAGACAAGGACTTCTGAGTACTCATTTCAAGATAAGTATGGACTGAATTTGAATTGTGTCTAATGGATATCATTCCAACAACTCTCAAATTCATCTATATATATGACACACTTAGATGCTGAGAAATACACCTTAGAACGCTCTATCTTGCAAACTTACCATCAAGCAAAGTATTCTCTCAAGCACTCTACTACCCTTTCTGAAAGCTTTCATTGCTCAAGAATCACTAGTAGTTCTAAGTTGTCCGAACCTTAACAAGAGATTGTTATTCGTGAAAGAGTTGAACTATCGACACCCTTTCTCAAGCTCATTCTCCGTAATCTGACATCAATTACTTGGGTCAAGAAGAGCATCGCCATCCACCGAACAAGTGTATTAAGTAGTCTTGTTCTATTAGGCTCTCAAAACATAACGAAAAGTTATACGAGAAGCCTCTCGACAAACCTTATAACCAACACCATCAAGGCGTGAGTAGAGGAAGTACTTGATTTGGGAAATCAAGGAATAACTCCAAGGTTATCGAGTAGAGGAAGTACTTAGCTCTAGGAGTCAGAATAATTCAGGGGAACAATTGGTCGGGAACCATTTGTTTAAGAATCTTAGAATAGGATTATTGTAAGGTGAACTCAATTATCTGTTCTAGTGAATTCTAGGTCTCAGAAAGACCGAAGTTGATTAGTTGGAGGATTACGCCACCTCCAGATACCACTATACTCGTTGTCATTTACCTTTCTATATTTACATTTCAAAGAAAGCACACACACATACTTATTGTTTCGCACTTACCTATCTTAAAGTCTTCCAAGGCCTCGATTTAAGTATCGAAACCTCCAGTTTCGAGAACTGTTTATCGACACAAGTTTTAAAAGACTATTCACCCCCCCCCCCCCTCTTGTCTTTTACTTTGCCGTTATCTAGACCAACATAATGCTATTTGGGTAATAGCTATCTGAGTGATTTTTGACTCTCACTAACATGTAACTAGGAGACAAAATGGTTTCTGAGATTATTAATTAAGCTTCCAGTGTTGTTTGAAAATTATCACAAGAAAGGAAAATTTTCAAAACACAACATATAGTTGACTTCTAACAGAGTGTACTAACTTTTGTTCTTTTGTGTTACCATTACTTAGTGGCCTCACGATCCGAATACCCGCTTGTATACTTTTTAACCAACTTTTACACTTAGCCTCGATATCCGAGTTCCGCCTCATATATCTCCTTCATTCTTAAAGTGCCTTTCTTTCTCAAAAGCCTTATTATTCTCTTATTGGCTTCGAGTTCCCGTCAAGGACCAATTTAGCACCTTGGTAGTTCTATTAATCCAAGACTATGTCTCAAAGTTAGAATCTACTTTCTTGCAGAGGCTTTGTGAAGATATCGCAAGTTGGTCTTCGCATCAATCTTGAGTATCTCAATATCGCTTTTTCAACATGAACTCTAATGAAGTGGTGTCTAACATCTATGTGCTTTGTTCTTGAATGAAACTTAGTATTCTGAGTTATGGCAATAACACTTGTGTTGTAACAGAAAATAGGAGTTTTCTCTTCATTGATCTCATAGTCTTTGAGTTGTAGTTGTACCCACAAGATTTGTGAAGCACAACACCCAACAGCAATATACTCTGCTTCTGTGGTTGAGGTAGCAATTGAGTTTTACTTCTTGTCGAACCACAATATCAATCTAGTACCAAGGAATTGACATGTTCCTGAAGTACTTTTTCTATCAAGCATTGATCCAAAGATAGTCAAGATCCTAATAACCAACTAAACTCAAGCCACTCTCTTTGTATACCACAATCTAACTTCCATTGTACCTTTAACATACCTTAGAATTTTCATAATAGTATTATAGTGTGATTGCATTGGATTTGTCAGAAATCTTGCACATACACCAACTGCATATTAAATATCTGGTCTGCTTATTGTAAGGTATAGTAGAGACCCAATTAATTTCCTATACTTGTGCTCATCAACACTCTTATTAGATTCAGTATAGGTCATCTTGGTTCAAATGCTCATAGGTATCTTAGCATTCTTTTCAGAAGGCTTTAGATTAAACTTGTTGAGCATATCCTTAGCATACTTTGTTTGAATGATGAATATTCCATCATCAAGTTGCTTGACTTGCAACCCTAGGAAGTAATTCAATTCTCCCATCATCCTCATCTCAAATTTACTTTTCATGAGCTCATCAAAGTCTTCACAAAGTTGCTTGTCCTTAGATCTAAAGATTATGTCATCAACATAAACTTGTGCCAAGAGTAGTTTCCCATCATGGTTCAATGTAAAGAGAGTTTTGTCAACTTCTCCTTTCTTGAATCCACTTCCCAGCAAGTACTTGGACAATGTGCCATTCCATGCTCTTGGAGCTTGTTTAAGTCCATATAGAGCTTTCTGAAGCTTATAGACCATCTTGCTTTCTGAGGAAACTTCAAAACCAGGTGGTTGCTCAACATAGACTTCCTCAGCAAGTTCACCATTTAGAAATGCACTCTTGATATCCATTTGGTAAACTTTAAAGTCATTATGAGCAGCAAAGGCTAGAAATAGTCTGATTGCATCCAATCTTGCAACTGGAGCATATGACTCATCAAAATCTAGTCCTTCAGTCTGGGTGAATCCCTTGGCAACCAACCTTGCTTTGTTTCTGGTTATTTCACCAGATTCATTCCTCTTGTTTCTGAAAACCCACTTAGTTCCTATGATAGATATTCCATCAACATAAGGAACTAGTTTCCGGACTTTGTTTCTCTCAAATTGATCCAATTCTTCTTGCATTGCTAAGATCCAATCTTGGTCTTTTAATGCTTCTTCAATGGTCTTTGGTTCAATGTCTCAGATGAAGCATCCATAGAGAGAATTTGCATTTTCAACAATACCTCTCCTAGTTCTTACCCCTTGGTCTAAAGGACCTATCACATCCTTTGCAGGATGATCTCTTATCCATTTAATGATGGGTTTAGAACTAGTAGGATCATTATCATTATAATTCATTTTTGTATCACTATAATCATGATAAGATACTTAGATATCTGGCACATGTGATGTGCTTGGGATATCTGACACTTATTCACTGTCTTGGGTATCTGAGACAGGATTCTCAGTAACCTCCTGCTCAGAGACCTTTTCATAATGAAGTCAGTGACTTTATCCATTTCGATTTCTAGGAAACTCTTCACATGCCTTAGAGTCATCCGTCATTGTTACGCAAAGATTTCCTTTCTTCATCAGACTCATCCTCTAAATGAATGACAGGATTATTTCCTTGTGGAGATTCTTATTCAGAATCTTTGATCATAAGTTCTTTGAACCTATTTGAGAGTTCTTCATTCAAGGGTACTTTCTTGTTTCCTTCATAGAATACTACATGGACATATTCTTCAATCTTTTGTGTCTTTTTGTTGTAGATTCTGTAAGCTTTGCTTTTCATTGAATAACCAAGAAATACTCCTTCATCTGCCTTTGGTTGAAATATTCTTATATATTCTTTACCATTGTTAAGAACAAAACATATGCAACCAAACACCTTAAATGTTTGATACTAGGGGGTCTACTAATCAATAACTCATAGGGAGTCTTGTCATGGTGTTTGTTGATCAAACATCAATTCTGAGTGTAGCATGTTGTATTTACAGATTCAACCTAATAGATTTCACTTATTTCAGTGTCAGCAAACATTGTTCTTGCTGCTTCTTTTAGGGTCCTATACTTCCTTTCAGCAACACCATTTTGTTGAGGTGTCCTAACTGAAGATAGTTGATGTTGTATACCTTTGCAAGTACAAAACTCTTTTATGTACTGGTTTACAAACTCAGTACCATGGTCTGTTCTGATCATAGATACCTTGTCATTTTCATGACTTTAAGCTTATTCAGCAGGCTTGGTATCTCGACCCTTGCGTCAGATTTCTGTTTGAGAAAAACAACCCAAGTAAATCTTGAGTAGTCATCTACAACAACCAGACCTAACTTCTTTCCTGCATAACTAGTTACTGAGGACTCAAAGAGATCCATATGTAACAGTTGCAGTGGCCTCACACTGGAATGTCTAGTCTTAAACTTGAAAGATGTTTTGGCTTGTTTCCCTAATTGGCATGCTGAACATACACCATCTTTCCTGTATGCCATTTTAGGTAATCCAACAACCAATTCTTTCTTGGCTAGCTTATTCAGAGTTTTGAAATTCAAGTGACTCATCCTTTTGTGCCATAGCCAATTTTCTTCAATGTAGCCAGATTGACTCACCATGAGGCATTCTTCAGTTGTGGCAGATGCCCAGTCAGCAACATAGAGACTTCCTTTCCGCCTAGCAACCAAGGCTACCTGCTTTGACTCATTGTCAATCAACTTGCAGAATTTAGATTTAATCTTCACTGAGAACCCCTTGTCGGCAAATTGACTCATGCTGAGAAGATTATATTTCAATCCCTCAACATGTAGTACTCCAGTGATTGTAAGGGCTCCCAATTTCAGATCTCCAAATCCTATGGTTAGATTCACTTCTCCTCCAACAAACCTGATATCTGGTCCTGTATCACACACTTTGTAGTTAACCAGATTTGCTTTGTCTCCTATCATGTACTTCCCACATCCACTGTCAAAGTGCCACGATGGATTCTTCTTTAGAGTGTTCTGCATAAAACAGGAAACATGGAGTTAGGTTCTCATTCCAACAATGGAACCATCTAGACTAAAGTATCTCCCAGTAGGAATCCACTTTTGAATGAATTTCTTAGGGACATTCTTTTGTCTTATAGGAACATAAGGAGGAATTCTAGGTAAATGACTGATATCATTATTATCAAGAACTATTTTCCTTCTTGGTGTGTTCCTTGGTGCTCCTCGTGGTGCTTTTAGATACCTGTCAGGTTGTTGAGTCTGCTTTTCAGCGAACTTAGCCTTCCTTATCAGATTTCTTCTAGCCCTGGCATTTAGATTGCTTGTGGTTTGTTCTTTCTTCCACTTCTGATGATTGTTGTGAGCAACCTGAACTTTAATCCATCGTTCTTGCTCTAGTTTGTAATCATGAGCAAGTTGCTTCCCGATGGCTTGATAGCCAATGCCATTTCGAGAACCTGATGCTGACTTAGATCTTCTCTCAGCAGCCTTACTAGTCTCTAGGTCATTTTTCTTTTCAGAAAATGTGACATTAGAGAATTTGCCAGCTCCAACAATCTTCCCTTTTTGAGAGACGTAGCACTGTGGGTGGTTACACTTTCCAGTGTGTTGTTCCTTTACAAGAACTTTCCCAACAGATTTCTCTGGGACTTGTTTTTCCCTCAAAGGTTTGGTCGCAACTACCTTTCCTTTGTCAGCAACCTTAGCTTTCTAACCAATGCTATAGGTTGTTTGGGAATCACCTTGCTGACTACTAACAAATGTTTTCCTCCCATCATTCTTGTTCAGAACGACAGAGTTATTTGTCTGAGTGTCCAGCCCAAGTCCTCCCTTTTCTGAGGAATCTCTTAAAAAAGAGTGACTTCATTGAGAGTGTCACAAGCTTTGGCATAAGATTGGAAGGGTAATTCTTTCTTTTTGAGTTCTTCATTATCAGAAAGAAGACCTTCACACTTCTTTTGAAGTATGTTTATTGCCTCTTCGTGTAACTTTTCTGTCTCATCTATCTGTGCCTTTAGAAATGCATTCTCAGCACCCTTTGTCTCAGATAGCTTCTGCAATTGTGAGCACTCCTTTTCAAGAGATTTCTTTTCAGCTTCAAGAATTTTGGTTCTTGCTTGGATAACCATAAATTCTCTTTCATAAAGTTCAAGTTCCTTTCTGAGGTGTTCTAGATCTTTGATTCCTTCCTCATCACTCTCATAATTTATAAATCAAGAAATTAGGCATGGCTCGATGTTGGAGCAATATGGATAGATTTCCTCAGTAGCCCCGCACATTTCTTTCTTCTTTTGACTAAAGTCAACTAATTCATGAGTGATGCCACACAACTTTGGTGATGGAAGTTTAGAATCATCTGAGTCTTCATCCTCACTCAGAGTCAAGATCAAGAGCATCCAGTTGGATTTGAATCTTCTTCCTTTCTTCAGTGAGCATAGCTCTCTGACCTCTCTTGAAGTTTCTCCTATCTTTCTTGTCACCAGTCTTTAGCTTGTTATAAGCTGGGCAGTCTCTTTTAAAGTGATCATGTTTCTAACAATAGAAACAAATATCGTTTTCGATTTCTACTCCTCAAGATTGATGCTTTGGCGAAGGTGCTTGTTCAGCGAGCTAGTCAATTGCATACTTTTGTACTGGTGATAGTTGGGACCTAGATGCTTTTACAGCTTCTCTTTGGTCCTTCTTCTTTCAATATCCTGACTGATGTATTTTCTCATATGCTTTACAACAAAAGCATTTTCCTCAATCACCTCTTTGGTGTCCTTCTTTCCAGAAGTACCTTGAGTTACTAGAGCAACATTCTGCGATGTTTCAGCAGCCATATGTCCTCTTTGTTTTGTCTCATAGTTGATAGTTTCCAAGTGTGAGAAAAGCTCCACTGGAGTGATGTTAAACTAAGTGTGTTCCCAGTTTCTATTTAAACTTCTCACGATAGTCTTAACCTTTTCAGAGTTAGAATATCTCTCACTTTCACCAAGTGCAGCCATTTCACTCATCAGTGTAGTAAACCTGAAGTCAAGTTTTTCAAGAGTCTCAGTAGGACCTTGTTTAAAGTTTTGGAATTTGAGCTTCAAAACTTCGAACTTGTTTTCCTTGGTTTTCAAAGGTCTTGTACAATTTCTTCAATCGGACTGTGCTTCTTTCATTTTTTGCACACCATAGTTTGCACTGTATGTGGTCTGGAGTAGAACGTATGATGATGTTTCTTGCTTGACCATCTAGCCTGTTTCTCTTGGAATCCTCAGATGTCCAGAGATGTCTGGGCTTTGGTTCATAGTCAATTTCACCGGTAGGTCTTACACTCGTGGTTGTAGCAGATGAAGTGGAGGAACCAGTTTGCATCTGTGTCAGTAGGTTCCTTATCTCGACCATTAGAAACTTCAATGACTTGCTTCTCGCGTTGAATAACAATGGGGCCATTCTTTATAACTTCGATCATTTTGTCACTGATAGCTTTCAGGTGAAGCATCATGTTGTTCTTCCATTCTTCATAGTTCTCTAGCTTGAGAACGGGAGCGTCGCTTAAAAACATCCTGCAATAAACACACTAAACAAACAAATCAATCGCAGGTGGTGCGCAGTTAGTGGGCACTTATCTAGGATCTAGGTTCAGTGCAGAAGGCTTGGGAACCTCCTGCTCTGATACCACTTGTTCGTCCAGATAACGACAAAGTAAAAGACTGGGGGGGGGGGGTGAATAGTCTTTTCAAACTTTTGATGATAAAACAGTTTCTCAGATACTTGTGAAGGTATGTGATACTTAGTGTCAGAGAGCGGAAGTCTTTTCAGATAAGTGCACGTGCTAAGCAAGCTATAATGTGTGTAAGTACTCAGCAAGTAGTAGATGATACAGTAAGTAAGTGCAGTAAGTAAATAACACAAAGCTTTATAGTGGTATCTGAAGGTGGCGTAATCCTTCAACTAATCCACTCGCCCTTTCTCAGGACTTGAATCCACTAAGATAAGATATTGAGTTCCCCTTACAAAGTCCTATCTCTTGATCCCTTTTACACTAGGTTCCCAACCAAGTGTTCCCCCTGAGTTATTCCCTGGTTTTCCCAACCAAGTACTTCCTCTACTCAGTAACCTTTGATCTATTCCTTAGTTTCCCAAACTAAGTACTTCCTATGTTCAACACCTGTTGGTGTTTGGTTATGGTAGTTTGTCAGGTGAACAGGCTCTTAATAACTTCTGCAGTTTTGTAGGAGTGCTCCGTAGAATCAAGATTACTTAATACACTTTTCAATGTATGGTAACTTGTTCTTTACTGACCCAAGTCTTGATTATGTTCAAGAGAATGAATCTCAGATATTGGTCGCAATTATATCCTCTAGATTCAACTCCTTCACAGTATGCAAGTCTCGTTAAGGATCAGGACACTTAGAACTTTCGTGCTACTTAGAATTCAAGAGCTTTAGTCGCAACAGAAAGCTAGAGAGTAAGTAGGCAGAAGGCTTGTATGCTTGAATGAATAAGTTCGTAGATGTGTAAGTTCTGTGTGTGTTTTGAAGCATTCTAAGTGGTGATATTTATAGTTGAAAATCATGCCGTTTGAATAGTATCCATTAGGCACAATGAAATTCAAACTATTGATATCTGAAGTTTGTATGGCAGTGAGCTTTGTCTCTTTATACAGATTTCCTCTTTTGCTCAGACATCTCTGTCTGCGTAATTAATGCACTGTACTAACTTTTTTCCTGTAGTGTCAACGGAACAATGCAAGCTTTCTGAGGCTTTGCAAGTCTTTACTTAGTGACCTATTGTGCATCAGAGACCTATTGAAACGTTTGTCTCTCAGACACTGAGTTTCTTCAAGGTATCTGAGGACACATTTTTTCTTAGTCTTCAGCAATCTTGTGCAGTCTTCTGATCTTCAATAAAAGAGTTCTTCTGCAGGATGCTTTCTTCTTGGTCTTCTTAAAGATATAAAAATTACATTTAGAGACCTAACATCCTATACAAGATTTGCTAGACTAACATACTCAGTACGTTTCCTCTTTTACAATGTTCAAGTGAACTAAGAGTACTAGTTATCTTTCTGAGCTAAGATAAGTCATTATGGTTTACTGATCAAAATCTAAACAGATATTCCTAACAAATTGGATTTACTAGGTGTGTGAAATCTGATTCTGACAATGAGGAACATGAGGAAAATGAGACAGGGGAACATGAAACTGCAATAAGTGAGCAACAAGAAACTGCAAATGCAAATGCCACAGAAGAACACAAGAAAAGTGAAGAAGATGATCATGATGAAGATGATCCTGATTTTGAATATAACAGTGAGGGAGTTGATGACTTGAGTGAAGAAGAGTGGGTTGGTGATGAATTTAAAGAGAATAATGAAGAATGGGATAGGGAGTTTAAAGAAGGAGATTTATTTGGCAGTGTGAAAGAGTTAAGAAGGAGGGTTAAAGAGTCTGAATTGAAGGTAGGGTTTCATTTGGTGAGGAAGAAAAATGACACTACCAGATACACTGTACATTGTGTAGGGAAAGGTTGTCAGTGGAGGCTCCATGCAGTATTTAAGCATTTAACTAACTTGTATTTAATCAACATTCTTTACTTTGAAGAGAATTTTACTAACTTGCATACTTTTCTGCAATTTTAGGTGTTTTGGATGATGAATTCTCCTTCATGATAAGGAGTTATCATGGAGTGCACCAGTGTGTCAGAAAGGTTGATCAAAGGCAGGCAGACTCCAATTGGCTAGCAACCAAGCTACTTGAACCACTGAGGGAAACACCTGGTATTAAAGCAAAAAAGCTAGAACCTTGGGTAACCAACAAGCTGGGGATCAAGGTGCATGCATGGTTTCTCATTGTTGTTGTTGTGTTTGTACAATTTCTTCCTCATGACACCATTTTGACCACCCATGTCTTGGACAACCCCAATAAAATCTTCCTTTGTGTGGTTGAGACTTCTTCACAGATAGAACAGTTTGCTTACCGCAATTTGACTTCTAATTACAAACTGGACGAATAAAACCAATTGCCGGATAATCACTTGAAACATTCGAGCTAGAAGCCATAATTGAACAAGACAATTTTGTAGTGAAAAAATCTGAAATAAGGAGACAATATGGCAATTTTTGGTGTATAAATAGCCTCCATTTAACTACCTAACGACTACTTTTTTGAAAATTAACGGTAAAAAATCAATTACATTTAAGTATATACAAGTTCTATTTTAATTACATATAAGTCCACACGTGTATAGCACGTGACATCGACAACTTAAGGCTGTTTGGCCATTCATAAAAGCTGATAATTCAACAGGAGTAGAAATGGATTTTCCAGCTTTTAAATCGCCAAAAGTCAAATTCGTGGACTTATATGTAATTGCTTTTTATCTAATTGGACTCACATGTTATTGTTACACTAACGGGTACCTATCTGTAATTACGAAATCTAACAAGGGGTCCATATGTAATTTGCCCGTTTTGGTTGAGTCCTACAGTTGATCGATAGGAGATATCGAAATCAGGCAATTTGTTGTATGATTTCGTGGATTGTTTCTATGTAATCATTGATTGATTGAGTAATAAAAATCTCGAAGCTTTTCTCGCGGTGATTCAAGTCGAACCACGTATATTGTTTGTGCGGTTGTTTTCGTTTTTGTTCGACCGATTCAAATTGTGATCTTTCTGGTTGTTTGATTCGTGATTCCACAACAAGTTGCGCCTGTCTATGGGAAGTTACTTAGGATAAAAGAATGTCATCAATGGTGTTATCGGCAAAGTTCGACATGCAGAAGTTTTCTGCGAAATTTAACTTTCGGTTATGGAAAATCAAATGAAGTGGTTATTTGTTCAACAAGGTATGGCAAATGCATTATTGGGAGATGCAGGTTTGCAGCTGGTTTTGATGCCAAGGAAAAGGAGTCGATCATGGAAAGTGCTCATATCACATTGATTTTGTCACTTTGAGACAAAGCATTACGAGAGGTTTCTAAAGAAAAAGATGCAAAAGGTATATGGGATAGACCGGAGACTCTCTATGTTCCTTAGTCAAATGCAGACAAGTTGTATCTCAAACAAAAGTTGTTTGGATACAAGATGGTCACTGATAGAAGTATCTTGGAACAACTAGAGGAATATGTTCAGATTTGCATTGATCTTGAAGGTGTTGAAGTCACCATAGTTGATGAGGATAAATCACCCATGATGTTAAGTGCTTTACCTAAGTCTTAAGATAATTTTATTGGTGTCATCTTGATTGGGAAAAGTGCTAAGCTCACCTATGAGGATGTTGAAGCTTCTTTGAAAACCAAACAATTACATAAAACTGTTACTTCTCAAACTGAGAATCATGCAAAAGGATTAATGGCTAGAGCTAACTAGAACAAGAAGCACCAAAATAACATGGTAAAGGGCAAAAAAAATTCAAGAAACAACCAAAAGCTGAGAGGTCTGACAATACAGAGAAGAGAAAATGCTTTTATTGCAAGAAACAATGGTTCATACTCAAGAGGGACAAGAAGAATGGGACATATCAGCCAAATGGCAACACTCCAACTGCAAACATAGCTGAGTCATCCAAGAATTATGAAGATGCTGAGGTACTTTCAATCTAAAACTAAATCTCATGATGAATGGGTGCTAGATTCATGATGTTCTTTCCATATGTGTCCAAATAAGAGTTGGTTTGAAAGTTTCAAAATTTAAAATGCTTGTAAAGTATTAATTGGAGATGACTATCCCTGTACAGTAAAAGGTCATGGAAATATAAGGTTTAAGATGTATGATGGAGTTGTTAGAGTTTTCACTAATTAATGTTAGATACATTCCCGATCATAATATAAATTTGATCTCTATTGGCTAACTAGACAGTATGGATTACAACAATTCTTCAGAATCAGGTTTACTGCAAGTTGCTAAAGGAAACTCAGTTGTTATGCAAGGTTTATAAGAAATGGACAATTTCTCTATTACTTGATTGGATATGTTATTACTGGTACCATTGCTATTGTGTCTACCTGTGACAAAACTCGGTTATGGCATATGTGAATGGCTCACTTGAGTGAGAAGGGGGCTAAGAGAATCATCTAAACATGATTTTATGGAGTATCTACAAGATAGAGTTTTGTGAAGAATGTGTCTTAGGAAAGCACACAAAACCTGTTATGAAACAGGTAAACGTAACACTAGAGCTCCATTGGATTACATTCTGTTGGTCAATTAGACAACAGTGTTAAAGTCGGGGAGGGGGAGGGGGGGGGGTGAATAAACTTTAAAACTTTTTGTGTCTAAAACAGTTTTTCTCAGCAGGTACAAGTATATGCTCATACTTAACTTTCAGACCGCGAAAGACTTATACAATTAAGTGATTGAGTGTGTGCATTCAGTGAGCAATTATACTTTAATATATAAACAGATAGGTTGCTGAAAGTAAATTGCAGTGAGTAAATAACACTTGTTTATAGTGGTATATGAGGTCGCGTGATCCTTCAACTAATCCACTACGCCCTTTACCAGGACTTGAATTGACTAAGACAGAATGATGCGTTCCCTTACAAAATCATATCCTTAACTAAAACCTTTTATACCCTAAGTTCCCAACTTAGTAACCTTGAACCCTCCTTTGACTTCCCAAGGCAAATACTTCGGTTACTCCAATGGGTTTTCCTTAACTTTCAAAGTTAAGTAATTCCTCCCTTAACCATGTTCCATTAGGGTTTTCCATAGTTTTTTCAACTAAATAGTTCCTCCCTTGTTCTTAACATGCCTGATTGGTTTTAGTTGTAGTTGGCTTTGTCAAGACGGTGTATACCTTAATCACAATGTTTCAGTCATTTTGGTACATAGATAAACTCTACTTAAGTTCCTATGTTTCAAGGACTAAGTAAGATGTTTCTGAAAAAATAAGACTTCTACTTGTTTAGAAGAAAGAACACTTTTAGAGTTGCAACTTAAAAACTTGTTCTACTTCTTTAAAAGTAGCTTCGCAAAGCTTGAGTCTTGTAGGAGTTTAAAAACATGGAAAGCTAGAGAAAATTGACCGCAATGTAAGTTCGTTGTGTATCTGGTGTGGTTGTGTATTTTCCAGCTCCTGAGTGTTCCTATTTATATTGCGAATTTGTTCCGTTAAGGTTCGAATCCGTTATATACAAATTCAAACTCGGTACAGAAATGTCACTATAAGAGTGTACTTCGGCTTGTCTCTATCTCCAGCAGGAATGCTTTATGGCAGGTGTATTTTTGTGTAGTCTCGCCAAATGTACTTCTACAGAACTCCGTTGCAACAAGCATATTACTTAGTTGTCTTGAGTCTAAGTAGTCGTTCTGTCTTTTGAAAGACTTTCTTCAATAGTTAACATTCTTCAACATGTAGTTTGGTCAATCTACTCTGCATTGCATATTTTACTTAACCATGTAATTGCTGAGATATAACTTGCTGAAAATGTCATATTTCTTAGGTAACTTATTCAGTTATACTGAGTCTTTAGTGACTTGTCTCCATAATATCTTTTGGACGCAACGTCAAAGTGGCAGGTCTTCAGCAAGTGGATAAAAATAAAATTACAAGCTCTTGAAAACCTAACACATACAAATAACTATATATCAGTCAATAAGGTTCCTCTTTTATAATGTCCAAACAAAAAAAATACCCTAAGGACTAAGAGTACTACTTATTTGCTTAGTAAATATGTCATGTGTTTGCTCATCAAAATCTAAACTTGAACTAACAATTTCCCCCCTTTCTAATAGAGCAACACATGGATATTTTTTCTAGATATCCTATCGTGATGAGTGAGGAAACAATCCACAGACTTTAATCTCTCAAAGGATATTCAATCGTTATATTAAAGTGCGGAAAGTAAACATCAACCAGATCACTCAAATTGACAAGTTATGTTTTCATTCATCCTCAGTGACAGTCGCAACATTACAAAGTAAGAAATGAAAAGATTACTTACAAAAGTTTTCAGCAATACACAAACATAACATAAAGGACAACATAAGAAGGACTAGCTGTGCTAAGAGTACTTCGCCATATCTTCAAAATAGTTCTTCAGTATCTCTTTAACTCCAAGCTCGAATCTTCCTGCCTTCTTCGCAAGTCTGAAGTAGTTGTCTTCAGTGTAGTTTTCTTTGAAGTGTTGTGTCCAAAAGTATCTTACCCAAGTCCAAACATGTTCCATTTGTTGACGAGACATTTTTTTTTTTTTTTTTTTTTTTTAACATAAACCTTGCTCAGGTAGATCAAATCTTCTTTATACTCATCTTAAGGCATGCTATGTGGTTTTTTCTTCCCTACTACATAGTATAATCTTTCTGGTGCTTTAGTGTGTTATACAGTGCAACATATATTGTAAACGAATATCATTTACAACAATAATGATTTAAAGCACCAGTAGATACTACCGCATGCTGTAGGAATAGGAAACTGTTATTTACCATGTACAATCAATACCATATACAACCATGATCCAACATTTAAAGCAGCAGCACCAGTAGCATGCTGTAGGGAATAGGAAACCGTTACGGCAAAATATGATTTGAATTGAATAATTGGTGGGCGGGACCCACAAAGAGACACGGTGGCACATTCTATCCTCAACCCAGATTACGTTCTATCAACCAACCAACCAAGCAAACAAACTACAATCCATTCCCCTCCATTTTCTCCCGCCGGTCAAAATAATTGAACTCATCTCATCTCAACTCAACAATGGCGTTTTCAAGTCCACTCTACTCACCCATCCACTTCACTCTCCCAATCCACCACCACCACCGCAGACACCTCACCATCGCCAATTCCATCTCCACCGACACCACCAGCATCGCCGCCGTGGCCGACTCCATCGACACCACCACCATCGCTGTAATCGGCGGAGGCTCCATGGCCGCACTCGCCGCAGCTCTCTCCCTTTCCGACCCCGAAAAACGCCGGAAAATGCAGGCGGAGGAAGTCGGTGGAGGGGACAAGGAGGTGGTGCGGAATTACTTCAATAACGACGGATTTCAGAGGTGGAGGAAGATCTATGGTGACACGGATGATGTCAATAAGGTCCAGAGGGATATTAGGTTAGGGCATTCCAAAACGGTGGAGAATGTTATGCAGATGTTGTTGGATGAAGGCCCCTTGACTGGCCTCACTGTTTGTGATGCCGGCTGTGGGACCGGCTGTTTGTCGATTCCCTTGGCTAAGGAAGGGGCTCTTGTCTATGCTAGTGATATCTCCGCTTCCATGGTTGCCGAGGCCGAGAAACAAGTACAATTCTAACCCCACTATCTTATACTTTTTCCAGTATCTATTTGAGAATGATGCTTGTGTGATAAATTCCAGTGTTAATTACTAACGATTGCATTTGGATATAAATAAACAAATGTAGCTTAGATATGTATTTGTGGGAATTGAGCTTTCACTTGTAATGGACTATTGCTTCAAGTAACTATATATCATCTTGGATAATGTTGTAGGAGGTAGCCTAATTTTTGTGAAGTGTGTGTGTCTTGAACTGTTAATGCCTGAATGATGCGTGGTTCAGAGTGTTTCTGTTATTTTACTTTGACTTGGTTTTTTTATTTTTTATTTTTTAGGGGAGTCGAGACTCAAGCTTTTTATATATATAGAATGATTCACAGGGGTTTAAATGATCCTCCCCACAACTTTTCCTTCATGGGCTCCCAATGATTCACGGGAGTTTTACTTGGTTACGGAGTATTGCATTTCGATATTAGTAAAGGCTGCTCTGGATATTTGTGGCAGTAATACTTGTATCTGT
Source organism: Plantago major (assembly GCA_026545765.1). Classification (NCBI taxonomy): domain Eukaryota; kingdom Viridiplantae; phylum Streptophyta; class Magnoliopsida; order Lamiales; family Plantaginaceae; genus Plantago; species Plantago major. Next base: position 58,224,784 of record CM048841.1, read on the forward strand.
CCAGGCGTAGTAGTAACCGCTCTGGAATGATAAAGTTTAACGATTCAAACTTTATGAATTTGTACAGTTTCTATAAGGTTGATGATGCTTGGAAAGTTTGTATGATTCGAGTATTGATTGGTTACACACTATTGCATTTGGATACAACTAAATGTAGCCTAGGATATTAGTGTTAATTGAGCTTTTATTTGGCATAGACTATTGCTTTAACTATATTATTGGATACAGGAGGGAAATTGTAATACTGTTGTGGGAGGTGGCCTAGGCTAGCATTGCGTAGCCTTATTATCTTGTTGATTAATTCCCGTAGATTTGATGATCACGTTTCTGAATGATATGAATTATGATACAGGCACGAGAAGAGCTTTTCCAAGGCAAGGATGAGATCTCCTCTGGACTGGTACTGCCCACATTTGAGGTGAAGGATTTGGAGAGCTTGGATGGGAAGTATGACACAGTTGTCTGCCTAGACGTTTTGATACACTATCCCCAAAACAAAGCGGATTGTATGATTGCTCACCTTGCTTCCTTGGCCAAGGAACGACTGATCCTGAGCTTTGCCCCAAAGACAATTTATTATGACCTGTTGAAAAGAGTCGGTGAATTGTTTCCTGGACCTTCAAAGGCTACAAGAGCGTATCTTCATGCCGAGGCTGATATAGAGAGGGCGTTAGAAAAGGTTGGGTGGACAATAAGGAAGAGAGGTTTAACTACCACGCAGTTCTACTTTTCCAGAATCGTTGAGGCTGTTCGTGCTTAGCGCACAAAAGAGGTCAGATTCAATTTTCACATTTGTTTTCCTCAGTGGTAGATAGTACAACAACCCTTTTTGGGTGGTGTCATAACATTCCTAACCTCGTAATCCATTTTATCTGTATCATGTATAGTAGATCGAATTATCAAATATGCTTCTAAGCCTTCTAGCTCATGGTAATTTTGCTAGTTAGTCTTTTAATTGTAAATTTCGATATGTGCCATGTTCCATGGGTTCATTTGTGTTGGAACTGAATTTTTGAATCTGTTTACCGTTCCTCCTTTTATTTTTCCAGGTCAGATGATGCTTAGTGCTAGCTGAATTATCTCCTTTTCATGTCTCTGTCTCATTTCTGTCTGTTAACGTATTGACCTTTGTTTAAGAGTTCTCAAATTCAAGAGCATGTGTTGGCAGTTAGGTTTCGGGACAACATTGAAGGAGGATTGAGTTCCTTCTCTTTTTTGGTAGGAAGTGAAAGGGGGGGACAAGAAGGTTGGTTAACCCATATATGCATATAGATTCAATTCCTCCTATTGTAGCTGAGTTAGGAAAATACTTTTAATTGAATGAGCTATTGTTATAAGAACAATCAAACTTGTCTTTTCAGATTTATTGCTATGGCAAACAAACCCCACCCATCCTGTAAAATAACACCTCAGATTTAACACGAGGATTCTGAATCCTCATCACTTCTTCTAAAGTCATGATAGCAAATATGTAGCATGTGTTTCTCTAGCATAGATGTCGGAGTGTAGCATAGTAGGACTTAATTTTGAGAAATCAGTAAAATAGAATGTTGACAAACCACAATTAAAAACTGTTAACAGATTTGATAAAGTGACAATAATCATAGTAAAATTCAAACAAGAATGTTGGATGACTGTAAGTATTTCAAGAAAATGTTTGTATTCCCGTCTAAACCATCAAGCAACTGTAACTGGCAGAGTTTTGATGGGCATGATGATTACTTGCTGTCAGATTTGTCAGCAATCTTTTCAATAGCATCAGTGATCTTGGTTAGAGCTCCCATTAGGTTTTCGTGCTGCCCTTTCGCTGTTCTCCTGTCTATTTCTAAACTCCGATTCTGAGCTTTAAGTAATTCATTCATCAAGTCAGTGTTTCTCTCTAGAGCTTTAATCAACTGGTTGTCCATATCACTGTTTTGATATTCACTTGATGACTGCCTTCTCCTCTTAGCTCCTTTTTGAGATGGTGAACCTCTCCAGAAATTTGAGCCTGGCTGTTTGATGCTTGCACCTTTTAGTGACAAAAATATACAATTGGTTAGGTAACTGTGTAGACTGCTCACAAAACTTCCTTCCAGTTCATCCCCACAAAACTTTCAACCATCGAAAACAGTTGTAGTACATTGTAAATGTAGAATGTATGTTTCTATCAATTTTGATGATATTTAGTAATTTCAATAGGCATGGAACTATTTTACCTTGATTGGGGTATCCCTGGTAAAATGGCTGATATTTCATCTCTGCAACAAGAGAAACTATCAGCATCAACACTCCAAATTAATAATTACAGTAAAATTATCTATCAAAGCAAAAGATTGGTGAATGTTCATCAACAATGCATAACTTCAGTTCCCTTACAAACATAACTTCCAATTTGGTTCTATCCTTACAAGAATCTAAAGACAACAATAATATATTATGATCCAAAGACAACAATAATATATTATGATCCACAGCTAAAGTCAGATTCATTTCAGGGATGACATCTCAGTTACCCAAAATAAACAGTAAGCATTATTTGATTACTAAATAATAACTAATAACATTCCTGGGCAATGGTACCTGAGATAGGAGTTGGAGAAGGGATATTCTTCCTTTTACCATCTGCTTCATTTTTCTGGCGAGCTTCAGTGTCCTCTTCAGTTTTCTCATCCTCCGTCGCTTCATCTAGATCTTCCGCCTCCATACCATCTAAGCCATCACAATCATATCCTTCCACACTTACTTGAACCAGTGCAAGTTGATCTTCCGTGGATCTTTTGCCATCCCAAAATTCATACACCTCTCTGTCAAACAAGCCCGGAAGCTTCCTCGCCCTCCTTGAATCCGTTTTCATTTTCCAGTAAGATTCATCTTCGTTTCCCACCTGAGACTCCCATTGTTTTATTTTCCTGAAATCACTGGCCAAATTGCTCCACCTTTTTCTGCACTGTACCGGCTCTCTGCTAACTCCATTTTGTTTGCAATGGGATGAGACAAAATCCCATTTTGCCTGATGCTCCGATCCAACAGCACTGGACCTCCGACCCTTTGGCTGCCCTCTTGCTTCTGCAATTCTTTTTGCTTCTAAGAGCACCATCGTCTCTTGTTGAGTCCACCTTGGATTTCTCGGCGCTTTGTCTGGAGAGGGCTGCTTCTCTTCAAACCTACCCTCCGTCATAGATGCAGTGTTTTCGTTGCTACCACTTGACCCCGTCACCATGGTTCTCCTGTTAAACGCGGTACAAGAATTTTGACCTGAAGGCTTATTTCTTTTTTCAAGCAAAACTAGATTCAAGGACTGTAGGATGGGAATTTTTTGGTCTGCGAGATCGGATTAGGTTACTGAGGATTAGTTCAGATATAAATTAGGGGGGATTGGCCATCCTTAAAATGGCATAATTCTTTATATTAGGAATGAATGCACAGGCACTCTTTATATAAGGCTTGGTACTTATATGCTTAATATAACTTACCCGAATGAGCACAATATCTTTAAGGTACATTGTCAATGACTATCCGTTTCTTTAAGTGATTCACTATCCTTTTTACATGAATGGTTACTGTAATACTGTATCATTAAGTCACATTGTAAATTTTTATCACGATTCTCTAGTATTATGTGAATATCTGTTTTGGTACATTGACTGCCTTCTCTTTTTGCGATGCAATGTTGTTATAAACAAACAACCACCATATCTTAAGGCACATTTGTGGAAAATATTATTGTGATTCTGTTCCATTACTCGAATATCAATCTTAGTCAAATGACCATACTTCTCTTTTAGTGATTTACAATCTTTGTAAAGGCATAATCTTTAGGCCTTACTTTCTGATTTTAGTTGCACCTTTAAGTCACTTGATTGTATGTGCATTTCATCTTCGTGTCAACATTGAGTAAGTTTATCAGCACGATTCTGTTACACTGACCAAGTATCTGTCTCATTAATTGACTATCCTTCACTTTTAGTATATGACATTATCCTTATAATGGCATAATGGTTAGTAATTGAGTGAAGATGCTGTCCATAATACCTTCTGCCTTTCTGGATTAAGCACTGTATGGATGAAAATTGACATGATACTGCCAACTTCCCACTAGCTTGGATCATAGGTTTTCTTCCCTACACTATATATCCATCCAAATATGTTCTTGAAAGAAGAAGAGCCAGCCTTAACTCCCAAGGGGGGTATAGAAATATTTAACTTAAATGCCGTCTCTACATGTTTGCGCCCTGAGATGGGCAATCCATTCTGAATTTTACTTGCAGAATGAGTTATATGTTAAGGCACATTATGAAATTTTGCGATTCTGTTACATTGCTAGATCTGTTTACCCTAGTAATTGACAATCATTTCATAAAAGACACAAATCTTTTGGAGTGAATGCAAAGACTTTCCATATCATTTTGGGGATTGAGCTTTGCTGTATCTTTTAAGTCATGCTGTTAATGACCCAATCTCATCTCAGGTTTTATATGTTCCTGTCTGAATAAATGCTGTTTTAAGATCATACACTACCTTTGGGGTCGTGGATTATTGTTTCCTTATTGCTTAATGTAACATATAACTGTTCTGTTCCGGGCTGCTGTTATAATTAGGGATTAAAAGATGTGATTAAAGACTAAATTTTGGGAGAAACCTATCTCTCGCATTCCAACTCAAACATCACATGATTTTTCACAAATATCGCATGGGAAGCTACAAACATCACATGTTAATAAATTCACGTAATACAAGTATAATGCAGATTTATTACGCCCACGATATTTGAAGTTTAAACATATGATGTTGAATTGGTGTCTCTGAGAGACGGGTTGTTGCCAAGTTTGTACGATGTAAATACAAATGTAACTTAGATTGATAATTACCATGAATGATACTCCATCCGTCCCAAATTCAATTACCCGTGGGCAAGTTTTAAGAGAAAAGTTAATGAAGTAAGGTATATGGTAATAAAGTAGGAAAGAGATTGAATAAAATAAGAGAGATAGTGAATAAAGTATGTGAGATATTGAATAAATTATGAGTGAGATTTTCCATTAAAGGGATATTAAGTTGAAATTGGGACGTTCCAAAATGGAATGCGAGAAGTTGAATTCGGGGCGGAGGGAGTATATTGTAGCCCTAACTTTTGGGAGAGACGTTAGTGATAGACCTGTCTATATTAGACAATTATTAGATTATGGTTATAATTTTGCGGATCCATATCCATGATATAATATAATCCAGATCAAATCAAGTATAATATAATATACTTAATTTGGAATTAAATCTTGTAAGTGTTCACAAACCTCATCAACAACGGCGAATATGTATTTCGTCTCCATATGATTCATGTTTGTTTGAGTGATGCGTCCAAGTATAGCAGCGAGCCATCGTAGCCTCTACAAATTAAAAACACACACAAATAAGGATTTTGAGATTTCGAACAAGTGTCGTGTATGTATATATATTGAATGTCTACGAAATATACCACGCTAGAATCCAGATCGGCCGGTTGGAATTGTTTCCTTGGAGTAAATGATTCTTGGCGGGTCACTTGCGTATGTGTACGTTGTCGAAACCAGTCCTGGTATGCCGGAATTGTTTCATGTCCAAAATGCACTCGAATTGTTTCTGAAAATTACATCGACTGGTCAGAAAGTCCTCGAATGAGTCTTGAACAGAATGAGAACATCGATAGAGTGAGGGTTGTGGTGGCCTTTGTACACGCATTGGTTTTATCAGTTCTTTAGGAATGTATTAGGGGTATCCGAACTGCCGCATAACACGGTCTGGCATGTAAGCCTCCGTAACCTTTAGACAATGAATAATTCCCCTAGAGAAATATGGACTGCTTCCTCCGTCATTAGTCCAAAAAGGTGTCCAATTCACCTATTACATGAGAGCAGGGGCGGAGACATGGGTGGCAGGTGGTGGCGGTCGCCACCCCCAAAATTTTATTTTTATTTATTACTGTATGCATATTTTTGAAAATTTTACATTCCGCCACCCCTAATTTTTTTAGTTAGTCGGCTTTATAATTAAAACAGTTGAAAAATTTATAAAAATATACTAATATTGTTTAGTTACTCGGCTTTATACTTAAATAAGTGATATAGAACATTATTGATATTGTTTAAAACATTTTACATATACTTAAGAACATCAATCCGTCTCTCACTAATACACATCTCTTCCAAGACTTTGTGATAAAAAAATATTACTACTAGTTGACATTAAGATGGTTATACGCAGCTTTATGTCTCTACACTGTTCGAGTTACGCACAATATTGACTATAACACGAAAGTCATATTCTTACATTCTTGTTGATAGTTTGATTTGGCTACTATTGACTCTTCCCGTTTCTATAGCAAGTTTTGAGCCTGCATTTTTCGCCATGAAAATTTTAAATACAAGATTGCGGAGTTCAATGGAGCATGACTTCTTATCTTAATTGCTAATGCATATTGAAAAATGAATTGTCGAGGGTTTTGACATTGATTAAATTAATAATGATTCTGAGAAGATGACGAGACGTAGAGTACAATTTTCATAGAAGTGGGTCTTGTTTTATGAGATAATTTTTTAAATTAGAAGCGTTTATTCATTTGGTTTGCCTTTATCATGATATAGTTCTTTCTTTCCTTTCATTTTACTTGAATATTCATATTTAAATATTTATGATGAATTTACTGTCTCAAATATTGACCCGACCCGGCCCGGCCTGTTCGAGCCGACCTAATCAAATTACATATAGTGCCCGTGTTATAATACTCCGCCACCCCTAATTTCAAATTCTGGCTCCGCCCCTGCATGAGAGGCAAGTAACATAAGTATATAATTACAAAAAAGACTCAAACTTAATGAAGACAAGCGTGTTATATTGAATGACATACTTCATTCGGTGCAACATTGTCTAGTGCACTTCTGTACATAAGATGTATAGTAGTTTCATCCTTATCGCCGGTTCCCAAGTTCCATGATTGAAAACCAGAAAAATACTAGTATATCCACGCCTGAAATAGTATAAAGACTTGATATAAAATGATCTTTTTTAAAGTTATGTAAAAATGTATATATAATATAGAGCAAGCAAACATGCAGAAGTGAAAGACATCCATCTATTTGTCTGCAATTGATACGTATTGCAACTACCAATTGTCTATACTGATTGGCAAGTGCAGCAGCTCCTCAAGAGATGTTCCTACTTAACCAAAGGTTAAGTAGGAACTGTAGAAACCCGATAGGAACTCGTTGACCACTTTTGTCGACAAATAGAGATGTTCCTAACAACCACAACAAGTACATGATAGCATGTGAATTCGGTGGTAGAGTTCGTGCTTTTAAAGTTGCCTCGATGGGGCTACGCTTGAAACCAACACTTTTGAAGTTGGTTTTCACCGCTGCTTCAGTCATTTGCATATGAGTTGCTAATGTCACCTTAAGCGCTTCTGGTTGCATTGTCGTCTTAACAACACCACCATGAACAGGAACTCCGAGCAAATAGTGGACATCATGCAGGGTTATTGTCATCTCATCAAATGGCATGTGAAAGGTATTAGTTTCAGGATGCCACCGTTCAACAAATGCACTAATCAAAGGCATGTTGATCTTCGGGTGCATACAGTTGGGCAAGCATGAGAGATGGGTGTTGTTGACAATATGGATGACACCATCGTTTAAATAGTCTTTAAAACGGATTAAAGACCGGGGTTTGTGAAATCCCTCTAGAATATCGCGGTCCTGCGGATTGAAATATAGTAAATAAGAATCGTCGGATTTCAAAGAACTGGAATTAACAATAGTAAACATTGAAGTGACTTACATTTCCTATCCATATGGAGTGAGCGATGTGGCCTAGAAATCATGTGAGTAACTCCACATTTGCAGGGCCTTCATCAATACCGTGTGTTAGCTCTCTCCACGCCTCATTAGTAGCATAATTAGGCTCTGCCTGTCCACGGTCTCCGCTTCCACCCTCATCATTAGGCTCTGCCTCATTACTGAAATGGAAAGCATGTCCACGGTCTCCGCTTCTACCCTCTCCTTGATTATGGCCACCCCTGCCGGAGGAACCATAAATGTACTGGTTGTGATCAGTACCACCAGTGTTATGAATATTGCGTTCAAATAGACTCTGCGGTGAAGTCTTCATCTAGAGTAATTTCACTTTCAATTATTAAATTTGACTCTGTGCCGATAGAGCCAGGTGTCCCGTACGAGTCTTCTCTCACCGGTGGTGTTTCTTCAGAACTTTTCGAAGGGTACATCATTTTGTCCCTTTTTGCTCTGGTGAAGCAGGTATGGGACCTCTAAGCTTTCCACGAATGTTATTCAGGCGTCCAGAATACTGATCGACTGGTACTTGTAGAATATCCATTACGTTCCTTTTGTCCTGTCTTTTATCTTCAGCACCACCATCTTTGGATGCACCGCCCTTAGTTAATTTATGTACGAAATTGAGAATAGTATCAATGTTAGAAATCACAAATACAACGAAGTTCTAATAATATTGAAGTATGAGAGTATATGCATGAGAAATGAGAAATCAAATATACAATGGTTTATTAATGTATTTGCATAAACTACCTTCCACATGGTTGATAAACACCAAGGGGATTGCTAATAATATTGAAGTATGAAAATGGAGTTGGTTATGTGAAGATGAAGTTGATTAGAGTAGGAAAATGAAGTTGGTTGTGTGAAAATGAATCCCAAACCCTCCTATTTATAGAATTCGTAAACTAAAAACCGGGTTCCACCGGTTAAGGCAAAAAGTGGACCCGTCATCGATCAACTGTCGAGTCAATCCCGACAGCTGACCGGTTTGATGACTGTCAACCCAAACGGGCCTCAACCGGGCCTAACTCCGCATTCGACCCGAACTTCGACTCGGATCTTTTTCATACTTCTATATAATGAGACGGTGAGTGCATAACTCATCACACTTCAAACACAACACTTTCAACACTTAAAACACTTCCATTCCCGACTTAAAATCCCAAACACTCCAATCCCAAACACTTCCATTCCCGAACACTTAAAATCCCAAAAACTTCAAATTCCATACGTATAATATGAGTTACTTAAGTGATTCGTCCACGTCGTCTGATGAATTCCCATACTGCACGGACTTTTTCATAACCAATCTGATTTTCGATACTCGAATTGACGCAGAAGCCTGGGTTCGTGTTATTGGCAGAGAAAAAATATGTTTTTCGCGATCACGCATTCTAGACCAAAAAATGTGTACATGGGTTGTGAGTGTGATAGTGCCCATAGGGTCACGACTCCAACACACCCCGAGGAAAATCCAGAAATTCAACCTGGAGTAAAAAACATTCTTGCCCATTTCAGGTCAAGCTGCATGAGAGGTTACCGGGCGAGTGGAGAGTTGTTGTGAAAGAGGGTCACCAAAGACACAATCACGCACTCGGGAAATACCCCCATTGGCACACGTCCACAACGAAGTTGAATGATGAAGAGCGTGTGCGAGTAGTGGAAATATTGCGTATCGGAATGACTCCTATAGCAACGCTTGTTCAACTCCAAAAAGAATTTTCACACAACTGCAGTACGTTACGGCACGTATACAATGCTGACAAAAAAGATCAACGGATGGAGATGGGTGAGATGGAGCCAATGGAATATTTTATCCATTTGTTGGAACGGCATAGCTACATATATTCTGTGGTCAAACAGCCGGGAACTGACATATTGGCTAGATTTTTCTTAGCTCATCCTAATACGAAGTCATTGCTTCGTTTGTTCCCTCAAGTTGTCCTCATGGATGCTACGTACAAGACAAATTTGTACGACGTGCCATTGGTGGAAGTGATTGGCATTTTACCCACTGGGCAAAACTACTACATAGCTTTCATTTTCGTCTCGGACGAGAAGACGTCAAGTTATGTGTGGGGGCTTACACGATTGCGGACGTTGTTTACAGAATGTGGTGTCTTACCGGGGGTATTTGTTACGGATAGAGAGTTAGCTGCAATGCGTGCCATACAAATGGTATTTCCAGAAGCAGCACACCTACTGTGTCGGAGGCATATATCTAAGGATGTGCAGAAATATATAAGTGCCATGATGGGGGGTACCAAAAAGTATGAACGTTCAGTGAAGCTAAGATGGCAAAAGATCTTGAACGCATCCGGAACTATATGAGCAGACTGTTGCAGAAATGGCAGAGGCCTGGGTTTGTCAACCTAGGTTCATGGCATACGCACGGAGAATATGGTTGGACCCATACCACGACCGATTTGTACACGCTTGGACAAAAGACATCCTGCACTTTGGAACTGACACGACGAACATGTAATTCAATTTCGTAATTAAATTTATTTCGTAATGCACTACTATCCTGTAATTAGAGTTATGCCCAAAATGACATTCAACAATGTAAATTGGTTGCAGAGTCGAAAGTGCGCACTTCAGGTACAAGTATTGGTTGGGGACTTCAAACTCAAAGTTTCACAGAAAATTCCCCAAGATGCATCACCTACTTGAAATGCATTATGATGCAATTCGCTCGGAGTTTGAGAAAGCGTCGACGAAGCATCCTCATGTCACGACCCGTGGAATCTTATGCAGGCTAGGAGGTGTGGTTTCACATCTTGCTATTAAGAAAATGGTCCATGAAAGATCCAACGTTGATCTCGGTGAATGCGATCACGCATTGCGTCCGGTTGGGGACTACCATGTGCATGTGAATTGCAACAAAAGAGTGAGATCGGGAGGAGCATCCATCCGATTAGAGATATCCACGAGTTCTGGAGTACTCTTCATATGGGGGAACCATACCAGACTAGGCAACATGCAGTACGAGACCAGTTTGATGACTGGGTAAGGGACCGTAGTGAGTCTGCCATGGAGGAGGTACTCAGATCATACTTTGAAGATGGGAGCGCGTTATACACGTACCTGGAGGAGCCACCAATCAAACACAAGAAGAAAGCTGGTAGACAGCCTAGAGCAACTGGGAGCAGGATCCCGTCCAGTTGGGAAGATCAACCCGCTAACCAATCTCAAAGGACTCCCAACACCCCAACACTAACAGTACAGGTGCGTATTCAAGTAGTGGTATATCATTCATATATCAAAGTCAGATGCCACCACAAGGTCTACGCTACATGCAAGGTTGGAGTGACGTCCAGCCAGATGGGAACTGTGGATTTAGATGCATAGCACAACTCCAATACAATGCACAAACAGAGTGGGTACGCGTCACGCATGAACTTCTTCAGGAGTTGACCAACAACAGACATCTATACATCGCGGAATTGGGGGAAAGTCGGGTCACGGAAGTATCAAATGCACTTAGCTGGTTTGCAGGATCATGCGCACATGAAAATCAGTATTGGTTTACACTCCCAGATATGGGGCTACAAACAACTATGATGTATCAACGGGTCTTCTCCACATATGTTTTCTATGGGTCTACCACATACTTGCCCTTGGAATGTCATACAGACATGCAGTCAGCATCTCCGGGCCCTCCACCGGCAGACCAAGAGTGGACAGTCGGGTTTGTCAGTAACAATCACTACATTAGGCTGCGTGTTGGTCGTGAATATCCACTTCCACCACTATGGGGGCCTTAGGAACATCAAACAGAGGAAAGAACAAGATATTGGATGCAACATTATTCAATTCGTCTATGTCAATGGTTTTCGTTGTAGTGAAATCATATTAAGCTTTCAATTTATGTTTTGTTGCGTATTTATAGTGCAATGAGTCAAAATTCATGTTGTAATGAAAAGTTATTCGTGTGCCGATTAATTTCTCGAATTTCCGTTAAATAGATTATTTAACTTTTACTTTTCATTTTGAATAAATAAATGACAAAAGTAAATTAAAGTTTTCAATTTGTAAAATTATAAGTAACTTTTCAATTTGCAAAAACAAAAAAAAGAGAAAACTAATATATAATCAACTTGTAAATTAAAAAAATTAAAAAAAAACAAAAACCGGCTGCATATTCATGATATGGCCGGTTTTAAAACCGGCCATATTTTGAATATGCAACCTTTTTTTGGTTTTTAAATTTTTTTTGTTTTATTTTAAATTACTTCTATATTTTTAGAAACATTTGTATAAACAAAATATTTTTTGAAAAAAATTTATTTATTTTTTCCGATTTTTGTTTAGTGTTGTTATTTTGTGTTCGATCGTGCATGTTAATGTTTTTGTATTTGCATAAATGAGTTATTTCGATTTTTCGTTAAGTTTATAAGATTTTTTTAGTTAGGGGCATTTTGGTCAAGTTACAAATATTTTGTGTTGCGTTTAGCCGAAAACGTATTGCGTTTAACATAAATGATATAATCATATATTTTGCTAATACAACATACATATTTTTAACTTATTACAATAATCTTGTATTGACCATAACATCAATATTTTATGACATAACATATGTTTGTATCTCGTACTTATAACATCAAATCCCTCCAAAATAGTGCACATGATTTTTTTTCCCCATCAAATTTTGGTTTAAAGTAAAATTTGGATCGTCAATTTTTTTTTTGCAGCGTATCCAACACAATTTGAGCATCAGCACCATCGAAACGCCTTGTTCTTATTCGGCTAATATATTTAATGTGGTATGTTAATGTGTGACCTACATTCTCTTCTCCACCTACAAATGAACATCATGTCAGTGTATAGTGTATGTAAACATCATATGACCAACTAAAAACATCATTATTCCTAATGAATAAACTACATACATAATATAAGTTTATTAATTAATTGTTGGTCCAGATAACGGCGAAGTAATAGATTTGGGGGGGGGGGGTTGAATAGTCTTTTCAAACTTTTGTTGATCACACAGTTTCTCTGATATCTTTACAGATATATGATACTTAAATTCAGAGGGAGGAAGACTTTATGTGATAAATGCAAGTGTCAGCAAGCTATAGAGTAATAAATACTCAGCAGGTAATAGATAACTGAAAGTAAAGTGCAGTAAGTAAACAACACAAAGCTTTTTATAGTGGTATCTGAAGGTGGCGTAATCCTTCAACTAATCCACTCGCCCTTTCTCAGGACTTGAATTCATTAAGATAAGATAATGAAGTTCCCATACAAAATCCTATCTCTTGATCCCTTTAATACTAAGTTTTCAACCAAGTGTTCCCCCTGAGTTGTTCCCCTGCTTTCTCAGTCAAGTACTTCCTCTACTCAGTAACCTTTGAGCTTTTTCCTTAGCTTCCAAATCCAAGTACTTCACTACAAGAAAAACTGGACAAAACGAGGTTATGGGGCGACGGATTTTATCCGTCGCCCCATAACGACGGATCGCTAATTGGGGCGACGGAATCTATCCGTCGCCCCAATTGGCGACGGATAATAGTTATCCGTCGCTTATTAGCGACGGATAACTTACGGATAATAATTATCCGTCGCCCAAGTTTGACTTTTGTTAAAAAAAAAAGATTTTTTTTTTTTTTTGAAAATTGGGTGACGGATAGATTATCCGTCGCCTTATAGCGACGGATACCTATCCGTCGCCACTTTTGGCGACGGATCGACTCTGGGCCGACGGACACGTGTCCGTCGGCCCAGAGTTTCATATTTGGGTCGACAGAGAGGCAGCCTGCCCTCATTTTCTTCCTTCTCCCTTCTTCTTCCTCATTCTCTTCTTCTCCATTTCCGGTGAATTGTTCGTTATTCCGGCCAATCTTGGTGCCTAATCGAAGCTAGTGGGACAAGGAGTTTGTTTCTTCGATCAATTTCAGATTTCTACCGATTAATCAAGGTATTTTGGCTAAAACCCTAGTTTTTTAAAATTTGGGGATTTTGTTTATTTTGATTAATTTGAGCAATTATATGTATATATGATAAGTATGTAGTAGTTAGTTTAGTTAATTTGATCAATTATATGTAATTTGTTCAATTTGATAGTTAGTTTAATTAATGATATGAATGTATGTAGTATGTTAAGTTTGGTATGTATGAATGTATGTAGTTAGTTTGATTTGTGTGTTAAGTATATATAGTTAGTTTAGTTAATTTGATATGTTTGTTAAGTATAGAAGTATGTAGTTTTGATTTGATAAATTTGTATGTTAAGTATGTAATTTGATATGAATATATGTAGTAATTCGATATGTATAGAGTAATTAGTTAATTTGATATGTATGTTAAGTATATAATATATGTACTAAGAGGTTGAAATGGTTAAATTATATGCCCAATTTTGTAAATATCGAACACTTAATTAATAATTAATTTATAAGTAACATATAATAATTAACAATTAACCTCTACAATCTTCTTATCCGAATTGGAATCGATCTAATAAATTAAATACTATCTAATCAATCGAACGTCTCAAAGTTAAAAATAAAGTATATATACAATGAATTCCGACCGTTCATGGATGTACGATCGTACGGCGGTAAATGGCAGAGTTTCTAGGAGTTTTGTAGAAGGGGTTAAAGGTTTCATCTCGTTTGCCATGAGACGTCCGGTTTGTGCAATTGGGGGGTTGATAAAGTGTCCTTGCACATTGGAAACCTGCAGAAACAAGCAATTTATGACGCCTACAGCAGTATTCGAGCACTTGCGACGTTATGGATTCATGCCTGAGTATCATGTATGGATTCATCACGGTGAGGAAGCACCGTCCATGGCATACCTCCAATGGAGGGAGAGGCGGGGTTTGGGGCCGCCTATCGAGTGCCTTTCTGCTTGTCGGAACATGTGCATGGTGTATTGGGAGGAGGATGTGGATCTGGAATGCAAGTTACGTGGTAGGAGCGTCACAAGTGATGAGGAGGGGGTGCATGAGAATGAGGAGTTTCATCCGTTTTGTCTCTAGGCTTGTATAACTAGTAATCATTAGTTGATATATATATATGAAACCAAACATTATGGTAAAATTGAAGCTGATGTAACTTATATTATGTAATGCCGTAACAATTGACTGGAGCTAATATAACTTATATTACGTAGCAATTGATTGAATTATTGTGAAATTGATTTATTATCGTAAATGAAAGAACTCGATCTAATGAATTCAAACGTGTCAGGTTATTATCTAATTATTCAATGAATACCGATTGTGGATGGATGTATTGTCGCATTCTCAATGGCGTAGTTCAATGGAGTTTTCGAAAGGGGTCAAGGTTTCATTGAATTTGCAATGTCAAATCCGCTTGTAAAGGATGGGTTGATAAAGTGTCCTTGTGCAATGAAACAAAGGCGTAAACAAGCAATACGTGACTCCTAAAGTGGTAGTCCAAAGACTTGAGGAAAAATGGATTCCCTGCGTATCGGTATGGAATCATCATGGAGGAAGCGACCGCCCAATACATATGACCAATACGCATAACGTGGAAGGAAGAGAAAAATGAACAAGTCGGGAACAATCCCAATCAAGGCGATGCTATTCGAGCTCGAGTCGAACAAATGGTGTACGATCTGCGCGGGCGGAGTTCGGGACACAACCAACATGAAACCGAGGTGGAGGTGGAGGAACCACGAATCCCGAGGATCGGTTGTTCTTTGACTTGTTAGAATCATCAAGGAAGCCGGTTTACCCGGGGTGTAAGCTCACTGAGTTGTCTTTGTTATCTCGGCTAATGAGTTGTAAGGCTAATGGCCACCAATCTGAAACGAGCTTCAATGAATGGGTTGACGTAATGTCGGACCTTTGTCTGAAGAAAACCTAGTTCCCACCAACTTTACCAAGCGAAGAAAAGATGCGGGATTAGAAATTTTGTGGTAACCATAGGCATCGTTGTCCAAAATGTGCATGATATATTGGGAGGAGGATGCGATCTAATATAATGCAAGTTCGTGGTAAGGAACAGTACAAGCGTTACAAGGAGGCCGCAAAGAAACGACAAAAGAAAATCTCTCACATAAGAAAATGTGGTACTTCCTCTAGCACCTCGTTTGAAAAGATTGTATGCTTCAAGTGCTTCATGGATAAAATGCGGTGGCACAAGGAGCGAGTAATCTCGGATAATGTCAAGGTGGTAGAATGGACTATCCAGCAGACTCACCCGCATGGAAATCGTTTGACAAGACATATCCAGAGTTTGCAGCCGAATCTAGAAATGTACGTTTGGGACTTTGTACGGATGGTTTTAACCCGTTCGGTAGTGAACGTAAATACTCTTGTTGGCCGATTATGCTCACACCGCATAATCGCCTTTGTGAGTGCATGAAGGAGCCATTCATGTTTCGATCGCATTGGTGCTCGGGCCGAAAGATCCGGATCGACGTTGGATGTTTTCTTGCAACCCCTAATCAAGGAGCCGATCGAGTTGTGGACGGATGGTATCCTCGCATATGATGTGTCGACAAAAAGAACTTCACCTTGAGAGCTCTTCTTTGGACCGTGAGTGACTTCCCTGCGTACTCCATGCTATCTCGAAGGAAAAGCAGGAAATATGCATGTCCACATTGCTTGGAGGATACAGATGCATTTAGGCGAAGGGTAGTGGAAAATTTTGTTGGTTTGATTGTCATCGTAGGTTGCTAGAAAGTGACCATCCGTTCAGAAGAACAAGGATCAATTCTTGAAAAATAAAGTCGTCACAAAAAGCCCCGACAAGACTTACTTGGTGCACAAATTCTTGCGGAGATTGATAGATTGGGTCTTATGAAGGTGGTGAGCTTGGGTGGATGAAGCATAACGAGAAAATTGGTAAAAATGTGGTTGGAGGAAGAGAATCATTTCGGGACTTGCCTTCTTCGAGCGATCTTCTTATCCGTCACAACTTAGATTTCATGCACATTGAGAAGAACGTGTTCGAGAACTTATTCAATACACTTTGCAACATTGAGGGAAAACAAAGGACCATGCGAAGTCTAGATCCGAGTTGTCGACATGGTGTAAAAGGCCTGAGTTGACAAAGAAGGATGAGAATGGTAAGTGGCCGAAAGCGTGCTACACAATTGACAACGCTTCTAGGTCAATTTTGTTTGATTGGGTGAGGCATTGAGTTTCCCGGATAATTACGCCTCAAATTTAGAGAGGTGTGGATTTGAAGAAGACAAAGGTTTATGGGATGAAGAGCCACGGTCACATGTGTTCATGGAGAGGCTTATCCGGTAGCATTTCGAGAGCTTTTGCGAAACACGTATGGACCGCTATCACCGAGTTGAGCTTATTTTTCAAAAATTTAGGCACAAGGGTGGTTCATGATAAAGTGTTGGAAAATCTTGAAAGGAACATACCATTGATTCTATGCAAGCTCGAGCGTATCTTTCCACCGAGCTGGTTTGATTCTATGGAGCACTTGTCGGTTCACCTTCCTCATGAAGCGAGACTTGTTGGTCCGGTTCAGTATCGATGGATGTATCCATTCGAGAGGTACTTGGGAAATTGAAGAAGTATGTCAACAACAAAGGTAAACTGAAGGTTCGATTGCCAATGCCTACATTCGAGAGGAAAGCGCAACCTTCGCTCTTATTACTTTGATGAACACGCCCCTACGAAGACAAAGAAGGTCGGCTCGAAATGCGTATACATTCGTAGTTCAAGCGGATGATGAGTTTTCCCTATCTGCCTTCGTGGTATCGGAGACCTCTTGGTGCGACTAAGAAAGAATATCTTACGGATAAAGAGTTGAAAGCAGCTCAATATTATGTCCTCACGAATTGTGCTGAGGTTGACCAGTATATGGTACTATTTGCGAGGTCAGCAACCATTTATTTAAATTTTAATATAGCTACGCAAGTCTCTACTTCAATTATAGACTTATCATCGAATGAATGTTTGCAGTTTTTGCAAAAAGCGTTGTTTGGAAGAAAATCCTCAGATGACAGAGGATACACTAGAGGAACTACTTGACTCAAAAATTCCTACAGAATTTCCAGATTGGTTCCGAGAGTATGTCCGGAATCCTATTAACAACGTCACATGCATATACTTAAAGGCTCTCGCAGAGGGTCCATTCAAAAAGGTCTACACATTCCCAGGTTATATAGTCAATGGCCTTAGGTTCCACACGACTGAATGTAACACGGCCATGGCGACAAGCAACTCCGGGGTGTGTGTTAATGGTGCAGAAGAGTATGGAGACGCTACTTTGTTTGATTTCCACGGCAAGCTAAAACGAATTGTGAGGATTGGATTGCCATTTAAACGAACCTTCTTGTTTGACGTTGAGTGGTATGATCCTAATCCAGGAGGTACGAGGAAGAACGAGCGGTATGAAATGGTTGATGTGAACCAAAAGAAGAGGTACCGAACCAAGTATGAAATTTATTCTGGCGACTCAAGCACGACAAGTGGTGTTTCTTGAATATCCAAGCAGAAAACGCGATAAGGGGGAATGGTTAGCTGCGGTACCTATTCGTGCTCGCTCGAAAGTGGAGTACATTGAGAAAGACGACTCAATTACCAACTCGTACCAACAAGAGGATGTCGATAAACAAGCAGAAGATCCCATAGAAGCAGATGATGAGTTGTTTGATCTGCACGAGGACCAATATGTAGTCTTAGAGGACGGCGATAACGGTATATTATGTATTATGAGTAATTATATGTGTTATTATAATCATGTATGTATTATAACTCGTACTAACACATTTTATTGTATTTATTACATTTTTTGCAGATGCATGACAGAGGCCGTCACCTATCGTCCCCCCACGCGGCCGCATGATCTTTGGTGGGTCGGGGACACGAGGAGGGCTCAAGATCGTGACAAGGTCTCGATTCTGAGACCCCGGCAGGAGAGCAAATGCTCTACCGGTCGGCCGGACACATCTTTGGAGGGCGACCGACGATTGTCCCTACCTCGTGTTCGATCCAAACAATCCCAACGTCACGTGGACGGCTTGCTGTGATTTTCCCTATTGGTCCTGCCAAGTAAGTATTATACATTCTTCTTAAATATGTAAAACATAACTGATAATGATAGTTGACAAGTATAAATTGTTGTACTAAAGTAATGCATATTCGTTTCTTGTATCTTATACATTGACAACAACTTATGGCCTCGGGAGGTGCACAACAAACTAGGTGACATCTTCCGGAGCAGGAGAGAGCCACCGGGGCAGGGTGGTGAGTGTTGGAGCCACATCTCGGAGCGCATGAGGGCCGAGTACTTCGATGAGCTGAGGGTAAGTTAAAATATGACATTCATTTGTTTGTAATTATAATCGTTTTAATATGAGTGGTATGTTAGCCACTGTATGTGAGTGGTATGTTAGCCACTTTATTTGGGTGATATGTTAGTCACCATTGTGTTAGTAAATTTTAGGACAATGTGAGTGGTATGTTAGCCACTGTATGTGAGTGGTATGTTAGCCACTTTATTTGGGTGATATGTTAGTCACCATTGTGTTAGTAAATTTTAGGACAATGTGAGTGGTATGTTAGCCTTTGTATGTGAGTGGTATGTTAGCCACTTTATTTGGGTGATATGTTAGTCACCATATCATTATGTTGTTAGGACATGTATTGACTTTGGATGTTGTATGAAATTGGGAATGTAGAAGGTACTTCATTCCCAGCAGTTGATCCACGATTTGGCGTTTAGAGGTGTGGGATCAAATCTGAGGATATGGTCTGACGTGGAAGGCCATTCGGGATCGGGTGGCCCAATCCCTCCACAGGTTGATGCAACGGAGTGGGCCCTTTGGGATGCCCACTGGCGCCGAACTGATGTCCAGGACGTTGCTTGGACCAACAGTAACGGGCATCCCGATCGTCTGGCAGAAGGGCCGTTCACCACCTTGGGAGGCGATCTCATATCGATTATTATCAATCGATGCGTATATATGTGTTTTTGCAATCTAGCATTACGTGTATGTATGAAGTCTCTGCTGCTCTATTACTTGTAGATGATAAATTGTTGACTAGATCTGGTTTGATTCAGGTGGCACGGGGGGAGGTGACATCCAAGTATGCCATCTTCAAGAAGGCCAGCGGAAGGCGGGTATGGACCATTGCGGGCCTCGTCTATTCATGTATGTTTATGTTGCTTAAAGTTCATATTTGTACACTATTACAAGTTACTTTTCAAAACGATCGATCATTATATCTGCTATTTACGATTTCAGGTGAGGTTGATGCTCGGTGGCGGCGGGGAGGACGAGCGGGTGATGTGTTGTCAATCGAACAAGTTGACAACATCTTCCTGAGGTCAACAAACCGGACAAGAAAGGACGAATATAAGGACTAGGGAGCCTCGGTTTGAATCTGGCTAGACCTGAGTGCTCCTCATCATCATCCCAGCAGTCCAGACTTCCGGTTTACACACGGACCAGTCTCGAAATGGTGCGATCGCGGTCGGAACGAGTTGCTCGCTAACTCAAGAGATGGAGCAACAAAGGGACGAGATGGAGCGCCATGACAGAGAAACGAAGGAGAACGAGCGCCTTGATTCTGAATGGAGCGATTCATGTCCGATTCGCCATCACCCACCCCTACCCCCGTCTGATAGCTAGTTATGTATCTGTATATGTTCGGATTTTTTTTCATATTTACACTTGTTTGGATAATTTCTCCAGCTCCAAATATTACTTTTTTATTCATTGAAACATTTTCCGTATTATTGATTTATTATCGAACATTATATTGATTAAATAGGTGAACTACGAAAAATAGGGATTAATATGAAATAAATAGTGACGGAATTAGTGACGGAATTCACAGTGACGGAATTAGTGACGGAATTTCAAATTCCGTCACTAGTCCAATTAAAATATTTAGCGACGGATAGAATCTATCCGTCGCTAAATTTCGGATTTAAAAAAAAAAATTGGTCAATCCGTCGTCCAATCCGTCGCGAATTGGACGACGGATTGTTATCCGTCGCCACAGCTCCAGGGGGGCGACGGATTTTCTATCCGTCGCCAGAGCTGGGGCGACGGATAGCTGGCCTGTAGCGACGGATCTATCCGTCGCTACAGGCCAGATTTTTTGTAGTGCTTCCTTACTCAGTTAGGTGAGGACTTTAGTTTTCTCAACTAAATCCTTTCCCTAAACACGCCTGGTGGTGTTTTGGTAATGGTAGTTGTTAGGTAAGCTAACTTAGATAACTTGTTCAGTTATTTAGAGAGCTTTAAAGAATCAATCTTCCTTAATACTCTTTTCAGTGTATGGGAAGTTGTCCTTACTGACCCAAGTACTTGTAGTATGTTCAAGAGAATGAATCACAGATATAAGTCGCAACTAAATCCTTTGATTCAACTCCTTCACAGTAATCAAGTCTTGTTAAGGATCATGACACTTAGAACTTTTATGCTACTTAGAATCAGAGAGCTTGAGTCGCAACAATAAGCTTTTGATAGTAAGTAGGTTTGAAGATTTGTATGCTTGAATGTATTTCGCAAGTGTGTTCAGTGTTCTTGGTGTAAGCTCAAGTGTATCTTCAAACATTCTAAGTGGTGATATTTATAGTTGAAAATCATGCCGTTTGAATAGTATCTGTTAGGCACTTAGAATGTTTGGTGATATTTATAGTTGAAAATCATGCCGTTTGAATAGTATCCATTATACACTTAGAAATTCAAACTATTGATATATGAAAATAGTACTGCAGTGAGCTTTGTTTCTTTTCAGAGATCTCCTCTTTTGCTCAGACATCTCTGTCTGCGTAATAAATGCACTGTACTATTTTTTGTCATGCAGTCTCAACGGAAATATGCAAGCTATCTAAGGCTTTGCACTTCCTTTCTCAGCAACCTTTGAGTCTCATAAACCTCATTGAAAGCTTGTCTTCCAAAGACACTTATTTCCTTAAGGTATCTGAGGAGACATTTCTCCTTAGTCTTCAACAATCTTGTGCAGTCTCTTGATCTTCAAAAATTGAGCTCTTCCTGCTGGATGCTTGCTTCTTGGTCTTCTTCAAAGATATAAAAATTACATTCAAAGACCTAACATCCTATACAAGATATACTAGACTAACATACTTAGTAAGCTTCCTCTTTTACAATGTACAAGTGAACTAAGAGTACTAGTTACCTTTCTGATCTAAGATAAGTCATTAGGGTTGCTGATCAAAATCTAAACAAATATTCCTAACAAATTTCCTCCTTTTTGATCAATCAACCATGACTATCTAAGGTTCCTATAATGAACTGGATGACGAAAAAATCCATCACTTAAACATTTCTTATGATCTGTTAGGAATATATGTTTAGATTTTGATCAGTAAACCCTAATGACTTATCTTAGCTCAGAAATGTAACTAGTACTCTTAGTTCACTTGAACATTGTGAAAGGGGAAGCTTACTGAGTATGTTAGTCTATCAAATCTTGTATAGGATGTTAGGTCTCAGATTGTAATTTTTATATCTTTGAGGAAGACCAAGAAGCAAGCATCCAGCAGGAAGGAACTCATTATTGAAGATCAAGAGACTGCACAAGATTGCTGAAGACTAATGAGAAAGGTCTCCTCAGATACCTTGAAGAAATTAAGCGTCTTTGGAAGACAAGTATTTCAATAAGTTTCTGACACCCAATGGTTACTAAGGAAGGAAATGCAAAGCCTCAGATAGCTTGCATAGTTCCGTTGATACTACAGGACAAAAGATAGTACAATGCACTTATTACGCAGACAGAGATGTCTGAGCAAAAGAGGAAATCTCTGAAAGGAGACAAAGCTCACTGCAGTACTATCTTCATATATCAATAGTTTGAATTTCAATATGCCTAACTAATAGTATTCAAACGGCATGATTTTCAACTATAAATATCACCACTTAGAATGTTTGAACACACACAACTAAGAACTTACAACTCTCAAGCATACAAGCCTTCATACCTACTTACTCTCACTAGCTTACTGTTGCGACTCAAGCTCTTGAATTCTAAGTAGCACGAAAATTCTAAGTGTCCTGATCCTTAACAAGGATTGTTTATTGTGAGGGAGTTGAATCCAAGGATAAAGTTGCGACTGATATCTGAGATTCACTCTCTTGAACAACAACAAGACTTGTGTCAGTAAAGAACAACTTTCTATACACTGAAAAGAGTATCAAGGATGGTTGATTCTAAAGAGCTCACTGAAGATAACTGAATAAGTTATAAGAGTTAGCTCACCTGACAAACTACCATAACCAACACCAACAGGCGTGTTTAGGGAAATGATTTAGTTGAGAAAACTAAAGTCCTCACCTAGCTAAGCACAAGAAGTACTTAGTTTGGGAAACTAAGGAATAGCTCACGGGTTACTGAGTAGAGGAAGTACTTGGTTGAGAAAGCCGGGGAATAACTCAGGGGGAACACTTGATTGGGAACCTAGTGTTAAAGGGATCAAGAGATAGAATTTTGTAAGGAGAACTCATCATCTTATCTTAGTAGATTCAAGTCCAGAGAAAGAGCGAGTGGATTAGTTGAGGGGTTACGCCACCTTCAGATACCACTATAAAAAGCGTTGTGTTATTTACTTACTGCACTTTACTTATTGCTTGCTGAGTATTTACACACTTTACTGCTCACTGATACGTGCACTTATCACAAGAGACTTCCGCTCTCTGAATATAAGTATTGGGTAC
Source organism: Plantago major (assembly GCA_026545765.1). Classification (NCBI taxonomy): domain Eukaryota; kingdom Viridiplantae; phylum Streptophyta; class Magnoliopsida; order Lamiales; family Plantaginaceae; genus Plantago; species Plantago major. The sequence goes on from CM048841.1 coordinate 58,248,225, forward strand.
ATGTAAAGATATCTAAGAAACTCTTTTATCGACAAAAGTTTAAAAATACTATTCACCCCCCCCCCCCCCTCAGTCTTTTAGTTTGATGTTATCTGGACCAATATGATCTTTCAATTCATTCATTTAAGTGCAGAAAGTAAACATCAACCAAATCACAAGGAGTGATCTGTGCTGACAAATTATCTTTTATAAATTGATATCTGAGAGTAGGTTCATCAGATAAATTACAAGTAAGATAACTTTTACATCATAAGACTGTTAAGCTCAGTCAGCAAGATACACAGAAATTACACAATTTATAGGACAACATGAATGTCCAAGTTCAAAGTAAATCCTAAAAGTTGGTCTTCAAGTCTTCTTTTCTTTAGCTTATTCTCTCTAGGAAAATTCTGTCACCATACCTAATAATATCATCAGAGCACTCAAGGATGTATGTTCTTATCATCATCTCAGCTTTCCTTGCACTCTCAACATTTTGCTTGTAGGATCTGGTGGTATTGTTCCTGACCATTTGCTCAACCCAGAGATATCTCCCCCATATCCAAGCATGCTCAATTTGAATATCTGACAACTTGTAATAATCATAGATTGTCTTCAGATACTTCAAATCTAACTTGTATTGATCCTCAGTCATGTAGAATGACTCATAAGGCTGAATAACAAGCTTTGTCCTTGACCCTGTGCCTAGTACATTCTCAATCTTGTGCACATCATCAGGTTTAATGTATGGACAAGCATCATATAGCTTCTTCCTCCTGGCTATCTGTCTGACTTTGACTTCAAAGTCTAGCCATCTCTTGACATGTTCCTTGGGTATCATATTATCTCTGTTCTTTCTCCATGGCATCATTTGCAAATAAATTGGTACTGAAAAGCCTTCTCTATTTTGTAGTAGATTTTTCATAAACATCACCCAGTAACCATTTTTGCACTTGCAAGCAGTATAATCAATATCAGATTGCTGAGGAGTGTACTCTATCATAGCTTCCTTAGGGCTTAGAGTATCTATTCCTCTGAATCTTTCATTTCTTTCCCTGATTCTCTTATGTCTGGAGTTTTCTCTTCTTGGAGGATTGCTTGAAGTTCCTTACTGGATAGACTTGGTGTTTCCAGAAGGTGTTTTGGCAGCAAGAGAAATTGCACCCAAAGGCTCATATAGGCTGTTTGATTTTCTTTTTCTGTGCAGAGGATTTTGATCTTCTTCATCCTCATCATCATCTTCATCTAAGATGACTTGTTCTTTGCAGCCTTCATCATTGCCTCTCTTTCTCTTTCCAGAGATCTCCTCTTCTTCTTCTTCTTCTTCTTCTTCTTCTTCTTCTTCTTCTTCTTCTTCTTCTTCTTCTTCTGAGTTTCTATATCTTCTCCTTGAGCTCTTGGCAGTTGTTGGAGGTTTATGAGATCTAGCCCTTGTAGTCACTCCATGAGTAGGAGGATTCTGAGTGGGCACTATCTGCAGTTGATTAGGGGTGTGGGCTTGGGCTTCAGATATCATCTTTTGTTTACCCTTCCCTTTCCTTGAACTTTCCCCCTCAGTCATGGGAGACTGATCAAAATGATCTAGAAGTTTGGCATAAGATTCTGACAGAGAGTCAAAATTCTTTTGCAGACTGATGTATGCAGATTTAAGTTGTTGCAATTAAGCTTTCAACTCGGCATTTTGATGCTCAATGCCAGTGTCCTTGTTGGTGAACTTGTCAACCTCAGCAATCACTTCCTTCACTAAGGTTGTTGCATAGGTGGCTTCATCAAAGGCATCTTGCACAGTATTGCCATCTGAGTCCCTTACCATGCCAAGATCGTGGGAGTTAAGAACTAGACTTGTAGTTCTATTTGCATACATTTGTGCAAACTTGGCAAGTGGTTCTGGTACAAACTTAGTAACCTCTTCATTCTGTCTTTCCATTTGTTTTGTAAGCTTGAGGAGTATCTTGGACCTATTCTCAAAGTCCTTGGAATGGACATTTGGTACCAAGTTGTAGAGCTGAGGAGCTATGAGTTCTCTCTTTAAGTGTGAGACAATTGTCTGTGGTTGTCTATGATCATACTCACATCTTCCTCCTCTTCTTCTTTCTCCTCTTCCCAAGCTTCTTCATTCTCAAACCCAGCAACCATTTCAGACATGCCCTTCTTCCCTTTGCCGGATGAGGATGGTATCTGTAATGCAGCCTCAACATCATGCTTGTTTCCTGGAGCTATCTCAGCTTCAGTGATGTGCATTTGAGAATTTGAATGCGTTGTAGTACCAGTAATCCTCAAATACAATCAAAGATTAAATTTATTTTATTGTCAGAAGCTCACAAACACACAACAATAGCAGTAAGTTAACTCGGGATATCGTTCTCCACGGACACTTAGCATAGGAACAAGCAAATATCGCATTGAATGCAGGAATCAAACAGTTTGTAAGTAGACAAATTGTATCTAAGCAGAAGATTGAATTGCAATTAAACCCTAATCCTGTGATGAAATCGACGATGGTGATGGTATAAAGGAACCCTCGACCTCCCTCGTACTATGCTAGTTGATGAGTCTATATTTTAGAGTCTCATTTTGTTCTTTTTACCATCTTTTGTTAGTCTTTAATTGTGTTTTTAGTGTTTCTTGTGCGTTTTTATGTGTTTTAGTTGTTTTGTACAGATTTTCGTTTGTTTAGAGATGTTTTGGAGGAAAAACGACGTTCTTGGAAAGTCGTATTCAAGTGAAGACTCAGACTCCACTTAGTAGGCAAAAATTCGAAGTCCAATGAATATTCTGACCAAAGGGGACAGGACGCGTCCCAGATTCACCCAGGACGCGTCCTAGATTATTCCAGGACACGTCCCAGGACTTTTCAGCGCATATTCAGTTTTCTTTACTTATTTTGATTTTCAATCATCATGGACACATTCCTACTTCGTTTTTTCCCTCTCCAAGCACAATAGAACCCTTGTTTTGGCTTCTTGACTTTGATTATCATCATATTGGTTTGTAATATCATACATTGACATCGAATTCGGATTCGAAGGTTAGAATCATCAATCTAGTTATCTTTTCTATTGCAATTTATATCTTTGTGATTGATTTGGTACTTGTATGAATCTTTCTATCTCTTGTATGCTTAAATCGATCATGACAATGAAATCGAATGTTATTGCTTCCGTTATGGGTAGCTAATCGCATAGTGAATACGGTAGCAATGTAGGATTAATCGTATTAGGGTTTCAAACCTAGATCGTTCATACGTGTTAAGCTAGTTAACATTCTTCGTAAAAACACCAAATTGAATATGCTAGTTTCAAATACTCTAAGCATTAGGTTAAGAATCAATCGTCTGACAATCAATTGATTTCACTACCTCTAGACTTTCAAAATGCATTGGTTGAATTGAATTTGCATTTTCTGGACAAATAACCGTGACAAGCGTATGAACAATATAGGTTTATTCCCATATATGATTTCTCCGAATTGCTATCGTATTCATTATTTTCCATATCTAGTACACTATCTGTCATCTTGTTTAATTTATTCATTCCGTTTCGCAAAAACCACAAACTACTCAATCATTTTTCGCAAACTTTTACGTTTTAACACTTTAAATGCTAGGTTGCTTGGTTAACTCCTTGGGAACGATCTCGTAGTTAAAGCTTGCTACACAACACTGCTTTAGTTACTTTTTGCTTTTTAAGAAGTACTAATTTGAGCACATCAAATTTGGCGCCGCTGCCGGGGAGTTAACTCCTACTGTGGTGTTTAGTAGTGTTAATTTGTTTTTGAGACCTAACATCCTATACAAGATTTGCTAGACTAACATACTCAGTAAGATTCATCTTTTATAATGTGCAAGTGAACTAAGAGCACTAGTTACCTTTCTGAGCTAAGATAAGTCATTAGGGTTTACTGATGATCAAAATCTAAACAAATATTCCTAACAAAAAGTTTATAGTCCACCTATATACCTCATTCTCCTCAAATTCCACTCTTCCAAAAAGTTGTGGTTGTTGCAAAATATTTTCTATCTATTCTACTTTGGCTAAGTTGCATTCTTTACTTTTGTAACAAGAAGGCAACCAGGGGCGGACCCAGGAGTAAAACAACAATAAAAGTATATTAATCTTCAATTTTACATAAAATTTCAACCAAACAACCAACACCAAAGTGGCCATAATTCGGCGTCCACCGTAGCTTCGGACTTTTCATTTTCTTCAATCAAACGAAGCACTGAGAAGTGGTACTAATTTTACCAGTTAAGTTATGACCAATTTCTATGTTCTGAGTGGTAAATAGATAGCCGATACTAAATAAGTGGCTATCAAACCAAACAGAGCTTAATAGTAGGACGAAGAGAAGTTTGCTCGAAGGTCCAATTTGGCTTGGACAGAATTCGAAAAATAAAGTAAATTGAAATAGAAAATTCAAAGACATTCGCCTTATGATTTACAATTTTTTCTAGTTTGGTAGCATGTGACTAGGTGTTTTAAGTGAGTTGACCACCTAAAACACACTGTTTGGTAGCAAAAAACTAAAATGGAATACAATTGGTTGGACCCGTTGAATTTGCGGGCTTTAACTTAAAATACAGCTTGTCATGTATTTCGAAATACATGGGTCAGGTGTAGTATTTCAAAATACACATCCATCTGTATTTTGATGGGGCTGTTTAATGACTATTTGATCCTTGAAAATGTAAGAAAGTTTATAGCTTACCTAATTAAGAATCTATAAATAAAGACTATTTTGATGTTTCAAAACCTTTTTCTTTTGTCGTTTTCTTTTTATTATTTCCATTTGTCCCTTTTCTTTCTCCTTCATTTTTTAGTGGTCGCCCACATTTATTTATTTCTTCTTTTTCATAGTTTTTTAATATGAGTTAGTCTTCTGAGTGACGGGCTCTACATAATTTATCTAGAGACGGACCTATATTATCAAATAAATCAACAATGTTATTAAACAAAACATCTATGTTCTCAAAATTGGTGTTTCTTCATATTACATCAAGACTTATTTCGTTAACAACATAGATATTTTAATTAATAACATGGATGATTTTATTAATAACATAGCTCGTGTCTAGATAAGTTATTTAGAGATCGTCTATCATGAGACTTTGTGTTTTAATATTGACAAATTATATATGAAACACCACTTATAAAATTTTAAAATTTTGAAAAATGATTATGCTTCAGCATGGTAAGAAGTTTACAGTCAACTATGCTTGAAATAATCATTGGATACTTTTATATTTAATTCTTGCCATCTCAAAACCCTATGCTGCTCAAATAATGAAGACTTATGTTTTTCAATTTATTTTTTATAACAAAGATACTTCCAAATTAAATGCCTGAAGAAGCCATGCATACATAACCAGTGAGTCGTTCGTCCTTCCCGTAGTTACTGATAACATAAGTCCGTCTCTAGATAAGTTATCTAAAGACTGTATCTCATTAGACTTTGTGTGTGTGAGAGTGTATTACAGTGTGTGTGTGTGTGTGTGTGTGTATATATATATATATATATATATATATATATATATATATATATATATATATATATATATATATATATATATATATAAATAAGTGGACAACTATTGAAATTGTGCAATTTAGTACCTAATTTAAGTTAAATTGGACTCATTTGTAATATATATGAAAATTAGACCTTAATTGCAAAAAATAAATATGTCTTCTCTAATATAATTTGAAACCCTAATAATACCCTAACAAAATGAATTCATCAAAATAAAAATTAAATATGTTTTCTACCTCCAATCTAATTCAACCTTAACAAAATCAATCAATCACTAAAACTACAAAGATAACCAACCTTTTTCTCTTCACACTTCACACACTTACTTAAATCTTAATTCAAATCGAAAACTGAAATTCATGGCAGAAAACAACAATATTAATGACTTGTGTGTGTGAGAGAGAGAGCAAGAGGTATGTGGAAGTATCAAATTACCCATTCGTATCAATGATACGGACAATACAAAGCAATGAAAGCATACTAGTAAATATAGATGTACGATACTTAATAATCAAGAAATAACATTATTAATGTAAGATGAATACATAATATTATGAGAAGTCGAATTAAATATGAAAACATTTTTCGTGCGGGATCAAATTTTGTGTATTTTACTAGACATCTAAATATTTGTTCCAATCTACCTTGTAAAATTTTGTGTTACATCATTTAATCATTCTAAGATTACACAGGACCTTTAAAAATTATAAGTAATAGGAGTTTTAATGGTATTTTCGTCATTAACCTCATTAGTGTGCTAGCAAATACACATGTAAACACATTTCTACTCTCAATCAAACACTTGAAAGTGTTTCGGAATACATGTTAAAACACATTTCTTTTTTTCTACCAAACACTGTAAAATTTAGTCAAACCCATACAAAATACATATGAAAACACATCGGGCTATACATATGTGATTTAAGCGAGTTGACCACCCAAAATACATATCTCCTACCAAACGGTACCTAAGCAAATTTGAGTTTTTCTTATTTTAAATATGGGTTTGGATTGGGTTTTGTTGGATTAAATTTTAAATGTTAGAATTTGGTATTATCCGATCGAGCCCAACATCTTAATTTGGAGCATCCATGCCCTTTTCTTTTCCTGCATCTTGAATTGAATTGACCTCCTCCTTAATCGGTGCTCCATTTCCCAAACTGACATACTTACTGCCAAGCTCTCCATTTTGCTGTATGTTCCTGCAATAGACCTCTCTTCTCCCAAAACGCTAAAAAGTTGCGTACTTTCACCGGCAAATTAACAAACACTTGCCAATTGGTGAACAAAACATTCTGTAAGTAGTCGATTCCATTTGCTGTAATGTTCGATTTTATCATTTCTCAACATTCTTTTCATAATGACTTATTATTGGCATTGCACCCGGTTTTTGCTTCTCACTAGGAGGAGAAGCTTTAGTTTACTTTCCAAGTCGTCTTTTTGTGTTTATTATCATTCCCATGGTAGCGTTGTTAACATTCTTGATTCGGGTAGTTATGCTGACCTGCAGCACAGAATGCAGATGCAGGCTAAGTTAGGTAACTTTGATAAAGTCCTTGAGACCTTGATTCTCATGAACGGTTTTTCGGGCAAACCCACAGTTTACGATTATAATGCTATGATTCATTGCTATCTCAACTCCCCCAATGTGTCAGTCGCTTGTTTGTCAGAGGTTATTGATTTGATGCAAAGATATGGCCCCTACCCGGACGCAAACACATATACCATTACTATCAATGGGCTCACCTCTATTGGTTCGTTGGAAGATGGGATTCGGTTTACAGAAAAGATGATAGCTAGTAGTTTTGTTCCTTCCTCTAAGGTTTTATCTTTATTGTTCAACAAACTGGTCAAAGCTGGAAACTTGGAGGGTTCTGATGTGGTGCTTACGCTTATGTTGAATCTTGGCTACACTCCAACAAGTTTTGATGTAGGTTCCTTTATTCAAGGTCTTTGTAAAGCTGGTCTGGTTAAGATGGCGTTTGAGGTGTTCTCTGCAGTCTCGCAGAATGGGAACTTCACTCAAGGATTTGTTTTTGATCCTATACTGAGGTCTTTCTGTAAGCATAGTAAGATGAATAATGCGCTCTCCTTTTTAGGTTGGTTGAATAAAAAGGGCTTTATTCTTGACGTTTACTCATACACTGCGTTGGTTCATGGTTTTAGCAAGAGAAAGTTATGGGGTCAATTTGACCATTGTTTGATTCAAATGAAACGTGCTGGGTGCAAGCCAAGCGGGGTGACATATACTGTAATCATTAAATCTCTCTGTGACGATGGGCAAGTAGACGAGGCTTTAAAGATTTTGCAAGAGATGGAAGCCGCAGGATGTTACCCAAACGTGGTGACATATACTGTAATCATTAAATCTCTCTGTGATGATGGGAAAGTAAATGGGGCTTTAAAGATTTTGCAAGAGATGGAAGCCGCAGGATCTGACCCAGACGTGGTGACATATACTGTAATCATTAAATCTCTCTGTGATAATGGGAAAGTAAATGAGGCTCTAAAGATTTTGCAAGAGATGGAAGCCGCAGGATGTTACCCAGACGTGGTGACATATAATGTAATAATTAAATCTCTCTGTGATGATGGGAAAGTAAATGAGGCTCTAAAGATTTTGCAAGAGATGGAAGCCACAGGATGTTACCCAAACGTGGTGACATATACTGTAATCATTAAACCTCTCTGTGATGATGGGAAAGTAATTGAGGCTCTAAAGATTTTGCAAGAGATGGAAGCCGCAGGATGTTACCCAAACGTTGTGACATATAATGTAATAATTAAATCTCTCTGTGATGATGGGAAAGTAAATGAGGCTCTAAAGATTTTGCAAGAGATGGAAGCCGCAGGATGTTACCCAAACGTGGTGACATATACTGTAATCATTAAACCTCTCTGTGATGATGGGAAAGTAAATGAGGCTCTAAAGATTTTGCAAGAGATGGAAGCCGCAGGATGTGACCCAGACGTGGTGACATTCAATATTATGCTACGTGAACTTGGCCGTCAAGGTAGGTCTTCTGAGATTAATAGTCTTCTCGAAGTTATGGAACAAAAAGGCTTATCTCCTGATAGCTATACAGTTTCTGGGATAGCCGGTGGCATGTTGCGAGCGGGTAAAATTAAGAGGGTACATGTGTTTTTGCATAATATTGTTTCAAAAGGCTGGTCCATTGATGATGCAGTATATAATATTTTCTTGAACTCCGTTTGCCTTCTTAATGGATCAACAGAAGCTTTGGCCATGGTGCCGAAGTTGATGGAGTGGGGTTTTAGGCCGAGTAACGTGACATATAATACAATATTAAATGGATTGTTAACCAAGAATGGCATCGATGAATCTTGTAGGCTATGTCACCATATCAAGCCAGCCAATGCACCAGACTTGATCTCCTTCACCATCATGTTGTCTGCTGCAGCTAAACAAGAAGATTCCGCTATGCTTCGCCGGATTCTGTGGCGAATGGAATGTGAAGGTATAAAACCAAATGTTATAAGTATGACATGCCTACTTGAGTATTACTCTAGGATTGGGGATATTCAACAGTGCTTTCATCATTTAAAGTTCATGTTGGAGAATGATTGTCGACCCAATACTTTCACTTTAAATACTCTTCTTAAAGGGCTTTGTAACAATCGGTTACTTGGGATGGCAAAATTGATTTTTGATCATTTCAAAACCCTTGGAATTTCTCCTAATACCGCTACATATGACATTCTACTGCGTGCTTCCTTACGAGAACGCAATGGTTCCTTAGTAAATGAGCTCCTTAGAGATATGTATGGTTAGAAGGTGAACCATGACTGTGAGAACACAAAAATAGTAGAAATTTAGCTGCAGTCAGTCAGTCAGTCTTTCACTACACCTCGTCAAAGTTACACTCTGCAAACCCTTCTTCTCCGGTTGTCACTTTCAGAAGCCATTGCTGCCCGATTCCAGTCATTTCAGGTAATCAATAACAATGTATGTATGAATATTGTTCCCATTTTTCTTTCATTTTTTTATTTCTTCATACACCATTTTTTATATTATAGAATTTATCCGTACATACAATCTTTCTTCATGTGTATTGACTATTCATTACACAATTCGTGTCACAAAGCTATTCTCATGTTTGTATCTCTATGCAACTGTGTACAATTTGGATGAGGATTGTGTTAATGTTCTTAATTTCAACCCTCAGGATACAATTTTGAGCAGATATACAATTTCCTACTTAGTCTGGATTATTTGTTAGTTTATTAGGTTAAAAGGCAGAATTGATTGATGGTCATCGAATTGGGATATAATTAATGTTACATATGTCTTGGGGAAATTGCTAAACCATATAGACTTTTCAATTTTGATTTGGGTTTTCTGTATTATAATTTATTCGCTTGTCGTTGATCTCTGCACTAGGATATGTGATAGTATTGGTTTATTTATGTTGCTGGGTATTCGAAACGTCTTAGTCATTACAATTCTTGTGACTACAGCATATCATAAGTGTAGTTGTGGTTAAAAGAAAATATGGGCTTGGAACAGTGTCGTGACTCTTCACTGTGTACATTGAGAGGATTGTGATAAAAATGAGTATCATATAAGAGATCAAAAGTGTATAGTGCGTCTTTTCTTCACTCGCCTACAACTGTATGCTTCACATGTGCAATTAGTCCAGTTTTTGTGTAATCTGGATACCCTTGCAGTACGCACAATGCTATTACTGAGTGAGAAAGCCATGTAATCTATTCCTTGTTTTGACTTGCATACAATCCTCCACGCACGATAATGGTTAGATGGCAGAATAATAGCTTTTGCACATCCATATCCCCTGTTCCAGTGCAGAATAATAGCTTTTGCACATCCATATCCCCTGTTCCAGTGCAGAATAATAGCTTTTGCACATCCATATCCCCTGTTCCAGTGATTAAGCATGTTTTTCTGTGTATTTGCCTTCTTAAAAATTGGTTTGACCAGAGGAAGTTAGCGAATATTAGCTGATTAGGCTTTGATGGGTTTCTAGGATTCTTTAAATTTGCTGAGTATTAGGTAACCTAACAAGATTTTGATCTATCAAACACTGTACCCTGCTGGGAAACTCATATGACATATATCTCAATTCATGTGTTGTCCTGACATTTCGTGAAAGTACTGAGGGCTCGCGTCAACTCACGTTTCTCTTTTTCGTTTATTTTTAATCCATACTGCTTTTTTCCTATGCTCTGGATGGTTTATGTTGCTCATGAATGTGTCATATAATTATGTGGAAGACTGAAATGACATGGCCTCTTTACTCATTCTGGTATGCAGGCAGTTGGAACCAGAGTGCCCTTACATTTGGTATATGCCGAGAGTCAAGCATGTCTGGAAATCCAATTTTGTTGATGAGGATGATTCATCTGGATCTGGAGAGGATGCTAACACATTAGATGGGCATAATAAGAATCAGGCAGTAACACCATGTTCATGGCGTAAGAGAAGTCTGAAGGCTACAGTTGACACCATTGTTGATACTTTTATGTACAATACGATACCATGATCATATCAATGCTATGGAGAGGGATGCTCCGAGAACTCGTCTTACTGTTAAAGCATATGGTAATCGATGGTCGTGGGCCCAATGAAGGTACATTACACGTGTTAAGACAAGCTTACAAGACAGGTCATTTGAAGGGACTCGCTGGAGTTTTAAATGCCACAGAGCTTACCTTGATTGAATACTGGGAAATTGACTAATAAAAGATTGGGTGAGTAGAAGAAAGTTTATCCACTACATTATTAAATCCTTCGACTGTTGTCTCTGAAACTATACTTTGGTTACAAATTTAGGCCAGACTCTCTTTGCAACAGGTACCAGCTTCTTTTGTTTTGGGTTTTTGGTTCATGCTGATTATGTTTCTGTTCTCAAAGTACTCAGGCATGATAATATTTAAGTACCATGTAGTCCCCGGATAATTTACTCATGTGCATGAATCTACTGGATTCTATGGATATACTATCAAGTATCAATGACCAAGACCTACATGTCGTTATAAGCTGGTCAAAGAGTTCTTGTAAGTATGTTTCTAAATGATTTGGTCCTACATATTGGATTCCTGTTGAAGGTATTTGGATATGTTGATAATGCTACATTATATTCCTTGAGTGCAGATGTGATTACAAATTTTCTTCATCAGCCTTGGTACCAGGAGAATCAAGTGATAACTTGGCGAAGATTGCAGTGGTTTAATCTGATTCAGAGGCTCCTGGAGGGCATGTGTTGAACAGATAAACTAAACTAAATGTGCCAGCCAGTATTTGCTTGTGAATGGTCTTTCCGTAGTCTGGGACTTATAGTTACTGGTTAGCCTGTTGGAGCTTGAGTTTTTTTTCATCAACACACTGAACTTTCTTGTAGTTGATTTAGTCATTTATGCTTCTTTGGAGATTACTTACAAGATCTTGATGCAAAGGTAGCACGGGATATGAATACAATGGTGACCTGCTGGAATAATGAAGTGCATATATTCATCACTGTTTTGATGAAAACTTGTGTATATACAAACATTTTTTAAACCAAAATATATACAAACATTTGTATTTATAATTGGATTAGGGCTCTTGTATATAATGATTCATCACTGTTTTGATGAAAACTTGTGTATATTTAAGGCATTAACATGTTGATATTGTACAGGGACCTCAATAGGAAAGACATATGCGAGGACTGATGAACTCGGTATCCCATTTACCATTACAGCCGATTCTTCATTGTCAGTGACTATCCGAGAAAGAGACAGCAAGCAACAGATACCTGTGAATGTGGACAAAGTAGCGCCTGTGGTAAAGGAGGTGATTGATGGTGTAAGCACGTGAGCTGATGTTTTATGTAAATATCTTATTCCCCCATCTTGATCAGCAGGAAATGCATTCATATTTCTCAATCTGTCATCACACTATTGAATCCTACCATTTCAGCTTTCAAAACTTTTAAATTGGACAACAGCAAGATACGTGAAAAAGAATAGCACCTGTACTATATACTAGTTTTCATCCCGACTCAGATTATAGACACAATACTCCTTTATGTTCATGTATCCTACAGGACCTACACTAATGTATTGGGATAAAAGGTTTACTTTATTGTTGTGGTCAGTTTAATGTTGTTCCATGGTTCTTCATATAGATATCTCATACATACTCTATTCAATCATGACATTCGTCATGATTGATCAAGATGTATGAGTAGTTAACAGGATGTATACTTCATTCAGTCTTATGTATGCGGCTGTTTATAATTCTCTGTTTCTTGCAGGTTAGTCACACTATCCGAGGAATTCAGTGCCTTTGCACTATTTATATATGAATCTGTGTGAATTAACCTACTGAAATTGATTTGTTTTTATGAATCATTCTCAGGTTTGTGATTTACTCCTTCACAGCTTTTCTTGGCCTGCTGGTTTATAGATGCTAGAAAAAGAGCACAAGTAGTAATGCTACTCTACTGCAACAGAGGCCAAGGTTTCCTCTACAGCAGCACTCAGCACTATGGAACTTTAGTTGAGCAATTATCGATGATCTGCTTGCTCCAACATAGCTCAAGACAAAAAACCAATGGTTTCAATTTCAATGAGCCATTGCACCAAACAAGACAATGTTCTTGCTATTCTTCATTAAGATTCCTGAAGGGTTGAATATAATTTTTCTATTGTTGAGTTTACGGTATGATGAATTACTGTTGTTGAGTACTCGAGAAAATCAAATGCCGAGTTTATGATATGATGAATTACAAGTTGTCAATGAGCAGGCTGACTATAAGTTTTCTTGTTTAGGCTTGATGAGATTTTTTCTTTTTTTTTTTTTTTTTGAGAAAAAGAGGATTTTTATTAATCCAAAAAGAGCAAAGCTCAAGAGAGAAGAGTCTGATCAGTAAATACAGCCAAATAAAGCAAACTAAGCTAGTACAACTCAAGTAGGTTCACAGTAATCAAAAGGTACATCAAAGTAACCAAAAGAATCCTCCTTGAAGTTGTGGCAGAGCAGGTGCGCTAGAGTGTTTGCTTCCCGTCTAATATGTTTGACGGTGGAATCAACAAAAGAAGCCAGAGACTGTCGAAGATCAGTATAAATAGCACCATTAGGTGACAATGAGGGCACAACATGGTTCAGATTTTTCGTGACCTGTTGTGAGTCTCCCTCAATGATGATCTTGTCAAAGTTCATCTCTTTTGCCAATGACACAGCAAGTCGGGCTGCAAATAACTCAGCCGTCTCAACATCAAGCTCAACTATTAGTTTCTTTCGGCTCCAAACAAGAATGAGGCCAGTGTAGTCTCGAGCTACTGCCGCAATTCCACCTGTTTGGCCATGTCTCGGTACTGTTGCATCGAAGTTGATTTTAATCCATCCTTCCGGCGGGGTAGACCAAGGTCCATGGACAATGTTTGTCTGTCTATTGGCTGTATCAACAGGTTGATACATGTTCGACCTGTGAAAGTTAGTAAACCGAATAACATAATGATATGTTTCCAAAGGTGAGTATCTATGGTGCTCATGGAGGATTTTGTTTCTTCCATACCACATGCTCCAACAGGATATCACAAAAAAAGAAATATCAGAAGAATCCAGCCTAATTCGTGCACCATTTACCCAATCCCATATATCATCAGCATGAAAAAATATGGCAGCAGAAGGGATATGAGTGAGTGCCCAGAATTGTCGAGCAAAATGGCAATCTTGCATGAGATGCAAAATGGATTCACAGTGATGATCACAAACCACCCAAGAAGGATCAGCAGATAGATGTCTGCGATTCAGCTCACCATTATAAGGCAAAGAATCATGTAAAGCCCTCCATAGGAAGTGTTTCACCTTATTCGGTACCTATAAGGTCCAAATGAAATTCCAGTTCCGATTTACCTCTCGAGAAGACGAGCCAGTTTGAATGGCAGCTTGGACGTTTTTGAGCTGCATGGCCAAGTGATATGTTGAACGCACGGAGTACCTGCCACATTTTTCATAGTGCCATACAATAGTATCAGCCGTGTCTCTGCTAGCTAAAGGAATCTTAAGGATTTCTTGGATGTCATCCTGTCAAAACAAATAGTTAAGTATAGGCAAGTCCCAGTCAGTTCCAGGAGCATTAATCAGAAAAGAAACACTAAGGGGGCCTTCATGGCCGAGATCAGGTGTTCTCGGCCTAAAAGATGCATTTCCTGGAATCCAGGCATCATTCCAGATATCAATTTGTTCGCCATTGCCTACTCTCCAACGGATGCCAGCTTTGACAAGATCCATAGCTGCATAAATACTTTTTCAAGTGAAAGAAGAGTTAGATTTAGGAACAGCATGGAAAATATCAGTATGAGGGAAATATTTTGCTTTATAAACACGATTCAAAAGAGAGTGAGGATCCTCAATAATACGCCAAATCTGTTTACCAAGAAGAGCTAAATTAAAAGACTTGAGATCCCTAAAGCCTAGACCACCGTCTCTTTTACTCTTAGTCATTACTTTCCAGCTAACCCAATGCATCCTATGTCTATCTTCATCCCCCCACCAATAGTTGGTGATTAGGGATTCAAGATCATGGAGGAGGTTATCAGGTAACTTGAAGCAACTCATCACATAGCTCGGAATAGCTTGAAAAACAGATTTAATTAAGACCTCTTTCCCAGCTTTAGACAAAAATTTCCCATCAAAAGATTTAGCTTTGTTCCACATTTTGTCCCTTAACCAACCAAAAACTTATTTTTTATTTTTCCCCATAGTGGTTGGAAGACCCAAATATTTCTCATGTTTATCAACAATCTGAACATTCAAAATATTTTGAATACTAGTTTGAACAGCAGTACACACATTTCTACTGAAGACAATATTAGACTTGTCTAAATTGACTTCTTGGCCAGAGCCACGGCAATAGACTTGAAGAATATTCAAGATAGTAAGAGCAGCCTCATCAGTAGCTTGGCAAAAAATCATGGTGTCATCGACAAAAAGGAGGTGTGAGATAGCAGGAGCACTGGGGTTTACCTTCACACCTTTAAGATCACCTCGACCAACAGCCCCAACAAACAAAGCACATAGAGCTTCAGTACAGAAGAGGAACAAATAGGGGGAAAGGGGATCACCTTGACGAATGCCTCGACTCGGACTGAATTTACCAAAATGGTCACCATTCAGAATAACAGAATAAGTAACAGTTCGGACACAAAGCAAGATTTTTTCCACAAATAAAGCGTTGAAACCAAGTTTAATCAGCAAGGGTTCCAAAAAAGTCCACTTGACACGATCAAAAGCTTTACTCAAATCAAGCTTCAAAGAGTGATTTATTTCATAGGCAACATGTACGTTATTAGTGATTAATCTACCGAGTATAAAAGCCGATTGAGTTTCACTAATTAACATATGCATATGAGGTTCCAGCCTATTCGTGATGCATTTGGAAAGCGATTTTGTAAACAACATTGCTAAGGCTAATGGGTTGAAACTGGGTTATAAGTTTAGGGCTGCGACACTTAGGTATTAACACAATATGCGTATAATTCAAGTCAGCATCAAAAGTACCATGGTTCAGAAAATTCAAGCAACAATTAGTCACAGACCGACCTACAATACCCCAGGATTTCTGAAAGAAAAGAACAAGAAAACCATCGGGGCCGGGGGATTTGAGAGGATACATTTGAGAAAGAGAGAGCTTAACCTCGTCCGCAGAAAAAGCACGGCAGAGGGTCTGAGAAGGAAAGTATTGGGCTTGGGATTGGTGGCGTGGGGAGTTGTGGGTACAAGGGTTGGTATGGTTCTGTTGGGCCAGGTCATTGTCATTTGGGTATTGTGTAGGGTTAGTTTGAATAGCCAGAGACATACTGCCAAATTGGAAAGGAGAGGATAACTGTTGGCTGTGAGCATTGATTTGGCTTAAAGTAGGGGAATTCAAATTTTGTGCAAAAACAGTAGGTTGGAGTGATTGAGGGGAGAGGGGTATAGTTTTTTGAATTCCTTCCCTAAAGGAGTTAGATTGGTCAACATCATTAATTCCTACCATAATGGTAGGATTTGAAGGCTGAACGGAATTAATGGTCCCAGACTTTCCAAAATTATCTACTACCTCTGTTGGTGCAGCATTAGCGGCCGGCATCGGAGATCGATCAACAAAGACGCGAGAACCATTGATGGGACCCATCCCTCCACCAATAAGCCGGTTCCACCTTCCATTAGACGAAGCCCGAAGCCAATTTCCCCATTCCAAAGTGTCCTCCCCTGGATCCCCATTAACCGCTTCAATGTTGAACTGAATTTTGCAATCCTTGAGAAGATGCCCGATTACACCACATCGATAGCAAAAATTCGGTAACTTCTCATACGTAAAAGTGACCAAAATAGATGCTCCATTAACACACTTAACCCGAAGCGCCCTCTTGAGAGGTTTGGTGATATCGAGTTTAACCCGAATATGCATCTCTGAGCTGCCAGTGGAGGACTCATGCTTCGTATCTAAATCCAGAAAGTCTCCAACACCATTCCCTATCATTGTTGCAATAGCTAGATGAATCATGCTGATAGGAACCCGAATATGAAAATCAGCGAAGTTTAGAGACACAGTAAGAGGGTCTTCTCCATCTTCGATTGAAGCAAGCAGGATGAGATTTTTTTCAAAAGACCAAGGACTCTGATCCATAACCCTTTTCTTATCTAAATTATGCGTGAATTTGAACAGGAGCCGTTCCTCATTGATTTTCTTGATTTCTAACCCATACATCAGGCCCCAACTAGTTTTCATCAGCTGTTGAAAAGAATCCAAGTGAATAGCACTCTTGGACAACGTTCTGCCTACCAAAGCCAAACTGTAGTTTTCATTGGTTGTTGTCCAAGCTTCGATCGGTGCCTGTACACCCTCAGCCTCATCTTCCATAAGATGCAATTGCTTAGACATTTTGTCAATCAACTCGTCTACCATACTGTTATGTCGATTAGGACCGAGGATGTGGTGCACTGGTGTGACAGAGAGTAGCCAAGAACACCTGCAAAAATAAGAGGTAGGACAGAAGCTAGATCGATTAGTGTATAGAAGATGGTGGTAGTGAGAAAGAAGGGCAACTACAGTGCTTTTTAAAGGACAAGTGCAGCCACTCCAAGTCGGAAAATCAGGGATTTGATCATAGAAATCAAATATTTTCAAATCAGAGAAGTACCTGTGATGAAATCTAATGACATAAAAAGAAAAAGAACAAAGCACATAATTCAGAGTATTAATCAACCAAATCGGATCCATTGGATTCCGAGAATCAACCAGACTCTCCATAAGAGGAGAGAACAAATCTCCATTAGGAGTGGATATATCACTCATGCGAGGAAGGGAATCCCAAAGGGGATTGAGAAGACGTCGATCTCCGATCATCTCCTATTCAGATCTCCGATACTAAGAAAACCATTTTCTTTAGATTAAAATTATATTAAGAAAATCAAATGGTGAATTTATGATATGATGAATCCCGGTGGCACACGTATGTGAATGAAGAAATTCAAAATTCCTAGTAAAGTAGACTCCTTAATGATGCAAGTTTTGTTATCAGTCTAATTCATGAATGAACTTACCCCACACCCGACAAATAATAAATAATTTCAATTTAACATATAAACTATACATTTTTCCACTAAAATTACATTTTTTGTCATATTTTTATCTTTAATTATTTATTTCAATTTTTAACCTGAAACAACGCGTCAACCATAATGTATGTTTTTTTCGGGACATAGGGAGTATGAGTATGGTTCATATATTTATTTACTATAAGTAGTCGTTGGACAATTACTCCCTTGCTAGGCCTAGGTCCCCATTATCGATCATGTGGCTAAGTACACTCTGAAAAGTAAAGAGAAGAGACTGTTTCTTGAGACTTAAGTCAGTCTGCATTAATTTCTTGGTAGTTGCTTGGTATAGAATAATTGAGTTCAAGCGAATTGAAAGTTAATTTGCTTCTTACATTTGGTTTTTTCAGAGTTGAGTGATCTTCATCAGATCAATTATTGCAAACAATTACTCTAGTAGCAGTAGTGATCAGAGCACATGTAAACAATGTCGATCTCTCCTTTTGTACTTGTATTTTTTTTTAGAAGATCAATAATATATTATCGCAAGAGACAACTCAATACAACCATAACACACATCTCTAACAAGACTACCGAGCACATCTAGCAAGAGCGTGTGCCACTTCGTTATAACTTCGTTTGACAAACTGTAATTTAAAAGAAGAAAAGGAAGCAACTAGGGCATGAATATCACCCAACACCGACCCTATCCAAGACTGATCCAGAGTGTCGCTATAGAAGCGGGTCACCGGAGCTAAGCAGTCAACCTCGAAGATAACATTATACCAAGCTTTTTCTAAAGCCCATTATATCGCCGACCTCAAGGTTACCGCTTCTGCTACTTCCGGGGAAAAGGGTTGATGCACCATCTCACTCTTCCAGTCAATCACCCGACTGACATTGTCATGGGCC
This sequence comes from Plantago major, assembly GCA_026545765.1. Lineage (NCBI taxonomy): Eukaryota > Viridiplantae > Streptophyta > Magnoliopsida > Lamiales > Plantaginaceae > Plantago > Plantago major. The sequence continues at coordinate 58,267,195 of CM048841.1, forward strand.
ACCATACCCATGCCCACCGCGCGCCCTTTGCTAAGTAAAGCTGCGTCGCCATTTACTTTAATAAAGCCGCAAGGTGGAGGATGCCAAATCATTTGTACCTGCACCACATCAGAGTGAACAAACGTGAGATCTGAGAAAATAAGATTCGTAGAGTGCAGGAAATTAAGCGAAAAGCTGGACACTTCCCCAGGTTGCTGCACGTGCTCCCCGTGAATAAAGTGGTTACGTTGATACCATAAAGCCCAAATCACGATTAAAGCAAGTTGTTGTCCACCTATGTCCAAACTGTGGATAAGCGTGCGGACCCAATCTTGAAACTCAGTGGCAGAGTTATTCCAAGCACGTGAAGGTAGAAGGCATAATGCCCAGACTTGGCGACTAAAGCAGCAGTCCCTGAACCTGTGCAACAATGACTCCTCGCCATGATCACAAACAGGACAAGTAGCAGTTGAAATAAATGGCGATGTCTAAGAACTTCGAGAATAGGTAGATGTTGGTCCAGATAACGACAAAGTAAAAGACTAGAGGGGGGGGGGGGGTGAATAGTCTTTTAAAACTTTTGTCGATAAACACAGTTTCTTAGAAACCTGGGGGTTTCTGATACTTAAATTCAGAGTGCGGAAGTCTTTAAGATAGGTAAGTGCATAAACAATAAGTGTGTGTGTGTGCTTTGCTGAAATGTAAATACAGAAAGGTAAATGGCACAGCAAATATAGTGGTATTTGGAGGTGGCGTAATCCTCCAACTAATCCACTTCGGTCTTTCTGAGACCTAGAATTCACTAGAACAAATAATTGAGTTCACCTTACAATAATCCTATTCTAAGATTCTTAAACAAATGGTTCCCAACCAAATGTTCCCCCTGAGTTATTCCCGACTCCTGAGCTAAGTACTTCCTCTACTCGGATAACCTTGGAGTTATTCACGATTTCCCAAATCAAGTACTTCCTCTACTCACGCCTTGATGGTGTTGGTTATAAGGTTTTGTCGGAAAGGCTTCGTATAACTTTTCGGTTATGTTTTGAGAGAGCAAACGAGCGAGACTACTTAATACACTTGTTCGGTGGATGGCGATGCGCTCTTCTTGACCCAAGTAATTGATGTCCGTTCTGGAGAATGAGCTTCAGAAAGGGTATCTGATAGTTCAACTCTTTCACGAATAACAATCTCTTGTTAAGGTTCAGGATAACTTAGAACTACTAGTGATTCTTAAAGCAACAGAAAGCTTTCAGAAAGGGTAGTAGAGTGCTTGAGAGAATACTTTGCTTGATGGTAATTTTGCAAGATAGAGCGTTCTAAGGTATGTTCTTCAAGCATCTAAGTGTGTGATATATATAGATAAATTTGAGAGGCGTTTGAATTATATCCGTTGTGCTCTCCATCAAATTATATCCGTTTATATCTTGAACTATGTACTCAGAAGTCACTATCTCATTTTTCGAGAGGATCGCTTTTTGACATTTACGCGATGCATTTAATGCATAAGTCGCTTCATTGTCCTATAGTCTCAACGGATACATGAGCCTTTCTGATGGCTTGCATGCTCCATACTCATGATGTCATTTGTCCAGAATCATATTTCGAAAGTAAGTTAATATACTTAAGAAAGGATTAAGGACATAGTCTTTCTGAGTTAAACCTTTGTGTCTTCATAAACCTTGTGCAATCTTCAGTCTTCTAATCTTCAGAAAAGCTCCATTGCTAGGATTGATCTTCATGGTCTTCTTGAAATAAAAAATTACACTCGGAGACCTATAATCCTAATACAAGATTTACTAGACTAATCATACTCAGTGATTTCCTCTTTTACAATGTTCAAGTGAACCAAGAGTACTTAATCACCTTTCTGGCTAAGATAAGAACATGTGATGAGTGATCAAAATATTAACAGATATTCCTAACAAATTTCCCCCTTTTTGATCAGTCATCCATGACAATCTTTCGAGTCCTATTACAAAATTGTAATCTTGGAAGAGAAAACAATCCACCACTTAATCATTTCAAAAAGATGCAACTTTTACATATAGAGAATTTTAGAAACAATCAGCAAGATTACAAAAAGTAATAAAACATACTAAGTAAATTAGAACACAGGAGAGTCCAAGCTCCAAGAGAGTATTCTAATGTTACTAGTCTTGAAGCATGACTTGGGTTTAGATACCTCAAGTTCTTGACACCCTTCTGGATCGATTGACATGATCATCCACTTTTACGCATTCTTGGACATAGTCATAAGAATTCTTCCGACAGAGCTCTGTCTTCGGATAAGTCACATATTTCATGGTAACTCTTGCCAAGTTTGTGATTCTTCCGCAGAAAGTGTTTGACCCAGAAGTACTTTCCCCAGACCCAGGCATGGTCTACTTGCAGCTGAGATAGGTTGAAATACTTGTATATTTCTTCCAGATAGTGTATATCATCTAGGTATTCATCCAATGTCATATAGAATGACTCATAGGTTGAAACACCTAGTTTGTTCTTCCTGCTGTAGCTACCATACAGTTTTCTTACCTTGTGTACATCATCGGGGTTTTGGGTAAGGATGCAAAAGAAAGATCCATCTTTCTGGCTTCATTCCTCTTTTCTACTTCAAAGTTTAGCCAGGCATGAAGGTGCTCATGTTTTAGCAATTCTGGCTTGCCTTCTCTCCATTTCAGGATCTGGTTGAGGATAGGAGTTGGAAACTTATCATTGACAAGTAGGTGTTGTAGTTCCAGAATCCAATACCCTCTCTTGTTCAGAATGCACCTATATGAAGATTCGTCATTACTAGTCTTCATATACTCAATGCGGGCATCAGTTGGCCTTTCTTGATGTGTTTCATTGTTTATTCTGCCAAACTGGAAATCCCTTCTTGCTTTTCTGTTTGGTGGCCTTCTGTCAGGAGATCCTCTAACCCTTTCTTCCTGCCTTGAAATTTTCTTTGGTGGATGTTCCTTGTAATGACTTGGTATTTCGGAAGGGTTACATTGCTAAAGGTCTTCTTTGCCAGAGGAGGTTGTGAAGTAGTTGCTTGTCTTCTTTTCTTGTGAAGTGGATGTTCATCTGTGTCAGATTCATCCTTATCATCATTGAAGTCCAAAATTGGAGACTTGCAGCTTTCTTGACCTCTTACCTCTCCTTCTTCTTGGTCTTCTCCTTCTTCAGGATTATTCTAGTTGTTTCCATCTGAGATCCTAAGGGACTTGGTTCCCCTAGTTATCATACTTCTCAGCCTTCTGGCTGGTTGATCTGGAACAACTTCTTCAGCAAGGGTGTCTCCAGTGGTTTTCTTAATGACAAGTTGACTTGAGGAGGGAGGAATTGATTATTTTCTTTTTCTTCCTCTGCCTTTCTGAGGCATCTCTTCTTCCCCCTTAGTCATGAATGACTGACTCATGATAGCATAAGCTTCAGAGAGAGTTTCAAAGTTTTTCTGGAGATTGTTGTGCACCCTGACTAATTCTTGAAGTTCTTTCTTTAGCTCTGTGTTCTGCTTAACCAGTTCCTGCTCCTTTCTGTTGAGCTCTTCAAGTGGTCTTAGGACAGCGTTGGCTTGCAGAACAGCATGGTCAGCTTCATTCAATCTTTGCATTAGCATTGTTACGATCCTCATCCTGACCAACCCTAGGTCTTTACGAGAGAGAGCTATCTGGTTGCTCTGTTGAGTAAAGCAACCAATGGCTTCATCTCTTCCGACGGATTTTAGCACTACAGATCTTGGGCAACTAGTGTCTTTCGAGCTCTAAAAGACAATGTTCCTTGCGGTGCTCTTCACTTCTTGAACTACTTGGTGCGAGAGAATATATGAGGAGCAAGTAGGGCTCTTTTGTCTTTGAGTGAAGTCTCTCATCTTACCTTGATAATCAAGTTGTGGGTTTCAGCATCACTATCATAATCCTTTTCTTGGATTGTTTGCAGATTGACAATCTTCTTCTGTTTTCCATCAAGTGTGCTGGCCTTCTGAGAAGATGTAGAAGGTCTTTCTGATCCAGTCTCAACATCATGCTCTTCATCATCATTGTCATCCATGGCATCTGACAACAATGGCATTTTTCAAATTTCTTTGCTCATCTAGGAGTGCCAATTCCTTGGCATTAGCTTCTTCGAGCTTCTTGATTTTGGCTTCCTTTTCATCAACAAGAGCTTGAGTCTCAATGTTGATTCTCTTCTCTTCTTCCAATACCTTTCTGAGTTGTTCAATCCTAAACTCAGCGGCTGAAATTTCTTCTATGGCATTATTGTGTTCAGCCAGTTGGGTATCTTGATGAAACTTGGGAGGTGATGATGATGGAGCTTTCTGAGCATTTGAGGGAGTAGCCTTTTCTCCACTTCCTTTGCTAGCTTTCTGAATCCTGCCTTGTCCAGATGGGGATCATCATTCTGATCATCATCATCATCACTCTTGTTCTTTGCTTCTTGGTTTGGATGCTCAGAGGGAGGTTCTTGAAAATCATTTTCGTCCATCTCCTCGTCATCTTCTGAAACCAGATTGATCACATTTGGGAATGTAATCATCCTCCCATTAACTTCTTCTTGTTCAGCAGGATAAGTAGTGAGCTTGCTGGGCAAGGCAGGATGGGTAACCATCTGCTCTTGGGTTTGAGCATCCGCAGACTTGAAATCTGCTATAAGTCTTTGTGCTACTTCATGAATGAAGTCTTCATGCATCAGAGTGGCAAATGTGTAGGACTCTGTTGGGAACAATGCATGGATATAATCTTCCAGATTGAAGGCGATTGCTCTCTTTTCTGGGACATCGATTACTCTGGCTAATTCTGAAAGGTCAGCCTTTCTGAGTTTCTGCCATTGTCTGAAGCACTTGAGATGTTTCTTTAAAGTGTGCTTCTGGAAAGCCTTGAGTAAATCAACTGGCACTAGACTTTGAGCCTGAAAGAAGGTGTTCAAGTTAGTTTTGTTCAAACCACTTGTGTTAGTATCTGTGTACAAAAGTAAGCTTTCTGAGCATACCTGTGTAGAAACACTAGGCTCATCTGCTTGGATTTTTGCTTGCTTGGGCACAAAGGCCTCAGATACCTTGTTGTGAGGAGAAGTCTGATCCTCATCAACCTTTCTTTCTGCTTGAGCCTGAGAATTAAAATCAAATATATTTAGAAACTGTTAACAGAAAAGATAGGTGGAAAAGTGCTTTCTGAGACTTCACTTACTTCCAAGTGAGGAAGCTCAGTAGCATGTTCCTCAGAAACCTTGGGGGTTTCTGGCACCTTTTCTGCAGATACTGCTTGTTCAGCAGTTTTAGTTTCTTTTGGAAGAGATAACACAATGGTTTCTTCATCCAATTGTCCTTCTGACTGAGCCTGTAAGAACAAACATAAGAGATTTTAGTAGTGGGTTTTCCAGAGCATTCTTTGAAGAAGACTATTACTGATTACTTACCTTCTCAGCAGAAGGCTCAGTAAATACTTCCTCAGAAAGCTTTTCAGCCTCTGGAATCTCTAGGTTTTAGGGTGTTGGTTCCACCACCACTACTTCCTCAGTTGGAGCCTAAGAAGAGACATTAAGAGTATTAGAACATAAGATAAGAGCATTTTTAGTTAGTTATTTCTTGTTCAGAGATAACTTCACTACCTGTGGGACAGGCTCTTCTTGATGTTCTGAGGTTGGAGGAACCTCTTCTTGATTCAAGGGGGTGGACAGGTTTTCTTCCCCCTGAAAGTGTGTCTCCATGTTGGCTGTAAATAAAATACTTATGAGTAACAAGTTAACATGCAATTATGTTGACATGTTAGATACAAACTATCTTTGTTACACGATAGGTCGGTGATCATTGATCTCTTGGACTTGTGGTGATTCCACAGTCTCTCTGTGCTCATTATTGTTCTCCTCTGCAGTATCATTCTGAGTCTCCATCTCAGTTTGATCCCTTTCTGAGAGTTGAGTTCTCTCAGAAGGTTGAGGAACCTGTTCAGGAACAGGGTTTTCTTTAGCAATATTAAGTGCTGCCATTGTGAATGTGGAAGCAATGTCAGGATCTTCCAGCATTCTATCTTCCTCACCCAGGCCTTCTTCTTCCTGCTGGGCAGAGGGGCTCTTGTCTTTCTGAAGAGCTGAGCTTGATGCTCCTCCATGGGTTTCATACTTGAATCTTTTGAGTACTTTTTCAAGTACTTCATCATCCTCAGAATCACTATTCTGTGTTGGTGCAGACCCATCTATGATATTTCTATCATCTCTGGAGAGTTCTGGAGCATTCTGGTTCAGGACTCTTGAGGCATTATGGAGTTGCCTTTCTTGGCGTCGAACATCTTCTGAGATCTTGTCTCCAGAAGGTTGTGCCTTTTGTATGCTTAGGGACTTGGAGGCTCTTTTGCTTTGAGTCCTCTTTCTCTTGGCAACTGGAGGTTTAGCTTGATCTTGCTCAGAGACCTCCTCACCTTGCTGTGCAGTTTCTTCTTCTTTTGCCTTTCTGAGTGCGTTCTCAGCAACAAGTTTCTCCTTTTCTTCAAAGGAGTCTCTGAAAAGGGAGTTGGTGACTGGGATTTTCTGCCTCTCTCTGAGAGTGATTCCCATTGTTTCCAGAATGTAACAGATTCTGAGACCAAAGTGCATATTGGCCTTTGGCTCAGCAAGGCCATTGATGATTTTGGGCTCAAATTCCTCAATACGTCTAAGGAATTTGTTGAAGGCGTACTTCCCCCAATTGAAGTGTTTTTCCTGCCCTTCATGCTTCATGTTCAGAAGATGCATCATCATCCATCTCTCCATGCTTATCTGGTCTAGTCCTCCTTTGTTTCCATCAAAGCAACGGACCAGAATAAGAGCTAAAGTACTCCAGTGTTTCTGGAGATGACTAGTTCTGATGGCTTTCAGAACAAAGTCTCCTGGGCAACCTTTTGCATTTTCTAACTGGATTACTTCAAATAGATCTTTGACGCCTTGAATCATGGAAGCGTCCTTGATGTTGATGTCTTCAATTGTTCCTCGATTTTTCAATCGGAATATCTTGCAGAAAGTCTTGCAGTCTAGAACAATTTCTTGTCCTTGGACTTCAGTCTGCATGTATTTCTCTTCTTCATCATTCACAACTTTTGTGAAGATTTTGGAGTTGTTATAGAACTCCAGTACATCCAGTGTGGATAGTCCACTGGGTGCAGCAGATAGAAGCTTGTAGATATGGGAATTCTTCAGCATCCCCAATATCAGTTTCCTTTCTGGTTTTGAATGTATAACTGCTGGTACATACCTCTTTACTAGAAAAGCTCCCCAATTCATTTTGTGGTTAGGATTCCAGTCCGATGGTGTAAACTTTCCCAGAAGGCGTTTATTCAACACCTTAAGTTCCTTTCCTCCTTGCTTTTCAGCAGGAGCTAAATGATGCCGCCTTAGGGTTCTTGGTGGTCATCTTCTTGGGTGCCATCTCTTATATAGAGTTTTGAGTGAGTGTTTTTCAGATTAATTTTGCACAAATAATCGAGATTAGTCTATCTTTTCAGAAGACTAAGCACAAGAAGTTGAGTTTTGCAGAAATCTTGAGAGATTTTGCTGTTTTGATGCAAGTTTGAAATTTCGGAATTGGTGAAAGTGTTTGTCTTTTGCCAAAATCCTATATATATAGCAGACAAAATGTACATAGATACAACATACATACAACTGAATATGAATGCGTGTCTTTGCATCTGCATAGGCGTGGTACGTCCTTTGTACTTCATTAAATGCGTAGTGGGCCATGTCTGCATTTATCAACAGACATTACTTGCTTTGTTTTAATCTCAATCGTTGAGATCAAGCGTTTATTCATCAAGGGCTTATATTGAATATCTTGTAATGATATCAATCAACAAATGGTAATGTGCCGACTTGATGGATTTTTAATATGCTACATTCATTGTGTCACTTAGTAAAGAGTAGGAACACTTAATCGTTTGAGCTTATCATTCTGAGTGTCAAGTCCTTATCTATATATTGTTTATCATGAAAATGGTAAAAATACAAGACATTGTACATGTTTGACTTTCAGATCTTATACCTTTTGGGCTTTGTGTGTCCATTTCTCTTTATGACTAAATAGCTTTCTGAATTCAAGTGTCAGAAGCTTCAGTGTTTGAATGTATTTGACCCACTCTCAGTAAGTAAGTTCTAGTTTTATTTATTTATTGAGTGTGTACTAACCTTTGCCTTTCTGGATACCCGTTCCAGAAATGTTTTGCCTTTCTGAGTGTTGCTACTCAGAAACCTTTGCATCACTTCTTTTCAACTTGGCTTCGAGAACACATTCTCAGAGGCCTACTTCTTTTCTACCTCACTTACTCAGACTTTAGAGATTCAGGACAATTTTTCAGTCCTTAGGCAACTCCATTAATCCAAGATTGTGTCTCAAAGTCAAGAACCGGCTTTCTTGTAAGGGCTTGGTGAAGATATCTGCAAGTTGGTCTTCTGTGCCAATCTTGAGTATCTCTATATTGCCTTTCTCAACATGGTCTCTGATGAAGTGGTGTCTAACATCAATGTGCTTTGTTCTGTCGTGGAACTTAGGGTTCTGTGTTATTGCAATAGAACTTGTGTTATCACAAAAAATGGGAGTTTTCTCTTCATTGAGTCCATAGTCTCTGAGTTGTTGTTGAATCCACAGAATTTGTGTTGCACAACAACCAACAGCAATATATTCAGCCTCTGTGGTAGAAGTTGCAATTGAGTTTTGTTTCTTGCTAAACCATGAGATAAGTCTAGTTCCCAGAAACTGACAAGTTCCTGAGGTACTTTTCCTATCAAGCATTGATCCAGCATAATCAGCATCTGAGTAACCAGCCAAACTCAATCCACTTTCTTTAGGATACCACAACCCTAAATCTACTGTACCTTTCACATACTTTAATATTTTCATAGCAGTGTTGTAGTGTGATTGCATTGGATTTGTTTGAAATCTAGCACACACTCCAACTGCATATTGAATATCGTGTCCGCTTGCGATGAAGGTAAAGTAGTGAACTATCAATTTCCTATACTTGTGTTCATCAACACTCTTATCTGATTTAGTATAGGTCATCTTGGTTCCTATGCTCATAGGTATCTTAGCATTCTTTTCAGAAGGCTTAAGATTGAACTTTGTGAGCATGTCTTTTGCATACTTTGTCTGACTAATGAATATTCCATCATTAAGTTGCTTGACTTGCAATCCTAGGAAATAGTTCAATTCTCCCATCATGCTCATCTCAAATTTACTTTTCATGAGATTTGCAAAGTCATCACAAAGTTGCTTGTCCTTAGATCCAAATATGATGTCATCAACATATACTTGAACTAAGAGTAGTCTCCCATCATGATTTAAAGTGAATAAATTTTTATCAACTTCACCTTTCTTGAAACCACTTTCCAGAAGGTATTTGGCCAAAGTGTCATACCATGCTCTTGGAGCCTGTTTCAGTCCGTAAAGAGCTTTCTGTAGCTTATAGACCATTCTACTTTCTGAGGAAACTTCAAAGCCAGGTGGTTGCTCAACATAGACTTCCTCAACAAGTTCACCATTCAAGAATGCACTTTTGACATCCATCTGATAAACTTTAAAATCTTTATGAGTCAGAAAGGCGAAAGAGTCTTATTGCATCAATCGGCAACCGGTGCATATGACTCATCAAAATCTAAACCTTGATGGGTGAATCCCTTGGCAACCAACCTTGCTTTGTTTCTGGTTATTTCACCAGATTCATTCATCTTGTTTCTGAAAACCCACTTAGTTCCAATCACAGATATTCCTTCTACAAATGGAACTAGTTTCCAGACTTTGTTTCTTTCAAACTGATCCAACTCTTCTTACATTGCTGAGATCCAGTCTTGGTCTATTAATGCTTCTTCTATAGTTTTTTGGTTCAATGTTTGAGATAAAACATCCAAAGAGAGAATTAGCATTTTCAGCTATTGCTCTCCTAGTCCTAACACCTTGATTGATTGGTCCAATCACATCCTTTGCAGGATGATCCTTGATCCATCTCATCATGGGTTTAGGGCTAGTAGGGTCAACATCTATGTGATTTGAATGTGAATCACTATGATTATGACTTGATACTTCTTCAGATGTCGTGACATTTTGCACCTCGGAAGAGCGGTGAATGTCGACACTTGCTCGGTGAGAGCTTTCTGGGACATGCCTATCAGAGAGGTCATTTCCAGAGTTGGCTCTCTGATGAACATCTTCAGTTTCCATTTCTGGAATTCTCATAGGAAATTCTTCATCATGTCTGAGAATCATCTGGTTGTTAATAGGCATTTCATGCTTTTCTTCGTCAGAGTCATCCTCTCTTTCCACAATGATGTTTTTCCTTTCTGAGGGTTCTTCTTCAGAATCCTTTATCATTAGTTCCTTGAACCTTTCATAGAGTTCATCAGCAAGGGGTGTTTTCTTGCTTCCTTCATAGAATACAACATGAACTGATTCTTCAATCTTCTTTGTTCTTTTGTTTTAAACTCTGTATGCTTTGCTATTCATAGAATAACCAAGAAACACACCTTCATCTGCCTTTGGTTGAAATGTTCTTAGATACTCTTTTCCATTGTTAAGGACAAAACATCTACAACCAAACACTTTCAGATGTTTGATATTAGGGGGTCTACCAACCAAGAGTTCATATGGGATCTTGTCATGGTGTTTGTTTATCAAACATTTGTTCTGAGTGTAGCATGTTGTGTTTACAGCTTCAACCCAATAAACTTCACTTATTTCAGTGTCAGCTAGCATTGTCCTTGCTGCTTCTTTAAGGGTTCTATTTTTCCTTTCTGCAACACCATTTTGTTGTGGTGTTCTTACAGAGGAAAGTTGGTGTTGTATACCTTTGCTGGTACAAAACTCCTTTATGTACTGGTTGACAAACTCAGTACCATGGTGCATACGATTGCAGATACTTTGTCATTTTTCATGACTTCAAGCTTATTCAGCAAGTTTGGTATCTCCACCCTAGCATCAGATTTGTGCTTTAGAAAGACAACCCAAGTGAATCTTGAGAAGTCATCTACAACAACCAGACCATACTTCTAATTCAAGTGACTCATTCTTTTGTGCCATAACCAGTGCTCTTCTGTGTGACCTGATTGACTCACCATGAGACATTCGTCAGTTGTGGCAGATGCCCAATCGGCAATATAAAGACTTCCTTTCCGCCGAGCAACCAAGACTGTCTGCTTTGACTCATTGTCTATAAGTTTGCAATACTTTGCTTTGAATTTCACAGTGAATCCCTTGTCTGCAAACTGGCTCATGCTAAATAGATTATATTTCAAACCTTTAACATGTAATACGTCAGTGATTGTTAATGATCCTAATTTGACGTTGCCAAATCCCAGAGAGGGATTTAATTCTCCTCCAGCAAATCTGATGTCTGGTCCATTGTTGCAAGCTTTGTAGTTTACCAGATTTGCTTTGTCTCCTGTCATGTGCTTTCCGCATCCACTATCAAATAGCCATTGAGCCTTAGTCCAAGAGGCGTTCTGCACAAAACAGGAAACAGGAGTTAGGTTCTTGCTTCAGAGATAGAACCATTTAGACTAAACATTCTTCCAGTAGGAATCCACTTTTTAGTGAATTTCTTGGGAGTTTGTTTTTGTCTAACTTGATCAGAAGGAAATGCAATAAAATCAGTAATTTTGATCTCAATTTTCCTTCTTGGGGTGTTTCTAGGTGTTCCCTTTGGTGCTTTCTGGACCCTGGGTTTCTGGGGTTGCTTTTCAGCAAACTTAGCCTTTCTGACCAGGTTCCTTCTAGCTCTGGCATTCAGTTTTTCAGTGGCTTGAGATTTCTTCCACTTCTGTCTATTGCTACGTGCAATATCAGCCTTGCGCCATTGTTCTTGTCCTTCCTTATATTGTTGCAGAAGAACTTTTCCAATAGCACGATAGCCAATGCCATTTCGAACACCTTTGGCTTTCTGAATACGTTCTTCAGAAGCCTTACTAGTTTCTGCACCATCTTTATTTTCATAAAATGGTACAGTAGAGAATTTGCCTATTCCAGCAATTCTTCCTTTCCTAGTAATGTAGCAATGTGGATGGTTGCATGTCTGAGGGTTGTGTTTCTTTTCAGAAACCTTATCCACAAGTTTCTTGTGAACTTGTTGTTCTTTCAAAGGCTGGGTTGCTACTCCTTTTCCTTTGTCAACTACCCTAGCTTTCTGACCAATGCTATAGGTGGTTGAAGAACCATTCTGTTGACTTTTTACAAAGGTCAACCTTTCATCACTCTTCTTCAGAGGAGATGCATTACTCGATTGTTCATCAAGTCCAAGTCCACCTTTCTCAGAGGGATCTCTTAGATAGGATTGAACCTCAGTGAGAGTGTCACTAGCCTTTGCATAAGATTGGAAGGATAGCTCTTTCTTTCTGAGTTCTTCATTCTCAGAAAGCAGCTTCATCATTTTCTTATTAAGTTCATCCAAGGCTAGTTTGTGAGAATTTTCATTCTCAGATATCTGAGCTTTCAGAAAGGCTATTTCAGCGTTCTTGTTCTCAGATACTCTGGTTAGCTCAAAAACCTCTTTTTCAAGAGTTTCTTTGCTTTCCTCTATAATTCTGGTTTTGGATTTTGCTTCCAGAAATTCTTTCTCATAACGATCCAATTCACTCTTGACCAACTCCAGATCCTCAATTCCATCATCACTCTCATAGTACAGAAATTGTGAATTATTAGTTACCTCATCAGCCATAAGACACATTTCAATGTTGGAGATGTCTGGACCAGCGATTTCAGCAACTCCACACATTTCATTCTTCTTAAGGCCGAAGTCGATTACATCGTGGGTGATTCCACACAATTCTGGTGATGGTAGGTTTGAGTCATCTGAATCTCCATCTTCAGAATCTGTCTCAATGTCTAGAGCATCACGTTGAATTTGAATCTTCTTCCTTTCTTCAGTCAGTAAGGCCCTTTGATTTCTCTTGAAATTTCTTCTGTCCTTCTTGTCACCTGTCTTGAGCTTATTTAAAGCAGGACAATCTCTCTTGAAGTGACCAGGCTTTTGAAAGAAGCAGATATCATTTCCTATTTCTGACTTGATTACTAACACCTTTACGAATGGGGTGTTCAGAGAGTTGTTCATTTGTATGTTTTGTCGATGATAGTTTGGGCCAAGATGCTTTTTCAGCTTTTCTTTAGCTTTTCTTCTCTCAATCTCTTGACTCACAAATTTCTTCATGTGTCTTACTGCAAGAGCATTTTCTTCAGATGCATCTTTGGTATCCTTCTTTTCAGAAGAACCTTGAGAAACTAGAGCAACACTTTGCAACTTTTCAGCTGTTTGTTCTCTCTGAGTTGTCTCATAGTCTACAGTAGCAAGATGAGAGAAGAGCTCTACTGGAGTAATATTTGGCATCCCTTGGTTGAAATAAAAGAACTTAGTATGCTCCCAGTTGTGATTGAGACTTCTGACAATAGTCTTAATCTTTTCTGGCTGGGAGTATCTGTTGCTTTCACCAAGTGCAGCCATATCACTCATAAGTGTAGTAAACCTGAAATCAAGTTCTTCCAGAGTTTCAGTGGGACCTTGTTTGAAGTTTTGGAACTTCAATTTAAGAACTTCGAACTTGTTTTCTTTGGTTTTCTCAGTTCCGGCACAGATTTCTTCAATCAGTTGCCAGGCAACTTTCGCCGTTTTAGCACCCCACAGTTTACACTGTATGTGCTCAGGTGTCAATCTGATGATGATATTACGAGCTTGACCATCCAATTTGTGTCTCTTGACATCTTCAGATGTCCAGAGCTCTCTTGGCTTGTCTTCATACATAATGCTTCCACGAGCAACATGACCACTATCACTAGCAGCCATATCCTCGCTTCCATCTTCCTTGTCTGAGGCTTTTCTTCCATCAGACACCTCAGTAACTTGTTTGAGTTGTCTGATTTTGATAGGCCCTTCATTGATGACATAGATCATCTCGTCACTAATGGCCTCCAGATGGAGCATCATGTTGTTCTTCCATTTCTCGTAGTTTTCTGGCTTCAGAACGGGTGCATCACTCAGAGACATACCTGCACACTTAACACACAAATTATATAGTCCTCAGAAAGAGACAAAGTTCCTTCACCTATCTGGGGATCTAGGTTCAGTGCAGAAGGCTTGTGAACCTCCTGCTCTGATAGCACTTGTTGGTCCAGATAACGGCAAAGTAAAAGACTAAAGGGGGGGGGGGTGAATAGTCTTTTAAAACTTTTGTCGATAAACAGTTTCTCGAAACACAGGGGTTTCTGATACTTAAATTCAGAGTGCGGAAGACTTTAAGATAGGTAAGTGCAGAAACAATAAGTGTGTGTGTGTGTGTGCTTTGCTGAAATGTAAATACAGAAAGGTAAATGACACAGCAAATATAGTGGTATTTGGAGGTGGCGTAATCCTCCAACTAATCCACTTCGGTCTTTTTGAGACCTAGAATTCACTAGAACAGATAATTGAGTTCACCATACAATAATCCTATTCTAAGATTCTTAAACAAATGGTTCCCAACCAAATGTTCCCCCTGAGTTATTCCCCAGCTCCTAGAGCTAAGTACTTCCTCTACTCAGATAACCTTGGAGTTATTCCCTGATTTCCCAAATCAAGTACTTCCTCTACTCCACGCCTTGATGGTGTTGGTTATAAGGTTTTGTCAGAAAGGCTTCTCGTATAACTTTTCAGTTATGTTTTCAGAGAGCCAAATGTAAGCAAACTACTTAATACACTTGTTCGGTGGATGGCGATGCTCTTTACTGACCCAAGTAATTGATGTCCGCTCTGGAGAATGAGCTTCAGAAAGGGTATCTGATAGTTCAACTCTTTCACGAATAACAATCTCTTGTTAAGGTTCAGGACAACTTAGAACTACTAGTGATTCTTCAAGCAACAGAAAGCTTTCAGAAAGAGTAGTAGAGTGCTTGAGAGAATACTTTGCTTGATGGTAATTTTGCAAGATAGAGCGTTCTAAGGTATGTTCTTCAAGCATCTAAGTGTGTGATATATATAGATAAATTTGAGAGGCGTTTGAATTATATCCGTTGTGCTCTCCATCAAATTATATCCGTTTATATCTTGAACTATGTACTCAGAAGTTACTATCTCATTTTAGAGAGGATGCTTTTTAAGATTTCTGCCGATGCATTTAATGCATAGTACTGTTCATTGTCCTATAGTCTCAACGGATACATGAGCCTTTCTGATGGCTTGCATGCTACATACTCATGATGTCATATGTCCAGAATCATATTTCGAAAGTAAGTTAATATACTTAAGAAAGGATTAAGGACATAGTCTTTCTGAGTTAGACTAAACCTTTGTGTCTTCATAAACCTTGTGCAATCTTCAGTCTTCTAATCTTCAGAAAAGCTCCATTGCTAGGATTGATCTTCATGGTCTTCTTGAAATAAAAAATTACACTCAGAGACCTATAATCCTAATACAAGATTTACTAGACAAATCATACTCAGTGATTTCCTCTTTTACAATGTTCAAGTGAACCAAGAGTACTTAATCACCTTTCTGGCTAAGATAAGAACATGTGATGAGTGATCAAAATATTAACATATATTCCTAACAATAGAGCTCGATTATACGTGCGCCAAACACATATTTTGACTTTTTTTGGAACCTTGATGCGCTACATGAACACCCAGTCCGTGGTGACCGACGAACTAGCCTCACCAACATAACTCGCAGACAGAAGCTTTAAAAGATCCCGGGCAACATAATAAGCGGTCTTGACCATGTAACGACCTGATTTAGAGTAATGCCATGCCCATCGGTCAGGGTTATTGAACCTAGCTAAAGGAATACTGAGTATTGCTGAAGTTTCATTCGAATCAAAAGTTTGTTCAACAAGGTTCTGGTCCCATTTTCCATCCGAGCGTATAATAAGATCAGATACACGTAGATCCGCTAGAGGAACAAAAGCCCCACTAATAGGACGGAAACCACCCGTCCTTGGTAACCAGGGATCATGCCAAACCTGAATTGAGTCCCCAGTTCCAACTTGAAAGCGCATACCGACCTTGAGGATGTCCTTAGTACTGAGAATACTCCGCAACGTATACGAAGGATTTCCTCTAATCGAAGCAGAGAAGAAGTCAGAATCATGGTAATACCTGGCCTTAAGCAGCCGCGACAAAAGAGAGTCTGGTTGGGTAACGAGACGCCACCCTTGTTTGGCGAGCATGGACATATTAAACGCTTTAAGTCTCTAAATCCCATATCACCATCACGTTTACTGTTGCAAAGACGAGCCCAGGCTATCCAATGAATTTTATCCTTCCCTTGATTACCCCACCAAAACGAAGCTACCATGGAATTGATTTCCTGCAAAAGAACTTTGGGTAGCTTAAAGCAGCCCATAGCATACGCTGGAATTGCTTGGAGGACCGACTTGACTAAGACTTCTTTGCCGGCTTGTGACAATAATTTTTCCTCGTCACCTTGGATTCGTTGCCAGACCACCCGGTGTTTTAAAGACGCAAAAGCCTCCTGACGAGACTGACCCACCACTAAGGGGAGTCCCAGATACTTATCATGTTTTTCAATTTGTCGTACTTGGAGGATATTGAGAATCTGAAGCAGGTCCATAATTGGTGTACTAGAACTAAAGACCACCGAGGATTTATCATAATTGACCTCGTGTCCTGAAGCCAGGCTATAATCCCCTAGGATTCTTTTCAGACAAGCCGCCGTAGACGGAGTGGCTCGACAACAAATAAAAGTGTCATATGCAAAGAGAATGTGAGAAATGCTCGGAGCCCCTCTGCAAATCATAACTCCTTCAATCTTTTCGACACTTTCCGCAACTTGTATCATCGAACTCAAAGCGTCGGCAATGAAAAGAAAAAGGTAAGGAGAAAGAGGATCACCTTGGCACAAACCACGTTGGGGAGTCAGAGAACCAATTTGATCCCCGTTAAGGATCAGTGAGTAAGAAACAGACTCCACACATTGTTTAATCCTTGCAATGATTTCCAGAAGTAAGCCCAGTTGATGCAAAATACGTTCAAGGAACACCCATTCGACCCCATCATACGCTTTGCTCATATCCAGCTTCAGGGTCCTATATGTTTTCCTGAATTATTTATGTTTAATGGCATGATTTACTTCATAAGCAACCAGGACATTATCAATGATCAAACGGTTAGGAACAAAAGCGGACTGGGTTTCTGACACAAGAGTAGACATGCAAGGTTTTAAACGATTGGCAATGGCTTTGGAGGCAATCTTGTAGATAACATTACAGAGGCTAATAGGACGGAACTGCATCATAACCTCTGGTTTGGGACACTTAGGCAAGAGAATAATGTGAGTATGATGAAACTTCTCAAGGAAAACGCCCCTGTTTAGAAAATCCAAAAGACAACGTGTTACGGACTGACCCACGACAGGCCAAAGTTTTTGAAAGAAAAGAGCTGGGATTCCATCCGGGCCTGGTGACTTCAACGTGTACATGTCAAATAAAGCATTAGAGACCTCCTCACGAGAAAAAGGTCGACCTAAGTGTTGGTTAATGGTACTTGTTGCTCTTGGTTGTATGGAGTTTAAAACTGCCTCCAACTCGCTCTCAGAGGGACTACAAGATCGAAAAATTGCCTGAAAATAATAAAGGGCTATCCGCGATGTAGCCTCACTATCTTCCACAAAATTTCCATTATCATTACGCAAACCGTGGATTAGGTTTTGTCGACGCCGGTTGTTAGCTCTTGCATGGAAGAAAGCTGCATTTTTGTCCCCCTCACGCAACCATTGTGCCTTACCCTGCTATCTCCATAATAACTCCTCTTTATCTAATTGATCTTGCAACTCAAGACGAAGTTGTTGCTCCTCTTCCACAAACTGAGTTGTATGAGGCATCTTCTGAAATTCATTTAACGATCTCACATTTGATTGTCTTACTAACATTCCCAAATTTGTGACTATCCCACTCCATGAGACCAACCCGACAATTCTCAATATTGTCAAAGACTTGAAACCAGAAGTTTGGGCCGAACCCGTACCCCAACTATCACAGATAATAGACGCACAGTCTGTTGACTTTAGCCACATGGCTTCAAAACGGAACCGTCGTCTTTGAACCCTACCTCGACCTTGAGGCCCATCCAAGTCAACACGCAAAGGTAAATGATTAGAGGTCGAGGAGTCCACATGAACCACTCTAGCCAGCGAAAATTGAGCAGACCATCTTGAAGAATCTAGTTCCCGGTCAAGTCGCCTACGAATGGTAAAAAGAGCAAGGCGCCTATTGGACCACGTGTAAGGATACCCCCACAAAGCCCAAATCGAATAAGCCAGAGTCTAAGAGAGCCTCGCGAAACTGACGGAGACGACTCAGATTGACTGAAGCACCCCCCCCCCCCCCCGCCCAATCATTCAGAAGGAGCCAATGTCTCATTAAAATCACCACAACATAACCAAGGAATAGAGGACAAAGTACTTAAACGACACAATAAAGCCCAGGATCTTCTGCGTCGTAGCTGATCTGGCTCCCCGTAAAACCCAGTAAACCGCCAAGGAGGGTCCGTCGAGTCTTGGAAAACCAAGGAATCAACATGGTTGTCAGAAAAGCTCTGAACCGAAACATTGATGTGTTTAGACCAAAGCAAGGCTAGGCCTCCCGTGATGCCCTTAGCATTTACTGAAATATTGTTTTATGTAATCTATCCTCTGACTCCCAACCTTAGTTTCTGATAAGAAAACTAATTGAACATTACCCCTGGCGAACATATCTCCTACTTCTTGAACTGTCGCGGTCCGTCCTAATCCACGACAGTTCCAAGCATAGCAACTCATAATGTCGGGCGGGATTGCTCTGCAGTCTCCGCCGGACAGGACGCGGTAGTGTGCTCCGAGAAAACTAAAGGTCGAGCTTGACATTTAGACGGAGTTGTTCCCACATCCAAAGATAAGTACTCTTCATTGACACGGGCCCGTTTCCCATGCCTGATAACATTGGCCAAGGATACCCCCGCTACAACTTCACCAACTCTCTTTTTAATGAGTGGTTTTCACAATCTGCATCCAGGACCCACTATGGAGGGTAGAACCGGGGCATCAATCAATTGCTCAGAAGAAGGTACTACTGGAGCAGATGTGGTAAGCATATGGCCACTGGAAGTCGGCGTATCAATGCCAAAGGTCGAGCATGTGTTTGTGAGTTGAGGCTGGACAGGAAGAGAGTTAACAATAGCAGAACTTGTAATGTGTCCTGAAATCTGCATAACCCCCGTGCTAATCAAAAGACTTTCCTGGCTTTTTACTAGACAAACCTGAGTTTCACTAATAGTTGATTCTACCATACCTGGATTTCCATCACGAGGGCATGCGACGACGATGCCCTTGGAAAAGGTGGTGCTAACAATAGCTTCCTTCTCTGTATTACTGTTAAGAATATCTGTTTAGATTTTGATCAACAATCTCAATGACTTATCTTAGCTCAGAAAGGTAACTAGTACTCTTAGTTCACTTGAACATTGTAAAAGAGGAAGCAAACTGAGTACGTTAGTCTAACAAATCTTGTATAAGATGTTAGGTCTCAGAATTTATATCTTTGAAGAAGACCAAGAAGCAAGCATCCAGCAGAAGAACTCAATTTTTGAAGATCAAGAAACTGCACAAGATTGCTGAAGACTAAGGAGAAATGTATCCTCAGAAACCTCTTGCCAGATACCTTACAGAAAACAAGTGTTTTTCAAAAGACAAGTTTCTAAATAGATATCTGAGAAGTAAAGGTTACTAAGAAAGGAGTGTGTCAAGGCTCAAATAGCTTGCACTTATCCGTTGAGACTACATGACAAAAATAGTACAATGCATTTATTACCCAGACAGAGATGTCTGAACAAAAGAGGAAATCTCTAAAAAGAGACAAAGCTCATTGCAGTACTATTTTCAGATATCAATAGTTTGAATTTTAATATGCCTAACAGATACTATTCACTTAGAATGTTTGAAAGACACACTTAACATGTAGAACTACAATCTTACATTCAAGCATACAAGCCTTCTACCTACTTACTCTCTAGCTTATTGTTGCGACTAAAGCTCTTAAATTCTAAGTAGCATGAAAGTTCTAAGTGTCCTGATCCTTAACAAGCATTGTTCATTGTGAAAGAGTTGAATCAAAAGATTAAGTTGCGACTGATATCTGAGATTCATTCTCTTGAACATACAACAAAGACTTGGGTCAATATAGAACAACTTCCCATACACTGTGAAGAGTATTAAGGAAGATTGATTCTAAGAGCTCTCTGGAACATAACTGAACAACTTATAAAGAAAGCTCACCTGACAAACTACCTTAACCAACACCAACAGGCGTTGAGCATAGGAAGTACTTAGTTTGGAAAACTAAGGAACAACTCAAAGGTTACTGAGTAGAGGAAGCACTTAGCTCAGATAGCTGGGGAACAACCCAGGGGAACACTTGGTTGGGAACCTAGTGTAAAATGGATCAAGAGATAGGATTTTGTAAGGGGATCACACATTATCTTATCTTAGTGGATTCAATTCCTCAGAAAGGACGAGTGGATTAGTTGAGGGATTACGCCACCCTCAGATACCACTATAAAGCTTTGTGTTATTTACTTACTGCACTTTACTTATTACTTTATTTACTTGTTGATTACTTACACACTTATAGCTTGATGAACACGTGCACTTATCACAAAAGACTTCCGCTCTCTGAATTTAAGTATCAGATATCTGTAAAAAATATATGAGAAACTGTGTTATCGACAAAAGTTTGAAAAGATTATTCACCCCCCCCCCTCTAGTCTTTTACTCTGCCGTTATCTGGACCAACAAGTGATATCAGAGCAGGAGGTTCTTTAACCTTCTGCACTGGACCTAGATCCTAGGTAAGTGCCTACTTTCAGCTCACCACCTGCACTTGATTTGTTTATTTAGTGTATTTGCTGCAGGATGTCTCTAAGTGATGCACCCACTCTCAAGCTAGAGAACTATGAAAAATGGAAGAACAACATGATGCTTCACCTGGAAGCTATCAGTGATGAAATGATTGAAGTGATAAAGAACGACCCCAATGTCATTCAACAAGAGAAAATGGTCACTGAAGTTTCTAGTGGTCGAGACAAGGATACTACAGATGCTGTTGGATCCTCAATATCTGGCACTACATCAGGCGCAAGACCAATAGGAGCCATTGCCTATGAAGCAAAGCCCAGACATCTCTGGACATCTGAAGATTTCAAGAGAAACAGGCTGGATGGTCAAGCAAGAAACACCATTATACGTTGGGGGGGGGGGGTGTAAAATCCCGAAAATTTTTTTGAAGCGTCAATTTGAATTTGTTTTTGAGACGAGTAAATTATTTGGATTTGAGTTGCTATACGAGAAACTAATTGGGCTCGAGATGAATTACGGTTGATGAACGAGAGTAAAAGGCCCAATTACTAAAAGCCCATTAGGTTTATTTATTGGATACTTTGGCTCATTCTTTTCTTCTTCTTTATTCAGACGTTCTTTTCTTCTTCCTCACACCCACCACCCAGCCGCACCGAATTTTGGACCGGAATTGGACGATTGTAAGGGGTTATGGATGCTAGAAACAGAAACAAGAAATCGGGAATCCGATTTGGGAAAATTATTGGACTGATTCGCATTGATTTGGACTGTTATTGATGGTTTTCGATGGAGGAGATGATGGGTAAACGATTTCCGTAGCCCTTGCTTGGAGTTGGAGGAGTTTGGTTCGATTTTAGGAAGTTTGGAAACTTTTCGGATTCGCAGGGACTGAATCGAAAGATTGCAGAATCCTGAAGGAGTTGTGTTTGAGAATTTGAGGTTGCCAGGGGTTGGTTTGTAAATTACAGCGACCTTACAAGTTAAATAGATTGACTGTGTCAAGTAAATAATTGAAGTGTTTGTGGTGCAGTGGTAGGGACTTTGGATTGTAAGCTGGAAGTCAAGTGTTCGAACCTTTATGGAGGTAGATTTTGTATTACTTTTATTCCAGCCTATTTTTCGACCCGTTTAAATTACCGTTTTACCCCTGGACATGCAGAATTACAATTGTACCCTTCCATCATTTATTCCTATTTTTCCTAGCTCCAGAAAATTACCGTTTTACCCTTTTTACCCGTTATCTGTGTTTCGACCTTTTAAACTGAAGTGGAGGCTTTGTGGAGTTAGCAAGTGGTGTTTTGGGAGGATTTTCAGGGTCAAGGACTTTGGAGAAATTTGAGTTGCAAGTTGGAGCTTTGTGGTTGGCTATTAAGTTGGATTCGTATCAACCTTGAGGTAAGGGGAACTTTTGACACTTTTACTTTTATTTTCCGATATAAAATGTATATATATGTATAGTTTTCGATTGAAAAATAACTTATGGTTATTATATCATGTTATGGGACTTGATATAATAGTCAATTTGAAAAAGGATCAAGTATGTGTATCCCATAAAATGTTTTCCTTGTGTATGCGATTTGTGAAAGTGTTTTGATAAAGCATGGATTATGTGTACGTTTAAACTCATCAATATGCCTATGAAGTGTGTGGACCCTTTCGAGGGATTGTTGTGCTTTGGAGTACTCCCAATGTTATGTGTGTGGACCCCTATTGTGTTAGGGGATATGTTATGTGAAAGCCGACCTGTGTGCCACCACGGTTTGTGTGGCCGTAGTGTATATTTGATTCGAGCTAAATGTGTGAATTGTGTATCGTGACATGTGTTCTATGCAAATGATTTTCGACTATGTTTGATATAAAATGGAGTGTATATGTATGTATATTTTTATATGTACTTGATCCGGGTAAAAGTGCCAGGAGCTCACCCTTACACCCCATTTCAGATATTTAGTAAGTGAAGTGACACTGGATGGTACAGTAGAGTGGAACCCGTTAGACGGATGGTGGACCTTGTGAAGACTTTTAGTAATTGTAGCGTATTCTGAGTTTTGTATTGAATATGATGATTTATACTACTGAAATTGTTATGTACTAGAGATTTGTAATTGTTGTGAGGACTTAATGGATATTTAGATGCTCTGTTGTACCACTCTGAGATATTTATGTATTTTGAGGATTAAAGTTAGGCTTCGTCTTGGTGTGAGCCCATCTCACGATTGACGACCGGTCGCGCCAAAGCATTTTGGTTTTGGGGCGTGACAGGGGGCTCTAAAACGGCGAAAGAAGCCTAGTCACTGATTGAAGAAATCTGTGCCAGCACTGAGAAAACCAAGGAAAACAAGTTCGAAGTTCTGAAGCTCAAATTCCAAAACTTCAAACAAGGTCTTACTGAGACACTTGAAGAACTTGATTTCAGGTTTACTACACTGATGAGTGAAATGGCTGCACTTGGTGAAAGTGAAAGATACTCTAACTCTGAAAAGGTTAAGACTATCATGAGAAGCTTAAATGAAAACTGGATACATACTCAGTATTTCTATTTTAACCAAGGAATGCCTAACATTACACCAGTGGAGCTTCTCTCACACTTGGCAACTGTCAATTATGAGACAAAGCAAATAAGACATATGACTGCTGAAACATCGCAGAATGTTGCTCTTATAACTCAAGGTACCTCTGAAAAGAAGGATACCAAGAGGTGACTGAGGAAAATGCTCTTGCTGTAAAGCATATGAGAAAATACGTCAATCAGGAAATTGAAAGAAGAAGGACCAAAGAGAAGCTGAAAAAGCATCTATGCAACCCCATCTCCAACTCTTGCTCAATGCATAAGTTTATTTATTGGGATTATTACATGGAGCCACCCATTTAGAAGGTTGTTTCTCACATTGATACCACTTAGTGGGACAATTACATTTGGATCCATTTT
Organism: Plantago major; assembly: GCA_026545765.1. Taxonomy (NCBI): domain Eukaryota; kingdom Viridiplantae; phylum Streptophyta; class Magnoliopsida; order Lamiales; family Plantaginaceae; genus Plantago; species Plantago major. The sequence goes on from CM048841.1 coordinate 58,290,904, forward strand.
AGATTTTATCGTTGCCAACTTAATTAAGTTATTCAAATGAAACAACCAAACATGACCTTATGCTAATTTTAAATAAAGAAAATAAAATTAAAAAGATAAAAACCACCATATTTCTTCTTCTTCCTCCATCTTCTCCAGCATCCTTCTTCTTCTTCTTCTCCGACAGATTTCTTCTTCTTTTTTGTTCCTTCTCTTTCTTCTTTTCTTCTTCAAATTGGTGGAGCTCTAAAACAACTCCACCACCGGCTCCAGAACGGAGCTAAAATCAGCTCTGATTCGGAGTGGAATTCCGCTGCAGATCCAGAGCTAAATACAACTCCAAATCGGAGTTGTTACAACTCCGATTTGGATGCAATCGTAGCTCCAATTTCGATATAATGCCCCGATTGTAAATAATCCGATATTCGACTTTCGATTTTGATGTTCAAAGTATAGATTTGAAGTTGGGGATATTTTACAAATTGAAATAGAAGTTTAGGGGCTTATTTGAATTTTTTCGAAATCTTATCGGTGAGAAATAAAAAATTATATCCACGGACTTGGATTACAATTTGTCAAAATGTATTTTTGTTTGACAACTTCCAAAATCCAATAATCTGAGATGGACAAAATTGACTTTTCAGGTTTTAATTCGAATTTGTTCAAATTCGTGGACTAAGGTGTAAATTGTTTTACATTTAATTGGATGAAATCATAATTGTCGATTAAATGGTACTAATTTGTAATTACGATATCTAAAAAGGGGTTTTGATGTAATTCAACCTAATTTATTTGGTCTTTTATGGACCAATTAGATAGATCCAAGATACAATTGAAAGAACCCTAATTGAAAATCTACTACAGCACTCTCAATTTGCTCTTCTTCGTCTTTGGCTTTACATGTCGCAACACAAATAGGATAGAGCTGAACCGAATAATACGAAGCTGAATTTCGATTAACATTTAAAAAAAATGGAGAAGCTCTTAGATTTTGGGAGAAAAGCTCTGTTCTTTGTTAGGGTCCTTACCGGTTACGAAGAGCGAAGAATCCGAGCTTACAGATTACGAATCCAGCAACGCCTGCAACAGGTAATTTCTACTTCAATCTCTTACTCCTGATTTGATAGATGAGCTTGCAATTTGATCAGTTGATTGAAATTTATGTTTAATTCTGGGCGTTAAATCATAATTTTGAGCCATTTCGAGTTTGGTTATCTTACAAATACATTATTTTTGTTTTGTGGGTTTTGACTAGTAGACTATCTATGACCTAAAGTTGGTTGCTTTTGGCCATAAACTTAATTTCTAGGTTTATGGGTTTGGGAATTCTTCTTCAGCCGTATTAGGCTTATAAGCTGCTGGAAGAAATGTTCAGAAAAACCATCATTTTTGTTGTTGGGTCCTTGATCCATGTCGTAAGAGGAAGAACAGGTTATACACCTTTGCATTTGTTCTGCTAGTCAAGCTAGCTGGTAGCTTTCATAAGACCTTCATTTTCCTCTCTTTATGTAATCTGTTTCATATGGGCTTAAGATGTGAATTGATCAATTTATCATTGTTATCAGTTGCTAACTCCATGCTGTGGAAGTTTTTGATAAATTGAGTTGGTCATTCGAAGGGAAGAGCACATGATCTTTTCAATCTTACTTCAGTATTATGTTCTGGTTCTTACCAATGCATTGTGGCTTTAGTCGTTATGTACGCATAAACTCTTTCTTGCATGCTGAGTCCCAGTTATTCTGTTTGACAAGTCAGAAGCAGAAAAAGCGGCCATTAACAAGATTCCTGAACAAATTATTCTTAAGGAGGTCCGCCGTGTGGTGGAAGATATGCAAGCTTTGAATAAGAAATTAGATGAAAATGTAAGTCTTTCTTTGCTGTTAATATTTCTGTATGGATCTTATGCTTACTGGATTCTACTTTGATATCATTTGTTGTTTGACTGGGTTTTAATCTTGGGGGTAGTTGTGCAGAACCTAAGATCTAGTTGTTAGCACTTAGCTCACCTGGGTCAATGTTGCTCCAATTCATATCTTGTATAGTTGTGTATCTCTCCATATAATATTTACGTTTCTTAATGTGAGGTAATGAAATAATGAGCTAGTTTTTAATAATAGGATAGGTGTCCTATTTTTTACTCGCAGATATATACTGATGGGTAGATATCTCTGTTTGGTAACAGCAAACTCAACTATGCTCGGTTTCCTGTGTAATTTAATCAAAGGTTTATTTCACGTAATCTGGAGCTCCACATATAAAACCAGTTTCAGAAAATTCCTTTAGGCTTTACCCATTCACATTCTTGCTGGCATTCAATACGATGGTCTGTGTTTCTGTAACTACGATCTATATATGTTGGCACAACTGCTTGAGTAAGTACTTTCTTCCATAAATAACAGAGTGAACTCCCTAATGTATGTTTCAGATTGTTAGAGCATTAGAGAATTGAACACAGGTAGCGAAATGTGTGCCACCTGACTTCAGATTAATAAGGCATGCAGCTGAAGCTACTCTCTCAGCTATCCACCTTCCTAATACCCTTCCCTTTATTTCTCTTAGCCAATTCTAGCCCTTGGACTATTTATTATCTACTCTCTATAGTAGTTCAAAAGTGTAGTTACCAAGATTGCTGGTGGAGAAGAGGAAATATGAAAATATTGTTGCAATGAACCCAACCTCCTTATCTCTGGTAACATAACTAGAATAGAAATTCGTTTAATTCTGATGAAATAATAATCAGTGCTTTAGTAGGGAATAATGAGACCCTATATATTGGAGAGTTCGGGCTCTCCTACACAGGACAAAGTTAGTCAATTTACACTAAAAACCTGACAATATGATTTTATTTGCTGGTCGAGCCGTCCCTACAGCAGCTCATCATGACTTTCCAGTATCCATCCAATCATTTTGGTAGTTTACATCAAATTGCCTATATTGATCATATATAATGGTCTATGTTTAGCATAACCTATTTATCCAACAAAAAACACAATATTTAGAAAAATAGACATGAATACAAATTTCATTCATCAACCAATAAATTTCAATACAAAAGGATAAAAAGTATCCAACTTTACAACCTACAAAATACATACATCATTTCATTAACTTTTACTACATCCTCAATAGCTCTCTTCACACTCATTGTCTCCATCTTTGTCACCAATCATTTTCTTTGTTCGACCACGTTTTATACAAAAATCTAATGCATACAACAAAAACATCAATCATTTTCTTTAGAAAACCCTAAAAAGTTCCTTTTATACTAAAATCGCTTTTGGATTCGAATCCAATTTCTTCAAAAACCTACCTCGAATCTGGATCCGCAAAAATGTTAAAATACGCAATTTCATAACTAGACAATTTTTATGTGAAACTAGATGGACTTATGGACTCACAAATGAATATGAATTTTATGAGACACTGTAGGCAATAATTACATACTAGTTATAGTTTCAAAAACTTATTACACATTAGTGATACATAACACAATTCTACAAATTAGTGAGATTCTTTACAAATTTGTGATTTTGTTAATTTTAGTAACATTGAAACTAAATACTATTATCACCCCTTAATTACATATCTAATCAAATCACTCTATTTTGGAAACCAAGGGCCTTTCAAAAGTCAATCAAGCACAACACATTCTCCAAACAAGATTGAGTAACGCAATTTTTTATGTTCACTGGCACTGTGACGAGACAGGCATCATAGTAGTCACCGGTACAGGCATCAACATCTCAATAATCAACCTTGTTGCTTTTGACAAGCATCATCAAGAACCAAAAAGGAAAAAAAAAAAAAATCACAATCAAGTTTATCATTGTAAAGGCAATGTATGGTCAGACTACAAACTAGGAACAATTCATACATTTGATCACCGGTGTATTCTTAGAAAATTCGTATTTAATACGAATACTTGAGAATACGGTAAAAAACGTATTTAGTCAGATTCCCTGCATAAATTTGGTCTTGAGAGAGTTCTATGTCAACAAGACTCGTCATATTTGAACTAAATAGGCAAAGTTTGAAAGAGTCATACATAATAAATAAGCTATTGTTAAACGCAAAACATATTTTACTAAACGCATAACATTTTTTGGAAAATAACAAAACTAGTTCAAAGTTTAATAATTCACACATAAATCCAAAAAAAACTTTAAAAAATTGAAAAAACAAAACTCATCATCATCTGGATCATCATGATCACCATCTGGAACATGAGTATACTATTTCAACAACAAATTATACAATTTAGAAAAATAAAATAACAATGTTACTACAATAATTGAAAAAAAAATCATAATTAACCAAACTATTAAAAAATAAAAGTATTTATTCCGGCCGGAAACGAAACGGTCAGTTAAATTTATAAAAATATATAGATTGTGTACTTTTTTTTAAATGGTTTGGTTCATTATGATATTTTTTTCAATTATTGTAGTAGCATTGTTATTTTATTTTTCTAAATTGTATAATTTGTTGTTGAAATAGCATGATCATGTTCCAGATGGTGATCATGATGATCCGGATGATGGCTGAGTTTTGTTTTTGAAATTTTTTAAGTAAACCATATATATATGTATATTTTTTTAAATATAACCGGCAAGGAAACAAGTGTTTTCCACCGGAATACTTGTAGCCTACAACAATGTAGGCCACAAACATGTTGTGGACTTCGAAAACGTAGGCCATAATCATGTTGTTGTGGCCTTACATTTTTGTAGGCGACAAGTATTCCGGCCGAAAACACCCGTTTCCGGCCGGTTAAATCTAAAAAACTATACACATATATTGTTTACTTACTTTTTTTAATAGTTTGGTTAATTATGATATATTTTTTTAATTATTGTAGTAACATTGTTATATTATTTTTCTAAATTGTATGATTTGTTGTCGTAATAATATGATCATGATTGTGTTGTTTCGTATGGTGATCATGATGATCTGGATGATGATCGGGTTTTGTTTTTGTAATTTTTAAGTCTTTTGGGAGTTATTAGTAAATTATTGATCTTTGAACTATTTTTATAATTTTCCAGAAAGTGTCCCGCATTTAGTAAAATGTGTCCGGCGTTTAACAAGCCCCAATAAATATATAATAATTGAACGTATTTTTTACGTATTCGTATTCTAATATTTTGAATTTTATCGTTTTTCATATTCGTATTGTATTTCGTATTGGTGCTTCCTAGGCTACAAGTATCATCTAACCAAAAGCATCAAATTAAACTTCAATCACCATTCAAACATTAATAAAACTTACAAGCATCATTGTAAACCAACCAAACCACACAATATTATACTACAAGCATCCACTGTTTTAGAAGACAAGCACCAGCAACAACCAAGAAGGGAAAACTTAACCACAAGCACCATCTTGAATCATACAAAAGCATCCCAGCCAATCAAGCTTGTAGTTGTAAAGGCAATGTATGGTCAGACTAACTAGAATCATGCATTCAAAATTCAATACCAGGCATAATTCGAAAGATAGAACCGGAACGATTAGTAAGATCATGGGTAAGAAGATCTATTGATCCATAATACCTGTACAACTGAGATGCTTGGGCGGTGTAGATCTTAGTTCATCCTTCACAATAGGCGTCTTCTGTATGCAATATTGTCGATCAATGCTTGCTGGACGGAGAAAGAAGGATTTGATATATTTCGTTTAATAATTACCGCAATTCTAGGAATCAATATTTGATGCTTGTATTTTCTTTTGGGTAGATATAAAAATACCATAATTAGCTGAGGGTATATTGGGAAACTCGCACATATAGACACTAGTTTCTAAAGAAAGTATATATCACCTATGTGTAGTAAATAATTGGGGATAGTATTAGTTTGTAATTCACCCTTTTAGTAACACTCCTCCAGGGACCGCACCCCTCCCAATAAGCTTACATTAACCATGAGATCGTTCTAAATGTCAACGCTAAATTGAACTATACTGGGTTATAAAATTAAGTAATGACCTCCTGGTTTTAGTATTTGCTTCTCGGAAACCTCACTTTACTTCGCCATTGCCACTACTTTGTTTCCAACTCAAGGCCCTACCTATTGCTACAAAATCAAGCCCAGAATATTTTCTTCTTCTGAATTTGTATGAAAAAGTTTATTATCTTCACAATACTTATCTTGAATTGTAGATTCGGATATGACATTCTGAAAAGTTTGTATACTCTTTCGTTTTTATACATTGATGACGATTTGAGGATTCAAACTTGCTTGGTGACAATGTTACTAACTTGAGCCCTGGTGATGATAGTGAAATTTAGCTGTAATCTGCATGACAATCTATGTGTGGTATCAGTCACATGACCACTTTCAACTGATTTATTTCAACCATGTATACTGTTTATTTACCAAATGGTGATTGGTCTCAGGAGGCCGCCATTGATGATTATCTTAAGCCAATCAACAAGGAAGTAGAGTTCATAATGAAAACGAAGCTTGAAGGAGAAAGCAGAACAATGGAAATGATGAGAACCATGCAATCACAGGCATTGATTGACCAAATTGAAGCAGAAAGAGCTGCAAGTTTGCAAGATGCTAAAGCCGATGCAAAAACCCACGAATCAACATCCATAGACAACCAAGCACAAGTGAGATGAAATCGTATCTTCTCTCAAACATGGAATAAACACAATAGGGTGATGCTTGTTGCTACGGTGTTTATAAGGTCTCTGGGGATACTGTTTTACAATGCAAGATCCACAACAGCCAGAATTTCAATAAACTTCCGATATGTTGTGTGTTATGAAAGGAGATTTCATGAAATTACAGATTGATATTTTGGCATTTTCACCGAGTCACCTGATCCTCCACCAATTCATAATACTTCGGCTTCGGTGTTCATGAAATCAAAACTCATATCTTGATTCTTGATACACATTCATTTAGTGAGTGTGTTGGTTAAAGCTTCCAGTTGAGACTTAAAACATTTTGCAGCGACAATTTATATCCATCAATTGTGGTTTGAATTAGGAGTGATAAAATTAGATTATTTTATTTGGTGATGTTTAATTTAAAAAGAGACTACATTGTTTAGGAAAATTAAAAAAACATTGGTAAAAGGTCCATATTATTCTAAATGTTTGTTGGTAATTTTTTTATTTTAATTATATACGGTCATATAGAACTGGAAAACTTGCCAATTGAGTAACTGGGCAATTTAGTATTATACTGACGTAACAAACTTACAAAACTCTATAAAACTTAAACTCTATACTAAAAATAAATTTCACAACTCGATTAATATTCAATTATTATTCATTAGTTATACATCAATTAAATTGGTCTCAAGTCACAAACCTGTGATCATTTTAGTACCAAACGTGTACAAAAAATTCAACTCGAATTGAAAATTCAATTCCATTTGTAGCCAAACACTCCGTATTCTTGCATTATAGTCCTAGTTTATTAAAGTTTATTGTTTCATCATACTTATCTAATAAACAACCACATTATACAAATGATTGTAAATAATCTATAAAAAATAAATGTATAGTTGATAACAATACTGTATGTATCACTAAAATGTGATAAAGAATTGAAAGTAGCACTGAATCATATCCATTGTTCAAACCATTTATAATTTGTACAGAACTTTGTTAACTTGCTTCACACTTTAATGTGTTCTCTGTGGTTCCTGGTGATCTGATTATGTGGTGCTAATTCTTGAGTAATGGAACGCATGTCAGGCCGTGTCTCTGGGTTAACCTGTATACACACCAATGCAGTGGTAACTATCAATCCCACTTCCTTCGCTATACGGCCTGCAGGAGGTGAAACGCGTTCATCAAGAAACTCTCTCAAGAACAGTTCTGGATCACTGTCCAATGCTGCTTTTATCGAAAGCCAAGACACAAGACTACTTCTTTAGGGTGCTTTCCCATCATTACTTCGAGTGTCACCACTCCAAAGCTGTAAACATCAGATTTCTCTGTCACCTTCATCGTAAGAGCCAATTCTGCACGTCAAGATGAACCAACTTGTGACTATTGCAGGGAAAAAGAATCAGAACATATTTGAAAGCAAGATAAAACAGGTATTTGTTACCTTACCTGGTGCCATGTATCCATAGGAGCCAGTAACCATCGTCCAGTTGCATGAAATAGGATTCAGGAGTTTCGTAGTGCCAAAATCTGAGAGATGTGGCTCATATTCTGAATTGAGCAAAATATTATTTGGAGTTACGTCTCGGTGCACAATTGGCAGGGGAGCAATCGGGATGCAGGTATGCAATTGCCTGAGCCACTCCTTGCACAATTTTCACCCTTTTAGCCAACGTTAATGTAGATGCCTTGCCATCATCACACAGAACTTTTCCCAGGCTGCCTCTTTCAACATACATGTACACCAAGTACATAGAGCCTTTGCTAGAGCTACAGCCATAGAGCTTAATGATGTTCCCATGGCGTACTTCTGTCAATGCTCGGATTTCATTCTCAAAAGCAAGGCAGTTTGTTAATGGTATGTCACTCAAGTCTGATATGTGGAGGCTTTTAGCTGCTAGTACAATATGTCCGTTTCACAAATCGGCTCTGTAAACACTTCCAAATTCTACTTTTCCAAAACGTTACTTCTCATTGAAATCTTCAGTTGGTTGGAGAATATCAGCAAATTTAACTTCTCTTCTCGGGATGAATGACTCACAATTTTTTTCATCATTTGCAGTACTCTTTTTTCGGGGGGAACCATACATCTTATAGCAATGATTGAACATATAATGGGAACTGCATCTGGAACAATAACACCAATATGAATCATAGTCTGCTTATTATGCGAATTCGCAGTTGAATAGTTCGAGTTACAAGCAGATAGTCCTGCAGCTCCACAGAGGTCAAGATTTTACTATAAGCCTGTATAGTACCTTGCGGAAAAATATCTCCATCAGGGATTGGACTCATTGTAGGAGAAATCGAAATTTTCCAGGCTAAGCATTCCGGATAATGTTGAAGGTGATTCCACTTGAAAGATTGTTGTGCAACAGGTTGAGATTCTCCAAAGATGTTAGATGTCCGAAACTTGGTGGAATTGTCCCTGTTAGAAAATTGTTACTAAGGTCCAGCAATAACTGTAACCTCATCAGATGGAATATTTCCTGATAAGTTCTTGTGGCTCAAGCTAAAGATGAGCAAACTCGAACAATTCCCGGTAGCTTCTGGGATATTCCCTGTCAAATCATTTCTTGACATATCAAGCCTTTGAAGCCTTTTCAATTAAGTGACCTATCGATCGAGGAATTTCTCCACTCGACCGGTTGTTGCTTAGGTTTAGATTTGACCTCTGCAGGGATCATTCCCGAAATACTGTTCTCATCCATTAGCAACTTTGTGAGTTGTCCAGTAAATTGGTTTCTGCTAAGTGAGAAGTATTGCAGCTCTGGATGAACTCCACATGCTTCTGAAATGTTTCCAGAGAGTTGGTTGTCTTCTAGCCGTACTCTTATCAGGCCTGTGAAGCAGTTGTGTGAGCGACCAGAAAAGTAATTGTCGTTGGCTGTTAGAAGAACCAAAGCAAATCCTGAGCATAATCCAGGAGGTAGTTCGCCTGAGAAGCTGTTATCCCAGAAACTAATTGGTTCCAAATTGGAATTGGTAAAACTCAATTAGAGTTGAGGATTTTGTACACAAAACTCAATTCTAATTTGGAACCAAACACCCCGTAACATTCTGTTGGAAATGTGAAGAAAACAATGTAGTAAAATGCCTTGTGAGGTATATTTATATAGAGATATAGTCAGAGCTTCGATTTGATTGATATAATGTATTCCCAAAACGGACCTTGAGTTAGTGAAGAATAGTCGCTCAATGTTCGAAGGATAAGTGAGTTTGTCGCACATTGATAAATAACAAAAGATTTCACTAGTTTATAACCTATAATTTATAGGAATGCTAGATATGTATAAGTGTGGTGGTAATGTTATGGAAAACTCTATGCATAATCCTGGCCAGATTTGTATCCCAACTAGTGGGACTTGTGAGTCCTGGCCCGATTAATTTGTACTGAAACTAGTGGAACTTGAGTGCGAGAAGGCGCATGCGAGCCACTGTTTTGCTACCTGTCTGGCTGATCCTTCCAGAAATTTTTGTTCGAATTCAAGTTTTGTAACTGCTAAAGAGTTGTAGAATATTTGACATTTGTTGCTGCATTATTTCATATTTGATTTTATAATCAAATCTGACATTTGTTGATGACTGTTACAAAATTAAACCAAATGCAGCTGTTACATTGGTTCCTCAGCAATAAAATAATCTTAGAATCAGTAAGGATAGGCACTCGAAATTTGCCTCTCTCATCTTCTTACTATTCTTTCTTCATCCCTTATTTTGCATAAACCGAGCATCCGTTTCAGTTCGTCGGAAACTGCTAGCTTGTGCGACTAGGAGTTTTCTTTAGTCGTTGTATTCTGGGAGGCAAACGCTCGACGTCTCAAGCACCATAGGTGAAAGGGCGTATATATTTGTTTTAAGGAATATGTGCAAGAACAGACCTCGATTCTTGTTGTTGGAAGATGGTTTGTTTCATTATGTTTGCTGTCTTTTATATATTCGCATGTAATAGTTAATATCTTTGAATTACTTATTATTCTGGATAACACATTCATCAATTGAACACTGTTTGTTCCAGCGCACGATGAACGGTGCCTGGCATATTATTTTCATGTAAGCGCAGTCTTCAGATTAGCAAGATTCGAAATGGTGTCTGGCAACTGGCTTGAACTGAGATCAAGAATCTGTTGAAATGCGTGAATGTAAACTAGAATCAGAGCTACAATTTTCATGAAAAACCGTAGTGATGCCAAACATAATGAAAATAAAGAAATTCTTTGATTTACCATTAAGATCTTCCCATAAATCTTGATTTTCACTTATTTGTTTTCCTTTTCGAATTTTCCTTGCAAAAAAAAAAAACACATCATAAGTCTATAACTAATGAAAATAAATCAAGATAGGATTCGACATAACCAATAATATTAGACCTCCGCACCTTTTCCATAAAATAGTTACGTGTCGCTTAGGCTACGCTAGCTCTCTTATGTTTAGAAGAAAAAGGGAGGAAAAGATAAAACAAAAAGAGGTGAGAAAATTAAAGTTTTCTAAGAAAAATATTCTATTCTATGAATATTTTCATTCCGTAAATTAATATTTTTCAGATTTTATGGTAATTTTTAAAAATTTTTCTTTCTTCGTTACTTTATCTTTTATTTCCCATCAAATTAAAAGGTTTCTTTAATTTCCGTCCCGTAGAGCTCCGGTCATACATTCGCCGTTTTACAACATCGCATGCATGAAACTCCATACATTACTAAACAAAAGAAGATATTCTACCCCCAACAATTAATAAAATGTCTTAACTTCATATACACAAATGACACATTTGCCAATAAAAGTACATATTGTACCACATTTTTTTATTTTATCATTTATTTTGAGTTTTTACCTAAAAATACATGTCAACCCAAACTATGAAATTCTGCGGTACGGATATTTTTTTTCAAAAAAATCAATGTATGATGTACACCCATCGTCTCATGCCAGTTGTCCAATTTTATCATTTTACACATTATACTTATATTAGAGTAGTATACTTTCATTTCTTTGTCATTTGAGTAAAAACTACTAATTTTATATCACTCAATGCTTTCAATAAAGTCAAAAAAGAACTTAAGTAATCAAATTAACTAATAAAGTTATAGACCAAACCTCACATTTACTACATACTTATATAATATAACTCTACTTATTTTGCGTGTCAAAAAGTAATGTGGACAATTGGCGTGGGAGTGAGGAAGTATGTGTTATTATTAGGGTTGCCTAATTGTATGTCATCAATACACTTTGTCTTCATTCATGCATATATCTTACAAATTCCTAAACATGTCACGGATTGCAAAAAAAATTCAAAGCTATCACATTAAATTTGGAGGTTGAATTTTTGAGAAAAGTTATATAACCTTGTTATAATTAACATTACCAGGTATTCAAAACTCTATAATTTATGTTAAAACGTTTGTAGCCGAGTGGCAAGCTGAGACACCCCGTACCTAAGATGATACGGGTTCGATTCCCGAAATTGATGATTATTTTCTCCGTATAGAGAATTGGTTGAAATGTTATTAGAGATTATATTGATGATAAATTTGTCCAAGGCTAAGAATTGTAATTGTAATATTGTATATAAAAAAAAAAAACTCTATACTTTAATTAAACATCAGTTTTCAGAGTTAACTTCTTGCCAAACTATAGACCAAAATCTATTTAATTTTAAATATTCTGAGGTTCCATCGGTTGATAAAACTTAATATAGGGGGGTGGTCACAATCAGCTCTTAAATTTATCGCCAAATGGAAACTCAAGAAACTAGGTCCGCTTGATTTAGTTTTGAATTTCGTGATGAGGAGTTGTGAAAAATCTTTGTTTGTTTGGTGGTGAGATTGTTTTGGAGTGAATAAGATTGTTTCGCGTAATTAACTATAGTAGGGCAGAATCCTTGTTTTGATGTATGCTGTGTTTTGGGATGTGTGACGAACATGTGTTACACCACTTCCAATGGGTCGTGAACTAAGGCCGTGAATAGTGGCGGTCGTGAGTTAAGGCTGATTTAACGACTTTTTGCAAAAAAAAAAAATGTCCAACAGGTCGTGCGACGACCGTGAATAGTGGTTTTTAATTTTTTTCGTATTTTTTTTTATATTTTTTTAACTTGCTTAACATATTATAAGAGTGTTTAGAAGTTGAAATTACTCAAATTAGATTCTTAAAACTTGTTTTATAATTTATTGAGATTGAAATTAGAATGGAAAAATGAGAAAAAAAAAGAACAAATCTATTATAATTTTTTATTTAATATTACTTTATAAATTAATTTTAAAAAAAATCAAAACGGGGATAGCTGCCCACCAATCGGTGGACGGTTAACCTAAATCAGCCTTGTTAAGGCTGATTCCGGGTGTGGTTGTGCCGGCCGGGGTGCACGGCAGGCCCGACGACCACTCTCATTGGGAGTGGTCTTATAGCGGCCGGGTGCATTTCTTATGCTCTTTCGCACCTTTATTCGTGTAATACTAACTAGTTTGTGACTCGTTGAGTATGGTAAAAAATAATTAAGTATATACGTGTAACGATCTGACTGCTATTTGATCGAGCCCCGACCCTTTGGACCAGCTTGGTTACTCATGCAAAGCTCACTGAGTGATATGATGGCCGCAGTGTAACATTACAACTCCTTTCTTGCGCACTTTGTTCTCACTCTTGCATGAAAGGTCTTGGGTGGCACCCACAAAAAAAAAAAAAAAAATAGAAGTCTACCAAAACATGTGAAAAGTTATGTTAGTGAAATAATAATACTTCTGTTTACAGTGATCTCGGACCAAACCCCCACCCACGTGAAAAAATTATCAGAACGTCTGGAAAATGATTTATTAAAATAATAAATTTATTTTGCTGGGTGGCATGGGGTCCACCTGCAGGACCAATTGTTGGCCGCTCGACTTGATTAGTTATATATGTTATGCGCTTTTGTATTGAACTTGGAGCCTGCCCATACCCGTTAATTCACATTTAACGGGTATCAAAAACTCATTTTGATATTTATCGGGTTCTCCATCCCGTCATCTTAAATCGGTTTGTGTCGAATTGAATGATTTTTTTAATATTTAAAGTCAATTCTAATTTATTAGCAACATCATCCATTTTATTTATGTTGTCCGTATTTAAAGACTCAACAATATCATCGAGCAATATGACATATCATATTGATTGATCTCATCTACTATACATACCATCTTAGTTATGAACTAAAATTTTATGCGATCGCCTACCTGAAAGTCTAATCATGATTCCATTAAAGCATGATAATAGATGAAACCTTCAGTATGATCCTATGGTTAAGCACATCTCTCAAACTCTTATTAAGCGCTTCAAAACAATGTTGGTTTGTCAATGAGCCTCGTCGTCCCAAATAATAAGTTGAGTCTCCTGGAGTAGTCCCGTGACTTTTGAATCATGTTTGAGCTTATTGCATGTTGGGTCTTCATGAATTTGAATGGTATCCCGAATCTCGAAGCGTCGTCCTACCCATAGGAAGGAGTGATGCAATCCCACTTGATGACAACCTTTTAGCTCTCCGGCTTGATGCACTTACTGAGATTTTGTCCCGCGTACATGGGCGGAAATAGTGTGTTATTCATGTGAAAATATAAAAGTTAATATTGGATATTACTTTAATATTTCGTGAGAAATAAAAATTATAAAACAAAATTAACCGATCGAGAGTTGATTTGGACCAATTATTGACTCAGAATTCGGCATGCCACCTATTCAAATAAACATAATTTATATGCCATGCACCTTTGAAAATAAATAAGATTTATGTAGAAAAAAAAGCAAATTACGAAGATATAAATATTATAAAACTTACCCCTGCAGTAAATGGTTAATGGCCCGTCGAGTAAATCGACTGAAAATTGATATACACCCTCTATCCCGAATTCAACTTCCCGCATTCCATTTTGGGACGTTCCAATTTCAGCTTCTCATCCCTTTAATGGAAAATCCCTCTCATACTTTATTCACTATCTTTTTTACTTTAGTATAGACGATATATAAATTTTACAAACATGTAATTTTACAATGTGTAAAGATATATGATTAAAACATCACCATTTCATGAAAACCTCCCCAATAACTGTAAGAATTAAAAGGGTATTATTAGTGAATGTGAACACTATTATAACATACTTAATGTACTTAAAAGCCTCATTTATCAATTATGTACAAAATAAAATATTACCTCATAATCTGCCGAACACTTTTTTATACACCATGTGAGTTGTTTGATCACATATGTTACACTCATTGTTGCAAATCATGCTTTTATTATCTTATTGCTCATGAATGTAGAGGAAAAAATAAAATTGACCATGACTTGATGTGATTTGCTCACAACCCAACACATGTTCTTTCTTGCACAATTTGTACTGATTCGTGCGCGCACCGGAAACTTTCTAATGGATTACCTGCCCTGACATTGCTCAGGAGGAAGCACCCCTTGTTGTGAATAGTAGAGTTCTCAACTCCTTTAAACTCTTTGAAACTTTGGAACATCACGCTCACCCCACTTAAATTGACCAACGTCTTGTTGTGTATTCGTTCTTACTTAGACCAACCATCCACCCCTTGTGGGTTTTGGATTGTTGCAGCTTAGATGCCATTGAAAACAATCCGACCACCAATCAATTGATACTCGTTCCTCTATAGTGGTGCAAAATTGATGACTTGTGTAGTACATGTCTCTGTAGTATGATATTGTTTGTGCTGGACATGAGCCCTCACGAATATGTTTATGAAATCACCAAGATCCCCATACTATGTGAGAGTGGTGACGTAATTATACACTATTTATCACACTCGCTCTTAATCTATGTTATGTGAGGTATTACATCTACCCCTTAAATTGCAAGGAGCAGTGTACCAGGCTGTAGAACAAACAACTTACACCCTTTTCGGGTTTGAGTACGGTCTCGCTCTGTTACTATTTGTAACATTTCGTCCCCTTTTGACCAGCCCAACTACTTATTGTCTGCGTTTCGGGTGATATGTTGACCCCAAATTGGCCCATGTCCTTTCTTTCTCACTATGTACTTGAGAGCAAACACACCTTGTTGAGAATATTATAGTACATTTATCCCATCCATTAAGTTGGTTTCTTTATTTTGATTTATTTGAAGTGAAACCCTCACAGATTTGTTTTATGGAATCACAATGTGAGAGTAGTGGTCCACTTATATATCATCTATCCTACTTGTTGTTAATCGATTTGGGATATGGGATAATACAAACCCCATCAAATTATTTCAAAATAATGTCAAATTTTAATTTTCTCCTTTTGTTTTGTCATTTTAGTTGAACAAAATATTATTGTTTTCATTTGCTTCAAATTAATTGCGGCATTTATCATTTTCGTTCAAACAAAAAAAAGAATACTACAACAACAATAAGTGGAAAACATGTACTCTCTCCCTCTTAGAGAAGTTGTCTAGATTTAACTTTTTTGTAGTCAACAAAATTCAACTTTCACTACAGATTAATTTCAAGTTGTAATGATATAATTTTCAATTAAAGTATATAATGATACTTTACATCCAAAATTTTATTTATAATTCAATTGAAGTTTTAACATTACAATCTTGACAAATTGACGCGGGGAGTATATAAGTTTCCAAGATACAATCTCTTAAACTTCCTAACAATTACACCCTCCGTCTTACAATGAATGTTAGACATTCCATTTATATCCGTCCCAATTGTGACATATTATTATTTGCCACAATTTATAATACATGTGGACTTATTCCCGTTATTATTTATAATGTGCCTTAATCTTAGTTCCAAAATTAAATGTATCATTTGTTTTTGTAACGACTCGAACCACTAATGGGCCGAGGCCCGACCCTTTGGGCCGGCGCGGTTATTCATGGGCAGCTCTCCGGGTGATATGCTGGCCCCACTGTACCAACACGTATCCTTTCCAGCGCAATTTGTCCTCACTCGTGTAAGAACCGGGAGACTTCCCAGTTGGTCACCCATCATAAGATTGCTCCAGAGCAAGCATGCTTAACTCTAGAGTTCTTATAGATGGATTCCTGAAAAGAAAGGTGCACCTTGTTGGTATGAGTAGCGTTCTCGATCCCTTCAGGCTCTTTGGACTTGACTTGAAATTTTGGGGCGTTACATTCACCCCCTCTTGAATTGTGCGATGTCCCTGCCGCACCATGGTCCGGCCAACCGTCCACCCCTTGTGGGTTTTGGGTTGGCACTGCTCTGATACCATTTGTAACGACTCAGACCACTAATGGGCGGAGCCCCGACCCTTGGGCCAGCGCGGTTACTCATGGGAAGCTCTCCGGGTGATATGCTGGCCCCCACTGTACCAACACATGTCCTTTCCCGCGCACTTTGTCCTCACTCGTGAGCGAACCGGAAGACTTTCCAATTGGTCACCCATCCTAAGATTACTCCAGAGCAAGCACGCATAACTTTGGAGTTCTTATAGATGGATTCCCGAAAAGAAAGGTGCACCTTGTTGGTATGAGTAGCGTTCTTGATCCCTTCAAACTCTTTGGACTTGACTTGAAACTTTGGGACGTTACAGTTTTAGTCAGAGGGAGTAAATACAATTAAATATGCCATAATTTACACAATAATTTTCACCCTGTAATGTGTCTTGACCAAATAGGATCCTCACAATCTTAACCTACTTTTGTATTGTGTATTTGTTTAGAATTTATGTAGTGATCATATGTGAATCCCATAACATACTCAGATCCCCGTTGAAATGATTGGGAAATCCTTAAAGAAGAGCATTTTATCATATGTACGTACATGAAGAAATGTCTCTATATACACCATATTTCGAAATAAAATAAATATTGCTCCATTCCATAATGACTAATGATAATTCCATAACAAACTCCTAACGACAGAGAAATTTTAATTATTTTTGACGCTTCAAATTTTGTGACATTTATAAATTCTATAAAAGAAAACTTTCTCTAACATTATCATTTACCTTCCATAAAACGACTATCAATACATAAAATCATTACATTGGCTTCGATACAATGCACTTCAAGAATGACATATTAAAATAGTAGTGTACCAGGCCACAATAACATGAAGGAAATATGTTTTGTTTTGGAAATGATGTGAATAAAAAAATTATACTCATACGTTTGTTGGAAACTTCTTAGTGTGTCACTCATTATAAAATTATTCCAGGCAAGGACGCTTAACTCTTGAATTCTAATGAATATTTTCAAAAATAAAGGTGCACATTGCTCGTATAGGTAGCGTTTTAACCCCTTGAAACTATCTCAAAACTTTGGTGCATTACAATATTTGCGAAATATTTAATATTGCTTAACTTTTATTATTTGTGTGTATCACAAAAGCCTACGTTTATACTTAAAGTTAGACGTTTTAGGTTTAGATAATAGTAGAGTACGAAGAATTGGATCAACATTACATATTCAACTTCAAATTTATATTTTAACTTAAAATTGTGAGTGTTCAATAAGCATGTATTATACTTGCATCACCTGCATATCTAAAAATGTGTTTTTTAATTAGTTTTGCATGTGATATTTGTAATTAAATATGTTGTCTTGATCAAAACTCTCCGAGAGTCATGATTTCACAAAAAGATGCTCAAGCACACATAATCATATCTACAATAAAAACTCCATAGATGAATACTCTATAAAGGAATAAACTACTTATAGTAATAAAAAATTTCGGTCCCAACTTGGGAACAGTTATAAATAAGAATAAACTCCACATTGTAATATTCCACAACTTTTTCAGATTCCTCTATACCCCCTTATAGTAATAAATGACATATATATGTACACACACACACACACACACACACACACACACACATATATATATATATATATATATATATATATATATATATATATATACACACACACACACACTTCAGTTTGTCACCCATCCTAAGATTGCTCATAAGCAAGCACGCTTAACTCTGAAGTTCTTATGGATGGATTCCAGAAAAGAAAGGTGCGCGCCTTGTTGATATGAGTAGCGTTCTCAATCCCTTTCAGCTGTTTGGACTTGACTTGAAACTTTGGTGCGTTACATTCACCCCTCTTGAATTGTGCGACGTCCTCGCTGCACCATGGTCTGACCAACCGTTCATCCCTTGCGGAGTTTCGGTTGGCACGGTACTGATACCATTTGTAATGACCGTATATATATATACACACACACATATATATAATTTTGTCTATGATAGTGACTTAAACTTTTGAGTGATCTCTAACTTGTCAAGTAGGTTCGAAGTTTATTGACATGAAACTTCTGCTACTTATGTGTTGTCTTTCGAATTATCCCCCTCCGCTTCTTGTCTAATTGATGTGATGATTTCGTCATATGTTAAAACATCCACAATTTGTTATCCCCCTCTGGTTCGTGTCTACTCCCTCCGTCCCGGAGAACTTCATACATTAGGGTTAGCGCGCAGTTTTATGCGAAAAGTTAAAGTAATGATAAAATATATTAAAGGTGAAAAAAAGTGTACTTTTAGTGGCAAATTTTGTAATTTGAGTGTAAAGTTGAGATTGTTTATTATTTGTTGGGTGTTGGGTAGCTTCCGTTTTTGGTAATGTATGAAGTTATGTGGGACGGCTAAAAATGGCAAATATATGAAGTTCTGCGGACAGGGGAAGTAATAGATATTTTTACTTATAATATTATATACACACACATACACTGTGTGTGTGTGTGTATATGTATGTATGTATGTATAAGTTAGTGATTTTATACAAGATATATAACATTTAAGTGATGCATGTGTTTTTTATTTAGAATTTTTTTTTTGACATAAAACTCTAATTAGGAATAAACTTGTCATAGGAATATTTTTTTCGGTCCCGACAATATGACTGTATGTATATGTAATTTTGACATAAAAACTAAATTCTATTTCTTGTACTTATTTTAGTTACGAAAATTTGTTTGGTCTCCAAAACTCAAATTCGAGTTATTTAAATTGGAATAAGCAAGTCCAACACTGAAAGTCATAGTTGATTGATTGAACTTGAGTAGCTCCTTACACTTTCCCATTATTAGCCAATGAATATCGAGTGTTACTCATATGATGAAAAATAGAATATTACAAAAAAAAAATTGTAATTAATAATGTGGCTACGTTTGCATCAAGAATGTGTGTGTTTGATATTCAGATCGTGGGTTTACAATTATTATGGACTGCTAAAATTTTTATCTAAATGGAGGAGTGCTACAGTACTCCGAAAATTTGCAGAGATTTGGTCTCTCAATAAGTTTGTTATTGATGGACTTTTTGAGATTTGGTCACTTAATTGATTTATTTATGTGTAAATTAAAAATGTATTTTATATCCATTCTAAATATAGGTTTGCTTTTAGTATTAAAGATAGATTTGTGCATTGATATGCTGAAGAATTAAATGAATGAATAAGGATCACCATGAGAGTCGATGTGTGGGTGCCAAAAAGAGCTGGAGGAATACATTCAGCTTTTATTTTTTTTCCTAGTCAATCAGAACATTTCGTTTGGCCAACACTAACAAATTTCGACCAATCAGAATCAAGAATTTTGTAAAGTTAGCATATTATATGGTTTCACCACAAGGCTTGAAATGTCTTCTTTTTATATAGATATAGATAGATAGATTTATTTCTGCTTAAGTTTAAAGAAACATTGATATTCAGTGATTTATAAAAACTGACGTGTCATATTGAATGGATGGAAATTGGAGCTATGAGGTGAGAAATCAAGAAAATAACACTCCTAAATCACTTGTAGCAACTAGCAAACCCTAGAAAGTCTACACTTTCTTCCAAACTTTATGCCCTTTTTTCCCTCCCATCTGTCTTCTCAGAGAAGCTCAGTTCTTTCCTTCTAATAAATAAAGTTAAACTTGTGCAGGAAGCATGGAAAAGAGGCCTCTGATCTCATCTTTTTCCAATATGAAACATGAGAAGAAAGATGAAGATCAAATAGTTGAGGAGGAGCCTCCATTCTTTCCCATTTACTCAGCTCGATCGCAACAAGATATGTCTGTTATGGTATCTGCCCTCTCTCGAGTTCTCGGTTGCACCGGATCAGAAAACCTTCAGGTTTCATCTGATTCCACAAACCAAAACTCATCAACTACTGCTGGAGCACGAATTCTGAACCAACCTCGGAGTAATCAAGAACAAGGTAAACATATGTGGAAAAGGATATATATTTATGTTTGTTAATTGCAGTTAAGATTTGATGAGGGTGCTTTAGATCTTATGCAATAACTAACATTGCTAGTTTATCTGACATGGAATTTAAGAATTAATTATAATAATTTTATCAATCTTTCATTATTAGTTAGGTTAATTTGTTTACTTGTGAGCAGTGATGAAGTGTAAAATTTTGACCTAGCCTTTTTAGGTTGTAATGGACTTAGTCTAACAAGTGAATAAGATATCTAGCTGGAATTGTTGACCCTTGATTATGATTTTATGTTGACTTTCAATGTGAAGGTAATTCTAGGCAAGGAAGAAAACACTATAGAGGGGTGCGGCAGAGGCCATGGGGAAAATGGGCAGCTGAAATACGCGACCCTAAGAAGGCAGCACGGGTGTGGCTCGGGACTTTTGAATCTGCAGAAGCTGCAGCAACTGCATATGACGAAGCCGCCCTTAGATTCAAAGGGAATAAGGCAAAGCTCAATTTCCCCGAAAGGGTTCAAGGAAAGTTTGATCATCTTGGTAACTATAATTTGGCATTGCCAGACGATCGTACACGTGTATCCTCATCCTTTATGAGGCCTAATTCTAGTCGAGCATCGTCAAGTAGCACACTAATCTTTGGAACTTATAATAGCTCTTCATTAGGACATTTCAATGTTGGTAGATCTTTTGTGTCTTCAGCTTCTCAAGATTCGACGTATACAATGGTGTCTATGACGTCATCGGCTTCTTACCAAGCTGATCAGCATGGAGTAGATGCACTGAGGTTTAGGACCCCGAATTTCGGAACATCTTCTTCAAGCTCTGGTTCTATGAACAATTGGGAAGAGTTTGACAATAATAATAATAACGCTATGTAATTTTATTGTTTCCAAGGGATGATGAAACTCAATGATCATGAATACTGGCACACTTTTGTTTCAGAATAAGGGTGCAAAAAATACTATCCCCGGAGACCGGAGTTATGCTTCTGAATGAGGTTCGATGTTGTTATTGGTTAATAAAATATGATCAAGCTATGAGTAATCTTCATTTGATATACGAGCATCTATTGGGAGATGCATAATGGATTTACATTACGCGTTTATATGCATAACTACAAACGTTATGTTTTCTTAAAAGTTGTGTGGTTTTACTTGCCTGAACTCTCTAATTAATATGTTTCCAATTCTAGTGTGCTATATCCTTGGTACGCTAAACCCTAGTATCATAGCTAGCTAGCAAGGACACACACACACACACATATATGTGTGTGTGTGTGTAGGATAGAAATTCATGTCATCCAAGTCCAAAACGATAAGACTTTACTATATGCAGTAGCTAAATATGTTTGTCAAATTGGGAGGATATGAATTGAACAATGAAGTATCTAGCTAGTATCTTTTGTAGAAATGTTATGGTTTTGGATACTTGTCTAATTAACTGGCTTTTGTCGATATATGGAACGCTTTAGGAGCTTAATTTTGATTATTTAAACTCATATATATTAAGTGTAAGAATTTATACATTTACATAGATTTGGGCTGGGTCTTTTGTGTTTCAACATGTATGCATTTAGTTCGGGTAGTAGTTGAGGTTTAAGCCTGTTTTTGGCGAAGATGATGAATATATCTAGTGTTGTATATATTTCGATCATCTCTTATGCTCTGTTAATTTTTGGAAGTTTTAATTATATTTTGCCATTCCAAAAAGACTTATAAGTAGAGGACCTACGAGATAAGGAATCCATGGTGCTAAAAAAAATGAAAGATTAACGAGCAGATATGAAAGCAGGGAATGATAAATATACTTCCCTGCGAAGTTACTCCATCTTCTGCAGTTCCAAAGTTTGAATGACGAGCCGAAGGATTATCGACAAAAAGTATCAAAATCTTCGAATAATATGAAAGGTAGTAGCTAGCAGATCAAAGGCTGTATTTTAAGTTGGACTTGTGTAAATGAAGTTATTATGTATATATATAATGGTTGCAATTCAAAATTTCAAATATCAACAAGTCGGAAAGCACATTGTAAATGGTCATCGAATTCGGCCAACAAGACAGGCCAAATAAATTGAATATAAATGTATCGCTAAGATTTTTACATTTGGCAATTTAAATCATTTTCTAAATCTAAGTGAAATGGGAATGGAATCATTAAACATCAAGCACTCAACATTCAATCCATAAATGTTTGGTGGCATCGCATACTATAACAATGATGTATAGTAGTACTACTATATCTTTTTTGTCGCACACGTAACTCTAGGTGTTTTGTTTCAACAATGCCCAATCTACGGACGACTCCATTTATAATTGATTAACATATATATATATATATATATATATATATATATATATATATATATATATATATATTTTTTTTTTTTTTTTTTAATTTGTTGTACTCATTTTCAATCATTACATCTTTTATGCAAGCAATATTTTGGGTTGTATGCAAGTAATATTGAATTTCCCTATAATTATAAAAATTATACAAGAGCAGTTTTTGTAAATTTGACTTTATAAGCGGGGTTATAATGACACATACATAACTATCATTTCATATATTTTCATACTATCATCAATGAACTACAATGATTTGATCTTGTAAGATATTTTACATCTTAGGGAGTGCAACATCACAAGTTTAGGTGCATATTGTTGAGGTTTACATATACCTAATACTCGTCTAGTTTTTCTTCTAGAGCGTACTCTATTTTCCGAATAAAGTCTCCCAGATAACCCATATGTTCATACCTCACATGTGCGTAACCAGTCCTCATCAAAAGATCCCAATTAAAATGGGATTTCGATAGAATGTCTTCATAACATTTTAGACACGCATTCTTTAAATTCCTGAAGCCTATCAAATTACACTAATAATAGGTACCAGGAGCTATATGCCTCCAAAACGTACATTGCACAGCTATCGCATAGTGGATATTTCCCGTGACAATAGCTTGTAACCGAGCCAAACAAATCCATTTGTGTGTTGAGCACAAGGCGAAAAGTATTTCCATACTATTTTTCAACTTATGAAATGAATTCCACTAGTGTTAATTCTACTAGATCTTACAGAGACTTCTCATTGTATAACATGATTCAGATCTGATAATAGAAAAGATGCTTTTCGAGCAAATCAGCCTATCTTCTGTCTAGGGATTAGACAGTGGTTGGAACAAAGACACATTTGTTTGTGAATTCCAAGGTGGCCCAAGGGTTTTCCTACATCCCTATGTCCGGGATAGGAGACGCACGTGTTTGAAGTCCAAAAAGATGTTAGGTTCATCGTCCTCTTTAGCACAATCATTACTGGACAAGTAGTAATAATAAACCTCGTTTTATATTTGTTTATATGCTTGAAAGTAGTGTAGTACTTTGAATGATGTATGATTCATTCACATTTAGACCCATGAAGTCTAACATGTAATTAATAGGAACATCGGGATATGTTTTGGGACTTAATTAAAGTACAAGGATTAAATTGCAATTTACCAAACGTTGCAATTACGACAGTTGAGATATATTATTATGTTTATATTAGTAATATAAGTGGCATGTATACTTGGAAAAAAAGTATGATCGTTTTCGGGATCATTGTAACACTTCACAGTATACTAGAAAGTCTAGGTTCTAATTTGGAAATGATGAAAGTTTCATATTTTGCGAATGTGGCAAATCAAATATGTCATTTGGATGATGACAAGTATATTTGATAAAGAACATGTGGTTTAAAAGTATAAGGATTGTTGTAAAAACTTTTTGGGTCATTTTTTTAACATGTTTCTAAAGTATTTGGGCCAATGTGCAATTTACCAAAGTTAGGTGAATAATGATGTAGTATTAGAAAAGATTTTGAAGATTTGTGAAAAAATCTTTGAATATATCTAGGAGATTCTAGTTTCACTTGATTTGAAATTTCACCTTACTTCAGACTCATAATTGAGAGAAACTAGGAGAACAAATCTCGATCCTAGCCCAATTAACATCAATTGACCGGCCATGATGAGTCCATGAGAAGAGATTTCTCTTCCCAACTATATATATACACACCTAGGGTCATTGTATGTTAGAATAAGCTTTAGATTTTGATGAGCAACAATGCATGACTATTTAGCTCATCAAGTAGAAAGTACTCTTAGTCCATTGGTTTTAGAAGAAACATTGTAAAAGAGAAATTTACTTAGACTGATAGAGTAGCTAATTATATGGGATGATAAGTATCTGAATGTAATTTTTATATTATCTTTATGAAGACCAAGGAAGTCATCAGCAAACAAGCTACAACATTTAGAGAACTCTAAGAAAAGTTGAATAAGGTTTCTCAGTTTTAGGAAAAAACTCTTAGAATGCTCTGAATATTCCGAAAGCACAAAGTAAAAGTGAAAATCTATATGGCAGAGTAGGTTGTACTGGGAATAGCATTCTTAGTAGGAAGGACTTCTAAAGAGGAGAAGGATACTAGAGACGTTTTCTAGAAAAGATCTTAGCAACTATCTAACCGTTGAAAAAGGAGAAGACAACCAGTACAACGCATTTAATGCACCATCCGTACTCACTGAGAAAACGCGATCACCTTCTCAGATAAGAACAAAAAAAAATGTACGTTTGCCTGAACGTATAGAAACACTTTGCTCAAAGTTTGAATTATAGTCTAACGGATCATATATAATTCAAAAGGAATTATTTGTGCCTATAAATAGGAAAACTTTGAACTTGAGAACTATATTTTTGAACACTTACGAACTTACTTGCGAACAACATCTTGCACAAGTAAACTTATGGTTGCGACCAAAACCTCTCAAGTTCATAAGTCCCTAACTCCTTTCAAGACTTAAGCTTTGCGAAGCTACTTGTGATGAAGTAGAACTTGTTCAAGTTGCGACTTACAAGAGTTATTTTTTCTAAACAAGACAAACCTTGAACACTGAAAGTAACTTTATTGTTATCTAAGTGTTCATAGGCTTGATACAACCATATATACACAAAAAATTAACAGGCGTACATCAAGAAATGAGGGTATATGAAGTACTTAGCTGAGAAAGCTAAGGAAGAACCCTTGGTGAGGGTATAGGAAGTTGATGTGCACTCATGCATTTAATATCCTTGTAATGCCTGCAATCCCTAAATACAATCAAAGATTAAATTTATTTAATGTCGGAAGTCCTCAAATCCACAGTTTATAGCAGAAAGTTGACTCGGGATGTCATTCTCCATGGACACTTAGCATAGGAACAAACAAGTAACGAAAGCGGTTTACATGCAGTTGGCAGACAATTAGTTTATATAGCAGATAAATCCTAACGATTTTGTTATCAATGGTTGTGAAGCGTAAAGGATCCCCGACCTACCTCGTACTATGCTACTCCCAACTTACTAATTACCACACTACATAATTACCTCTAACGACAACAAGGCATAATACTAAATATCATGGCGCAGTCGATATCGGTACCCTTACTCAGTTCAATGAAACTGTTGTGTCACTCAACAGAATATCACGCCACGAAGGACGTATAGAGTTGTATAATCATGGATTACGTCTAATAACTATTTCATTAATATGTCACGGTATATACTTGCCTTAGTCTAAATAGTTTATAGAAATGACAAGCATACATATAGACAGATGCAAAATTTAGAACTTCCAACGGCAAACCTGTCATTATCCAGTCCACTTTCCGGTCTGGCCCGTAACTTGTAGACCCCTAGTTGCTAAACCAAATTTAGTAGTATTACGTACTTGTACAGAGTTGCATGGTTGTGAATTCAACTCAACCGGCAAAATTAGTTTGAATGGACGATCATATTTGCACTTTGAGTTTGTTATAATGGAAATAAGAAAGATCATAAACAAACGTGAATAAAAAACATAGAGATTTAACGTGGTTCACTAACATTGAGTTAGCTACGTCCACGGGCAGAGAAGAGCACAGTTTTATTGATCTTAAGGAGCACAGATTACAAAATACAACTAGGTTATGGAAGAGGAAGTATATATAGAACTTCTCTAGACAGATACTGAAAAAGCCCAGGAAATAGGTCCAATCCTAAAACCCTAATGTACAATAACATATACTGTAAAAGTCGGGGGCGTTACCCCCAACCCCTAAACCAGGGCGCATCACCCCTGGATCACGACTCGCTAACCGGGCAGCGAGACCCCATACAAACATCGCGTTTGGTGCTTGGTAAGCGGGCTTGACCGATTCAAGGCATATTCTAACAGAGTTGTAATTTATATTCACTCTTACAGAAAATCGAAAACCACTTTAAAATTATTCCAAACCAGATTACCAAGCCCAAGGAAAGCAAGAAACTTAGCCAACACAACTTTAGTAACAGGACAAGAGTAAAATAAGTGATCTCTATTCTCAAAACCAGTGTTGCAAAGAGGACAAGTAGCAGAATCAAGGAAGCCCCACTTACAAAGCTTCTCACAAGTAGGTAACCAGCTGTCCTTACACTACAAAAAAAACGAGTTTTAGCGACGGAATTATCCGTCGCTAAAACTGGGCCGATCCGTCGCTAAATCCTTAGCGACGGATAACCCTCCGTCTCCAAAACAGTCGTCACAATTTTTATTGGCGACGGATAGAAATTCCGTCGCTAATTAGCGACATAATTAGCGACGGATAAAGTGTTGACCGTCTGAAACAAACATCAGCACTATTTAGCGACGGATAACTATCCGTCGCTAAATAGTATTTCTTTTTTTTGTATTTTTTTTTAATACGAATATTTCGACAATTTTATACGAATATTCAATACGGATAAATCGATAATTTTATTCCATTCGGATAAACCAACAATTATATACGAATATTCAATACAGATAAACCGACAATTGTATACAATTATTCAATACGGATAAAATGATAATTTTATTCAATACGGATAAACCGACAATTTCATACAATATTCGATAATACAATATACAACATTTAATAATAATTAATACAAATAAGAAATTACAAAATTAATAAGAAATTACAATAATCTGGATCTGGATCTTGTTGGATCTTGGATGACGTCGGATCTGGTCGGAGATGGTGGTGGACGGAGAGATCTCGTGGTGGGAGAGAGAGAGATCGAAGCGTCATTTTCTTCTTTATCGGAGATGGTGGTGGACGGATCTCATGGTGTGGTTTGGTGGGCTGACAGTGGAGATGTCGTGGTGGTGGGGCAGAGGCGGTGGTGGAAGGCCGGATCCGTGAGTGGTGGTGGTGGCGGGTGGAGTGGTGGGAGGGGCAGTGGTGGTGGAAGGCGAGTGGGGGTGGAGGTGGTGGAGTGATGGTGGAGGTGGTGGTGGAGGTGGTGGTGGAGTGGTGGTGGTGGAGTGGTGGTGGGAGAGAAGGAGAGAGGAAGAGGAAGGGTTAGTGAGTGATGGGAGGAAGAGAGTATAAATTAGGGTTTCTGCGTAGTTTAGCGACGGATACCATATCCGTCGCTATTTAGCGACGGATAAATCTATCCGTCGCTATTTAGAGACGGATATGGTATCCGTCGCTAAATTTTAAGTTTTTTGTTTTTTTTTATTTTTTTGGTCAACAAATTTAGAGACGGATAGATTTATCCGTCTCTAATTAGAGACGGATAGAATATCCGTCGCTATTTAGCGACGGATAAATCTATCCGTCTCTAAATTTAGAGACGGAAAAATTTTCGTCTCTAAGCCTAGCGATTCGTCGCTATTTAGTGACGGATAAAATCCGTCGCTAAATTCCGTCTCTAAAACCAGAAATTCTTGTAGTGTTACAAACAAGCCACAACAAAATGAGTACTTGGGTAGAGAAACACCATTCCATACAAAGTTAGCCTAACCAACAGGAGCAATATCAGGACAGAAGGTTTTATAAAGAAAGGAGAGAACAACCTTCCTGCTACCTTGCGTTAAGAGGTGAATGTCAGAAGGAGCTACAAGCGGCAGTAGCCTATCTCTGACAGTAAGAGCACTCTTGAACCAGTAACTGTCCCCGATTTTCACCTGAATCTCCCAAATAGATTTATTTTTCAACTTGTAAATAGTTATCCACTTATGCCAGAGGGAGGAGGAAGGCTTAGATATAAGTAAAAAACAAAGCAACCAAGAGCAGCCTTGTTCCAGGACAGCACCTCCTTAATCCCCAAACCACCTTGATATTTGTTAGATCAAGTTTAAATTTTGATGAGCAAACACATAGTCTCCTTAGTTATCAGCAATTGTTAAGTACTCTTATTCCTTAGGAAATGTGTTAGTTTTGGACATTGTAAAAGAGGAACAACATTGACTGATTAGCCTAGTGATTTTGTATAAGTTAGGATTCCTTTGCATTTGTAATTTTATTTTTAGATTACTGAAGGAAGGCCTGCTGAACATTGCGACCAAGCAAGTCACTGGAAGGATTAAGTCAGCTGGACAAGTTGACTAAGTATAAAGGAAGTCATTTCAGCACATCAAAGTGTACAAAGAAGACAGACTGTTGAGGACACTTGATCAGAGACTACTGGAGACAAAGACTTTCAAATGCAAGTAATAGGATGCTGAGACAAGTTCACTTGTCAAATGTACAGCTCTGCAACTTCAAAAAATTATACATGTGAGTGAGGATAATGGACACTAAACCTCCAGCCAGTGTTTATAAAGTGAGCACTGTTGCCGCTATGGATGGTAAACTATTTGGAACAGCTGTGGGCATTGTTGTGCACGACGTGGACGGGTAGTTCATTGCTTGGAAGCATTAAAATTTTAGAAACAAATTGGATCGAGTGGCGGCTGAATCATATGTAGGACATGAAGCTATTCTCTTTGTAAGATCTTTACAACTAACTAGCATTATCTTGGAGAGGATAGAAAACTATCATTGTTGTAACCTAGCACTAAGTACTAAGTGTTGTTCCTCTAATATACTGATAACCTTGGATGTGTATGTCTCCTCGAGGAGGCTTCCCTCTAGTGTGCTATTAGTACCTGAGAATAAGAGAATGGAGGGTTAAGACCCTTTTTAACCGGTTTGCCTTGGACGACAAACCGGTGGTGAATCAAATGTAGCTTCGAAGGCACTAGATAAATTCCCTTAAAACCTTTGTTGTTGACCAACACTCCCCGTGCTGTCACCCAGACAAAGTATCCCTTTGTTGTTGACCTACACCACCCGTGCACAGTCACCCAGACAAAGTATCCCTTTGCTGATTGCTCAGACAAAGTTTCCTGTGATGTTGGCATCAACACTTCCCGTGCTGATCCACCCATACAAAGATAGTGCACACCTTGCACTTTTCCTTCAGGCACGACGATCCTCCACAAATCCCTTCCTCATCTCGGCTTGACACTCTTTGGCTGCTTAACCCATACTTGACTCAGTCCCTCCAAGACCTATCAGTCTGCAATCTCTAGAAGCCAACAACCCAGTTAGTCTGTTGCTCTATTTCGCGCACTCGAGCTCAACCAGATTCAGTTGGCAATCTGCTTCGAATCCAAGATAGGTTTTTTACAGCTTCTCATCAGCTTTAAGTGCTAGCCTTCAATACAGTGAAGTGTCAAATTTTCTTTGAGATAAATCTCTTAGAACCAAACACCGAACTTTTTGTAGATTGAGATTGGGAGTCTATGATTAGAATATGCTTTCGAAAAGTTTCTTAATTCAGAAGTTTTCTCAAGCCTATACTACTAGCTTTCACAAGCGGATAGTTATTTCAAAGTATTCTTATTCTCTAACTTAGATCAACTTCACAGTTTCTGTAAAGTTACTACAAAGTTTCTACAAAATTTTCTACAAAGTGTTTTCAGAAATGAACAAGTCCTCTATTTATAGATGGAGAATGCGAACGTTGAAAAGTATCCTTTAGATAGATTCAAGGTTAGTTTTGTCCATTCACAAATGTCGGTTGGTCAGAGATATTTTCAACCAGACAATATAGCCGTCCAAAAGTAAGGATAAGATTTATGCCCCGTCGCTTTCTATTGTACATTAAATGCGCTCTGTCTCTTTCCTAGTTCGTTCCTTTAAACGCTTTGATCTAGTTCGACTTCCAACGGATATATTGCCAGCCAATACCATAGCTCCAACAAAACATCATCAGCACAGGTTGCTTGCTTATATTGACGTACTCTATGAGTGCACTGATTTTCGGCTTAAGTATTGGTTGTCCAACTTTACTAAACCCTTTTTATTTACTAAGCTATATTCTTCTTATTTTTTCAGAATAAGCATGACTATGTTCTTAATAACGGAACGAGTCTTGTAAAAACCCTTCAGAAGGCGTACAATGTTCTTCATGTCTTTAGCATTTCCTTCCAAGGTGGATCGGTCTTCAAGTCCTCCAAAAGTAAAAATAAAATTACACTTGAAACTAGGGGTGAGCGCGGACGGGTTTAGGCGGGTATTTACGAAAAATCAAACCAACCCACTATAGTCGGGTAGTTATAATAATAAACCGAGGCGGGTAGAATATTTTTCCAACCCGTGACGGGTCGGCTGATAACAATGGCAGTCGGTTTGGCGGGTGGAATATAGACAAAACAAAATAACATTTAAATGCAAAAACAAGTCATACATGGCGGTGGTTCAGGAATCTTAACTGCAACAGTACGTAAGTACCTTGATCTTGGCATTTTCCATTAAATAGTAACTAGATTAATTGAACAATAATAAGGGTTGAATCTACTCAATATTTGATCTGTAGTTCACAGTTCAATGAGAATACACTACCTAACAGGTCATGGCAAAATTTATACAAGAATTGGAGAAGGGTACATAGTTAAACCGTAAACAATGCACTACATACTAGTTCTATGTAACGAGAGATGAATTATTGATTCATAAATATACATATATTTATTTTTTTATATGCACAATGGCGGGTGGTCGGGTAAGTGGCGAGTTACACCCGTCCAACCCGCCACCCACCCACTAATGGCGGGTTAAAGAAAATGTAACCATCAAAATTTCTTTTGAAAAAATAGTTGGCGGTTGCGGGTAAGAGGCGGACGGTTTGTGCGGGTGGGTCGGGCGGGCAGATTTTTTGCACAGCCCTACTTGAAACCTAACCTATTACAATCTATGTGAATCAGTCATGTACGAGTAGGGGTGTTCGCCGGTCCAAAACCGGAACCGAATCGGACCGAAACCGGAATCATGCATTTGTATGGCCCGGAAACCGATCTGGTAAGTATACGGTCCAGACCGAAACCGAACCGTTTGTTCCGGTTTTGGACCGTATAGACCGGATTAGAGCTTATGTTATGATGATTGTTGAATTCAAATTGGATGGAAATAGTTTATACTTACTTGAGCATATATATTACGCAATTTCTTCACTGTATTACTATTGTTGCTCTTGCAATTTGTGGCCCTTTCTACCATTTTTTGTCTAACTCTCTCTAATTCCAGTTTATTAACAAAAACCAAATTCACATACTCATACTGTCATACATTGATTGCACATAATTTTCAATCAGTTAAACTGCATAGTTGTTTCCAGAAGAATTGTAAATCAAATGGCCACCTACTAACCAAAGCTAGGAACTAAAAGTAAATAAAGTAATGCAAACCAAATTCCAAAGGTTATGCAACTAAAATAGTATAATCATTGTAACTAACTAGATTAATTATAATTACTATATTACGTGAATCCTAGAGAAGAATAATAATAAAAAAGTTGTTTTACGGTCTTTCCGGGCCAAGACCGAATTTATCGGTTTTTAACCGGAACCGAACCGGAATATGGCGATTTACATAAACCGAAAACCGATCCGGTCCAAACCGAACCGGAATAACCGGATCCGGTCCATTTTCCGGTCTAGACCGGATTTTGAACAACCCTATGTACGAGAGGCCTTTTACAATGTTTGTCCTATCAAATCTATAAGGCTCAACATGTTAGCTGATTCTAAACTAACTACAAGTGTGATCATCAAAATACTACTTCGTACGTCCCGCCCGAAGCTTCCCATTTTTCCTTAAAGCTTCTCATTTTCATTTTTGTCCACTCTTACCCCAACTATAATATTTAATATATTCAACTTTTCTCCAAATCCAACACAAAAAAAAAGTAAAGTTAACACAAAATTTCAATCCCACACTATTATTTTAATCAAAAAGTAATCTATGCTTATTTTTCTCTCTCCAAAAGCAAATGAGAAGCTTCGGGCGGGACGGGACGGAGGAAGTACAAAATAAGTCCTCACACTTGCACATCCCTAGGAAATATGCCAAGCTCTAGACTATGTATATTACTTGCATAAAGCCTAACACACTAGATTGCAATCTATGTAACTAAACTTTTACAAATATCTTCTTCATAATTAGTGTCTGTTGAATATGCTTGGTTCTTGCTCATGTATCTGTAGGCTGTCTAGTTGCAAATATGAAGATACTGAAGACTGTAAAAAATAACTTGAAGATGAAGAATGAAGAAATGAAGCTTAATACTGTGTTTAAATAACGTTCATAGTAATATGAATATTAGTAGCATTAAAGTGTTATTGACAGAGCTGAATATGCTTTGAATACTGTGATGACGAGTTAGGTACTAAATAGCTTAAAAAGTTAGGGATTTTTGTCAGCAATGGATTCATAGTATGGCTTTATATTTCTTCTGGCAGATGTGGATTTGTTAATGGTTTCTTTTGTTATAGAAGTTGGCTTATCATATTTTGCTCATCATTTTCTCTGGTTTCATGATGGTACTATGCAGTGATTCGTGAACCAAGTGGACCAACTCCAACTTCGAAATATGAGCATTCTTCAATACCTGGAACTATGCAGAAGCTCTTCAATCTTTGCTAGAGTTTCTTGACTAAAAGGGGTGCATGGGCCTCGTCTAAAACCCGTGGCTTGTAGAGCATGCAGGCATAACATTGTATTTCTTGATACTAAGTCCTGATGATTCCCATTTTGTTAAAAGACGTGACCTTGTAGATAGGTTAGCTTCTGAAGATTGGCTGTCTCATCTAAAGCCCGAGCTTATAGAGCACATAGGCATAACTTGTGTATTTCTAGATGCCAAGTCCTGATGATTTATTTATTTTTTTCATAAAAAAGTTCAATCTTGTAGTGATGTTAGGTTCTGAGACAACACGAATGGTGGCCTCGTCTAAAAGCCCACCTTATACATGGGCATAATATTGTATGACGTCTAGATAGTGTGTTAATTTCTTGTTCATTAATCAGTAGAAAAATTATTGATAAATGAGCAAGTTTATCCATGCTTTCTGCAAGGGCAAGGGATGATGTCAGTAAATTAAGCTTCCCCGTACTCTATAAGCAAGTTCTTGAGAGCAGCTGTTTCTCTTACATCAGTGCAAAATGAAGCAAATAGTGTCATCTTCTTGGGGAGTGTGGCATAATATGTTAGTATCAAATAGGAGTATTGTTTATGTTGTAGAACTCTGTTAAATTTCTTGCTTACCTTGTGTGTTTCTGAGTAATCAGCTTTCTGGTTTTGTCTGCAATGAAAGTTTTCATCCATGCTGTGCAATTTTCACATTTATATAATCACTTCAAGGAAACTGCGTGATGATGCATTCTTAATGTAAAAGATTCAGTGATCACTGAAGTGCATAATGGAAGTACATGTCCTTGAGAATTATGGCTCTGGTAATTTCCATTAAAGTAGCATAATATACGTCTAAATTTTCTTTGAATTTGGTGGTGCTATTAAGATTTTTTAGTACATTATTTGCATTATGCATAAAATTTTCTGCTAGTGGTATGCATTAGTAACACAAGATGCTAAGACACTTATGTTGGCCATGTATCCTTTTCCTGTATGATTTGTGCCATAAGTTGTATTTTAGATTTCTCCTTACTATTCGATGTGCTCAAAGTACGAGGACCTGTTTATAGTTCGTTCCAATCTGGATTGAGTCTTTCAGCAATTTTATTTGGCAGGCCTTTGTATGGTAGCTGTGGAAAGACAGATGCAGAACAGACAAAAGGCAATGGCTGCAGCATTGAGAGCTGAAGCAGGTGCTGAGGCAGCTAAATAACTAGCCTAATACTGCAGTACTTTATAATAATTGTAAAAACATTACCTTTAACTGAGCCTAATGTTGTATCAGAGTCTGAGCTATTGCTTTTCTGATGTATGCCTCATCTTGTTCATGTACCTTTCCTTTAATGTTTGTAGTTCATTGAACTAGATTAGTATGTTGGTTCATCAAAGTTTTCTTTTGCAAATCATTGATTTGATTCCCGAACACTGTAATCTAGTGCTGGCAAATCCATGGTGATGAATGGAACAGTAAAATAACATGAATTGCCACCTTATTCATCATCGTTTAGCCTTACAAAATATCATCAGATCTTGTGAACTGTTGATAAGCCTCTAAACTGATGAAGTTTGTGAAGAGGAGATGCAGCAGTGCAGCCTATTAATCTAGATTGCCTTAATTCTTGCAAGTCGGGTTCCGATTTTCATTATAATCTAAGCCCTCATTTCTTTTAAGTACACCAAATGAAGATTCTGATACAACATTACATGTGTTAATGAATACCTGTTTTCACCTGTTGAATATCCTGCACAAACTAACACCTGCAATGGTATCTAACAACACACTGCACAAGTTTATCTGTATCCCAACTTTTACTAACGTGGCAACGACAAAGATCTTTGTATGATATCTTCTGCCATGAGTCTAACTGACATTGGTGATGAAATGGTAGCAGATGGCTGGAGGAGAGGCGTACAGCCCCAACATTTACAATTGATTGGGGTTGCAAATCAATTTCTGGACCTGTTCTATGGTCAAATCGAGGAGTATCTGGTAATTGATGATCGTATTCCTCAACTGAAATTACTGTGCTTGTGTCTGTACGAACAGTAGAATCATTTGGGTAATTGCCGAATCTTCTCCTTCTCCTAGCTGCCTTCCCCCATCCATGGATCGTCTCTTGTATTCTGTTAGGAATTAGAACTGCCTTGTAGTTTGTTCCCATCTTAAAAAAAAAAAACACCACTTTAGTCCAGGATTAAAACACACGCCCTCACGTGTGAGCTAGTTGCATCAAAGCTTTATGTTTGAACTCCTTTCAGTACTTCGGAAGGTTTTTTCGCAACCGACATTTTAAATTTCTTTGATGCAAGAATGCCGAAAAGTAGGAGAGTTTTGTAATAACAAGAACAAAAAAAAGAAATCGAAAAAAAATAGAACAAAGGAAACTTAGTACAGGGTAGTCCAAGTTATACTCCCATCTTAGAAATTTGGACTATTCAACAACCAAGGTAGTTCATGAGTGCTATCATTTTAAAACGTGAAACATATTCTGTAACCTTCACTGATAAGTATGTTTGTACCTGAGTCACCAACGCATAGAGTGACAAAGTGTTGTAGCTGCATAGGAATCGCCACCAAACCTACACACAAAAAGTTAGGTCAACACTGAATCCAAGTAAGGAAAGAACAAACTAAAGGCAAATGGAAGTACTACAAATTTAGAATCCATGCTCACCAAACAATTAAACGCACATAGACGAGCAAATGGTTACTTATGAAGCAAGTACTAGATCCAAATTGCCACTGTGATTTAACGAAAATCTTCATCAAAACTTTCATGTATGATAATGATACTATCCAATTCAAAAGAATCTTCAAAATATCTCATTTACTAGTAAAATGTTCAGCATATCATGGTGGTAATTCCGAATTTAAAATGGTTAATGTCAGACAGAATACCATGATAAATTATAACCTACAAGACTTTCATTCCATCAATCAATAAAAGATTGAACTTATGAGTCTTGAGTGACATGTTCTAGAGTTTTTTCAAATTATCTTCCATGCCAAATTGCAATATAAACCAAGCCAGGGACTAAGGGCATACCCAGAACCAAAAGAAGGAAGCAAGTTCAAATGCGTTCTGCAAGAAAGATTAGTGTCAGTATCGTACCCAATTATATCCATAAAGTTGGAAGAATAACCTCAAAGTTGATTTTACTTTTTTGTTGACTCTTTCATTAAATCAACAGAATTCAAGCAGAGTGGCAAACCTGGAAAAGGACGGAATGAATTAAGGAAAACAGTTCTGGTTTATTGAACCAAAATAGTTCATCCCGGAGTTTGACTTTATGTCCAGAAAAACTTCCGCTGATTCCTGTACTCTCCAACGCCAAGGTAGCTATGACATGCTGCAAATTTGAACCCACAAGTAGTACAGGCTGCAGAAAAACATAGTTGCTCATAAATTAGGTAAGCATTTTAAGAGTATGTAGAGTTCGAAAAAGGATAAGGCAACCTAAAGAGAGATAGCCATGTATCTCGGATATTACTCAATATAGTTTCTCCTATTTTTATACACTTATATCAAGGCTATAGCATATATAATGTGTTACAAAATTCCATTTGCGATAAACTTACAGTGACAGGAATTAGAGCAATCCAGAAATACAGATTTGACCCTGCAAGTTACAAACCACTAATAAGCCAGTTTGTCACGTTTAAATATTGCTAGAACATGCACCAGGTTAATTCACGAGTAAGATCACAGAGTAAGTAGGATATCCGTAGTACCTTTTACGTTGAAGAGCATAAAACAAACAACGAATCCCTAGAGTGGAGCACTGTTAAAAAGAATAGGAATTTCAGCAGAGCCTCAGTAGGATATCTTGGGAGCAAGAAAGACCGAAATTTAAGATAAACTAAGTCATGAATGAAAGTGGAGTTCAAGATTAGGTTACAGAAAGTGATAGCACATATATGTTTTCTGATAACCACAAAATATTCAGGTATGAGTACATGAGCTATGAATGAAGGGCCACACAGTAATATACTAATATGGTTCAAACACGTGGACATCACTAATGCCATTTCATAGCCAAAAGCCTACCCTATTTCATCACTAATATGGTCCCCGGCCGCTCACCGGCCACCAAATCTTTACCTCCACAGCCAAAAGCCTACCCCCTTTCGAGCCTTAGAACTTCGTAGGGTCCCGTTAGGTGTAAGGGTTTCAAACCGGGTCGAGAAAGTATCTGATTCTTCAAGAAATTGGGTGAAGAAAATCATGGATAAGTCAAGTTCCATGTATGTTACTAATTTTCCGGAGGACTGGGGTTCAGCGGATGTTTATGGAGCTTTTAGGAAAATTGCACCAGTGGTTGATGTATTTCTGCCAGCAAAGAGGAACAAGGAAGGGAAAAGATTCGCCTTCGTTCGATTCGCAAAGAGAGTAAACATGAACGACACGTTAGCAATGGTGAATGGTCTTTGGATTGGTAATCACAAAATTATTGCAAACATTGCTAGATTCGATAGAACTTATGCAGATAGTAAGGTTAAAGAAGAGAAGAACAGAGTTTTCGCAGCAGATCGGGGGAAAAACATTGTTGGAGTCAGCTATGTCCAGGTTGTTAAGAAGAACAATGAGCATGTGTAGGTTACATCTGGAAAACAGGAGGCTATTCCCAAAAATCTGGAGAACAGATTTAATACTCGTGGGGTGCAGTCCCGTCAACCAACGCAACATGGTGAAGTGTTTGTACCTGACAAGGAAACTATTTAATGGGCAAAAAACAGTATCATTTGTGAATCTAAGTCTGAACTCTGGTCAAAAGACATTGCAGAATTTTTGGAAGGTAGAGGGTATAGAAGCTTCAAAATCAGCAGGTTGGGAGAGAGATTATGGGTGCTACATTCTGGAAAAGAGAAGGAATTTAATGATCTCCTGATTGAAGACAAAGAATGGCTAGGAATGAGTTTCACATCCTTTGGACCTTGGGTTGATTCAGATATGGCTGGAAGACGTAGGTTTGGATCGAAGTGTTCGGGGTTCCATTGCATGAATGGAGCGAACGGTTTTTCAGGAAAATCGGTACTCATTTCGGCAAAGTCATTGAGGTCGGTAAAACGACTTTATCCAAAGAAGTGTTGTGCTATGGGAGAATACTGGTGGATACGCCGATGATGTCTCATATCTGTAAAACAATTGCTGTTAAAATCTGGGAGAAACGTTTTGATATTAAATGCATGGAAGCTGGAGGTGGCTGGAAAGATGACGAGCTCATAGAATTTGATTCAGCAAAAGAGTCCATGGAGTCAGATCATTCAGATTCGGAACCAGAGCAATCGGAGGAGGACGATGAATTTTTCGACGATGATGATGAAGAGACATGGAGATTCGCGTCAGAATTCAATGAAGAGGGACAAGAGGTGATAACTTCCCAATGTATGGGGAAGTGGATGGAAATCTCGAATTGTGTGAAAAAACGGCTGAATTAGGTGCTATTGATATGGAGACTACGATCGAGGCAGCTAGTGTATTGGGATTGGAAAAGACATTATTGGATTGTTTTGGAGAAGAACCGGAAGAGGCTATCATGGATGAATCTGATTTTCACGAACAAGGAAAAAATTTGGATCCAGGGGTTGGCCCAATATCAAATGAAAACATCAGTTTGGGCCTGCATAATGAGGCCTCGATGACCCAAATCAGTAAAACAACAGATTTTGAGATGGAGCGTGAAAAGGAGAATCCTGATGAATCCGGGAGCGGTGAGTTTGCACAAGATCTGAGTTTAGAGCGAGACAGGGTGAATCCAGATGAACTTGGGAGCGGCGAACTCGTTCCCCAGGCCGCCGAATTGAATCTGAACGATATGAAGTCGAATTCACAGCTGTCTGCAGATCCCTTTGACCTTAGAAAGATAATCTGGAATATCAACCCTCCTGCTACTAAGATTTCAGAAGCTCAGAATACTCAAGTTAAGTCTAAAATCACTGGAAAATAGAGAGATGAGCAATGTAAATCATTTATCAGCGAAATTGAGGATGCAACGGACACAATTCCAGCAACCAAGGGAGTAGTGCGGAAACTGAAGAAGAAGAAAAAAGGAGCTATGAGGCGGTCAAAGAAGTCGGTCGGAAAGGAAGCTTTGGATGGAGGTACGACTCCTTCGGATAATGAAATAAGGGCTTGTAATGAGTTGTATCTCAAGAATAACAAGGACGAGGCTCAACTAATTTGGGAGATTGGGGAACAGATGGGCGTTTTGGAAGCTACAGATAGGGACAAGGGTATTGAGAGATTATTGAATTGGGAAATCAGAGATGCTGCAGATACGGGGATTTCGCGAGCATCAAGGGAACAGGACATTGGATTCGAGTCTGACAATGAGTTTGAAGAGGTCTGGGAGTTGAATCAGGTTCCAAATGCGGATGCTTAGTTACAATATTCGAGGGCTAGGGAAGAAAAGGAGTGAGGTCAGAGATCTGGTATTGAAAGAAAAACTGGAATTTGTTTGTCTGCAAGAAACAAAGGTACAATACATGGATGAGAGGCTAGCAGCTGTTTTGTGGGGAAATAAAGAAGTGCAATGGGTGTACAGTGGTTCAGTTGGAGCATCGGGGGGTTTGTGTTGTCTTTGGGATAGAGAGGTGTTCAAGAAAGAAGATCTTTGGGGTGATAAGGGGGGTCTTAGGAGTATCGGGGCTGTGGAATGGTATCAAGGTGAACATCGTAAATATTTACGCCCCTTGTGATGCGGAAGGGAAGAGGATATTGTGGAGCCTGATTGAAGAAAAAATGGTGGGGCGTGAATCGGAGTGTTGGTGCGTCTGTGGAGATTTCAATGTAGTTAGAAGAGTAGAGGAGCGGAAAGGAAAATCGCAGAATGCTAAAAAAGGTGAAATGAGCGAGTTCAATAACTTTATCTCCAAGGTTAAATTGATTGACTTACCTTTGGAAAGGCGTAAGTTTACATGGTATAAGGAGAAGGGTTCTGGTTGTAGTAGACTTGATAGATTCTTGGTCTCAAATGAATGGATGGCGAGATGGCCTAATTTGACTCAAGTTGGATTAAAGAGAAAGGTCTCGGATCACGCCGCAATCATTTTGAAGGATGAAGTGAAGGATTGGGGTCCCAAGCCTTTCAAGTTCTTGAGTTTTTGGTTAAAGGAGAAGGGATTTAAGGAACTTGTGGAAAAGGAATGGAATAGTATGAAGATAAAGGGCTGGAGTGGCTATGTATTCAAAGAAAAGTTCAAAAGTTTGAGGGAGTGTATTCGGAAGTGGCATAAAGAAAATTTTGGGAATTTACAGTCCCGGATTGATGAAAAGGCTGATCTTATTTGCTCACTAGATAAACAAGTAGAAGAGGAAGAGTCTTGTGATCAGATTGTTTGGAAGAGAACGGATTAATGGAACCTGAACCATCTTCTTGAAGTTCAAGACCATGTCAAATTCCAACAAGTAAGGAGCAAATGGTTCAAGGAAGGAGACACAAATTCACGTTTTTTCCATAAAAGCGTGGAGTGTAGGGGACGGAGAAATAGTATCAAAGGCCTCAGAACCAATGGCATTTGGCAAGATGGTGTTGAAGAATTAAAGGAGGGCATAGGCGGTTTCTTCAAAGAAAAATTCCAAGACCCCACAAATTGGAGCAGTAACATGCCAGACTGCTGCACCGGCGCCAAATTGGAACAGGAAGAGTGGAGAGCCTGGAAAATCAGTTTACCGTAGATGAAATTCGAGAAGCAGTGTGGGCGTGTGCTCTTGATAAATGCCCAGGACCGGACGGATTTAGTTTCCACTTTTTCTAAGACCACGCTCCAACCTTCCGCCACTATTTTCTTTGGAGAAGCAAAAGCTGAAAATATTGTGGCCCTTAAAGGAGTGCTTAGATGCTTCGAATTACTTTCGGGGCTGAAAATAAACTTCCACAAGAGTTGTTTGTTGGGCATTGGATTGGATAGTGCGGTTTTGGAGAGTTGGGCCAGCAGATTGAATTGTGTAGTGGGACATTTACCTTTCTTGTACCTCGGCCTCCCAATCGGTGCTAGGCCGAGTGACAAAAGATATGGCAGAAGGTTGTGGATAAGGTGAAGACTAGATTGGAGTCTTGGGAAAACAGATATCTATCGTTCGGTGGACGAATTCTTATGACTAATGCGGTGCTTAACTCCATTCCCATCTATTATTTTTCCTTCTTAAAAGCACCTGTTTGGTCCTTAACCAATTGAAAAGTCTACAAAGAAATTTCTTGTGGGGGCTCTTTGGGTGGGAATACTAAAGTTGCTTGGGTCAAATGGGATTTGGTTTGTAAGCCTAAAGAAGAAGGAGGTTTAGGTGTAAAAGACTTGGGGCTGTTTAATCATGTGTTGTTGGTTAAATGGGCTTGGCAATTATTTAATGAGGAGGATGCTCTTTGGTCTCGAATCTTGATATCTAAATATGGTGAGTTGTCTAGAGTCATAGATTTGTTTAAAGAAGGCTTGATTAGAGATAAGAATTGGTCATCGTGGTGGCGAGATTTATTGAAAGTTGTGTGTTGTAATGTGTGGTTCTTAGATAACATTAGAAGAAAGATTGGGGATGGTAGTAAGACTAGATTTTGGGATGAGGGCTGGTGTGGAGATGGGGTGAATTTGAAAAATATGTTTCCTCGGCTTTTCAGCCTAGAAGTTGTAAAAGAGGTTCGTTTAAATTCCAGAATCCTGCTTGTAGATTCGAACATGATTTTCAAGTGGAATTGGAGGCGCAAACTGTTTGCTTGGGAGGAGCTTCTGGTTTCGGAACTGGAGGAAAGAATGAAGGCTGCGTTGCTGCTCTCTGATTCGAAAGACTGTTGGGTTTGGATTGGTAACAGTTCTAGCAACTATTCATGTAAGAATGGCTATGTACTTGCGTCAAAACAGGTCGATTCTGGACCAGTGGACTCAGCAAAGTGGAGTAAGCTAACTTGGATTAAATGGTGTCCGCCTAAGATCAATGCATTCATTTGGAAGTTGCTACTGGACCGAATACCAACTCGAGTTAATCTGCGGAAAAGGAAAATACTACATGAATTGGTCAGTCCTTGCTGCTTTCTTTGCAATGAAGATGTAGATGAGACTAGCTCCCATCTATTTTTCAATTGTTCCTTTAGCTCCAAAATTTGGTCTGCCTTGGGGAATTGGCTGGATACTAATATTACAATGATGGGTGATGCAAAAGAGCACTTGGAGGCTTTCTCAAATCTTTGTCCCAAGAAATCTAAAGAATTGTGGCTGTCTCTATGGCAATGGAATAATTTGGCTAATCTAGCTTGCAAGAAACGAAAAATTCTTGAAAGGAAAAGTATTGAACCAAGGAGAGGTATTCGAGAAAATAAAATCCAATGTGTGGTCGTGGTTGAAGGCTAAGGATGGGATCCCTTCCTCGTATAATTTTTGTGATTGGGAAATTTGCCCGAAGGGAGTTCTAGATGTTGGTTGAACTGTATTTTGGTTATGTTTCTGTACTGGATCTGATCGGCTTCTGTTCTTCTGTTTTGGACAGTTAGCTGGTCTTCTCTGTTTTTGTGTAACAGGGCATTCCTTATGCTCTACTTCCTGTGGCAATATATTAAATTCTTCCAAAAAAAAAAAAACTAATGCCATTTCATACTACCAAAGCGTAAAATAAATAATAGGGTATTAGGATGCAACAAGCTTCGGACTGCTACATTTTCAAGTGTGTGTAACCAACTAGACACAGCAGAACAGCTATAAGAATTGCTAAGTTGATGAAGAAACAGAACTAGATATCCATAATTAGAGGTATGCATATGCATAATAAGATCTGGAATACGTGCATTCTACATAAACTAAAAACTCATTATTTGGCTTCATTCGATTCGATTCAATTCGATTCGATTCGGCTAAATCTTGATTCAATTCGTCTTGATTCGATTCGATTACATTGATTCATTAAATTCATATTATTATTATTATTATTGTTGTTGTTGTTGTTGTTGTTGTTGTTGTTGTTGTTAATAATAATAATAATAATAATAATAATAATAATAATATTATTATTATTATTATTATTATTTTATCATTTATTTACACTGTGTCTTTTAGACGAGAAAAATAAGAAAATTTATCCAATTGAGTTATTTTCAACTTTTTTTTTCTTTCTTTTTAATCTGACTTTTAGTAGATCAATGAAATAAAGAAATTATAGCAATTTGAACAAAAAATCTACATGTTCAAAAACTCCAAAACAAGTTAAACCAAACAAAAAATCGGACCAAACTCTATATAATAATATTATATATCACAAATATTGAAAAATGGCATTTATTCCTCTATATTATCTTCCTCGGGCTCTATATTATCTTCCTATTTATATTGCCTGGAATAGAGCGCCAAATTCTCAATGTCATTTCCTTGCGCACCCTATTCATCGTTTCTTTCCTTGTCGGGTTCAATAAATCATTATCCACTCCACTTTGGACATTGATATTATATTGCAAAACTGGTATTTCAAGTTTACACATGCGCATAAAATTATGCAGAGTGAAGGTAGCAACAATCACGTATATTTGATATGTGTCTTCCATTTGAGCGTCGATAAAATCCTTCCACGCGGCTGGTTTTAAAGTTTGTTATACAATAATAAATAAAAATGTAAAATAA
Source organism: Plantago major (assembly GCA_026545765.1). NCBI lineage: Eukaryota > Viridiplantae > Streptophyta > Magnoliopsida > Lamiales > Plantaginaceae > Plantago > Plantago major. The sequence continues at coordinate 58,335,032 of CM048841.1, forward strand.
CAGAAAAAAGAGTAGGAAGAATGTGAGAAAGATGACAAAAATAATATATTTTTTTAATTGTGATTATATATACCATCATATAATTGTTATTATTATTACACAATAATTTCTTGATTCGATTCGATTAGTTTTGATTCAGTTCAAATTCGATGAATTTCAGTTGAAAAGAACAGAGCCTAAGTACTAGATCAAACTCAAAACAAGCGGTAGTAACGAAACAGGGAAACAATAGATCAAGCGATGCACTCAAACACAAAAGACTCAGTTCATCAGTAGATATACAAAATAACATCACTGGTCCTCCCAAAACCGGCCTGAGACGGCCTTTTTAAATTTAATGATCTATTTCCCACCATTACAGTTAGCAGAATCCTGATCGAAAGAAAAGATCATCGCTAAGACATTGTTTCATTCAACACAAAAACAGAAATGACAGTATACTAGATCAACTTAAAGAGTCAACACCTCCCACAAGGGACGAATGCCTTCCTTGAATAGATGTAAATCAGTAGGGGTTGGCAATGATGAGGGGCGAGCTAAGTGGCAGTAGCAGACCCAAAAGGCTTCAATCTGTGTCCATGCAATAGTAAGTAAATCATCCAGAGAACAAGAAGAGCAAAAGTGTAAAAGCCATGGATTACATTAAATAACATACCATGCTGAAATCAACATTTTTTTGATATTGTCCTCGTATGATTGTGGATTTCTGACTCCTGGAGTTCGACGAGTGTACCAGAAGACAAACTTGTGCTGATGATCAATAAATTACGATCAGATTGGCAGGACTATACTCTAAATACTCGGCAATCACAGCCTCATTGAAACTATATCCTGTGGTTATCCATGAAAAAAAATTAACATTTCGACATAGAGTTGCTACACCACAAGACAATAACAGTCTAAATGATATGCGTAACAGAATTGAATAACAAAACTGTAAAACAATGGGTATTTGATTCAAATGAAAATACTTCCATAATCATGTGTCCACTTTCTTTATTTGAAAAGGAAAAGGCAACTTCTACTTACGGTGAATAGAAATAGGCACTTGGGATCTGTAGCCACCGGCCTTGATGCCCTCACAATGATCTCAAGAAAAGGTTTCTGGCGTTTTATACCTAGTCTAGTAGATAATTCATCTCTTTATATTCTGGAAAGTGTAGATGATCCCTTTGTACTTTCAGATGTGAAAAGATTCGGGGCAGAGGTCCCTTTAGGCAGATTTTTTCAATTTTCAGATAAAAATCAAGTACTATGCCTTCTATAAAATAGGAAGGTAAGTGTCCCATCTTGATGCCCACTTCACCTCGCTTTCCTGCAATCATGACCTTGAACAATAAGGAATTGGCTTCCACCACAGATGCCAAAATCAAGTACAAGAACATAATGTGATTCTTGATAACTAGTTATAACTTTTCAAAAACCAAACCAGGGGAACAAGTGTCTGGAAAGCAGATTACAGTTATGCATTCTCTAAACCAGTCTGCAAAATAAGGCTGATTAAAGGAGGAGTTGATATGCTTCTATAATATGCGACAGAAAGCATTTCGTTTTTAGCTATTCCAACTTTTCAGTTTTCAGTACCAATTGCAAATACCAATTAGCAACTAATATAACTTTTCAGTTTTCAGTACCAATTGCAAATACCAATTACCAACTAATATTCCCTCTGAACAATTATTTTCCATCATTGCTTTAGCGATCAACAGTTCACAGGTATAAGCTTTTGGAGATACTAAAGATTAGATCATAGCCAGAAATTATTGTCATGTAACACCAACAAGAACTAAACAGTAAATTTAATATTCTAAGTGATGTATACAACTTGGCCGAAAATAGAGTGTAAAAATGTAAGAAAAGTTTATATTTAAGAACTGTTACCTGGAAATCAACAACATAAGTGTAAATCACTTCTTGTTTATCTTTAACCTCCTGAGGAGAGTTTGAAGTTGAAACTATATGCTTGGCATGTGGATCACATGAAAGTTAGACGAGTAGCCGCACTCCATTGTCAATAACCTTCAATAATCAATCACAATAAATTCCAAAGAAAGAGAAACACCTAACAGCTAGTAAGCTACTGCATCTTCGACATTCTACGGCCACAAATCCACAATCAAACAAACCACAACTGAGAACTTAACACTGCTGCGATTGAGAACTAGAAATCGAACTTCTCCATCCTAAACCAGCGATTTCATACAATGGAAGTTCCATTCCTGCAAGGCTTATCCCCTCAACCATGTGTTGCGATAAGATGAGTTGTCGACTTGTCATTCAGTGAAGCATCATGAGGCTTGTACTCCATTACATAGCCATGGGGAAGCTTCAGATGGCGCTTGATTGAATCCCTCAAAGCCATCACAGCCTGCCAGACATAGCATGTGAAAAGGGTTTTTACAACCAATATTTATTTCAAACAAAAGGCTTTTAACATAATGGAGAAAATGCTAACCTGCTTATCAGATGGATTGCGGTTCCACCCACTCAGTATATCCGTTAAAACGGATACTTAATACTGCTCCGCAAATGTTTTCACCATACTCAAGTTGATCTCCAATCAATGCTAGAACCTACAAGCAGATATTCAGGATAGAGAGCAGAGTTTAATACTTGTATCACTTATTATTGGAGAAGTCAGAATTTTGTAGTAGACTACGGAAAGTACAGAAAGCATGTATGATAATGAAACCGGTAACACTAACATGTTTATTATTAATTAGTTGAACATATTTGATCATTGAAATTGAAAGAGTGCTAAAACCCTATAGAACTTCGATTAAAAAAACTTAAGCACACTATAAACCAGACAACTCAGATCGCGAATCGATTTCAATCCAGTGTACCAAAGCTTAGAGCAAAAAATCAGCACCCTAGGATCACCACACACCCAAAAACTACTTCAACATACGACATATATAAATATCAGAAGATTCTGAACCAGAGTCTGCTTATAAATAAGCTATGATCAGACCTTAGTATTTTGAGACATGCCTTATAGTTCCTCAATCCAAATCCTAAATCCATCTATGCCAAGGTAAACTTGGCCCAACAACAGTTTTTGAGTTGAGAAGATTAAAGGCACTTTTAATAGAGAAGGTTTCAGTTGTGGTATGTGGCCAAACTAACTCATCTTGCAGTTCCACATTAAGAGGAAAAGCTTGTACATGTTCAACCAGTTCCTAGGTAAGAAGTTACCTAGTAGATCTTTATTCCACTCCCCATTCTGATAAAAGGAACTAACCATAATAATATTATGAGGATCAAACATAACTAGGTCAGCAGGAGGAAAATTAACCAACCAATTGTCATAACAGAAGTCTACTTTAGTGCCCATTACAAACCTGCCAAGCTTGTGAATTTCTGAGTAAATCTCTATTTTTGACAGTTGTTTTCCAAAACCATCTATGGTGACTTCTATCTTGAGCATCCCACAGTGAAGTATGTGGTAAATACTTAGCTATATGTGTTTTAGCCCAAAGAGAGTGCGGTTGAGTTAATTGTCTCCAAAGAAGCTTCATTAAGTAAGCTTGATTAAGGACAGTCAAATTCCTGACACCTACATAAGAGGCACAAGCCTTTACAAAGTTACCATCCCTTGCTCTAATTATACAGCCAAAATCTGCTTCACCAGGGATATTTACCACTGAACCATCAATGTTCATAATATAAGGCAGGTCAGTCATAGGTGCCCAGGAGCATAAAACAGTCATTTGTTTTCTAATCATAATGTGAGGAAAAGTCACATTAATTTGTTTAAGAGAATGTTGAATCAGGCAAAGCAATTGGCATTAAATTTCAATTAGGAATTAAGGTTTGATGGAAAAAGTAATTCGATTATGGTTTTGCTCTATTCCTAGATGGAAGTTACAGATTACAGATCCATGTTGGGATTTATGTACTTATATAACCCTGTGAGGTGACTAACAGGTCATAGGTTCGAAAACTGCATAAAAAGGTAAGCCTAATGGGGGTTTCGCCAAGTCCAACAATCGCACAATCCAGTTCTATAAATTCTGGCACACAGCAAACAACTACTACATATATGTATGTGAAAGAACACAAGTAAAAAATAACTTACCAGTCAAAAGGAAATGTTAAGTTTCGCATTGCTACACCTCATAACTTTGTTGGTACAAGGGCCAAAGTTCGAAAGTTCTGTGAGAATAGAGTCATCAACCCAACTACTCAAAAAAAAAAAAAAAAAAGGCATCAGAATTATATAAAAAATTACGTTTTAGAAAATTGTACAAAAACTTTATAAAAACTTACCCTAATGAAGTAATACAAAAGATCACAGACATCATGCCGGAGTACAACTCAGGGAACATTCCTGAGACATCTCACTCAATGTCATCCCGACTTTTACTTTTTGGTTCGACATATTTAGCTTTATGGTCAGTGAGGTGACTATAGATAGCATGGATGTAACGGATGAGATCAGACGTCGACAAAGAAGTTGTAGCAGAACTGTCAGACTGTGAACGACGGAACCACTCATAATAAACATTTACATATTCATCAGTTCGGACTTCAACATAGTTAGTCCAGCTCGAGAAGGGTAATTGCTTGACCTGGTCCACGGAATTTTCAAAATTGTTATCTGATCTGATGGCTGTATTCATCAGATCCATGAACCTTGTGCGCTCCTCCACTGTCCAATAATATCCCTCGTACAGAAGAATAGAATCTGGCAATGTTGAAATATAGTTGCTGCAATGACAGTATAATAAGAGTTTTAAGTTCAACTAATATGTTATTGTTTAGGCTATTCGGTACTAATAGTAATATCCAATTATAACACGTAATATGAGACTCACGTAATATCAAGTTCACGGTCAAGGAACATTGCCAGTTCGCATGGAAGTTCAACTGTATGCACAACATCTTTCTTGTTCTCAAAAGGAAAAGTCATCACAGTTTTCATCATAGCCTTAAGGTCCGCCACATGATTGACCGTCGAATCTGACCCCATAGAAGGCAGTATCCGTGCATGGCCCAAAGACGTGATATAGACTTCCGTAGTATCCATGCACAGACCGTGATCACGCAAATGCATCACACCGTCTATAATACCTCTACCAAAAATAAAGAGGGAGTAATATCTAATAAGTAACACTTATATGAATCAACACAATAACAAAAAAATGCATAAAAAATATAAACAATGTTTGTTACCTGAAAAAAATTCGAAATTTCGGTTCAATGTTGTCCCACCACATCTGGGCTATTACATTGCCTTTCTCTTTATTTAGTCCAAGCCATTCTTTATGGAAAAAATGTTCATATGAGATAACTTCTTCCGAAACAATGTTCGAGTCATCGAAATTAACGAAGAACATCAACGTCAATAAATTCAAATGACCCGAACAAAGTTTGAGAAGTTTTTCGGCGTTATTCACTTGATCTTCAGTGGCTTTCAACAAGGATGATGAAATTTGTATTCCTCCAATATTCACCCATCCAGTGCCTATTACTGGTCCTTCATATGGGCACAACAATTGAAATGTGATTCCACATGACAGCCTAGGGAGTACCTCATCTACCTCAAGCTTTCCCTCTTCTCCTTCCCTAGCTTGCTTTGTATGACCTAGAGCCAGGTGCTCCTGAGGCTTGGCTTGTACCTCTTCTTTTTCCCCAGCTACTTTTTTTTTCTTTTTCTTTTTATTTTTTTTTCCAGCTACTTGTGCCTCACCTTTGTTCTTTTCTAAGATATCTTGTAACTTCCTGAAAGAAAGTAAAACAATGTATCACATTAGTATCTAACTCTCACTGCTCTATCCTCCCTAGCTTCGGTGGTCGTTTAATGTATACTTTTATGTTACAGTGACTATAAAGTTTACATTGCCGAGAAATGGAACAAGAATAAGATTAATTGGGAGGGATAAAAAAGGGAAGTGTAAAGAGTAGATTGTGGTGGAGGGAGTATTAGGCCTTCTCCATAGGGAGAAAGAAAAATAAATAAATAGACAAAATAAAATAGAAAAAGACTACTACACCTGTCCTCTTCAGCCTTTTCATGTTCATGCACTTCGAATTCAGGGCTAAGAATAGAGCGTAAACATCCTTCGGAAACTACACTTGCTTCCATTGTCCGACTAGGCATCTTCCCGAAGAAGTCCTTCAATTTGTCCAATACTGCAGGAACTCGAGAACCTGAACCAACAACTTCAACTGAATGAAGATCATCAATACTCAGACGAGATTCTGTAAGAGCTTCCTGCAATGGCTGCTTCACACGTTGCAGAATTTGGGTGCTAATTCTCACAAACTTATCTCTTGCAATGGAGCATTTGACAGACTTATTTCCAATCAGGATCTGCTTAGACGCTTTAGTATCTTTAGTGAGAAGCTCCTTTAAGATCTGACAAGTAGCACGCAGCTTAAGACAGGCGCTGCGATCATTCTTGAAAGAAATCAAATGTTTACTCCTGATCTCGTCAACAAAATGTTTGAACAGAGCTTCATCAAATTCTCTTCCACCAAGGGACATGTCAAACGAGTATGCCAATATTTTCAATCCACCTTTCTTGAAGGCAGCGATACAAACTTGCAGGCTTGAATGGCCAACGTCGACAAAAGCGACATTTCGGGCATCATCACAGGCTGTCTTATAACCATAAGCCAATGCAACAGCGGTCGTCTCATAGAAAACACGGGGCCGATTCAACTTAGCCTGTTCTGCAGCCTCTTCAACAGCTTTTCTTTGAAGGTCAGTGAAATAGACCGGTATTCCAATGCAATAATCTATGTCTCTTGCTTTTTCTTTCAATTCCTCTTCCGCGATAGACTTCAACTTACAAAACATCACTGTCAAAACTTCGGCAGGTGTAATTGTCACTTGATATGACTCAAATGGAAGAACGATCACAGGAATAGCATTAGATTCTTCTCCGTTGAATAATACAAACGGCAGTGACACGAGATCAGGTTTCACTTCTGAAACCATTTTCCCTAACAATCTCTTAACTTGGGAGACTATATTTTTTGAAGTACTTGCTGCAAACCGAATGGACTTGGACTTGTCATCAGACCTTTTGGGTTCGAGATCAGAATAATTGAAAATAGCAGGCAATTCACTACAGACAACGCGAGCAGCCCCTCCCCTTTCCGCAACAGCAAGGGAAAGGGTCTCATTGCCAAATTGAATACCTACACTGCACTCATGGTTGAGGGAAAAAAACCTACAACGCCAACATACATAATCAGCCGGCCAATTTAATACAGAAAGTACACTCATACATCTCAATCAAACATAAAACCCACCGGAACAAACAAATCGGAAATATAGTAAACTATACAAATAAATACCACGAGCAAAATCTAATCAAGCCCAGTAAATTGACCTCAGAGTTAAATTAACGTATAACGAGCTACTGAGATGAAATTGTACCTCAAAATATGACAGTCCAGATGAAAATAAAAGAGACAGCTAGGGGCGGTGGTGGGATGGATTGTGAGCGCTGTCTGAAAACGGTACAGTAAAAGAGACAGGGCGGTGGTGGGAGGTAGGGTTTGGGTTGTAAAATTGTCAAAATATATCATATGGATTGTGAGCGCATTTCAATTTGTACTCTTAACCAAATTCGCAAATTGAGAGCATGGTTCGGTATTATGTTATTATCATATTATTTTTATTATTATCAGTTGGATATTATTATTATTATTATTATGATGTTGATTTGGTAGATTTGTATTATTTATCCCACAAAGTCTTGAAAGAGACGTGTATTAGTGAGAGACCTGAAATACGGATTGATGTTCTTAAGCATATGTGTAATGTTTTAAACAATATGAATGATGTTTTATGAGTGAATATTTTATATTATTTTTTATGTAATGTATATCACCGATGTTCTTAATAAAACTTGTAATGTTTTCAGCTATAACGGTAATGTTTGTCCGTGTTTTTTAGTCTTTTTATAATACAGTCTCTCTAGAGACTTTCTCTATTTATCCATGGGTTGTTTCGATTAATTTATTTTATCTTCCTATTTCTATTTATTATTAAACGTAAACTATATTGTAGCATCGTTACAAAAAAACTATGAAATTAGTTGCATTTTCAACCAGTATATCTTTCATTGTCTATTTTTGTATATTGGCTGCATTATATAGTTTTTATTAAATCTCATATAAATTAATATACAAAACTCCGAAAAATATTTTGAACATATATTTAAATTTATCATGCCAAGACGAATTCATCTAAAACTTTTCAGCTTTATGACTCACATGTTTTCATGAAGTCGACTAACATCAATATTATCTACTATAATTGTGTACTTAAATGCAACTCTACGCATATTTTTCTTGAGTTGTTACTTTTTTATTTGATATGGATCAAGATAAATTTGATGTTTCTATTTTTGACAATAGGCCCCATCAGATAGGGTTGGAGTGGTTGTAAAATATTATTCGGGACATATTTAATTTGGATACGAGGAACACCCTTTATTTGTTTTTAATAGGCAAAGATTGATGCGGAAAAATGCGGAGTCAAAGTTTAGACTGCACAACTGTGATAAGGAAGAATAACCCTGAGCACGTGTTCGTTCTTCACCATCACGTACATTAGCTGAGTTAGTGTTATCATTGACGAAATGTGGCTAAAGTACCTTGCGACTTAATAGTAAATAAAATACATGTGAGTATACGAGCGTTGATTATACTTGAAATGTTTATAGAGATCTCTAAGGTTTAACTTTTATTCTGGTTTTATGTTTTTATTTTTACTCTGTGATTTTAAATTATTTTTACTCCATTTATGAAATTAGAAGATTTATATATGGCCAATCTTAGCAATTTGGCGTGCCAAGTTCAACATAAACGACTAGACGTTACTTTAGTTAGATTAAATATGTGAGAATTTATGTAATTATATTACCAACAAGGTGCACCTTTTTTTTCATAAATCATCCATAAACTTCAAAGTTAAGCGTGCTTTCTTAGGAGCAATCTTAGATGGATGACAAATTGGAAAGTCTTCCGGTTCATGTATAAGCGAGGACAAAGTGTGCGGGAAAGGACATGTGTTGGTAGTAGGGCCAGCCTATCACCCGGAGAGCTTCCCATGAGTAACTACGCCGGCCTAAAGGGTCAGAACTCAATCAATTAATAGTTGGTTCGTTACATTTCATTACAAAGTGAAAGCAAAACTAAAATTCATTTAGGGCGAATTTATTTTGTTACCCCTTAACTTTGGGCCAATTACAGATTCAACCCCCTAATTTAAAGATCTACAGTTTTATCCAAAAAATGAACGATTTTTTTCTAATTACAGATTAGTCCAAAAGTCAACGATCGTGCTAACATGGATCTGCTTTTTGCTTATGTGGAGGGAAAAGTTGGAGTTATTAACAAAAATGCCATTAATTATTTTGATTTTTTATTTTCTTTAATCCTTCTCCTTATTTTCTTTTCTTTTCCCCTTTTCTTTATTAATATGTTTCCGAAAATTGTAAATTCAAGTACCTAGAAAATATCTAATTCTCCTTTGGGCACCCATATGTTTTCTAAAAACCTCAAACAAACCCCTCGACTTTTTAATCGAATCGAAACATCAACGAACAATAACCAAAATCAAACCAAAAATGGAAAAGGAATTACGAGAAGTTGCATATGCAATTGGAGCTGTAAATACATTAAGCTCCATTGGAGCCGTTTCTTTGGAGCTGCTTGGAGTTGTATTTAAGCTCCGATCGGAGCTTTATAAATAGCTTCGATCCGAGCTATATTTGGAGGAGAAGAAGTGATGTAGGAGGAAGAAGAAGGGGAGGAAGAGGAGGAGGAAGAAGAAGAAGATATGTAGGAGGAAGAGTATAATAAGAAGTGGGTTTGTTTGTTTATATTTTATTTTATGTTTTCTTTATTCAAATTTTTTATTTTATTTTATCTTATCTTTTCTTTTCTTTACTTATTTAACTTTAAAATGTCCAACTAGGAGAGAGAAATTGTGGCATTGGAGTGTTGGTCAACGGGAAGGGGTATTTGTAATTGTTTCAATTTCGGGGATGAATCTGTTTCGGGGTCCAATTGCAGGGGTACTGTATTTAATTTTTCCATTCATTTATATACTAATGAATCGCCCAGTTTTGAAATTCAAAAATTCATTTTCAGTATTGAAAAAATTAAAAGCGACTCATTAAAACATATTATAAATAATTAACGTAGCATCAAGCGTTCAAAAAGAGACTAATTTTAAATAGTTTAGCATCAAACATTCTGGACAAACTAAAATATACTATTATTTTGATTAGCCTCATATATATCCATACGACCATACCATTTGTGCACTTTCAGTTATTCTGGGCATTTCGTATATTTTTCTACTATATTCTAAAGTTGATGATTTACTTTGAAGCACACATGATCCACATCTGCATAAATGATACTTGAAGCGCTATCTGATTACTTGGACATTTTCTAATACCAAATTAATGTAAAAAGAAATTCTTTTTAAATGGCAATGTAGAATTTAAAGTTTTGTTAACTCTCTACGTTTCTTTATTTTATCGGACTCAATTATCCGGGGTGTAAGCTCACTGAGTTGTCTTTGTTGGCTCGGCTAATGAGTTGTAAGGCTAATGACCAGCAATCTGAAAGGAGCTTCAATGAATGGGTTGACGTAATGTCGGACCTTTGTCCTGAAGAAAACCTAGTTCCCACCAACTTTTACCAAGCGAAGAAAAAGATGCGGGGTTTAGGGTTGCCTGTGGTAACCATAGACTGTTGTCCGAAAATGTGCATGATCTATTGGGAGGAGGATGCAGATCTAATACAATGCAAGTTCTGTGGTAATGAACGGTACAAGCGTTACAAGGAGGGGGCTGCAAAGAAACGACAGAAGAAAAATCTCCCACATAAGAAAATGTGGTACTTCCCTCTAGCACCTCGTTTGAAAAGATTGTATGCTTCGAGTGCTTCTGCGGATAAAATGCGGTGGCACAAGGAGCGTGTAATCTCGGATAATGCAGAAGATGGTAGAATGGACCATCCAGTAGACTTACCTGCATGGAAATTGTTTGACGAGACATATCCAGAGTTTGCAGCCGAATCTAAAAATGTACGATTGGGACTTTGTACGGATGGTTTTAACCCGTTCGGGAGTGAACGAAAATACTCTTGTTGGCCAGTTATGCTCACACCATACAACCTACCCCCCCCCCCCCCCGGTGAGTGCATGAAGGAGCCATTCATGTTTCTGACTGCGTTGGTGCTTGGGCCGAAAGATCCTGGACTGACGTTGGATGTTTTCTTACAACCCCTAATCAAGGAGTTGATCGAGTTGTGGACGGATGGTATCCCTGCATATGATGTCTCGACCAAAAAGAACTTCACCTTGAGAGCAGCTCTTCTTTGGACCGTGAGTGACTTTCCTGCGTACTCCATGCTAAAACGAATAATGAGGATTGAATATTCCGGCTTGCCATTGAAACGAACCTTCTTGTTTGATGTTGAGTGGTATGATCCTAATCCAGGAGGTACGAGGAAGAATGAGCAGTATGAAATGGTTGATGTGAACCAAAAGAAGAGGTACCGAACCAAGTATGAACCATTTATTCTGGCGACTCAAGCACGACAAGTGGTGTTTCTTGAATATCCAAGCAGGAAACGCGATAAGGCGGAATGGTTAGTTGTGGTACCTATTCGTGCTCGCTCAAAAGTGGAGTACATTGAGAAAGATGACTCAATTACCAACTCGTACCAACAAGAGGATGTCGATAAACAAGCAGAAAATCCCATAGAAGCAGATGATGAGTTGTTTGATCTGCACGAGGACCAATATGTAGACTTAAAAGACGGCGAAAATGGTATATTATGTGTATTATAACTAGTTAGTAGTTGATAACACTTGAGTAATTATATGTGTTATTAAAATTTGTTCTGTTTTATAACTGGTACTAACACATTTTATTGTATTTGTTACATGTTTTTGCAGATGCCGCGACAGAGACCACGCACTTATCGCCACCCCACACACAGCCAGTCGCATGATAGTCTTTGGGTCGGAGGGAGGCTCAGTAGTCGTGGCAAGTGAGTCTCGATTCCTGAGACCCCCCCAGTAGGAGAGAGCAGCCGGGGCTCTACCAGTCAGCACATACAGGAAGGCGACCATGACGATTGTCCCTAACTCATGTCCGATCCACATCATCCCAACATCACGTGGAACGGCTTGCCTGTGATTTTTCCTGCTGGTCCTGCCAAGTAAGTATTATACATTCTTCTTAAATATGTAAAACATAACTTATGATAGTTGACAAGTATAAATTGTTGTACTAAAGTAATATATATTTGTTTATTGTATCTTATACATTGACAACAGTTTATGGCCTCGGGAGGTCCACAACAAACTAGGTGACATCTTCCGGAGCAGGAGAGAGCCACCAGGGCAGGGTGGTGAGTGTTGGTCTCACATCTCGGACTGCATGAGGACCGAGTATTTTGATGAACTGAGGGTAAGTTGTGTTTGTAATTATAATCGTTTTAATATGAGTGGTATGTTAGTCACTGTATGTGAGTGGTATGTTAGCCACTTTGTTTGGGTGATATGTTAGTCACCATTGTGTTAGTAAAATTTAGGACAACGTGAGTGGTATGTTAACCACTATATGTGAGTGGTATGTTAGCCACTTTGTTTGGGTGATATGTTAGTCACCATATCTGATGTTGTTGTATCTTATTAAATTGATGTAACGTGGTGACGTTATATATGTATGTATTGAATTTGGATGTTGTATAAAATTGGAAATGTAGAAGGAGTACTTCTTTCCCAGCAGGTTGATCCCACATATTTGGCGTGTTTACGAGACTGTGGGATCTAAACTGTACAGGGATATGGTCTGTACTTGGAAGGCCATTCAGGATCAGGGTGGCCCAATGCCTCCACAGGTTGATGCAGAGGAGTGGGCCCTTTGGGATGCCTACTGGCGCCGAATCGATGTCTGTGACATTGCTACATCACAGAGCGAGCAGGCGTCTCGATCGATGCGGCAGGAAGGGCCGTTCACCACCTTGGGAGGCGATCTACTCTCACTGATTATAACCAATCTCTATGTATATATATATATATATATATATATATATATATATATATATATATATATATATATATATATATATATATATGTTTTTATTCAATCTAGCATTACGTGTATGTATTGTGTATTTGATTACTTAATTGTGAGATGATAAATTTTTGACTATATCAGATCGCACGGGGGGAGGTGACATCCAAGTATGACATCTTCAAGAAGGCCAAGCAGAAGGGCGGGGTATGGACCGATCACGGCCTCGTCTATCATGATATGTTCATGTTGCTTAAATTTCATATTTGTACACTATTACAAGTTATTTTTGAAAAACGATGGCGATCATGATATCTGCTATTTACGATTTCAGTCGAGGTTGATGCTCAGTGGCGAGCCAGAGGACGAGGTGATGTGTTGTCAATCGAACAAGTTGACAACATCTTCCTGAAGGTCAACAAACCGGACAAAGAAGCGAATATATGGACTCGGGAGCCTCGGTTTGAGCTTGGCTAGTCCAGGGTGCTCCTCATCATCATCCCAGCAGTCTAAACGTCCGGTTTACACAGGCGGTCTCTAAATGGTGCAACAGAGGTCCGGAACAAAGTTGCTCGGCTAACTCAAGAGATTGATCAACAAAGGGACGAGATGGAGCGCGCGATGAAGAACGAAGGAGGAGAACGAGCGCCTTGATTCTGATGAGCGATTCATGTCCGGTTCGCCAAATTTCACCGTCTGGTAGCTAGTTATGTATATGTATGTTCAGATTTATTATATTTACACTTGTTCGGATAATTTCTCCTGCTCCGGATATTACTTTATATTATTTATCATTTATTGAAACATTTTCCGTATTATTGATTTATTATCGAACATTATATTGATAAAAAATAGGTGAACTACGAAAAACAGGGATTAATATGAAATAAATAGTGACGGATAGATAGTGACGGATTAACAGTGACGGAATAAATAGTTACGGATTAATAGTGACGGATTAACAGTGACGCAATAAATAGTGACGGTATTAGTGACGAAATTCCAGATTCCGTCACTAATTCCAATAATATATTTAGCGACGGATAGAATCTATCCGTCGCCAAATATAACGACGGATAGCTTCTATCCGCGTCACATCTAGCGACGGATACGGATAGAATCTATCCGTCGCTATATTTGGCGACGGATAGATTCTATCCGTCGCCAATAATCGATTTAAAAAAAAAAGTCAAATATTTTAATCCGTCGTCCAATCCGTCGCGAATTGGACGACGGATTATCTATCCGTCGTCAAATGCCCAGTGGGGCGACGGATCGGCACTGTTTAGCGACGGATTTATCCGTCGCTAAACAGTGTATTTTTTTGTAGTGAATTGTTGTGGCCATTGTTAATTTGCGAAGTTATCTGTTGTATGATAGAATGCTTTTCCCAGTTAAGATTGAGCATGTTGTTTGATTACTCTAAACATGCTGGTGATTTAGTGTTCGGCTTACAAAATTGTTTGGAAATAGGTAAGTGCATCAATACGAAAGAATTAATTGGACAATTGTAATGCAGATGCGCCTAATTTGGAATATTCACTATGCTTATTACAACTTACCATGGAAGTGACAATGAGAATTGAAAATAGGTGCACGCTGAATTTGGCTAGGTGGGTCAAGGATGAAGACATCCTACTCGCTAGGCGTCTTGATGTTGTAGCTTGTACGACAGGGTTAGACAGTACAGCTGTTGTGATTGCTGAACTTCGTGCTTGTGTTGTTCCCTTGAGCACGCACCTTGGTCGAGCTATTAGTATAGTTCGTTAATTCGATCATTGTTTGCGATGAGGAAGCGATTCAAGACTTTTCAGAGATTTATTGAATCCCCAGGTGTGGTTATGTTATACGGAGAAACAGGGTTCATGCTACAAGAGCGTATTGGCGTTGTTTGGACGGGCGGGTATGATTCATCGTTGTTCCACGTTATTATCCTCTCCTCCATATAGTCCTCTAAGTCTGTGCAGTTTATTTTAAGTAAGAGATTTCATATAAGAGCTGGGTGTATTGTTCTGATAGATTGTTTCGCATAATGAGTCCATGGTGGCGCGTAGATTCCGTCAACGTGGAGAGCCATTGTATCAGCAGCTACGAAACATATTTACTGTGGGGAGGCGCGCAATTGTCCGGAGCGAAGATGTTTATTCAGCCGGGCAAGATTCGGGTGACGAAGGTGATGTTGTAGACCACCCTGAAGTCTGCAAACTATGTTGCAGTTAGTTCCCGAGTGAGAGAGTCATATAGGTATATTAAACGATTTTGAAACTCAATTTCATTATGTTATGTTATTTTTATTGTTTCAACTTTCGTAATTGGATAGGTGATTCATTTGTAACGTAGACTGAGTGGTTCACATAGTGTTCTTCAAGCTGGATCCGTGAATCGAATATCTCAGTTAAACTGATAGGCAATTAGTTGTACTGACTATTGGTAATTTAAACTTATGTTTGTGGAAACTTGGTATACCAGTGATATGCAAATTGGTTCACATTGTAATGAATTTATGTATCCTCTGTAACAACGCTTAACACCCACTGTAAGAGAAAATGTGCAGGAAGATGTGTCTCTGATTAGTTCTTATTTTATCGATGAAGTTAACTAGAAAACGTACGCACAATAAGCAGCCTAACATGTGAAATGGCCAGATTTTAGTGACCAACACACTCCAGGGGTAGGGGGCAAGTAGAAGAAAATCTAATTATTAGTAGAAAATTGAAATGCATCCAAAATGAGCTCATGCTGTCTGCTAAAGATTTCATGTACTTCACCCTCACATGTGGTTTCATGAAAAGTGTATAAAGTTTTCTTGTACTTCTGTCTCATGTGCCTTGTTCCGTATAGTTGAACGGTTTAACAATTACTTTATTTAATTTCAAGGTTTATACGGAAAATGTATGCACTCTTGGGCACTTGCCAATTTCCTAAACCATAGCTATCGCTCCAGTGTCTATATATATGGCTGCTCACTTATTCAATTTCCCACATCAAGCATGTAACAAAGGTGAAGTATGAAACTGAATGCACTTGATCTTTATATACACTCTCAAGCACAGATTGGTTGAAATGAACTATATTTTTCAACTAAACTTGTATCCCCTTTCTTAGATTGAGGCTTGATTTTCTCTTATTCGTGCAAGCAAGAAATGGTGACAACTCCACCTTTTCCGCAAGACAAGATCTTTTTTCCGCCATCTGGGGTGTGGTGTGTTGGTTCGGAGGAACTGTTCATCAACATCCTTGCTGATCACGCTGAAGAGACAAAAATGGTGATATTGGAGGACTGTGTCTCGGTTCGTCGAGTGAAAGGTCTACTGAACAAGAAGTGTGGCGAAATGTTTGGTAAAACTGTGTCAGAGGTTTACCATGTTAAAGAATAGGCATGCTGAATTCGTCCGCATCTTACTTATGAGTGGGGTGATGTATGATGTTGTTGCTAATGTGCTTACCGTCACGGAGATGACTTGGAAGGACATTTTTCAGGTACTTTCAAAGAAACAAGTGTTCACCCATAAGATGTTACTCGATCGATCTTCATACTGGTAGTTATTTTTATTTTTTAATATTTTTTTTGTGTTGTGTGTTAATTAATTTATTTTTTTCCCCTCCAGAACTTCTTCTACGGCACAACCTACCGTTACGAAGGTGAGGCTAATTGGCCAGATATGTGCAAGATTTTCGGGCCATGATCGGGTGCTGGATATGTGGGGCCCCCATATATCATAAACATATGCTCCTCAGATATCGACACTCCACCCCGCCGCCATCGAGTTTGTAGGACTCATCATCTCCAAGCTCATAACGTGGTGATAAATGAGCCACCCCTGATTGTTCAGCCTCCTGTCACACACACCCCATTCGTGCGTCGTGCCTTAATTCTACCGGAGTCATCCGATATCCCTTCACAACGTATCGCACCCTCTGGAATGGGATTTGCTCACTACCAGTCCGATAGTTTCAGTGACTCGTTGTGGGAGATATGAATTACCCTGCTCCAAGGGTGTATACTTTTGAAGAGCTACAAGAGGGTGATGAATATGCTGAGGAGAAGACTTCCAGTGCTGAAATCAGGCAAGAGTTTGTGGGGTCATATAATGTTACCCAGTTCGTGTATGGGCCCATTCGTTCGTAAAAGTCTCTACCATACTGGTGTGTGCTGGGTGAATGAAATTAATATGTAATAGACGTTGTGTCGTGGTGTCCTAAGTTTCTTCGGTAATAAGGTCGACGTAGACTCTCGATCATTTGCATGAAACTCCAAAATTTTCCCGGTTGTATGAAAATCAAATAATTCAAGTTCATCAACTATTTGTTTGTTTATTTACTTTCTAGTACGAACAATGAATTGACTATAGCCGGATAAGTTTTTAAGATACGAACCCCTCCGTGTTTGGAACGAGACACGTTAACTATGACCAATGACATAATCCCATGTTTTTGAAAATCCTTTATGCCTTGTCGGCCTTAAAAATGGTGGTATTAGCAATATAGTAACATTGTTTTGACCATATGATACAATAATTAGTTTAGAAAGTGATGAGACATAATTTAGAGTCTCATCTTACCTTTTTTACCGTCGTTGTTGGCATTTTGTAGTGTTTTTGTGCGTTTTTTATGCTTTGGTACTTTGTTTGTGTTTTGTAGGATTTTTGTGTCACGATGGTGAAAACCGGAGTGAAAAATATGTTTATAGAGAATTGAAATTTGAGTAATTCAGTGAAAACGGAAGTGGATTCGGAGTTCGGACGAAGAATTGAGAGCCGTTTTAGCGAGACTTGCAAAAGTGAAATTTTACGGAGTAGTCTAGCCATTTTGGCCATAACTCTCTCATACGATGTCCGGTTGACTTGATCTTGGTGCCCACGCAAAGATAATTCAAAGGGCTACAATTTTAGTTGTGGAAGCATAGGAAAACTCTGTCCGTAAGGAACGTTACGAAGGTTTTAAGCTCGCCGTGGCGAAAGGACGGCGAGATTTCGTGAGGCAAAAAGTGGGCTTAAACGGTGTTTTTCGCCTCGGCGAGACACGATTTCAGCGGCAGATTTTTCCTTTTTATGTTAGAATTAGCCAATTTTTTGCCATAACTTCATATAATCGAAATTTTCACATAGAAAAAAGGTTCCTAGACCTAGATTTTGACATTGATTGATCTTGGAGCTTGGTTCTGAATCATTGATATCGAATTCTTAGTAAGTTTGATAATTCTCTATTGCTTCCATACAATTCTTGTGCTTGCTTGATTTATCGAATTGTATGCCCTTGCTTGTGATTATCATTATGTTTATGCTTTGTGTATCCAAGATTATGAATTCTTTCATCTTTGCTTCAAGTATGAGTAGCTAAACCTCTCCTGAACTCGGTAGTTATGTGATGGTTATGCGTATTCGAATATAGGGTTTATATTCGTTCATATAGGTTTGTATAGTTTGAGATTTTCGTATAAACCTTCAATCCAATACACTAGTTTGAAATATTCTAAATTATTTTGGTTAAGAATCGTCGGTCTGACAAACCTGACGATTTCTCTAGTTTAAAATCTTCGAAAAACAGCTTGGTTAAATTGGATTGATTGCTTCTATGTACACCGACCGTGTGACAAATATGATCGATTGCCTTAGAATTGAATTAGCATAACTGGATCATCACTACCGTGTTCACTTTCTCTCATTGATCAAATCAGTTTATCTGCTTTAGCATTAATCTGTGTTTTAAAAGTACAAACATCCAAAGCTTATCTATTACTCACAAACAAACTGTTTACTCTCATTCGTTGTGGTAGCCTAATTCATTCCCTAGAGAACTATACCGAGTTAAGCATAGTCGACAACTACAACTTATTCTCTTAAGTTATTTAGAGTATAATTTGAGCTCATCAGAAAGTACCCTAGAAGTGTCATTTTATTTAAGACTTTCCCGAAGTACGTATATTGTCAAACTAGTAGGTTGACTAGTACCACGCATTTATTTTGTGACACAACGTTCATATAATGGTTGCTAATTCATTGAGCACCATAAGATTGGTACCGGTAATCAATCAACTGAATGGCCACTAAATGTTTTATGGACGTTTGTTTGTTAATGATAGTTCCAAAAGAATGACTCTTCCCATTTACGGCATTTAGTTTGCACTTTGATCACACACATTTTATGTAATATTTCCATCCCCTTTTTATAACGACATCCCCCAATTACATAAAGCTTTGGAGTAACTTGACAAGTTCTAATTGCATCGCAATAAGAGTACATATCAAGTTACATGAATCATTTTGGAATGAATGTAATTCATATGGCAACCATGATGCAAGTTTCTTACGTTGGAACATGATTCACCATTTCTTCCAAAGCATGACAAAAGTCTTTGTCATGCATGGATTCGAAAATTGATTATACAATATAAATTAATTTAGTTTCAACAAGAGGAAATAAAATAATTGTTGGCCCATGTTGATGTTGAAACCGTAGGCCTTGACTATTTGTCATGGAAACCCATTATATATACATCACCACCACTCCACTATCCTTTATCTCCCACAATCATCTGGCAAAGGCTACCATTTACACAAGCATGGGTGACATTTATGGCACATTCGAGAAGCCTATTCGCGCGGACAATCTCCAATCATCGGTTAGTTTTGCAAGCCTATAAGTACATCTATTGTGTCACCTATGTTTTTTTTACAGGGACCGGGCCTTTTAACATGTATTTTTTTTTTTAATATGGCCTTCTACTTTTAACGCAGATTTTCCCCATGAGGTTCATGCACTACTGTGGGAAGCATATAGTGGAGAAGGTCCAATCCATTGTTGGACTATGTGATCCCATGATGGTTTATGTCAAAACAATCGGTGACAGAACATGGTTCGATGTTGGATGGAGCGAGTTTCTTGATTATTATGGTATTTTATAGGGTTTCTCATTGTCGTTCAGCCTGAGATGTCCTGGCACTTTTGACGTCGTTGTTAGTCACAGGGCTGGGTTGATTCAGCATTACCCTAGCCAGAACCCCCATTACAACATGACAGTTAGCATGGTGGGGAGAACATCAACTTTCAACAAGCAAGCAACTGATGATAGGGATTCAAATGAGATTGTCAGCCACTATTCCAACAGTAGTGAAGATGTACTGACAGATCAGGTTTCAACACATCCTGCGCGGATGTGGGATCAAGCAGGTGTGGTACGGGTTTGTTTTGTGATGAATCAATTTACATTATTGCATTACCATCTTTTTTATTGGTTAAGTGTAATCAACGGTTAAGTTCATGTTATTAACTAGGCAAACGAAAAGATAAGGGCAAGAACCCAATCGCCGCTATGGACAAAGATGACTCCTTCAAGAAGAAGAAAAAAGGTGCCATTGAACAAAGCCTTGTCCTTGCACGGACTGGGAGGTCCCTTTTATGCTGCCTCAATTTGTGTTTCCCATGTAACCGGACGCTATTTCATGGTAACCAAATGGAAATTATACAGTTATAGGTTTAAAAAGTCATTCTCGTTACATCGTCAACACATGATGCTCAAATTGAAACTAATCTGCAAGGTGTATCAACGACTTTTGCCCAGCACTGTGCAGTTGATTCTTACATGCACGTGAAGCTCGTTGGTGGTCCAAAGCCTTAGTACGACTTGGTAGTTCATAAGTGGAGTGAGAATGCAAGAATAAGTCGTGGGTGGAAAGAGTTCCCGACAGATGCAAATCTGTCGATTGGGGACGCAATTCGATTGGATGAAGACATCGAAGACAAGTTTGTGTGGCATGTGAAGGTGGTTCGGATGTAGTGAACATTCCAAGTTGTTACCTACGCGCTACAGTCTGCAGTATTGTTATGTCGTGTTAGGGGTATTTGGTCTATGTTTCATTTTGTAATAAATCTTTTGTGTGTTTGGAACTATAACAAGTTCGTGTCTACTTTATTTTGTTTATCTCCCTAGCACATTACAATTTGGCTGATGCTTAATGTAGTATGATCATTGTATTGTAACTCCAATGTCACTTTTCGCGAGTATTATAAATTGAAAAATTGAGAACGGCATTTTGTCTGGATGTTTTCTTTTTTTATAGTGTTTCAGGACATAAATATGATTAGTTATTTTGTCTGGATGGCTTTTACCATTTTTAAATAATGGTGCTAAGGATTATTCTTCGATATTACTGCTACATAATCAATGCGGTTAGGTACAAAAGAAGATCGTGAAAAATTGAGAACGGCTACATTCTTTCCTACTAGCATTGGGTGCTATAAATATTGCAAAGTGCATATTTTTTGCCTTCTCTTTTCCCTCATTGATACCTACTGTAATTTTCTTTTCATTCTTCTTTTACATTGCGCACATTCTGAATCTTTTGTCAAAATTAACAAATATAGATTTATATTAAAGTATGTTTCTTTCTTGCCTATAATTATGCGTCAAGACTAATGTAAACATTGCTCTGTGGCGGAGTGATTAATTTTCTTCCTGAATTTAATTCACAATTTTATTCATGTGTTTACTTCTTATCTACACTTCACGCGTGAACTCCAAATTAAACATGTCAACCACGACATACGCGGGTACCGCGTGTCAAAGTTGCTTGTATAGTTGAATTGAATTGATTATATAGTGAACTAACACAAATGCAAATTGACCATGGACAGATTATTAGTATACTGTGACAACTCACCTAAAAGAAGAAAATTTGAAAGAGTAGAGATACCTACTAAATTCTTGAATTCATGATTTGAGGCTTTGAGCAGGAGAATGCTCATGGAGGTGTGAAAATGGCACAAGGTGTGGAGGTGTTGATTTGAATTATATTTTGGTCTGTCAGTTTTGCCTACTGCGTTAATAAACTATATTAAACTTCATCACAGTTAGTTTTGTATTTTGCCTGATTTTTAACTTGTAATGGGTAACTCCCTATTTGAAAAAGAGGCTTATAAGCTGGTTAACTTTCTTTAACGAAATTTGTACCGAAATGTAATTGTTGGATTACCATGAATTGCGATGTAAAGTGGGCTTGTACCGGGGGGATATATGTAATAAGCCCCCAATAAAATTTAGGCTAGTTGCAGCACCTCCACGTGAGCTAGATGTAGTGTGTGTTTGGCGTCACCTTATCAGTCACCTTATAAGGTGATTTCACCTTGTTTGAGTTTTTAACCATAATAAATCTGTTTGGTGAATGTCAATAAGGTGACTGAATACGAGTAGTCCATTTAGTACTACTTGTTGATACTGATATATGTCCAATCCGTTAAGGACGCTATAGAGCGTGTCCTAGAGCGCATCAAGGCTAAAATAGCCAATTCAGTACTTATCCAACCTTGGCTAGTCCGCCTTAAGGAAAACCTTCCGGGTCAACCAGTACGCTCAAGTCAATACACCTTTTCAGCTGGTCCGACCTAGCTAGGTGCACGATTTTCGAACCTGACAAGAGGTCACATGGTCTCACCAAGTACCGCACCCTGTCAGTCCTAGGATGCCAAACGGACCGGACGAGATAAACTCGGACGCCACCTTAACAATAAGACCAAACGTATACATTGGAACCTCCAAGATACTTCCAAGCAGCTAGTGTCTCGGACCGTCACTGAGCTACCTACGAATAGATCAACTCAACAGAGCTCGGATCATTCTAAAAGGTCTCACACGGACCCATCAGCGAGAATAGTACTCTGAGGGGTAAAAGGACCAATCTATCTTCCCTGGCCCATCTAATGGTGTTGGACTCTCACATACTATTGGGCCATAGGCCAAGGGAGCATTGTTGTCCAAATCCTGAACATACACTTGGCATCATCTTATGAACCACCTCATAAGTACATGATAACTATAAATATAGCACAAGGTCCAAAGCCTTAAGGTAAGATTTCGATATCATAACTTCCCTCATAACTACTATATTGAGAGCTTTCTTCTCTCTCTTGAGTAAAGTCTCTTCCCGGTTTGACATCTAGCAAACCGGGTTACCCATCTAACCCCCCCACCTAGTCTTTTCAGGTGCTCCGGCTCGGACAAAGATCTCAGGTCGGACATTAAGTTGGAGGCGGATCTTAGATTAGGGACCTGTAGTAGTTTAGTTAGTGTTTGAGGCTCAACTCCTCAACATTTGTCGTCGTCTGTGGGAAACTTACAAAAGGTTTCGTGTTTAAGCTGAGCTGACGGCAAGAACGAGACGGACAGCACAGACTAATGCTGCTGGCATCGGAACTCCACCTCCACGTCCTCGCGGGCTTCCACCAACAGAGGACGGAGGGCCACTATAACAGAAAGTAACGCTGAGGGAAGGAGATACCCGAGCGATGGTCACACAGCAAGTCCATCCTCTGATGACGGAAGAGACGTTCCATCCAGGGGAGTTCGTAATGTTCCAGAGAATGTTGTACCTGAAAATCATGGAGAAGAGGTTTCTCAAGTTCCTCCGGCAGGGACACAAGGTCCTACTCCAAGTCAACACTTTACCATGCCAGATGGTCGTATAGTCCGCACTAGTGACTTCAGATTAAGAGAGAATCAATTTGGTCGATTACTTACGATAATAAAAGGTTGTCTTGGGTCTAAAAATGTCCAACCCCGACAAGTCACTCTGCCATTGGCTAATCCGGGGCAAGCAGAGCCTGCCCTGTCAAGGAACGAACAACATCCGATCCAACAAAGGTTGGGGAATCAGGTATCACAGGAGGATTTACGGAATCTCCTAGATAGGAGAGCCTCTGCTTCCCAGGTTCGACGGGAAGGAAGTCCAAATGGGCAGAGAGCATATCAGGAAAACGAAAATATGCAACCTAGAGCTCCGCAACAGATACCTCTGAGGGCTAGAGATCATGTAGCGGAAACCATTCATGTGGTCCACTTAGATGAACTCCCCTCGGATGTAGCAGTTCATCCAAGGATGGGAGAGATGATGAATGCGGAAGAAATCTATGCGCAACAAAAGGCCTTGGAAGCTCAGATTCTCAATCTCGGACGTCTAGTGAAAGATCATGAGCAGGTAGCTACTAGTGCACCAAATCCTTTGTGTGATGACATAATGAAAGAAAAGGAAAGAAACAAGAACTTGGATCAAGTGATTCCGAACTTGGAATACTACTACGGGGATACTTGTCCTGTGGGCCACTTGACAAGGTACAATAGCAAGATGGATTCCAAAGGGATGAGTGATAATAAAAAATCTCTCACTTTCTCATCCACTCTCTTCGGAATAGCCATGGATTGGTACACTGCATTGCCAAACAAGTTAGTATTATCCTATGCGGACCTCTCTTCCAAGTTCCTGAGACAATTTGGAAAATCGAAAAGAAGGAAACGGACTGTGGAGCACCTGGCAGAAGTTATACAAAAAGAACATGAGGATCTTAGGACTTTCCTAGATCGCTTCAATACGGAGGTCCTCCAAGTTGAGTCTCACAGTATCAAAGAACGGGTCCGTCACCTGTATGCTAATACTTACAACACAGAACTCCGCAGGAAACTCTCCAGCCAAGAAGTGAGAAGTGAAAAGCATCTCGATGATATTTGTGAAGAGGTAATGTACGGAGAGGAATACTGAAGGAATGTTCCAGGGAGAGTTGAATCCAAGAAAGGAAAGGAGCCGATGAAGAAAGAACAACGACATGGAAAGTTCGATCCGAAGAAGGAATACAAAGATAAAGGTTTCAACAGGGAAAGGAGTCTGCCAAGAAGATATGCGGATCATACCTGTCTCAGAAGACCAAGATCCGACATCTTGGCCACCATTATTGAGAAGAAGTTGGATGTTCAATGGCCAAAGCCGTCTCACAATAACTGGAAGAACAAGAATGCAAAAAGGTATTGCAAGTTTCACAAGAGCCGTGGCCATGAGACGGACGATTGCATTTAACTAAAAACTGAGGTTGAGCACATAATAAGAGAGGGAAAGTTGAAGGAGCACGTCTATACGGACGAACCTTCTAGGCATGATAGGATGGAACGGAGGAGGGAAGACAGAACAACAGAACCTCAACCATGTCCGCTATCCTTGCCTCCTCCGCCCACCAATCATCCATCTCGGACAGATCATCACTAATACAAGTATGATGATGATATTGAAATGGAGAATCTTCCATATAACGGAGTGATCAACATCATAACAGGAGGACCGACTGGTGGCGATAGCAAGAACGCAAGAGAATGAACGACTCAGAATCTGTGGAACAATGATAGATCCTACGTTGCTCCGGTGATCCGTTGAACCAACACTATATCCTTTGATGACAGTGAGAATCCTCCTCCTACGGCAGGAGGCGAGGACATAGATGACCCGGATGTTCCACTGGTGGTCTCTTTAACCATAACAACTTATCGAGTGTACAAGATCCTGGTAGATACAGGGAGTTCCTCGAACATCATTGACAAAAGAACTATCGATCAGATGAATCTGGGAAGAATTCGATATGAGAGAGTCAATACCTCCATATTACGGTTCGGAGGAGGAACTGTCCGTCCTTTAGGAAGCATCATGCTTCATGTATCGTTGGGAACACATCCCGCGAGAGTGACACAACTAGTCCGTTTTATAGTGGTGGATCGGACCTTTGATTACAACGCCATCTTTGGTCGTCCGGGGCTCAATCAGTTCCGAGCTATATCCTCTACCCTCCATAACAGAATGAAGTTTCTTACTCCCTGCGGAATTGGAGAAGAAGTAGGAAACATCCGAGAAGCTTGGGAGTGTTACATCATGTCTACCAGGAGAGCATCCGCTCCTGTGTTAGCAGTCTCTTTGACTTCCGATCCGCAGATTGCTCTCCCTCCAAAGAAGGAGGATCCCAACATTGGAATAGGGAGTCAGAAGGACAAATTTCCCAAAACAGCACGGATCGAACGACATGAGACTCTCAAGGATGTTGAACTTGTTGTTGGAAGCCCGGACAAGAAGACTAGAATCGGAACGAAAATGAATGTGGAAGTGGAGATGAAGCTCATTGCTTGTCTCCTAGATAAAAGAGATGTCTTTGCTTGGAGTACTGACGACCTCAAGGGGATAGATTCGAGGGTCGCTGTTCACCGTCTAAATATGGACCCATCGATTAAATATATCCGCCAGAAGAGAAAAGATTTTGGTCCAATCAAGGATGCCATCATAGCCGCAGAAGTTGACCGGCTCATGAAGGCCGGTCACATTGAAGAGGTCCGTTATTACGATTGGGTTCACAACGTTGTCTTAGTTGAGAAATCACCAGGTAAATGGCGGATGTGCAATGATTTCACAAGGCTGAATTAGTTTTGCCCAGAGGATCCATACCCTTTGCCACGGATTGACCAATTGGTTGATTCCACAGACAAATGTGCGTTACTGAGTTTTATGGACGCGTATCAAGGCTTTTACCAGATTCAGATGGCCAAGGAGGATATTAAGAAAATAGCTTTCTTTGCTGCGGGAGGGGTATATTACTTTAAAGTGATGCCCTTCGGACTGAAAAATGCAGGAGCTACTTACCAATGGCTGGTAAATCAGATGTTCAAGGAGGAAATCGGCAAAACCATGGAGGTGTGCGTAGATGACATGCTTGTTAAAATCAAAACTGAGGAACAACATATAGAGCACTTGAACAAATGCTTTGCTATCCTTAGGAAGTACAGAATGAAACTCAATCCGGAGAAGTGAACCTTCGGAGTAAAGGGCAGAAAGTTCTTAGGCTACATGGTCACAGAAAGGGGAATAAGTGCCAATCCTGAGAAGATAAAAGTCATCCTAGACCTGCCCACACCAAAGAACATCAATGAGGTACAACAGCTTATCGGACGTCTCATGTCCTTAAGTCGTTTTATTTCGCGATTCACGGAGAAGAATCTTTCGTTCTTCAAAATCCTCCGGAAAGGAGAGAACTTTGAGTGGACTTCGGAATGTTTTGAGGCTTTTGAAAACTTAAAAAAGTACCTCCATTCCCCACCACTGCTCTCCAAACCCGTAGAATGAGAACCACTCTACCTCTACCTAGCCGTTACGGAAGAGGCAATGAGTTCCGTGTTCGTACGGATCCAGGCTAATGATCACATGCCAATTTACTATGTTAGTAAAGCCCTTGCTGGTGTGGAGACAAGATACGTAAAGATTGAGAAATTTGCATATGCTTTGGTTTACACCGCAAGGCGGTTGAAACCCTATTTCAGTCTCATAAGATAGTGGTCCTAACTACGGAACCTTTGAAATAGGTCCTTGGAAAGCCCGACCAATCCGGACGACTCTCTAAGTGGACAATTGAGCTGAGCGAATACGACATTAGCTATCAGGCTCCAATAGCCAAGAAAGCTCAAGTTATTGCTGACTTCCTAGTGGAATACCCTGAAGTAGAGTCAGGGAAAGTCTCGGATAGGCAGTCGTTCGAGTGCTTGATTACCAAGCAGGTTAAACATAAGTCAGTTCCACCAAAGGTCAACTTGGACAACTTTGAAGACGCTCAATTCATCAATCAATCTCGAACTCCATCGTGGGAGGAAACTCGGGTCAACCACATGTTCCTCCTCGATAATATCTCAAACGAATCAAAAACTGATAACTCCGACCAGGACACTCAGAAAGAGGAGGAACAAAGGTTGAAAATTCAAGAGCCCATAAAAGATCCCCAAGCCCGGAATGGCCCACCGATGTTTGTACATTGGAAGTGGATGGTTCTTCCGCCGGAAGAGTGGGAGGCATTGGAATCTACCTTATAAGCCCTGATGGAGCGGAACTTGACTATGCCATTTCTTTGGAATTCAAGGTTACAAACAACGAAGTTAAATATGAAGCATTGTTGGTAGGACTACGTCTAGCAAAGTCTCTACAAGTCCGGAAACTCAGAGCTTATACGGATTCACAGTTGGTTGAAGCCCAGTTTTCTGGCGCTTTTGCCACAAAAGGCCCAACAATGATCAAGTACCTTGAGCTGCTAAAGCAAGAAGTGAGTCTCTTTGAGGAGTTTACCCTGGAAAAATTTGATAGGGAATGGAATGAAAGAGCAGACACTCTGGTAAAGTATGGGTCCGCAACAGCTGCCTTGGACACGAGAAGAGTCATTCTACTCACAATTGGGAACTCATCCGTCATGAGTCCTACTCCAACCATTATGGTCACTGGAACAGGAAGAAACTGGATGAATGATATCTTTAATTACCTCAAGGACGGATCATTACCTGCTGATCCGAAGGAGTCAAGGAGTGTACAGTGCCGAGCAAACAGGTATTCATACTCGGGGAAGATTTGTATAAGAAATCCTTCACTGCAACCCATATGAGATGTTTGGATCCACAAGAAGCAAAGATGGTGCTTGAAGAAATTCATAGTGGAAGTTGCGGAAGTCATTCTGGTGGGAGGACTCTTGCCCAAAAGATCATTCGACAAGGCTACTATTGGCCTACCATTGACAAGGTGTTGGTCCAGATAACGGCAAAGTAAAAGACTAGAGGGGGGGGGGGGTGAATAGTCTTTTAAAACTTTTGTCGATAACAACTATTTCTCAGATATCTGAATAGATATCTGATACTTAGAATCAGAGTGTGGAAGACTTAATAAAGATAAGTGCAGAAACAGTTAATACGTGTGTGTGTTTTGCTGAAATGTAAATACAGAAACGTAAATAACACAGCAAGTATAGTCGTATCTGGAGGTGGCGTAATCCTCCAACTAATCCACTTCGGTCTATCAGAGACCTAGAATTCACTAGAACAGATAATTGAGTTCTCCTTACAATAATCCTATTCTAAGATTCTTAACAATTGGTTCGCAACCAAATGTTCCCCCTGAGTTGTTCCCCGGCTTTCACAGCCAAGTACTTCCTATACTCAGAAACCTTTGAGTTATTCCCTAGCGTCCCAAGCTAAGTACTTCCTATACTCAATAACCTTGGAGTTATTCCTTAGTTTCCCAAATCAAGTACTTCCTATACTCCGGTAACCTTGGAGTTATTCCCTGATTTTTCAAACTAAGTACTTCCTGTACTCCACGCCAGTTATGGTGTTGGTTTTTGGTTTGAGTTGTCAGATGAGCGTCTTAATAACTTTTCAGTTAATCAGATAGCTCTGTGAATCAAGTTACTTAATACACTTTACAGCGTATGGTATCTTGTTCGATTTTACTGACCCAAGTCTTATGATACCTGTTCAAGAGAATGAATCTCAGATAGTTGATCTTTTGATTCAACTCCTTCACAGATAGCTTTGCTTGTTTAGGATCAGGACACTTAGAACTTCAGTGTTTACTCAAGATCAAAAGCTTTGGTCGCAATAGAAAACTTTGAGAATAAGTAAGTTGCTTTGAGAGAGTAAGATGTTCAGAGTTCTGTGTTTTCAGCGTATTCAGTGTGTCTTCTCAAGCAGTCTAAGTGTTGATATTTATAGATGAATTTGAGTGCCATTTGAATAGTATCCGTTAGGCTCAAATTCAAACTATCGATATCTGTGTATAGCAGAGGTTTTGTCTTCTTCTCGGTCGTTGCTTTTATTCAGACATCTCTGTCTGTGCATTAAATGCATTGTACTATACTTTTTGTCCTGTAGTGTCAACGGAACTATGCTTTGTATCAGAGACTAGTGTTATCTGATTCTTTGCACGTCCTTATCTTCATTCTTCAGATACCACTTGTATTTATTGAAACAACTTTGTTTGCAATATATATTTGTCTTTCAGAGCCGTGGTTAAAGCTCAAGGTATCTGAGAATAGATATCTGTGGACACTTTCCTTGTTTTCAGATATGTATCTTATTTCTCAGATAACTCTTGTGACACAGTTTGTTTGAAACTATTCGTGTCTTTAAGATATCTGGCTAAGATATCTGAACAACAGATTCAGTAATCTTGTGCAGTTTTCTTCAAGTCTTCAATGTCATTGAGCTTTCTGCTTGGATGTCTTCTTCTTGGTCTTCTCTTCATAAAATAAAAATTACATTTTGAGACCTAACATCCTATACAAGATTAGCTAAACTATCATACTTAGTGGGTTTCCTCTTTTACAATGTTCAAGTGAACCAAGAGTACTAATCACCTTTCTGAGACTAAGATAAGTCGTCATGTTGCTGATCAAAACTAAACAGATATTCTTTACAAAATGTCTAACAAATTTCCTAACAAATTTCTCAAGAAATTTCCCAACAAATTTCCCAACAAATTTCACAAGAAATTTCCCAACAAATTTCCCCCCTTTTGATCAGTCAACGATGACTATCTTCCCTATTACAAATCTGGATGAGGAAACAATCCACCACTTAATCATTTCTTAAGATCTTTCAATTCATATAATTAAGTGCAGAAAGTAGACATCAACCAAATCACAAGGTGTGATCTTTGCTGACAAGTTATCTTTTATAGAATACTATCTGAGAGTAAGTTCTTCAGATAAGTTACAACTAAAGATTACAGATAACTTTAATACATGATACAGTTAAGCTCAGTCAGCAAAAATACAAAAACTACATAGTAAATTAGGACAACAGGAGTAACCAAGCTCCAAGTAAACATCCTAATGACTAGTCTTCAAGTCTTCAACAGTATTTCTATGGATCAGTCTGCAATTTCCTATCTCCAAACCTTTTGATGTCATCAGAATAATCATAGAGAAGAGTTCTGACGAGCATCTCTGTGTCTCCGCAAATCCAGACCTCTTTGTAGGTTTTAGTAGGATTTTTCTTGACAAAATGCTTGACCCATAGGTACTTTCCCCACTTCCAGGCATGCTCTATTCTGATATCTGAAAGCTTGAAGTATTCGTAGATAATCTTCAGATATCTGATGTCACCCTTGTATTGATCTTCTATCAGATAGAACGACTCATAGGGTTCCACAGCAAGTCTTGGTCTTGTGCCTGTTCCTGTGATATTCAGAATTTTGTGCACATCATCTGGCTTTCCATATGGACAATCATCAGAGAGGTCCTTCTTCATGGCTTCAGTTCTCTTGACAACTTCAAAATCCAACCATGCTTTGATGTGATTGGTGTTGATCAAGGTAGGTTTATCCTTTCTCCATGCCATGAGTTGCTTATGGATTGGTTCTGGAAATCTTGAATTTACCAAAAGATGCTTCAGTTCCAGAATCCAATAGCCATTCTTTTGATTGATGCACCTGTAGACAGAGGAATCATCCCCGGCTTTCACAGCCAAGTACTTCCTATACTCAGAAACCTTTGAGTTATTCCCTAGCGTCCCAAGCTAAGTACTTCCTATACTCAATAACCTTTGAGTTATTCCTTAGTTTCCCAAATCAAGTACTTCCTATACTCCGGTAACCTTGGAGTTATTCCCTGATTTTTCAAACTAAGTACTTCCTGTACTCCACGCCAGTTATGGTGTTGGTTTTTGGTTTGAGTTGTCAGATGAGCGTCTTAATAACTTTTCAGTTAATCAGATAGCTCTGTGAATCAAGTTACTTAATACACTTTACAGCGTATGGTATCTTGTTCGATTTCTCTTGAAGTCTTATGATATCTGTTCAAGAGAATGAATCTCAGATAGTTGATCTTTTGATTCAACTCCTTCACAGATAGCTTTGCTTGTTTAGGATCAGGACACTTAGAACTTCAGTGTTTACTCAAGATCAAAAGCTTTGGTCGCAACAGAAAACTTTGAGAATAAGTAAGTTGCTTTGAGAGAGTAAGATGTTCAGAGTTCTGTGTTTTCAGCGTATTCAGTGTGTCTTCTCAAGCAGTCTAAGTGTTGATATTTATAGATGAATTTGAGTGCCATTTGAATAGTATCCGTTAGGCTCAAATTCAAACTATCGATATCTGTGTATAGTACTGTAGCAGGTTTTGTCTTCTTCTCAGAAGCTGCCGTTGCTTTTATTCAGACATCTCTGTCTGTGCATTAAATGCATTGTACTATACTTTTTGTCCTGTAGTGTCAACGGAACTATGCTTTGTATCAGAGACTAGTGTTATCTGATTCTTTGCACGTCCTTATCTTCATTCTTCAGATACCACTTGTATTTATTGAAACAACTTTGTTTGCAATATATATTTGTCTTTCAGAGCCGTGGTTAAAGCTCAAGGTATCTGAGAATAGATATCTGTGGACACTTTCCTTGTTTTCAGATATGTATCTTATTTCTCAGATAACTCTTGTGACACAGTTTGTTTGAAACTATTCGTGTCTTTAAGATATCCGCTAAGATATCCGAACAATGATTCGAATCTTGTGCAGTTTTCTTCAAGTCTTCAATGTCGTTGAGCTTTCTGCTTGGATGTCTTCTTCTTGGTCTTCTCTTCATAAAATAAAAATTACATTTTGAGACCTAACATCCTATACAAGATTAGCTAAACTATCATACTTAGTGGGTTTCCTCTTTTACAATGTTCAAGTGAACCAAGAGTACTAATCACCTTTCTGAGACTAAGATAAGTCGTCATGTTGCTGATCAAAACTAAACAGATATTCTTTACAAAATGTCTAACAAATTTCCTAACAAATTTCTCAAGAAATTTCCCAACAAATTTCCCAACAAATTTCACAAGAAATTTCCCAACAAATTTCCCCCCTTTTGATCAGTCAACGATGACTATCTTCCCTATTACAAATCTGGATGAGGAAACAATCCACCACTTAATCATTTCTTAAGATCTTTCAATTCATATAATTAAGTGCAGAAAGTAGACATCAACCAAATCACAAGGTGTGATCTTTGCTGACAAGTTATCTTTTATAGAATACTATCTGAGAGTAAGTTCTTCAGATAAGTTACAACTAAAGATTACAGATAACTTTAATACATGATACAGTTAAGCTCAGTCAGCAAAAATACAAAAACTACATAGTAAATTAGGACAACAGGAGTAACCAAGCTCCAAGTAAACATCCTAATGACTAGTCTTCAAGTCTTCAACAGTATTTCTATGGATCAGTCTGCAATTTCCTATCTCCAAACCTTTTGATGTCATCAGAATAATCATAGAGAAGAGTTCTGACGAGCATCTCTGTGTCTCTGGCAAATCCACAGACCTCTTTGTAGGTTTTAGTAGGATTTTTCTTGACAAAATGCTTGACCCATAGGTACTTTCCCCACTTCCAGGCATGCTCTATTCTGATATCTGAAAGCTTGAAGTATTCGTAGATAATCTTCAGATATCTGATGTCACCCTTGTATTGATCTTCTATCAGATAGAACGACTCATAGGGTTCCACAGCAAGTCTTGGTCTTGTGCCTGTTCCTGTGATATTCAGAATTTTGTGCACATCATCTGGCTTTCCATATGGACAATCATCAGAGAGGTCCTTCTTCATGGCTTCAGTTCTCTTGACAACTTCAAAATCCAACCATGCTTTGATGTGATTGGTGTTGATCAAGGTAGGTTTATCCTTTCTCCATGCCATGAGTTGCTTATGGATTGGTTCTGGAAATCTTGAATTTACCAAAAGATGCTTCAGTTCCAGAATCCAATAGCCATTCTTTTGATTGATGCACCAGAGAGAGGAATCATCATACTTCACATACTCTATTTTGGCTTCTTCCGCCCGAGTGGAAGTTGACCTTGTCTTTGCTCAGCTCTCAGTCTGTTCCTTCTCTGTCTTGAATTCTCTTTGGGGTTTTTGCTTGAAGAACCACCACCCTGGATAGACTTGGTATTTCCAGAGGGTGTTTTAGCTGCTAGGGGCTTTGCAGCTATGGGCTCAGTTAGGCTTTCAATTTTCCTTTTTCTGTGAAGAGGAGCTTCATCTTCATCAGTTTCCTCATCATCATTAAGATTAGATCTTGTGAGAGTTTTACAGCCTTCTTCATTGCCCTGGGACTTGATTTGACCTTCTTCTTCTTCTTCTTCTTCTTCTTCTTCTTCTTCTTCTTCTTCTTCTTCTTCTTCTTCAGAAGATTCATCAATCCCTCTAACTTGTCTTCTCCTTGGAGCCTTGGTACTCCTTGGAGGTTTCTGTGCCATGGCCCTTGTTACCATTTTGGTTCCTTCAGTGGGTTTCTGGGAAGCAACTACTATTTGCAAAGCCGCTTGGCTTGAGGAGGGTTCATTGATTCTGAGTAGTGGCTGGGAAGTTTTTCTTCTTCCTTTCTGAGCCGCACCAGCTCCAGATTTCTTCTTGTTTTCTTCTCCTTCTTCCCATTCCCCCTGACTTTGAGGTCCAGATTTGTACTTTCTTTCCCCCTTAGTCATTGTTGGCTGACTCAGTCTCATAAAGGAATCTGAGAGAGACTCAAAATGTCCTTGTAAGAGATTGTAGGCAGTGACCAACTTCTGAAGTTCGGCTTTGAGCTCCTGATTTTGCTTGATAAGGCCATTGTCCTTATCAGTTAGCTCTGCCAATGGGCCTAGGATGGCATCTGCTTTTCCAGCAGTGTAACTTGCCTCTTGAAGAGCTTTTTAAGCTAAAGACGCATCATCGTCCCTTATCATTCCCAGATCTTTCTGAGCAATGACCATGCTAGTTGTTCTCTGAGTGATGAGCTCAGTGAACTTTCTCATTTCAGAGGGGACTGAGGCAATTACTTCCTTGTTTTGTGAAGACATCTCCTTGTTAAGAGTAGCCAGTACTTGGTACCTGTTCATGCATTCATGGGAGTGGACGTTTGGCAGTTTGTTGAATATTGTAGGAGCAATCAACTTCCTTTTCAAGTGAGAAACCGCTAAATGTTCATGGCGGTGCTCTGCCAAAGTCTTGTCTTCTTCATCATCTGAGTGATTAGCCCAGTGATCTTCATCCTCTTGGACATTTTCATCGATCGTATCGAGTCCAGCAACCATCTCAGAGATTGGTTTCTTTCCTTTCTGGGAGGAGGATGGTACTTCTTTCGAAGATGATGCAACCTTAGCATCATGCTTGACTTCAGATACTTCTTCAGTATCGAGTTCTTTGGTGATCTCTTGCACAGCATCCCGTAGATCTTTAACTTCAGAGTAAGCAATCATTTCTTCTAAGTATAGATCTTCTAGTTGATCAAGCTTGTCTCTGGATTGAGCTATTTGATCTTCCAGTTGAAGATGGAGCTGTTGTTCTTCTTCCAACAGTTGTCTGAGTTGAGTACTTCTGGTTTGAGTGTTTAATATTTTCTGATTTGTTTCTTCAGAAAGCTCAACTACTTGTTCAGTAGTAACTGCGTGTTGGTTAGAAGATGGATGAGTAGATTTCTGAGGTGATGAAGACGGAGATTTTTGTGAAGTCTTCTCAGTTTGCTTTTCAGCAGCTGAGGCATTGTTTCTCTATGAAATTCCTCCGGTCCCTGGTGCAGGGGCATCATCATCATCCTTTTTGTCATTATCATCCTTTTGGTGATGGTCAGTGGGAGGTTCATCAAAGTAATTTTCATTCATTTCTTCCTCCTCATCATCTTCAGATACAAGATTGATCACTTCCGGGATAGTGATCTTCTGCCCATTAACTTCTTCTTGTTCAGAAGGTATAAACTGCAGAGTCTGGGGCAGGACTGGCTTGAATGCCATCTGTAATCTT
This sequence comes from Plantago major, assembly GCA_026545765.1. Taxonomy (NCBI): domain Eukaryota; kingdom Viridiplantae; phylum Streptophyta; class Magnoliopsida; order Lamiales; family Plantaginaceae; genus Plantago; species Plantago major. The sequence goes on from CM048841.1 coordinate 58,370,462, forward strand.
GTCTGACCATCTGCCTGTTCAAAGGCATGTATCAAACTATGCGCCACTTCTCTGGAAAAGTCCTTATGTAGTAGAGTCGCAACTGTGTATTGTTCTGTAGGGAACATTGCTTGGACATATGTTTCCAGGTCAAGAGCTCATGCTCGTCTGGTTGGTTGATCAGTGATTCTCAATATTTCAGAGAGATCAGAGCACCTTAACTTCTGCCATTTCTTGAAGCATTGAATATGCTTTGGCAGGGTGTGAGCTTTGAAGAAGTGAAGTAGGTCCCTTGTTTCTTTAATGGGAACCTGCTTTGCATCTGTTTGAGCCTGAAAGAAGGAGTTTTGAGTGAGTTTCAAAACTTTTGTAGATATCTGAGTATAAGTGTAGTTTAGTTTCTGAGTTACCTGAGTATGAACATCAGGCTCAGATACTTGTTCTACTGAGACAATTGGTGTCTCAGATATCTTGTTGTGAGGTTGAGACTTGGAAGTCTGGTCCTCATCAACCTTTCTTTCTTGAACCTGAGAGAAATACAATACTTAGGAAATAGTTTGAAAGAATCTATGCATAAATAGTCTGGTCCTTAATATGCTTTTAATGAATTCTGATTTGAGCTACTTACTTCCTCAACAGGAAGCTCAGATTCATTTTTCTCAGAAACTTGTGCAGTTTCTGGTGTTCTTTCGAGTGATGCTGCCTTGTGGGCTTCATCAATTTCCATTGATGCAGGGGAAGTCGCAACTTTATCCCCTTGCATTTCTACTTCTGAAATAGCCTGTAAGTAGAAAGTATTGAATTATAGAAGAGATAAAAGATAACCCGAGATGAAGAATACTTGTCACTTGATTGTCATATACCTTCAAGTTTGAAGGCTCAGTGATGTGTTCTTCAGAAACCTTTTTGGTTTCTGGGTTTGTCTCTGGCATTTCTGCCTTATCTTCTTCCATCTCAGTTGGAGCCTGTTAGAAACATTTAACATGAATGAGCACATAAACATTTTTACTGAAAAATTAGTTCTCTTTAAGAATGATTTACCTGTTGCACATGCTCAGATTTCTCAAGAGTTGAGGTTGAAAGGACCTCTTTTTTCAGTATCTGAGGCAAGCTTCTCAGCTTCCTCTTGTTTCTGCGTTTCTAACTCAGCCCGTAACAAAGAAATTCTTATGAGGTAACAAGATTTATAAGTATAAAATTTTTCACAAGGTAAGAGTTAAACCACCAATTACGAAGCGGTTCAGTCGATTGGTCTGTGGAACTTGTGACCTTTCTATACATTGGTCGTCTTGTCCCAGTGCAGTTTCTTTGTTTGAAGTTTCTGGTACTTCACACCTTTCCTGAGTATGCAACTCAGTTGCCTCCCCTGGTTGATCATTCTGAGTAGATGTCTCAGTTTGATCCCTCTCATTGAGTTGGGGAACCTGCTCAATTACAGGATTTTCTTCAGCATACTGTATTGCTGGTAATTCGAAATGGAGTTCATTTACCATTTCATCAACCACTTGTGGCTGTTGTGGTTGTTGTGTTTGTGGTTGTTGTGGTTGTCTGGAAGCAGAAGATTGATCAGTAGAATGTTCTTCCAGATTTTTAGATGTGGCATTTCCATCAGCATCTGCCAGCACTAAAATACCACTCATCAGGGCTTTGTGAAGTTGTGCAAGAGAGACATTCCCTGATGATGTGTTTGCACCAACAACCTTTGCTATAGGTTCAGCAACCTGTGGTGTAGGTTCTTCTTCAGATACCTTATCACCAGTTACTGTTTCAGTAACCTTAGCCCTCTTTGTTCTTTCTAGGACTTGAGAGATGACTAGTTCATCATCTTCATCGTCAGAGCTCTCATCAGCATTGGGAACTGATTGGTCCATTATTCCTGCGGTTTCTGCAGATGGGGCTTGGTGTTTTTCACCACTCTTGGCAGCATTTATGAGTTCATCAGCAAGGCTTTCTGCATTAGTCGCAACATTTCTGAAAGCACTTTCTCTTGCTGAGTCTACTTGATCAGTAGTTGATAACTCTTTTGCAGCATTGATGAGTTCATCTGCCATGCTTGCAGATAACTGAGAATTGACAACCTCTTTGGGTGTGTCTTCTGATTTGCCAGCAGACTTCTTTCTTGAAGTTCTGGGCTTCTTGGTCGCAACCTTTTCTTCAGATATCTTTTCAGATTTTCGCTTCTTAGGACCTTTCTGAGATCCAGCAACCTTTTTCATCAGATTTGTATACTCATATTTGTAGAGTAAGTTACTGTTGGCTATTTCAGCCGTCTCTCTGAGCTCAATGCCAAGCTTTTCCAGCAAGTAGCATATCTTCAGACCATAACCTACTGTGGCCTTTGGCTCAGCTAGTCCCTTGACAATCTTAGGCTCGAAGCCTTGAATCATCATCACGAATATCATGAATGCGTAATTTCCCCAGATTAAAAGGGTTTTCCGGCCTTTTGTCTTGATTCAAAGAAGAACATCATGATCCATCATTCTTGGCTTATCTGGTCAGCACCTCCTTGTAGACCATCAAAGCGTCTGTGAAGAATGCAAGCCAGTACATCCCAGTGAACCAACAGATGTCTGGTTCAGATGTCAGCAAGCTTGAACTCAGTGGGTGTATATGATTTTTCAAGATCACACACGTCACTGTAAAGTTCTTTAACACCTTCAAGGAGTTCCTCATCATTGGTGTTTATTTCAAAATCCTTTCCAAGATTTTGAACCTCAAACAACTTACAGAAGGTTGTTAAGTCCAGAAGGATTTCCTTTCCTTGGACTGAGGTTTTGATAGACACTATTTCAGTGCCTTCAGATACACAGGAAATAATCCTGGAGTTGTTGTAAAATTCCAACACATCGAGTGATGAAATTCCACTTGGGCGAGCAGATAGAAAACCCTTGATTTGTGCCTTTTCAAGCATGTCAAGAATCAATTTTCTGTCAGTTTGGTTTTCTATTGCAGCAGAGAGGTATTCCTCAACCATGGCACCACCCCAAATCATTCTGTGACTTGAAGTCCAATGGTCAGGATTAAAAACTCCTACCAGTCGGTTGTTCACAATAACCAACTCTGGTGCTTGCTTTTCAGCAATACCAGTGGAGGATTGGGATTTCTGTGTTGAAGTGTTCTTGGAGGCCATCTCTTTATATAGTGTAGGGATTTGGAATTGGTGTTTGAAAGAGATTTGATTCAGTGATTCTTTTCAGAAAAACTTGATTTCATTTGCCAAAAATTCTATATACATAGCAGTTGAATCCCAACAGACAAATACATACAAATTGATTTTGTGTGTACGTATCTGTGATTTGCAAACAGGCGTGAGCAAAAGCTAGTTCGGCATTAAATGCTTAGTGGGCCATGTCTGAATTTCAACAGTCCACTATTTACTGTGAATTAATTTCCACCGTACAGATCAATCGCTTAACATCATCGAGGGTCACCATTGCTTCTTCAGTAATGATCACAATCAGCAAGTGTAATTGTGCCCATTTAATGAGTTTTGGCGACTTGCTATCTGAATCACAATTCTGTATGACCAAGGACACTGTTCGCATCTGAATCTGTCTTATACTTAGGATTTTTCCAAGTTTTTCATCAAGATAGAAATAATGCGAGTTTCAAGAGAGTAGTTGACTGCAGATAGTTATACTATTCTCTTTTGTGTTCCCCGTTTATAGAGTGATTCAGATATCTGAGTTCCCGTCTCAGAGATCTTAAGCTATCTTTTTGCTCTTTAGCCTTTTTGACTTCTGGATACCCGTTCCAGATTTCTCTTTTCTCTTTTCTGGATACCCGTTCCAGATACCTCTTCTCTGGATGCCCGTTCCAGATACCTCTTCTCTGGTTGCCCGTTCCAGATACCTCTTCTCTGGTTGCCCGTTCCAGATACCTGAACTCTTTCAGTTCATTGGTAGTTCCATTAGTCCAAGACTATGTCTTAAGGCTAAGAATCTACTTTCTTGTAGTGGCTTAGTGAAGATATCTGCAAGTTGGTCTTCAGTGCCAATCTTGAGTATCTCTATATTGCCCTTTTCAACATGGTCTCTGATGAAGTGATGTCTAACATCAATGTGCTTTGTTCTGGCATGAAATTTAGGATTCTGTGTAATCGCAATAGCACTTGTGTTGTCACAGAAAATGGGAGTTTTCTTCTCATCGAGTCCATAGTCTTTAAGTTGTTGTTGTATCCACAGAATTTGTGTTGCACAACAACCAGCAGCAATATATTCAGCCTCTGTGGTAGAAGTTGCAATTGAGTTTTGCTTCTTGCTAAACCATGAGATAAGTCTAGTACCCAGAAACTGACAAGTTCCTGCGGTGCTTTTCCTATCAAGCAATGATCCAAAGATAATCGCGTCGAGTACCCAAATAAACTCAATCCACTTTCTTTAGGATACCACAATCCTACATCTATCGACCTTTACATACCTTAATATTTTCATAGCAATGTTGTAGTGTGTTTGCATTGGATTTGTCTGAAATCTAGCACATACAACGGCATATTGAATATCAGGTCTACTTGCAGTGAGGTAAAGTAGTGAACCTATCAATTTCCTATACTTATGTTCTTCAACACTCTTATCTGATTCAGTATAGGTCATTTTGGTTCCAATGCTCATAGGTATCTTAGCATTCTTTCAGAAGGCTTAAGATTGAATTTTGTGAGCATATCTTTTGCATACTTTGTTTGACTAATGAATATTCCATCATTGAGTTGCTTGACTTGCAATCCTAGGAAATAATTCATTTCTCCCATCATGCTCATCTCAAACTTGCTTTTCATGAGATTTGCAAAGTCATTACAAAGTTGCTTGTCCTTAGATCCAAATATGATGTCATCAACATATACTTGAACTAAGAGTAGTTTCCCATCATGATTTAAGGTAAATAAAGTTTTATCAACTTCACCTTTCTTGAAACCACTTTCCAGAAGGTACTTGGCCAAAGTGTCATACCATGCTCTTGGAGCCTGTTTCAGTCCATACAGAGCTTTCTGTAGTTTATAGACCATTCTACCTTCTGAGGAAACTTCAAAGCCAGGTGGTTGCTCAACATAAACTTCTTCTGCAAGTTCACCGTTTAAGAATGCACTTTTGCATCCATCTGATAAACTTTGAAATCTTTATGAGCTGCAAAGGCTAGAAAGAGTCTTATTGCATCCAATCTGCAACCGGTGCATATGACTCGTCAAAATCTAAGCCTTCATGCAGGTAAATCCTCGCAACCAATCTTGCTTTGTTTCGTTATTTCACTAGATTCATTCATCTTGTTTCGAAACCCATTTAGTTCCAATCACGTATATTCCTTCTATAAATGGAACTAGTTTCAGACTTTGTTTCTCTCAAATTGATCCAACTCTTCTTGCATTGCGTAGATCCGTCTTGGTCTCCTAATGCTTCTTCTATATTTTAGTTCAATATTCGAGATGAAACATCCAAAGAGAGAGTTAGCATTTTCAGCTATTGCTCTCCTAGTCCTAACACCCTGATTAATTGGTCCAATTCTATCCTTTGTAGGATGATCTTTGATCCATTTCATCATAGGTTTAGTGCTAGTAGGATCAATATCCAGGTGATCTGAATGTGAATCACTAAGATTTTGATTTGATACTTTTTCAGTATCTGAGATATCTGACATATGGGAAATGTCATGGATATCTGACACTTTTTCAGTGTTAGAGATATCTGAAACATGCATTTCAAAGATTCTTATTTTCGGATACCTCTTCATGATGAAGGTTCTCGAATCTGCTCCATTTCGAAAACTCATAGGAAATTCCTCATCATGTCCATGAGTCATCTTGTTGTTACTAGGCTTTTCAAGCTTTTCACGCCGAGTCATCCTCGCTTTCCATAGTGATGTTTCTCCTTTCTGAGGATTCTTCTTTAGAATCCCTCAGTAATAATTCTTTGAACCTTTCTGAGAGTTCATTAATAGGAGGTGTTTTCTTATTTCCTTCATATAATACAACATGAACTGATTCTTCAATTTTCTTTGTTCTTTTGTTGTAAACTCTGTAAGCTTTGCTGTTTGTGGAATAACCAAGAAAAACACCTTCATCTGCCTTTGGTTGAAATGTTCTCAGATAATCTTTCCCATTGTTTAGAACAAAACATCTACAACCAAATACTCTCAGATGTTTGATATTAGGGGGTCTACCAACCAAGATTTCATAGGGGGTCCTGTCATGGTGTTTGTTTATCAAACATCTTTTTACGAGTGTAGCAGTCGTGTTTCTGACTTCAACCCAATAAATTTCACTTATTTCGTGTCGCCTAGCATTGTCCTTGCGGCTTCTTTATGGTTCTGCTTCCTTTCTCTCGCAACACCATTTTGTTGAGGTGTTCTTACAGAGGAAAGTTGGTGTTGTATACCTTGCAGTACAAAACTCCTTTATGTAATTGGTTGACAAACTTCAAGACCATGGTCTGCTACGATTGCAGATACCTTGTCATTTTCATGACTTCAAGCTTTTTCAAAGAAGTTTGGTATCTCCACCGGCATCAGATTTGTTTCGTAAAGACAACCCAAGTGAATCTTGAGAAGTCATCTACAACAACCGGACCATACTTCTTTCCCCGCATAACTAGTTACGTATGATTCAAATAGATCCATGTGTAAAAGTTGCGTTGGTCTAACACTAGTGTGTCCGATTTTGGACTTGAAAGAGATCTTGATTGTTTCCCATCCGACAAAGGTAACATATACCATCCTTTCTGAAAGATGTTCTGGGAAGACCAACCACTAACTCTTTCTTGGCAAGTCTGTTCAGAGTTTTGAAGTTCAAGTGACTCATTCTTTTGTGCCATAACCAGTGCTCTTATGTGTGACCAGATTGACTCACCATGAGACATTCTTGATTGTGGCGGATGCCCAATCGGCAACATAAAGGCGCCTTTCCGCCGACCAACTAAGGTATGCCTTTGACTCATTGTCAATTAGTTTGCGATTTAGCTTTGAATTTTATAGTAAAACCCTTGTCATAACCGGCTCATGCTAAATAGATTATATTTCAAATCCTTAACATGTAATACGTCGGTGATTGTTAAAGTCCCCAATTTGACGTTGCCAAATCCTGAGAGAGGATTTAATTCTCCTCCAAGAAATCGATATCCGGTCTGTGTTGCAAGCTTTGTAATCAACAGATTTGCTTTGTCTCTGTCATGTGCTTTCCGCATCCACTATCAAATAGCCATTGTGCTTTAGTCCAGAGGCATTACGCACAATGAGAAGCAGGAGATTAGGTTCTCATATCTTTGATGGAACCGTCGAATTAAATGTTCTTCCAAGTAGGAATCCATTTTGAATGAATTTCTTTGAAATGTGCTTTTTGTCGGAGAACGTAAGGAGGAATTCTTTTTGAATGAATGTTATCATTAGTAAGAATTATTTTCTTCCTTGGTGTGTTCCTAGGTGCTCCATATGATGCTTTCGGATACTGTCGGGTTTCGAGTTTCTTTGAAAGCCTTCCTTGCTGATTTCTTCTAGCCCAGCATTGATTTTCGATGGCTTGATTTAATTTCCACTGATAATTGCTTTGAGCAATTCTAGCTTTCGACCATCGTTCTTGCTCCCTGCTTGTACTCATGAGCAAGTTGTTTTCGATGCCTTTGTAGCCAATACCGTTTGAGCACTTGAAGCTATCTGAGATCTTTTCTCGGACTTTGCTAGTCTCTGGTTGATCCAATTTCTTTCCGAAAAAGTGACATGGGAGAATTTGCCACTCTGCAATTCTACCTTTTGAGACATAACTGTGGGTGTTTACACTTTTCAATGTTGTGTTTCTTTTCGAGACGTACCAACAGCTTTTGTTTTTGACTTGTTTTTCCACAAAGGTTTAGTCGCAATCGCCTTTCCTTTGTCAACAATCTTTGTCTTTTCACCGATACTATAGATTGCATGGGAACCGTCTTCTTTGAGTACTTACAAATGTTCTTTTCTCCTTACTCTTATTCGAGTGATAGAACAATCATGCGTATATTCAGCCAAGTCCTTTCTTTTCTGAAGGATCTCTTAAGTAAGATTGTACTTCAGTAAGAGTGTCACTAGCTTTGGCATAAGATTGAAAAGATAGTTCTTTCTTCTTGAGTTCCTTGTTTTCAGAAAGAAGATTTTCATAATTCTTTTCGTAACTTTCGCATTGCTTCTTCATGTGACTTTTCGTCTCGGATATCGAGCTTTGAGAGATGCATTTTCAGCATCCTTTCTCTCAGATTCTTTAACTAATTGAGAATTTTCCTTTTCAAGAGAATTCTTTTCTTCTTCAAGGTTTTCGGCTCTAGCTCGGATCATTAGAAATTCTCTTTCATAGATGTCAAGTTCTTTCTTGAAATTTTCTAGATTTTTTATTTCCTCTTCATCACTTTCATAAGTGTAGCAAGAAGTATGTGTTACCTCATCAGCCATAAGACAGTTTTCTATGTTGGAGATGTCTGGTCCGTCAATTTCAGCAACTCCACACATTTCATTCTTTTTGAGGCCGAAGTCGATTATGTCATGAGTAACTCCACATAATTCTGGTGATGGTAAGGTTGAATCATCTAAATTGTCATCTTCAGAATCTGTCTCAACGTCTAGAGCATCCAGTTGAATTTGGATTTTCTTTCTTTCTTCAGTTAACAAAGCTTTCTGGCTTCTTCTGAAGATTCTTCTATCTTTCTTGTCGCCTGTCCTTAGTTTGTTGAGGGCAGGACAGTTGTAACGCCCCGACTTTTGGGTTTTTAAAAGGAGTGAATTTCAGTCGAGACGTCGGGCAAAAACAGAGCCGAAACGTTTAGTGAAACATGGGAAGTTACAGAAAACCTTTCGTTCGCAGTTGCTGGAATAAAAAATATATTTTATTCAGCAAATAAAACCACAAGATTTCAACATTCTTTTCTTTAAAGATACACAATATAACGGGGAAATGACATGAGTTTTTGAAAAGATAAAAAGACATTATTTTCATTGACAAAAATCCCAAATCCCAACCACTCTCTTAGTTCGCTGAGTTTATCGGTTGTTCATTCTTCACCGCCATCTCACCTACAAGGAAGGAAATAAAAACAAGTGTGAGAAAAACCTCAATGAGTGTTCAAAGATTTTCGTGTGAAGTTTTCATTAAAATCATAATAATAAAAAAAACAAGAGCATAAAATAAAAAATACTTTCAATAACGTATACTTTTCAGAAAAAACATTATTTCATGCCGCTCCTTATAACCCCACAGTAAAACAGGCCTTATGTCTCCCTGATAGTCGATCAAACTATCCAGTCAGGACCCTGCCATGGTACAGGGGTGGAATTCTACGACCCAAGAAATCAGTGAAGGCTTCTATCACTCGATTTAAAGGGATTGGGCAAAGGAAACCGACAAGTAGCTCGCCAGACACAACTGACCAAACTACAAGCCAATTAACCTGAACCAAACGTACGTATCTTTCTTGAACCGTCAATCAAAACAAAATAACAATCATGTATGTAAAAATATATAAATCTTTCAAAATCAGCGGAAGCATGCAAAAACTCTTTCGTGATTTGATTTTTATGCAATAGGACGTGCATTTTGAAAACCATGCAATACTTATATATAATTTTGAAAACATATTAAAATACCTTCCAGGTTTTGAAAATAATACATATATAGTTTTGTAGAACACTCACATTTGAAGGTTAGGAAGAGCAAGAACCATGAAAGTACTTGCAAGAAGAACAAGCTACAAACTTGAAAGAAAAAGACAATAGTACTTGAAGACTTTTTTGAAGAAAATGCCCAAAACATTTTTAGACAAATGAGGGCTGGAAAAAGAAGGTATTTATAGGATGGATTTAGGGAAGGTGAAAGGGTTGAAGAGCTAAAAATAAATGGCAATTTAAAAGGCTTAAATTGCACTTAAAACTCATTTTAAAACCAACAATAAAGGTGCAAAATTAAGAGAGACCTTTCACATTTTTTTCCAAACATTTAAAAACAATAACTAATGATAAATTATCGTATTTTACTTGGGAAAAAGTTCAAAAATGTTTTTGGTATCACATAGGGTCAATTGTACACAAAAATAAAATGTGACACACAAAAAATGCAACACTTGGAACAATTAAATTGAACTCACAATTAGGCATGCATATGTAACAATTAAACTCAAAATATTGAACATGCCTTTGTAATATTTAACTTACAATTAGACATGCATAAGTAACATAAAAGAGAAACGAAAAGAAAATCAAAACGTTGATCGAAACATAGCATGTCACATTCGATATTACAAGCGACCTTTCGTACCGTAACATGAAAAGAAATAAATATATTTTATTCATTAAAGAAGCCTCAAGTTTCCAAACTCTTCTATTTTAAAATATATGAATATAAAATAACACTTTAATTTCAAAACATTAAGAAAGCCCCACACACATAAGACATGCATGTACATTACATAATTCAAAAGTGACTCTTCACATTATAAATCAATCAAAGAACATATATAAATAGCTTGTATTGAATTAGTTAATTAAAAGGAAGACTCTTCACATAAATCATCAATAAAGCACATACATAAACACTTGTATTCATTAGAGAATTAATACTTCACATTATTCATCAATAAAGCACATAAAGACTTACATTTAAATAAGATAATTAAAAAGACTCTTAGATTTCTTCTAACTTAACTGCTATTAATATAACATATAATGAACTCATAAGAAGGCAATTGAAGTTAATCTTTAAATCTAATCAAGCCACACAAATAATGACATACATTAAAATACATAATTAAAATGGCACTCTTCACATTATACATCATTCAAAGAAAACAAATAAAGTACTAAATTAAGCTAGACAATTAAAAAGAAGTCTTGGCACATTAATCATTCATAAAGATAAATTTAAGAGATGACTATCAAATTATTTTCAAATAATTACACCAACAAATTAACGGATAAATAATCACATTTTTAAGTAGGAAAATACACCAAAAATAATTTCTCTTCTATAAAAAAAAGTACAAAATAAATAACAACACATATTATAAATTGACAAGTTACATAGACTTTTAAAATAAATATAATAAACATCTAAAACAATAACACAATCAAATTAAAATAATTCACATATATTTTCATACAAATAAAACAATAACACAATCAAATTAAAATAATTCAAATATATTTTAATACAAATACACTAACACAAGTAAAAGCATGCGAGGGCAAAAATACTAAGGTACGTTAAATCTGGGGTGTCACAACAGTCCTTCTTGAAGTGGCCAGGTTTCTGACAATAGAAACAGATATCGTTTCCAATTTCTGCTTCCTCAGTACATGATGCTTTCTGAGCTGGCTTGTTCAGCGAGCTTTGCATATTTTTGTACTGGTGACAGTTTGAGCCTAGATGCTTTTAAACTCTTTCGCTTTTCTTCTCTCAATTTCTCATCGACAAATTTGCTCATTTGCTTTGCAGCAAGAGCATCCTCAGTCTCCTCCTTGCTTTTCTTCTTTTCAGAAGTTCCTTGAGTAACTAGAGCAACATTCTGCAACTTTTCAGTTGTTTGTTCTCTCTGAGTTGTCTCATAGTCAACAGTAGCAAGATGAGAGAAAAGTTCCACTGGAGTGATATTGGGCATACCTTGGTTAGAATAAAAGAATTTAGTATGCTCCCAGTTGTGGTTAAGACTTCTGACAATAGTCTTAATCTTTTTTGACTGAGAGTATCTATTGCTTTCCCCAAGTGCTGCCATATCACTCATGAGAGTGGTAAACCTGAAATCAAGTTCTTCCAGAGTTTCAGTGGGACCTTGTTTGAAATTTTGAAATTTCAACTTTAGAACTTCGAACTTGTTTTCCTTGGTTTTCTCGGTTAAACCAGATTTCTTCAATCGGTTGCCAACTGACTTCGCCGTTTAGCACCTGATTTACCTTTGTATGTGCTCTGGTGTCGATCTGATGATGATGTTACGAGCTTGACCATCCAGACGATTCCTCTTGGCATCTTCCGATGTCCAGAGTTCTCTGGGCTTTGGTTCGTAAATTAATTGACCCGTAGATCTTCCACTAGTTGACGGATCTGTTTGTGAAGATCCTTCGCTTTGATCTCTGTCTCTTCCACTCGAAACCTCCATGACTTGCTTAAGTTGTTGAATGACTATTGGGCCATTCTTTATTACTTCGATCATCTCGTCACTTATGGCTTCAAGGTGGAGCATCATGTTATTTTTCCATTTCTCGTAGTTCTCCGGTTTGAGAACGGTGCATCACTCGAGACATACCTGCACATAACACACAAATTAAATAGTCCTCAAAGTGGACAAAGTTCCTTCACCTATCTGGGATCTAGGTTCGGTCTGGAATATTGGTGAACCTCACCTCGATACCACTTGTTGGTCCAGATAACGGCAAAGTAAAAGACTAGAGGGGGTGAATAGTCTTTTAAAACTTTTATCGATAACAACTATTTCTCAGATATCTGATACTTAGAATCGAGTCGGAAGACTTAATAAAGATAAGTGCGTAAGCAGTTAATATGTGTGTGTGTTCTTTGAAATGTAAATAAATCTGAACGTAAATAACACAGCAAGTATAGTGGTATCTGGAGGTGGCGTAATCCTCTAACTAATCTACTTCGGTCTATCAGAGACCTAGAATTCACTAGAACAGATAATTGAGTTCTCCTTACAATAATCCTATTCTAAGATTCTTAACAATTGGTTCCCAACCAAATGTTCCCCCTGAGTTGTTCCCCGGCTTTCACAGCCAAGTACTTCCTATACTCAGAAACCTTTGAGTTATTCCCTAGCTTTCCAAGCTAAGTACTTCCTATACTCAATAACCTTGGAGTTATTCCTTAGTTTCCCAAATCAAGTACTTCCTATACTCCGGTAACCTTGGAGTTATTCCCTGATTTTTCAAACTAAGTACTTCCTGTACTCCACGCCAGTTATGGTGTTGGTTTTTGGTTTGAGTTGTCAGATGAGCGTCTTAATAACTTTTAAGTTAATCAGATAGCTCTGTGAATCAAGTTACTTAATGCACTTTACAGCGTATGATATCTTGTTCGATTTTACTGACCCAAGTCTTATGATATCTGTTCAAGAGAATGAATCTCAGATAGTTGAGCTTTTGATTCAACTCCTTCACAGATAGCTTTGCTTGTTTAGGATCAGGACACTTAGAACTTCAGTGTTTACTCAAGATCAAAAGCTTTGGTCGCAACAGAAAGCTTTGAGAATAAGTAAGTTGCTTTGAGAGAGTAAGATGTTCAGAGTTCTGTGTTTTCAGCGTATTCAGTGTGTCTTCTCAAGCAGTCTAAGTGTTGATATTTATAGATGAATTTGAGTGCCGTTTGAATAGTATCCGTTAGGCTCAAATTCAAACTATCGATATCTGTGTATAATCTTAGCAGTTTTGTCTTCTTCTTCTCGGCTGTTGCTTTTATTCGAGACATCTCTGCTATGCATTAAATGCATTGTACTATACTTTTGTCCTAGTGTCAACGGAACTATGCTTTGTATCGTAGACTAGTGTTATCGATTCTTTTGCGTCCTTATCTTCATTCTTCAGATACCACTTGTATTTATTGAAACAACTTTGTTTGCAATATATATTTCTCTTTCAGAAACGTGGTTAAAGCTCAAGGTATCTGAGAATAGATATCTGTGGACACTTTCCTTGTTTTCAGATATGTATCTTATTTCTCAGATAACTCTTGTGACACAATTTGTTTGAAACTATTTGTGTCTTTAAGATATCTGGCTAAGATATCTGAACAACAGATTCAGTAATCTTGTGCAGTTTTCTTCAAGTCTTCAATGTCGTTGAGCTTTCTGCTTGGATGTCTTCTTCTTGGTCTTCTCTTCATAAAATAAAAATTACATTTTGAGACCTAACATCCTATACAAGATTAGCTAAACTATCATACTTTGTGGGTTTCCTCTTTTACAATGTTCAAGTGAACCAAGAGTACTAATCACCTTTCTAAGACTAAGATAAGTCATCATGTTGCTGATCAAAACTAAACAGATATTCTTTACAAAATATCTAACAAATTTCCTAACAAATTTATCAAGAAATTTCCCAACAAATTTCCCAACAAATTTCACAAGAAATTTCCCAACACAAGGATTCTGCGAGCTTCGCCCGAAACTACCCTGATTGTCAGTATTATGCGAACATCCCTCATCGTCTGACACTCCCTATGATTCTGTCAGTCATAGCATGTCCATTTGATCAATGGGGCATAGATATTGTCGGACCTTTCCCAAGAAGCACACAATAGAAGAAGTTCTTAATTGTAGCTGTGGAATATTTCACCAAATGGGTAGAAGCGGAAGCAGTGGCCACTATCACGGAAAGCCATGTGCGGACCTTCATTTGGAAGAACATCATGCATCTGTCGATTTGGCTTGCCAAGAATTCTAGTCTCGGATAATGGTGCTCAATTTTCGAGCAACAGACTCAAGGTATGGTTGGCTTTTTTCAAAATTGAGCAACGCTTCACATCTGTCGAATATCCATAGGCTAGTGGACAAGCTGAGTCCACAAACAAGACAATTGTCAAGATCCTGGAGAAGCGACTAAGGACCTCTCAGGATAGTTGGGCGGATGACCTAGACGGTGTACTCTGGGCTCATCGCACCACAACACGGACTGCAACTAGGGAGACTCCATTTGCTCTGGTTTATGGAATGGAAGCAGTCATACCAGCGGAGATTGCGGTCAAAACAATGAGGATCTAAGAGTTCCATTATTCCGCCAATCAGGAAGCTCGGATCTACGACCTAGACACGCTAGAAAATAAGAGGACCGAGGCATTGGCTAATATCCATAGATATCAAGCAACCGCAGCTGGGACCTACAACAAGAATGTTCAAGCTAAAGATTTACAGGTCGGAGACCTAGTGCTTCGCAGAGTTGATATCTTGAGCAATATTGGGAAACTCAAGCCCAAGTGGGAAGGACCTTACAAGATCATCGGAGCTAAAGTGAATGGAAGTTATGAACTGGAGGACGAGCACGGACGCCCACTCAAGCGTGCTTGGAATGCCAAGAACCTTCAAAAGTTCTATGCTTAGGGTGTGTCACACGGAACTCCGTAAGTAGTTTTGACATTCTGGGTTTAAACCGTTTGTTATGCGGAACTGCGTCAGTTATGTTTTTGTTACTCTTTTGTCACTGGCCATGCAGCCCACAAGTTGTAATTGAATTTACGGCAAATCAATACAAATTTCATCTTTCGATTCAAAACGAAATTTGATTATTTACATGGCAAAGAGATTCTAACAACGAACCTGTTTGTACATATAAACGAAGGTACACACAATCTCCTTTGTACATGTTATGATTCGATATATCTATACGGATCCATACAATATCTACACTACCACGGAACAGCCTGTCATATTCTCCGAGATATGTCATAACTTCACCAAAGGATCTTTCAAACAAAAGGTCCCTCAGCACACCAAAAACATCAACCTTTCCATAAGCAACGGGTAGTGGGATGTACCTGTAACACGGACAAATCAAGAATCAGTCTCCGGGCATTAAGATTCTTCAAAACACCCACTTGTTCGAACCCAAACACGAATCTGACACATTGATCGTATCACGACCCACCCGCCAGCAGCTCCTCGGACAAGACAAGCTCCTACCGGGTGGATAACGCATACGACCGATGGGATCGTCCGTCGGCTTACTCAGATCGGAAATTTTTCCAAGATCTACGTTTTCTAATGACAGATCTCAAGCAACCCATCCCTCTAGACCCACACCACTCTCAAACCCAAAGACAACAGGTACCAATTTGAGAGTGGACGGGAGTCTCGAGGAGGAGACTGGTCAAGAAACCATCCACCTATTACACCTATTTTAATGGTGACAGAGGAATCCGAGCTTAAGAAAGAAGAAAGAAATTTTTAATAGAATGGAGATTAGAATCGGAATTGTACGATCAATGTAGTGGAGAGCTCGGGTACAATAGAACCTCTATAAATTAATACTCGATAAATTAATAACCTCGATAAAATTAATAATTTGTTCAATCCAAACTTAGAACCAGCACAAATTTGGACCCCAATTAATAAAATAATAAGATAATATTTTTTTGAAATCCTAGTGTATATATATTGGTCCCAACGAAACTATAAATTAATAATTACTAAAAAAATTCCACATATGTGTGTGTGAGAGAGATATACTTCAAAATTCTAAGATTGTTTAGTAAAGAGTGAATCTATAGTCACTTGTTTCTTGTTGAATTTCAAATCTATATTGAGTTCATCTATAAATCTCCCAATTGCACTAAAGAGTTGCGGCGTTGTCTTATCGTATTGCAACAAAAAGTTTTTAAGAGGTGTTGCCGCTTTCAATGCTTATTTTCGAGTGATCGGTTCTGAAGCTATTGAATCATCCTCAGCTTCGTCATCGACCGGATTTTAAATGGTATCCGCCACAATTTCTTAAATGCTTTGAACTTCGTAACTTTCATTATTTACACTAGGATAATCTAGCAAGTGATTCACATCCATTTTGTGCCGATAATGCATACCGTAATCAAGTTGTCAAGCTCTCGAATGTCTTCTCCAGAATTTGCATCGTTTAAATCACTTGAGCCGGTTTAATTCGTCGAACGAATTTTGTAAAGTCAAATTTGCTATGGCCTCTTGTTGCAATACGAGAATGTTAATTGGAACTTGCTTTTCTAATTTATTTTTCATCTCTAACTAATATAAATTGTAACTAGTATATTGGACTTGGAAATTTAAAGGTCATACGTGAAACCTCTGTAAATTAATAAATTATTAATTTATCAATATAATAATATCTCACTAAGTTGATAAAATATCCCGATCCCAACATTATTAATTTATAGAGGTTTTACTGTATTTATAGATAAGACGAACCAATCAGCATCCGCCACGTAAGAAGATTGACGTCGACGATGGGCTTGGGCCAAGCAGTATTGGATCATTTGGGCTAACCCCACCTGATCATACTGAGCCCACGTTTTTAACTTTCCTATAAAAGTATCCGAGCATTCACTCATCGACGAGTCCGACGAACTTCATTTGCGGAAACACCCGAAGGGTAAGCCTATCGAGTAGTCCGAAGATCAGCAAGTTAATAATTTGTTGTCTTAGGTCTAATATTGTTCAAAGTAGTCAGAGCTTGCAAGAGTTGTATATTTATGCAGACTACTAAAACTACGCATATTGTGATGGATCAAGGAAGTATAGAAGCTCAAGCTTTGACATATCAGAAGAAGGGTATTGTACTTGTATTACTATTACAAACCGAGAAGGAGAAATCAATGTACGTGGCAACAAATACGTGCCATAAAAAATCAATATTCAATTGTTACATAATTTCTACGGGGCATACCCCGGACTTCTCACTGAGGAGGAGGCTGGCTGGGACCGGCTTCATTGATTCCAGGCGGATTGGTAGTTGAAGCATTTACGCGCGACTCATCAGCAGCATCGAAGGATGCCTTTATGCTCTCAAACAAGTTGTAGTCCGCGTCGCGACCAACGATCCCAGAGGGCATAAAATACCAGTTCTTCAAGAAGTTTTGATACTCCTTGAAAGGCATAAAGCCAACCTTCTCCAGATTCTTCGGAACGCATTCTGGAAGAAAAGGTCTACCGTTTCTGATGTCAATATCACCTTCATCGGTGACCACCTCCACGAACTCATAGGCCGCCAACTGCTCATCAGGAACGACCTCCACTGGAATCTCCACTCCGTTGCTATCCGCGGACGGATCCAACCCTTCCGTCTTCCAATCGAAGTTCGGAGGCACCAACACCTTCGCTTGTAGTTAGCCGATGGCGGATGAGAACCCCTCCAGGCGGAGAGCATCAGCTTTGTTTGCCATAAAGAACTTGAAGGAGTCCGACTTCATCAAGTCCTTCACGACTTCCAGCCGAGCGAATTGGAGATCTTCAAGAAGAGCATCCGTGGACTCAAGGAACAACTTCATTGCCTCATCAATGAAGTGCTCCTACCACTCCAAGTCTGCCTTTGTTTGGTCCCAATTAGCCTTTAGCTTGGTCATGACAGTATCCTTCTTCTTGGACTTGGCCTCCACCTTCTTCACCTTATCTGCCTCCTCCACTGCTGAAGCCAACGTGTTTGTCCAGATAACGGCAAAGTAAAAGACTAGAGGGGGGGGGGGGGGGTGAATAGTCTTTTACAACTTTTGTCGATAAACACAGTTTCTCAGAAACTTGGGGGTTTCTGATACTTAAATTCAGAGCGCGGAAGACTTTAAGAAAGATAAGTGCAGAAATAATAAGTATGTGTGTGTGCTATGCTGAAATGTAAATACAGAAAGGTAAATGACACAGCAAGTATAGTGGTATCTGGAGGTGGCGTAATCCTCCAACTAATCCACTTCGGTCTTTCTGAGACCTAGAATTCACTAGAACAGATAATTGAGTTCACCTTACAATAATCCTATTCTAAGATTCCTAAACAAATGGTTCCCAACCAAATGTTCCCCCTGAGTTATTCCCCAGCTCCTAGAGCTAAGTACTTCCTCTACTCAGATAACCTTGGAGTTATTCCTTGATTTTCCAAATCAAGTACTTCCTCTACTCCACGCCTCGTTGGTGTTGATTATAAGGTTTTGTCAGAGAGGCTTCTCATATAACTTTTCAGTTATGTTTTCAGAGAGCTTGGTAGAACACGACTACTAAATGCACTTGTTCAGTGGATGGCAGTCTGCTCTTTTCTGACCCAAGTAATTGATGTCCGTTCTGGAGAATGAGCTTCAGAAAGGATATCTGACAGTTCAACTCTTTCACGAATAACAATCTCTTGTTAAGGTTCAGGACAACTTAGAACTACTAGTGATTCTTCAAGCAACAGAAATCTTTCAGAAAGGGTAGTAGAGTGCTTGAGAGAATACTTTGCTTAATGGTAAGTTTGCAAGATAGAGTGTTCTAAAGTGTTGTAAGTTGTAATTCTCAGCATCTAAGTTTGTGATATATACAGATAAATTTGAGAGGCATTTGAATTATATCCGTTGTGCTCTCTATCAAATTATATCCGTTTATATCTTGAACTATGTACTCAGAAGTCACTATCTCATTTTTTCAGAGAGGACTTGCTTTTTACAGCATTTCTGCCGATGCATTTAATGCATAGTACTGTTCATTGTCCTTTAGTCTCAACAGATACATGAGCCTTTCTGATGGCTTGCATGCTCCTTACTCATAATGTCATATGTCCAGAACCTTGTCTTAAATGTAAGTAAATACACTTAAGTGAGGATTAAGGACAAAGACTTTCTGAGTTAGACTTAAACCTTGATGTCTTCATAAATCTTGTGCAATCTTTAGTCTTCTAATATTCAGATAAGCTCCATTGCTAGGATTGATCTTCATGGTCTTCTTTGAAATAAAATTACACTCAGAGACTTATAATCCTAATACAAGATTTACTAGACTAATCATACTCAGTGATTTCCTCTTTTACAATGTTCAAGTGAACCAAGAGTACTTAAGCACCTTTCAACATGTGATGAATGATCAAAATAATAACAGATATTCCTAATAAATTTTCCCCCTTTTTGATCAGTCATCCATGACTATCTTTTAAGTCCTATTACAACTTTGTAATCCTGGAAGAGAAAACAATCCGCCACTTAATCATTTCAAATAATATTCAATTTTAGTTGAATTAAGTGCAGAAAGTAAACATCAACCAAATCACAAGAAGTGATCTTTGCTGATAAGTTGTCATCTATTATAATGTTTCTGAGAGTATGATCTTCAGAAAGGTACAATTTACAAAAAGAGATGCAACTTTTACAGATAGAGAAAATCAGAAACAATCAGCAAGATTACAAAAAGTAACAAAACATACTAAGTAAATTAGAATAAAGGAGGATCCAAGCTCCAAGAGAGTATTCTAATGTTACTAGTCTTCAAGTCTTCAGAAATGTAACTTGGGTTCAGATACCTCAAGTTCTTCAGCATCCTTTCTGGATCAGTTGGCATGAGCATCCACTTTTCTGCATTCTTGGACATAGTCATAAAGAGTCCTTCTGACGGAGAGCTCTGTCTTTCTGGATAAATCACATATTTCTTGGTAACTCTTGCCAAGCTTATGATTTTCCATGAAGTGTTTGACCCAGAAGTACTTTACCCAGACCCAGGCATGGTCTACTTGCAGCTGAGATAGGTTGAAATATTTGTATATTTCTTCCAGATAGTGTAAATCATCTAGGTATTCATCTAATGTCATGTAGAATGACTCATAGGTTGAAACACCTAGTTTGTTTTTCTGTAGCTACCATCCAGTTTTCGTACCTTGTGTACATCATCAGGCTTTGGGTAAGGACAGGCAAAGGAGAGGTCCATCTTTCTGGCATCGTTTCTCATTTCTACTTCAAAGCTTAGCCAGGCATGAAGGTGCTCAGATTTTAGCAGTTCTGGCTTACCTTCTCTCCATTTCAGTATCTGGTTGAGGATGGGAGTTGGAAACTTATCATTGACAAGTAGATGTTGTAGTTCCAGAATCCAATACCCTCTCTTGTTCAGAATGCACCTATATGAAGACTCTTCATTACTAGTCTTCACATATTCAATGTGGGCATCAGTTGGCCTTTCTTGAAGAATTTCTCTGTTTATTCTGCCAAACTGGGAATCCCTTCTTGCTTTTCTGTTGGGTGGCCTTCTGTCAGGAGATCCTCTAATCCTTTCTTCCTGCCTTGGGGCTGTGCTGGTAGAAGTTCCTTGTATTGACTTGGTATTTCCAGAAGGAGTTCTGGCTGCCAAAGGCATTGCTGCCAGAGGGGGTTGTGAGGTGCTTGCTTGCCTTCTTCTCTTGTGAAGTGGATGTTCATCTGTATCAGATTCATCCTCATCATCATTGAAGTTCAACAATGGAGGCTTACAGCTTCCTTGGCCTCTCACTTCTCCTTCTTCTTGGTCTTCTCCTTTTTCAGGATTATTATGGTTGTTCCCTTCTGAGATCCTAAGGGACTTGGTTCCCTAGTGACCATACTTCTCAGCCTTCTGGCTGGTTGTTCTGGAACAACTTCTTAAGCAGGGGCGTCTCCAGTGTTCTTGATGACTAGTTAACTTGAGGAGGGAGGCATTGATTGTTTTCTCTTTCTTCCTCTGCCTTTCTGAGGCATCTCTTCTTCCCCCTTAGTCATGAATGACTGACTCATAATAGCATAAGCTTCAAAGAGTGAGTCAAAGTTTTTCTGGAGATTGTTGTGCACCCTGACCAATTCTTGGATTTCTTTCTTCAGTTCGTTGTTCTACCTAACCAGTTCTTGCTCCTTTCTGTTGAGTTCTTCAAGTGGCCTAAGAATAGCATTGGCTTGCAGAACAGCATGGCTTGCTTCATTAAATGCTGCATTAGCATTGTTACAATCCTCATCCCTGACCAACCATATGTCTTTCTGAGAGAGAGCTACGCTGGTTGCTCTGTTGAGTAACGCAGCAGCCAATGGCTTCATCTCTTCTGGGACGGATTTTAGCACTTCTGTTTCTTGGGCAACTAGTGTCTTTCTGAGTTCTAGAAAGATACTGTTCCTTGCACGGTGCTCTTCACTTCTTGAACTACTTGGTGCAGAGAATATATGAGGAGCAAGTAGGGCTCTCTTGTGCTGAGTGACAAGTCTCTCATCTTCTGCTTCAGTAATCAAGTTGTGGTCGTCTTCAGCATCACTCTCATTATCCTTTTCTTGGATTGTTTGTAGATTGACAATCTTTTTCTGTTTTCCATCAAGTGTGCTGGCCTTCTGAGAAGATGTAGAAGGTCTTTCTGATGCAGTTTCAGCATCATGCTCTTCATCATCATTGTCATCCATGGCATCTATCTCAGCAGCTGTGACAACAATGGCATCCTTCAGATTTCTTTGCTCATCTTGGAGTGCCAATTCCTTGGCATTAGCTTCTTTGAGCTTTTGGATTTTGGCTTCCTTTTCATCAACAAGAGCTTGGCACTCTAAGTTGATTCTCTTCTCTTCTTCCAACACCTTTCTGAGTTGTTCAATTCTAAACTCAGCGGCTGAAATTTCTTCTATGGCATCATTGTGCTCAGCCTGTTGGGTATCTTGATGAGACTTGGGAGGTGATGATGATGGGGCTTTCTGAGCATTGGAAGGAGTAGCCTTTTCTCCACTTCCGTTGCTAGCTATCTGAATCCCGCCTTGTCCAGGTTGGGGATCATCATTCTGATCATTATCATCATCCTTTTTCTTGTTTTCTTGACTTGGATGCTCAGAAGGGGATTCTTGGTAATCGTTTTCGTCCATCTCCTCTTCATCCTCTGAAACCAGGTTGATCACATTTGGGAATGTAATCATCCTCCCATTTACTTCTTCTTGCTCAGCTGGGTAAGTAGTGAGCTTCCTGGGCAATGCAGGATGGGTCACGATCTGCTCTTGGGTTTGAGCATCCGCAGATTTGAAATCTGCTAGAAGTTTTTATGCTACTTCATGAATGAAGTCTTCATGAATCAGAGTGGCAAATGAGTAAGACTCTGTTGGGAACAGTGCATGGATGTAGTCTTCCAGATTTAGGGCAATTGCTCTCTTTTCTGGGACGTCGATTACTCTTGCTATTTCAGAAAGGTCAGCCTTTCTGAGTTTCTGCCATTGTCTGAAGCACTTTAGATGTTTCTTGAGAGTGTGCTTCTGGAAAGACTTGAGTAAATCAACTGGCACAAAACTTTAAGCCTGAAAGAAAGGGATCAAGTTAGTTTTGTTCAAACCACTTGTGTTGGTATCTGTGTGCAGAAGTGAGCTTTCTGAGCATACCTGTGTCGGAACACTAGGCTCATTTGCTTGGACTTTTGCTTGCTTGGACACAGAGGCCTCAGATACCTTGTTGTGAGGAGAAGTCTGATCCTCATCAACCTTTCTTTCTGCTTGAACCTGAGAATTGAAATCAAATATGTTTAGACACTGTTTATCAGAAAAGATAAATAGAGAGATGCTTTCTGAGACTTCACTTACTTCCGGGTGACGAAGCTCAGTTGCATCTTTCTCAGAAACCTTGGGGGTTTCTGGCATCTTTTCTGCAGATATTGCTTGTTCAGCAGTTTCAGTTTCAGTTCTTCTGACTGAGCCTGTAAGAACAAACATAAAAGATTTAGTAGTGGGATTTCCAGAGCATTCTTGAAGAAGATTATTACTGATTACTTACCTTCACAACAGAAGGCTCAGTAAATGCTTCTTCAGAAAGCTTTTCAGCTTCTGGAATCTCTTGGTTTTGGGGTGTTGGTTCCACCACCACTACTTCCTCAGTTAGAGCCTAAAAAGAGACAAAAAGAATTTAGAACACAAAATATGAATATTTCAAGCAAGCTATTTCTTATTCAGAGATAACTTAACTACCTGTAGAACAGGCTCTTCTTGTTGTTCTGAGGTTGGAGGAACCTCTTCTTCATTCAGAGGGGTGGACAAATTAACTTCCCCCTGAAATTGTGTCTCCAAGTTGGCCTATAACAAATGAAGCTTATGAGTAACAAGTTAACATTTTAATGTTGACAAGTTAGATATAAACTACTTTTGCTACCTGAATAGAGTCAGGCTGATCATTGATCTCTTGGACTTGTGGTGATTCCATAGTCTCTCAATACTCATTGTTTTTCTCCTCTGCAGTATCATTCTGAGTCTCCATCTCAGTTTGATCCCTTTCTGAGAGTTGAGCTCTCTCAGAAGGTTGAGGAACCTGTTCAAGAACAGGGTTTTCTTCAGCAATATTGTGTGCTGGTGTTGTGAATGTGGAAGCAATGTCAGTATCTTCCATCATTCTATCTTCCTCACCCAGGCCTTCTTCTTCCTGCTGGGCAGAGGGGCTCTTGCCTTTCTGAAGAGCTGAGTTTGATACTCCTCCATGGGTCTCAAACTTGTATCTTTTGAGCACTGTTGCAATTACTTCATCATCCTCATAATCACTATTATGTGTTGGTGCAGACCCATCTATGATATTTCTGTCATCTCTGGAGAGTTCTGGAGCAGTCTGTTTCAGGATTCTTGGGGCTTTCTGGAACTGCCTTTCTGGGCGAACAACATCTTCTGAGACCTTGTCTCTAGAAGGTTGTGCCTCTTGTATGTTTAGGGACTTGGAGGATCTTTTGCCTTGAGTCCTCTTTCTCTTGGCAGCTGGAGGTTTAGCTTGAGCTTGCTCAGAGACCTCCTCACCTTGCTGTGCAGTTTCTTCTGCCTTTCTGAGTACGTTCTCAGCAGCAATTTTCTCCTTTTCTTCAAAGGCGTGTCTGAAAAGGGAGTTGGTGACTGGGATTTCTTGTTTTTCTGTAAGAGTAATTCCCATTGTTTCCAGAATGTGACATATCCTGAGACCAAAGTGCATATTGGCCTTTGGCTCAGCAAGGCCATTGATGATCTTGGGCTCAAATTCCTCAATATGTCCAAGGAATTTGTTGAAGGCGTACTTCCCCCAATTGAAGTGGGTTTCCTGCCCTTCATGCTTCTTGTTCAGAAGATGCATCATCATCCATCTCTCCATACTTATCTGGTCCACTCCACCTTTGTTGCCATCAAAGCAACGGACCAGGATGAGAGCTAAAGTACTCCAGTGTTTTTGGAGATGACTAGTTCTGATGTCTTTCAGAACGAAGTCTCCTGGGCAACCTTTTGCATTTTCCAACTGGATTGCCTCAAATAGCTCTTTGACGCCTTGAATCATAGGAGCGTCCTTGATGTTGATATCTTCAATTGTTCCTCGATTTTTCAATCAAAATATTTTGCAGATGGCCTTGCAGTCTAGAACAATTTCTTGTCCTTAGACTTCAGTCTGCATGTATTTCTCTTCTTCATCATTCACAACCTTTGTGAAGATTTTGGAGTTGTTGTAGAACTCCAGTACATCCAGTGTGGATAGTCCACCGGGTGCAACAGATAGAAGCCTGTAGATATGGGAATTCTTCAGCATCCCCAATATCAGTTTCCTTTCTGGTCGTGAAGGTATAACTGCTGGTACATATTTCTTCACTAGAAAAGCTCCCCAATTCATTTTGTGGTTAGGGTTCCTGTCCGATGGGGTGAATTCTCCCAGAAGGCGTTTATTCAACACCTTAAGTTCCTTTCCTCCTTGCTTTTCAGCAGGAGTAGATGATGCGGCCTTAGGGTTCTTGGTGGTCATCTTCTTGGGTGCCATCTCTTTTTATAGAGTTTTGAGTGAGTCGTTTTTCATATGAATTTTGCACAAGTAATCGAGATTAGTCTATCTTTTCAGAAGACTAAGCACAAAAAGTTGAGTTTGCAGAAGGAGTTTTTGCAGAAATCTTGAGAGATTTTGCTATTTTGATGCAAGTTTGAAATTTCGGAATTGGTAAGAGTGTTTGTCTTTTACCCAATTCCTATATATATATATAGCAGACAAAATGTATAGAGATACAACATACATACATCTGAATATGAATGCGTGTCTTTATATCTGCATAGACGTGGTACGTCCTTTGTACTTCATTAAATGCATAGTGGGCCATGTCTGCATTTCTCAACAGACATTACTTGCTTTGTTTTAATCTCAACCATTGAGATCTAACATTTATTCATCAAGGGCTTATATTGAATATCTTGTAATCAAAAAATGGTATTGTGCCGACTTGATGGATTTTTAATATGCTACATTCATTGTGTCACCGAGTAAAGAGTGAGAACACTTTGATCGTTTGAGCTTATCATTCTGAGTGTCAAGTCCTTATCTATATATTGTTTATCATGAAAATGGTAAAAATACAAGACGTTGGACAAGTTTGACTTTCAGAACTTATACTTTTCGGACTTTGTGTGTCTTTTCTCTTTATGACCAAATAGCTTTCTGAGTTCAAGTGTCAGAAGTTTCAATTGTTTGAATGTATATGACCCACTTTCTGTAAGTAAGTTCTTGTCTTATTTACTTACTGAACGTGTACCAACCTTTGTCTTTCTGGATACCCGTTCCAGAAATGTTTTGTCTTTCTGAGTGTTGCTACTCAGAAACCTTTGCATCACTTCTTATCAACTTGGCTTTCTGAGAACATGTTCTCAGAGGCCTACTTCTTTTCTACCTCACTAACTCTGACTTTAGAGATTCAGGAGATTTTTCAGTCCTTAGGCAACTCCATTAATCCAAGATTATATCTTAGGGTCAAGAACCGGCTTTCTTGTAGGGGCTTGGTGAAGATATCTGCAAGTTGGTCTTCTGTGCCAATCTTGAGTATCTCTATATTGCCTTTATCAACATGGTCTCTGATGAAGTGGTGTCTAACATCAATGTGCTTTGTTCTGGCATGAAACTTGGGGTTCTGTGTGATTGCAATAGCACTTGTGTTATCACAGAAAATGGGAGTTTTCTCTTCATTGAGTCCATAGTCTCTGAGTTGTTGTTGAATCCACAGAATTTGTGTCGCACAACAACCAGCAGCAATATATTCAGCCTCTGTGGTAGAAGTTGCAATTGAGTTTTGTTTCTTGCTAAACCATGAGATAAGTCTAGTTCCCAGAAACTGACAAGTTCCAGGGGTACTTTTCCTATCAAGCATTGATCCAGCATAATCAGCATCTGAGTAACTAGCCAAACTCAATCCACTTTCTTTAGGATACCACAAACCTACATTTACTGTACCTTTCACATACCTTAATATTTTCATAGCAATGTTGTAGTGTGATTGCATTGGATTTGTTTGAAACCTAGCACACACTCCAACTGCATATTGAATATCAAGTGCCTTGCGATGGGTAAAGTAGTGAACCTATCAATTTCCTATACTTGTGTTCATCAACACTCTTACCTGATTCAGTATAGGTCATCTTGGTTCCTATGCTCATAGGTATCTTAGCATTCTTTTCAGAAGGCTTAAGATTGAATTTTGTGAGCATGTCGTTTGCATACTTTGTCTGACTAATGAATATTCCATCATTGAATTGCTTGACTTGCAATCCTAGGAAATAGTTCAATTCTCCCATCATGCTCATCTCAAACTTACTTTTCATGAGATTTGCAAAGTCATCACAAAGTTGCTTGTCCTTAGATCCAAATATAATGTCATCAACATATACTTGAACTAAGAGTAGTTTCCCATCATGATTTAAAGTAAATAAAGTTTTATCAACTTCATCTTTCTTGAAACCACTTTCGAGAAGGTATTTGGCCAAAGTGTCATACCACGCTCTTGGAGCCTGTTTCAGTCCATATAGAGCTTTCTGTAGCTTATAGACCATTCTACTTTCTGAGGAAACTTCAAAACCAGGTGGTTGCTCAACATAAACTTCCTCAGCAAGTTCACCATTTAAGAATGCACTTTTGACATCCATCTGATAAACTTTAAAGTCTTTATCAGCTGCAAAGGCCAGAAAGAGTCTTATTGCATCCAATCTGGCAACTGGTGCATATGACTCATCAAAATCTAAACCTTCAGTCTAGGTGAATCCCTTGACAACCAACCTTGCCTTGTTTCTGGTTATTTCACCAGATTCATTCATCTTATTTCAGAAAACCCACTTAGTTCCAATCACAGATATTCCTTCTACAAATGGAACTAGTTTCCAGACTTTGTTTCTCTCAAATTGATCCAACTCTTCTTGCATTGCAGAGATCCAGTCTTGGTCTCCTAATGCTTCTTCTATAGTTTTAGGTTCAATGTTTGAGATGAAACATCCAAAGAGAGAATTAGCATTTTCAGCTATTGCTCTCCTAGTCCTAACACCTTGATTAATTGGTCCAATCACATTTCTTGTGGGATGATCCTTGATCCATCTCATCATGGGTTTAGGGCTAGTAGGGTCAGCATCTATGTGATCTGAATGTGAATCACTATGAATATGACTTGATACTTCTTCAGCATCTGAGACATTTTGCACCTCAGAAGGGCGTTGAATGTCTGACACTTGCTCAGTGTGAGGGCTTTCTGGGACATCCCTGTCAGAGAGGTCATTTCCAGAGTTATCTTTCTGATGAACATCTTTAGTTTTCATTTCTGGAATTCTCATAGGAAATTCTTCATCATGTCTGAGAATCATCTGGTTGCTACTAGGCATCTCATGCTTTTCTTCGTCAGAGTCATCCTCTCTTTCCATAATGTCCTTTCTGAGGGTTCTTCTTCAGAATTCCTCATCATTAGTTCCTTGAACTTCTCTGTGAGTTCATCAGCAAGAGGTGTTTTCTTGCTTCCTTCATAGAATACAACATGAACTGATTCTTCAATCTTCTTTGTTCTTTTGTTGTAAACTCTATATGCTTTGCTATTCGTAGAATGACCAAGAAACACACCTTCATCTGCTTTTGGTTGAAATGTCCTTAGATACTCTTTTCCATTGTTAAGAACAAAACATCTGCAACCAAATACTCTCAGATGTTTGATATTAGGGGATCTTCCAACCAAGAGTTCATATGGAGTCTTGTCATGGTGTTTGTTTATCAAACATCTGTTCTGAGTATATAATGTTGTGTTTACAGCTTCAACCCAATAAACTTCACTTATTTCAGTGTCAGCTAGCATTGTTCTTGCTGCTTCTTTAAGGGTTCTATTTTTCCTTTCTGCAACACCATTTTGTTGAGGTGTTCTTACAGAGGAAAGTTGGTGTTGTATACCTTTGCTGGTACAAAACTACTTTATGTACTGGTTGACAAACTCAGTACCATGGTCTGTTCTGATTGCATATACTTTGTCATTTTTCATGACTTCAAGCTTATTCAGCAAGTTTGGTATCTCCACCCTGGCATCAGATTTGTGTTTCAGAAAGACAACCCAAGTGAATCTTGAGAAGTCATCTACAACAACTAGACCATACTTCTTTCCTGCATAACTAGTTACAGATGATTCAAAAAGATCCATGTGTAATAGTTGCAGTGTTCTAACACTAGAGTGTCTGGTTTTGGACTTGAAAGAGATCTTGGATTGTTTCCCCATCTGACAGGCAGAAAAGATACCATCCTTTCTGAAAGATGTTTTGGGAAGGCCAATCACTAACTCTTTCTTGGCAAGTTTGTTCAGAGTTTTGAAATTCAAATGACTCATTCTTTTGTGCCATAACCAGTGCTCTTCTGTGTGACCTGATTGACTCACCATGAGACAATCTTCGGTTGTGGCAGATGCCCAATCGGCAACATAAAGACTACCTTTCCGCCGAGCAACCAAGACTGTCTGCTTTGACTCATTTTCAATAAGTTTGCAATATTTTGCTTTGAATTTTACAATGAAACCTTTGTCTGCAAACTGGCTCATGCTAAATAGATTGTATTTCAAACCCTTAACATGTAATACGTCAGTGATTGTTAGTGATCCCAATTTGACGTTGCCAAATCCCAGAGAGGGATTTAATTCTCCTCCAGCAAATATGATGTCTGGGCCATTGTTGCAAGCTTTGTAGTTAACCAGATTTGCTTTGTCTCCTGTCATGTGCTTTCCGCATCCACTATCAAATAGCCGTTGAGCCTTAGTCCAAGAAGCGTTCTGCACAAAACAGGAAACGGGAGTTAGGTTCTTGCTTCAGAGATAGAACCACTTAGACTAAACATTCTTCCAGTAGGAATCCACATTTTAGTGAATTTCTTGGGAGTCTATTTTTGTCTAGCTTGATCAGAAGGATAAGCAATGAAATCAGTAAATTTGATCTCAATTTTCCCTTTTGGGGTGTTTCTAGGTGTTCCCTTTGGTGCTTTCTGGATCCTGGGTTTCTGGGATTGCTTTTCAGCAAGCTTAGCTTTTCTGCCCAAGTTCCTTCTAGCTCTGGCATTCAATTTTTCAGTGGCTTGAGAATTCTTCCACTTCTGTCTATTGCTGCGAGCAATATTAGCATTGCGCCATTGTTCTTGTCCTTCCTTATATTGTTGCAGAAGGACCTTTCCGATAGCACGATAGCCAATGCCATTTTGAACACCTTTGGATTTCTAAATGAGTTCTTCAGAAGCCTTACTAGTTTCTGCACCATCTTTATTTTCATAAAATGGTATAGTAGAGAATTTGCCTATTCCAGCAATTCTTCCCTTCCTAGTAATGTAGCAATGTGGATGGTTGCATGTCTGAGGGTTGCGTTTCTTTTCAGAAACCTTATCCACAAGTTTCTTGTGAACTTGTTGTTCTTTCAAAGGCTGGGTTGCTACTCCTTTTCCTTTGTCAACTACCTTAGCTTTCTGACCAATGCTGTAGGTGGTTGAAGAATCATTCTGTTGACTTTTTACAAAGGCCAACCTTTCATCACTCTTCTTCAGAGGAGATGAATTACTTGATTGTTCATCAAGTCCAAGTCCACCTTTCTCAGAGGGGTCTCTCAGATAGGATTGAACCTCAGTGAGAGTGTCACTAGCCTTTGCATAAGATTGGAAAGATAGCTCTTTCTTTCTAAGTTCTTCATTCTTAGAAAGTAGCTTCATCATTTTCTCATTAAGTTTATCCAAGGCTAGTTTGTGAGAATTTTCATTCTCAGATATCTGAGCTTTCATAAAGGCTATTTCAGCATTCTTGCTCTCAGATACTATGGTTAGCTCAGAAACCTCTTTTTCAAGAGTTTCTTTGCTTTCCTCTAGAATCTGGTTTTGGTATGTGCTTCCAGAAATTCTCTCTCATAACGATCCAATTCACTTTTGACTAATTCCAGATCCTCAATTCCATCATCACTTTCATAGTACAGAAATTGTGAATTATTAGTTACCTCATCAACCATAAGACACATTTCAATGTTGGAGATGTCTGGACCAGTGATCTCAGCAACTCCACACATTTAATTCTTCTTAAGGCCGAAGTCGATTACATCGTGGGTGATTCCGCACAATTCTGGTGATGGTAGGTTTGCGTCAACTAAATCTCCATCTTCAGAATCTGTCTCAATATCTAGAGCATCAAGTGAATTTGAATCTTCTTCCTTTCTTCAGTCAGTAAGGCCCTTTGATTTCTTTTGAAATTTCTTCTGTCCTTTTTGTCACCTGTCTTGAGCTTGTTTAGAGCTGGAAAATCTCTCTTGAAGTGACCAGGCTTTTGACAATAGAAGCAGATGTCATTTCCTATCTCTGCGGTTTCAGTACTAACACCTTTCTTAATGGGGGTGTTCAGAGAGTTGTTCATTTGTATGTTCTTGTACTGATAATAGTTTGGGCCAAGATGCTTTTTCAGATTTTCTTTAGCTTTTCTTCTCTCAATCTCTTGACTCACAAATTTCTTCATGTGTCTTACTGCAAAAGCATTTTCTTCAGATGCATCTTTGGTATCCTTCTTTTCAGAAGTACCTTGAGACACTAGAGCAACACTTTGCAACTTTTCAGTTGTTTGTTCTCTCTGAGTTGTCTCATAGTCTACAGTAGCAAGATGAGAGAAGAGCTCTACTGGAGTAATATTTGGCATCCCTTGGTTAAAATAAAAGAATTTCGTGTGTTCCCAGTTGTGATTAAGACTTCTGACAATGGTCTTAATCTTTTCTGACTGAGAGTATCTATTGCTTTCACCAAGTGCAGCCATATCACTCATCAGAGTGGTAAACCTGAAATCAAGTTCTTCCAGAGTTTCAGTGGGACCTTGTTTGAAGTTTTGAAATTTCAATTTAAGATTTCGAACTTGTTTTCCCTGGTTTTCTCAGTTCCGACACAGATTTCTTCAATCAATTGCTGTGACTTTCGCGTTTTAGCACCCACGCTTTACCTTGTATGTGCTCAGGTGTCGATCTGATGATTATATTACTAGCTTGACCATCCAATCTGTGTCTCTTGGCATCTTCAGATGTCTAGAGCTCTCTTGGATTGTCTTCATACACAATGCTTCCATGAGCAACACGACCACTATCACTAGCAGCCGCATCCTCACTTCCATCTTCCTTTTCTGAGGCTTTTCTTCCATCAGACACCTCAGTAACTTGTCTAAGTTGTCTGATTTTGATAGGCCCTTCATTGATGACATAGATCATCTCATCACTAACGGCCTCCAGACGGAGCATCTTGTTGTTCTTCCATTTCTAGTAGTTTTTTGGCTTCAGAATAGGTGCATCACTCAGAGACATACCTGCACACTTAACACACAAATTATATAGTCCTCGGAAAGAGACAAAGTTTCTTCACCTATCTGGGGATCTAGGTTCAGTGCAGAAGTCTTGTGAACCTCCTGCTCTGTTGGTCCAGATAACGGCAAAGTAAAAGACTAGGAGGGGGGGGGGTGAATAGTCTTTTAAAACTTTTGTCGACAAATACAATTTCTCAGAAACCTGGGGGGGGGGGGGGTTCTGATACTTAAATTCAGAGCGCGGAAGACTTTAAGATAGATAAGTGTAGAAACAATAAGTTTGTGTGTGTTTTGCTGAAATGTAAATACAGAAAGGTAAATGACACAACAAGTATAGTGGTATCTGGAGGTGGCGTAATCCTCCAACTAATCCACTTTGGTCTTCCTGAGACCTATAATTCACTAGAACAGATAATTGAGTTCACCTTACAATAATCCTATTCTAAGATTCCTAAACAAATGGTTCCCAACCAAATGTTCCCCCTGAGTTATTCCCCAGCTCCTAGAGCTAAGTACTTCCTCTACTCAGATAACCTTAGAGTTATTCTCTGATTTCCTAAATCAAGTACTTCCTCTACTCCACGCCTCGTTGGTGTTGATTATAAGGTTTTGTCAGAGAGGCTTCTCGTATAACTTTTCAGTTATGTTTTCAGAGAGCTTGGTAGAACACGACTACTTAATACACTTGTTCAGTGGATGGCAGTCTGCTCTTTTCTGACCCAAGTAATTGATGTCCGTTCTGGAGAATGAGCTTCAGAAAGGATATCTGACAGTTCAACTCTTTCACGAATAACAATCTCTTGTTAAGGTTCAGGACAACTTAGAACTACTAGTGATTCTTCAAGCAACAGAAATCTTTCAGAAAGGGTAGAAGAGTGCTTGAGAGAATACTTTGCTTATTGGTAAGTTTGCAAGATAGAGCATTCTAAAGTGTTGTAAGTTGTAATTCTCAGCATCTAAGTTTGTGATATATATAGATAAATTTGAGAGGCATTTGAATTATATCCGTTGTGCTCTCTATCAAATTATATCCGTTTATATCTTGAACTATGTACTCAGAAGTCAGTATCTCATTTTTCAGAGAGGACTTGCTTTTTACAGCATTTCTGCCGATGCATTTAATGCATAGTACTGTTCATTGTCCTTTAGTCTCAACGGATACATGAGCCATTCTGATGGCTTGCATGCTCCTTACTCATAATGTCATATGTCCAGAACCTTGTCTTAAATGTAAGTAAATACACTTAAGTGAGGATTAAGGACAAAGTTTTTCTGAGTTAGACTTAAACCTTGATGTCTTCATAAATCTTGTGCAATCTTCAGTCTTCTAATCTTCAGATAAGATCCATTGCTAGGATTGATCTTCATGGTCTTCTTTGAAATAAAAATTACACTCAAAGACCTATAATCCTAATACAAGATTTACTAGACTAATCATACTCAGTGATTTCCTTTTTTACAATGTTCAAGTGAACCAAGAGTACTTAATCACCTTTCTGGCTAAGATAAGAACATGTGATGAATGATCAAAATACTAACAGATATTCCTAACACAACGCCTTATGCAGATCTTCTTCAATTGTGGCTTGCTCACTGGCCTTCCAATGCATGGCTCTGATTATGCATCCGAGCTACGAAAAATTCGAACAATCAGAAGTTATATTTTCAAAACATAAGTAGAAACTAAAGAACCACGGAAGTCACTTACCCTTTGATGTAGCTCGTGGATCTCTCCGACCCTCTTTACCTCAGGGAGTCCGCGACTCCGTTCAAACTCCGCATCAAGAGCCGATTGCTCGGAGGTCGCGTTCCTTTTCCTGCCAAAAACGATGTCATCCCACATCAACACGTCCCGAGGAGGCGCGGATGCAACAGAACCACCAGGCCCAGTGGTCCTCGGAGCAGCAGCACTCCGGGTAGCAGGACCTTTGCCCTTATCAGGCACCTCCAAGGTCTGCGGATCTTCACCAGCCTTCTTCGGCCTCTTCTCTTACGCAGCGAACAAGGCTGCATTTTTGGGTTCTGCCATAGGCAAACCCGCAGAACTATTTATAATCTTGGCCCTCTGGCCAGTGGCAAGCTCAAGGGCTTGCTGCTCCCTCTGCTGCTTCTTCTTCTTCTCTCGGAGGGTCAACATGATGTACTCGAACCAGTAAGCTGGGGAAGGAACAAATGATGTCAGATATGGACCTATAAAACTACGAATAATAGTCTTATATGACAATCATATATGACACTTAAAAGACAGAAAGAAAACACGAGTCCTAAAGAATCCTTACAGAAGTCGGTCTTCCCCCCAACCTCAACGACGTAAGTCAGTCAGCACAAATAAGGCAGCGACTGACAGATCAATCCGTGAAATGGATACATTGGTGGATTATTTTTCTTGTGGATTTCCATCATCCACGGAGCCACATTTTTTTGGAAGAGGGCGCCAATCCGGAATACTTTCCAAGGCTTCAAAGCCGTTCGCACGAAGATGTATTTTCCCACCATTTCGATCCGAGCGAGGAGATGGGATCATAAATGAAGTTGTACGACTTCCTATTTACAAACGTATAGAAAAGGGGATTCCCCGGACTAAAAGTTACGTTGAACAACTGCCGGAAGTTCTCAAGGTTCACGGATTACCCCTTCTTCACACAGAAGACCGCAAAATAAATGAGGTTTCCCATGGATTTGGGGATAACCTGGCTCGGACCAATCCCGATATGATTTAGAATGTGCTTAAGTTCGGACGCGATGGGAACCTTCCACCCGCAGTAGAAAGCCGCTTCATGCACGCACATATGCGTCCGGGCTCTGGAACCATAATCTCGACGGACTCGGGAATCTCCCATTTTCGTCTCCACTCCGGAATATCCTCAGGCTTCACCTTGGACGGACAAGTAGGAAGCAAACCATCCGCATTGAGTTCACCGTATGGGTCCGCGATTACTACAGCAGACGCGGGACGAGGGAATTCAGTCCATGCCGCTTGAGCTCCACGACCCGCAGTTAGTGGTGGATTAGGTTGAGCGGGCGCTCTTGGGTGCAAAACAATCCGGCGCCCAGAGCGTCCCCGCGGACGAGCAGCTTGAGAGGCTTCCTCCTCTTCCTCATCATCATCTTCCTCTTCTTCTCCTTCTTCCTCCTCTTCTTCTCCAACTTCGTGTCTCTCGGATGTACTTGGATTGGTCGGACCTGTTTCCATCACAACACGGTCCTCCTCCCCAGCCTCGAACATCTCTAT
Source organism: Plantago major (assembly GCA_026545765.1). Lineage (NCBI taxonomy): Eukaryota > Viridiplantae > Streptophyta > Magnoliopsida > Lamiales > Plantaginaceae > Plantago > Plantago major. The sequence goes on from CM048841.1 coordinate 58,405,593, forward strand.
ATCATCTGCTTCACGATCAGTGTCGCCTCCTTGTTCTTTCTGAGGCACGCTCATACCAGCAGGCATGCCACCACTGCCAATGGTCCGGGATTGAACCCATACCCTTGTTCTCGCGACATCTGTCTGGCTTCTCACATCCTCGTTTTGGGTACTGATAGAGTCTCGGACCCCATGCCTAGCATCTGAGTCTCCAGAAGAGATAACCTCCACAACGTTCGCATTGCGTTCCTCCACAGGAAGTCTGTTCTGCAGAATCTCCAATTGCGGGTGGTCTAATACGGACGAGGTTACCGCACCGGACTCGGATCCTTGGTTTATTCCATCATCATAATCGTGAACTTCGTGTTGATTCTGACTATCGCTCTCGGACATCCTAGGGCACAAGGAAACAGATTAGAAAATGATATTGTGGTCGTCCGAGAGTTCGTTTACGTATCTTATTAAGTCCAATTTTCCGAAGAAACCCTACTTTATTGTTTGTTCCTATAGGTCATTGTCTCTACCTATTGGCAACTAGCTTGGCACACAAGGTCGTGCAACAAGGGAATTCTATGTGCCAATTGGCACTATTATCTACCACACGAGGGAAGGTAACAAGAATCTCAACAAGTCTACTGGCGCTATATTCTACCATACATGGCACATTTACAGGGTAAATCTACAAGTTATATCTACAAATTGGTACCATATTTCAACTACAGAAAGCATGCAATACTAGAGTCACCAAAACTCAACATACGACACATTACTTGGCCAAAAAAACCCTATCTATGCAGCATACGAGCATGGAAATTCAACAAAGCATACATGCATCCGCGGAAGAAGAACAACTAGTCAAAATTTAGAGAAAGACATATTTAATTACTTGATAAAGTAGCTGGAAAAAGATTGACGGACGACGAAGCCTTGCTTGCTCTCCGACAGTGACTTGCACGTCAGATCTGATTACTCACTGGTAGGCCTGCAAACGAACTGAGGTTTTATCGAGCAGCTCGAGCTCGATAAAAGCTCGGTTGCTCGAGCTCGAGCTTTTTTGTAGCTCGATTGAGTTTTCGAGCCGAGCTCGAACTTTGTAAAGCTCGTCGAGCAGCTCAGTTGTAATTATTATTAATTATATAATATATAATATATATTTAAAAATAAGAAAAAACAAAACCTTACTTTTTTTTTGGGAATTTTCGAGCTTTCGAGCCGAGCTTATTTCGAGCTTTGTAAGTTTTCGAGCTCACGAGCCGAGCTTTCGAGCTTTAAAGTTTCGATTTGAAAAAAAAATCGAGCTCACGAGCCGAGCTCGAGTCGAACAAATTATTTCGAGCTCGAGCTCAAATTTTGCAACTCGATCGAGCTCGAGCTCGAGCTCAAGCTCCAGCACAAAAATGATAAACGAGCCGAGCTCGATCATAGCTCGACTCGGCTCATTTGCAAGCCTATTCACTGGAAACTTTGCTTGCTCGGAAGTTAGTTACTTGCTCGGATTGCTTAGGAGTGCTCTAGATTCGATTCGGCTAAAGTGTGACAATGACAGATCTGGCGAACTATGTATAGAGGGATAATTGGGGAAGACGAAGTCTCACATCACTTAGCTTTTAAACCCAGCCGTTGATCATTTCAATCCAACGGTTGCGTCGGTTCACAGGTGGTGAAATTACATTGTACCCCATTGAATTTATTTTGGAAATTCCCCACTATCTCGGGATCCTCACTCATGGGCTGGACGGACGACTTATTGGGCCTCTTGGATCACTATTCATCGGCCCAAGTGGACCATTTCACATATCCAGCCCAACAGATTGCTTCGTACACACTCTTCTACAAGAGACTTCTTAAAATCCTAAAACCGTACTCGGACCTCAATATATCTCGGATACAAATACCTTTTCCTTCTACTGTCTGAGATGTTTCCTATCCCATACTGTAGAAAAAGAGGGGGGGGGGGTGATATATATTAAATTCTTGAAACGGATACAGATTTTTTGGCACGGAAAAAAGATTTTTTTTTTTCCTTCACATTTAACGATTCGGACACGCTCCTAAACACACTTGTTCCTTTACTCATAGTTCCACAACTATCTTCTACTAAGATACTTGGAAACTAGGGGGACATATGTTGATACGGATATATGTCCAATCCGTTAAGGGCGCCATAGAGCGTGTCCTAGAGCACATCAAGGCTAAAATAGCCAATTCAGTACTTATCCGACCTTGGCTAGTCCGCCTTAAGGAAAACCTTCCGGGTCAACCAGTACGCTCAAGTCAATACACCTTTTTAGCTGGTCCGACCTAGATAGGTGCATGACTTTCGAACATGACAAGAGGTCACATGGTCTCACCAAGTACCGCACACTGTCAGTCCTAGGATGCCAAACAGACCGGTCGAGATAAACTCGGACGCCACCTTAACAATAAGACCAAACATATATATTGGAACCTCCAAGATACTTCCGAGCAGCTAGTGTCTCGGACCATCACTGAGCTACCTAGGAATAGATCAACTCAACAGAGCTCAGATCATTCTAAAAGGTCTCACACGGACCCATCAGCAGGAATAGTACTCTGAGGGGTAAAAGGACCAATCTACCCTCCCTGGCCCATCTAATGGTGTTGGACTCTCACATACTATTGGGCCATGGGCCAAGGGAGCATTGTTGTCCAAATCCTGAACATACATTTGGCATCATCTTATGAACCACCGCATAAGTACATGATAACTATAAATATAGCACAAGGTCCAAAGCCTTAAGGTAAGATTTCGATAACATAACTTCCCTCATAACTACTACATTGAGAGCTTTCTTCTCTCTCTTGAGTAAAGTCTCTTCCCGGTTTGACATCTAGCAAACTCCTCCCCCTAGTCTTTTAGGTCAGGTGCTCCAGCTCGGACAAAGATCTCAGGTTGGACATTAAGTTGGAGGCGGATCTTAGATTAGGGACTTGTAGTAGTTTAGTTAGTGTTTGAGGCTCAACCCCTCAACACTACTACCTGTTTATATTTTCAAATTAATAAGCAATGAGGACTTGGACATTTGCTGTTGGAAAATGGGAAGAAAATCCCTGCAAAAAGGAGAACAAGAGCACTGAGATACGTATAGTGGAGTCTATATTTCTCAGTGTCAACTATCAAAAAATAACAAAGGCTATCTTATCTACAGAGATGAGAAATTTATAGTATTACTCAATACTCAAATGTTTTGGATCATCTGATCAAATAGGACAGGACACTATTGTTAGTCAAGATGTGGCTCTCTCTATCATACCATTGTCTGTGTTTGGATCTTGACATGTCCTTGTAAGATAAGTTGTTGATGAGTTGGTGACCACATCACATATTTTAAACTCTTTTCCACATTGGAGTATAGTACGATTATTCTTTCTAAAGATAGTCTTAAGAAATTATGGCTTTTTCTGTTCATTACAATTGCTTTGGTGGGTGGTCATTTTAGCAAATTCCATTTACTCTTCACTGAAACATTTATCATTGGTATTTATTATGTAGTATAAATAATCTCGTTCCTAGTTTCTTTGGACATATCATATGTGTTCTATCTTTTACTATCAGAGAGCAATGAGGAGACAAAAATCTTGCAAGTTACTAATGCCTTGGTAAAGCAATAACCCAGAAAATATTGATCTTCGGCAACAATGGTGTAAAACCTTTACCTTCATGCAATGTTTTTCCCTTGCTATATCATCATATAACCCAGCAGGAATCGACTAAAAACTCAAAACTCTGCGTATCCATCCTAAGTCGAGCACCTGTTATCCATTCCCACAGTGTATTCGTAGCAAAGTGAATGCAATTTGATGGTAAATTCGACAGAGCCCAATAAAATCTTGTTAAAAAAAACAAGAAACACGCAAGAAGGAGATTGTTGTATTGAACTTTCAGAGTTAAGAGTGAATTTGTTAGGAAATTTGTTAGGAAATTTTGTTAGATATTTTGTTAAGAATATCTGTTTAGATTTTGATCAGCAACATGATGACTTATCTTAGTCTCAGAAAGGTGATTAGTACTCTTGGTTCACTTGAACATTGTAAAAGAGGAAACCCACTTAGTATGATAGTCTAGCTAATCTTGTATAGGATGTTAGGTCTCAAAATGTAATTTTTATTTTATGAAGAGAAGACCAAGATGAAGACATCCAAGCAGAACAAGTTCAACGACATTGAAGATTTGAAGACTGCGCAAGATTACTGAAATAGTTTTACAGATACCTTGGCCAGATATCTTAAAGACATGAATGATTGTGAACACAAGAGATATCTGAGAATCTAAAGGGTCTATCTGGAAAACAAGGAAAGTGTCCACATATATCTACACATAGATTCCTTGAGCTTAAACCACATTTCTGAAAAAGAAATACATATTGCAAACAAAATTATTTCAATGAAAGTGGTATCTGAAGTTGAAGATAAGGACATCCAAAAACTCAGAGAAAACTGATAAAGTTAGTCTCTGATGTTAAAGCATAGTTCCGTTGACACTACAGGACAAAAGTATAGTACAATGCATTAAATGCACGGATAGAGATGTCTGAACAAAAGTAATGGTAGCTTCTGAAGAAGAAGACAAACCTGCTACAGTACTATACACATATATCAATAGTTTGAATTTGAGCCCAACGGATAGTATTCAAACGGCACTCAAATTCATCTATAAATATCAAACACTTAGACTGCTTGAGAACATACACTGAACACGCAGAACACCGTTGAACACTTACCTTACTCTCTCAAAGCAAACTACTTATTTTCAAGCTTACTGTTGCGACCAAAGCTTTTGATCTTAAGTAGCACTAAAGTTCTAAGTGTCCTGATCCTAAACAAGTAAAGCTATATGTGAAAGAGTTGAATCAAAAGATCAAATATCTTAGATTCATTCTCTTTAACAGTTACCTTAAGACTTGGGTCAGTAAAAAGAACAAGATACCATACATTGAAAAGTGTATTAAGTATACTTGATTCACAGAGCTATCTGATTAACTGAAAAGTTAATAAAAGAAGCTCATCTGACAACTCAAACCAAAACCAACACCATAACTGGCGTGGAGTACAGGAAGTACTTAGTTTGGGAAACTAAGGAATAACTCCAAGGTTATTGAGCACAGGAAGTACTTAGCTTGGGAAGCTAGGGAATAGCTCAAAAAGGTTTCTGAGTATAGGAAGTACTTGGCTGAGAAAGCCGGGGAACAACTCAGGGGGAACATTTGGTTGGGAACCATTTGTTTAGGAATCTTAGAATAGGATCATTGTAAGGTGACCTCAATTATCTATTCTAGTGAATTCTAGGTCTTTGGAAGAACGAAGTGGATTAGTTGGAGGATTACGCCACCTCCAGATACCACTATACTTGCTGTGTTATTTACTTTTCTGTACTTACATTTCAGCAACACACACACACACACTTTAACTGTTTCTGCACTTATCTATCATAAGTCTTCCGCGCTCTGAACTTAAGTATCAGATATCTTCATAGATATCTGAGAAATTGTGTTTATCGACAAAATTTTGAAAAGACTATTCACCCCCCCCCCTCCTAGTCTTTTACTTTGCCATTATCTGGACCAACAAGTGGTATCAGAGCAGGAGGTTCACAAGCCTTCTGCACTGAACCTAGATCCCCAGATAGGTGAAGGAACGTTGTCCACTTTCGAGGACTATTTAATTTGTGTGTTAAGTGTGCAGGTATGTCTATGAGTGATGCACCCGTTCTCAAGCCAGAGAACTACGAGAAATGGAAAAATAACATGATGCTCCACCTTGAAGCCATAAGTGACGAAATGATCGAAGTGATAAAGAATGGCCCAATAGTCATTCAATAACTTAAGCAAGTCATGGAGGTTTCTAATGGTAGAGACAGAGATCAAAGCGAAGGGTCTTCACAGACTGATGCGTCAACAAGTGGGAGATCTACTGGTCAAGCTATTTATGAACCAAAGCCCAGAGAACTATGGACATCGGACGATGCCAAGAGAAATCGTCTGGATGGTCAAGCTCGTAATATCATCATCAGATCGACACCTGAGCACATACAGTGTAAAATGTGGGGTGCTAAAACGGCGAAAGTTGCCTGGCAACTGATTGAAGAAATCTGTGCCGGAACTGAGAAAACCATGGACAACAAGTTCGAAGTTCTCAAGTTAAAATTTCAAAATCTCAAACAAGGACCCACTGAAACTCTGGAAGAACTTGATTTCAGATTTACCACTCTCATGAGCGATATGGCAGCACTTGGGGAAAACAACCGATACTCCCAGTCAGAAAAGATTAAGACTATTGTCAGAAGTCTTAACCATAACTGGGAGCATACTAAATTCTTTTATTTTAACCAAGGAATGCCAAATATCACTCCAGTGGAACTCTTCTCTCATCTTGCTACGGTTGATTATGAGACAACTCAAAGAGAACAAACAACTGAAAAGTTGCAGAATGTTGCTCTAGTTACTCAAGGAACTTCTGAAAAGAAGAAAAGCAAAGACGAGACTGAGGATGCTCTTCCTGCAAAGCAAATGAGCAAATATGTCAGTCGAGAAATTGAGAGAAGAAAAGCCAAAGAGAAGCTGAAAAAGCATCTAGGCTCAAACTATCACCAGTACAAAAATATGCAAAGCTCGCTGAACAAGCCAGCTCAAAAAACTTCATGTACTGAGGAAGCAGAAATTGGAAACGATATATGTTTCTATTGTCAGAAACCTGGTCACTTCAAGAAGGATTGTCCTGCCTTCAACAAACAAAGGACAGGTGACAAGAAAGATAGAAGAATCTTCAGAAGAAGCCAGAAAGCTTTATTAACTGAAGAAAGAAAGAAAATCCAAACTCAACTGGATGCTCTAGACGTTGAACAGATTCTGAAGATGACGATTCAGATGACTCAACTTTACCTTCACCAGAATTATGTGGAGTTACTCATGATATAATCGACTTCAGCCTCAAGAAGAATGAAATGTGTGGAGTTGCTGAAATTGACGGTCCAAACATCTCTAACATTGAAATTTGTCTTATGGCTGATGAGGTAACACATACTTCTTGTTATACTTATGAAAGCGATGAAGAAGAAATAAAAGATTTAGAAAATCTCAGAAAGGAGCTTGATATCTATGAAAGAGAATTTCTAATGATCCGAGCTAGAGCCGGGAATCTTGAAGAAGAAAAGAATTTTCTTGCAAAGGAAAATTCTCAGTTAGTTAAGATATCTGAGAAAAAGGATGCTGAAAATGCATTTCTCAAAGCTCAGATATCTGAGACTGAAAAGTCACATAAAGAAGCAATGGCTGAACTGCGAAAGAAATATGAAGATCTTCTTTCTGAAAACAAAGAACTTAAAAAGAAAGAATTATCTTTTCAATCTTATGACAAAGCTAGTGACACTCTAACTGAAGTACAATCTTACTTAAGAGATCCTTCAGAAAAGAAAGGACTTGGGCTGAATACACAGACAAATTGTTCTACTACTCTGAATAAGAGTGTGGAAAGAAGAACATTTGTAAGTACTCAGCAAGATGGTTCCCATGCAATCTATAGTATCGGTCAGAAGACTAAGATTATTGACAAAGGAAAGGCAGTTGCGACTAAACCTTTGTGGGAAAAACAGGTAAAAAAGAAAACTGTTGGGCATGTCTCTGAAAAGAAACACGACACTGAAAAGTGTAAACACCCACAGTGCTATGTCTCTCAAAAGGGTAGAATTGCAGGAGCTGGCAAATTCTCCCATGTCACATTTTCTGGAAAGAAATTAGACCAACCAGAGACTAGCAAAGCTGCTGAGAAAAGATCTCAGATAGCTTCAAGTGCTCGAAATGGTATTGGTTACAAAGGCATCGAGAAACAACTTGCTCATGAATATAAACTGGAGCAAGAATGATGGCTAAAGGCTAGAATTGCTCAAAGCAATTATCAGAAGTGGAAGTTGAATCAAGCCACTGAAAATCTGAATGCCAGGGCTAGAAGAAATCTGGCAAGGAAAGCTAAGTTTGCTGAAAAGCAAACTCAGAAACCTGACAGGTATCTGAAAGCACCAAATGGAGCACCTAGGAATACACCAAGGAAGAAAATAGTTCTTAATAATGATAGAAATCATTCAACAAGAATTCCTCCTTATGTTCCTGTCAGACAGAAGATTGTTTCAAAAAATTCATTCAAAAATGGATTCCTACTGGAAGATTTTTTAGTTCTGATGGTTCCACCATTGATATGAGAACCTAATCTTCTGTTTTCCTGTTGTGTGCAAAACGCTTCATGGACTAAAGCACAATGGCTATTTGATAGTGGATGCGGAAAGCACATGACAGGAGACAAAGCAAATCTGGTCGATTACAAAGCTTGCAACACAGGACCAGATATCAGATTTGCTGGAGGAGAATTAAATCCCTCTCTGGGATTTGGCAACATCAAGTTGGGATCATTGACAATCACTGACGTATTACATGTTAAGGATTTGAAATATAATCTATTTAGCATGAGCCAGTTTGCAGACAAAGGTTTTACTGTAAAATTCAAAGCAAAATACTGCAAACTCATTGACAATGAGTCAAAGCAGACAGTCTTGGTTGCTCGGCGGAAAGGAAGTCTTTATGTTGCCGATTGGGCTTCTGCCACAACTGAAGAATGTCTCATGGTGAGTCAATCAGGTCACACAGAAGAGCACTGGTTATGGCACAAAAGAATGAGTCACTTGAATTTCAAAACTCTGAACAAACTTGCCAAGAAAGAGCTAGTGGTTGGCCTTCCCAAAACATGTTTCAGAAAGGATGGTATCTGTTCTGTATGTCAGATGGGGAAACAATCCAAGATCTCTTTCAAGTCCAAAACCAGACACTCTAGTGTTAGACCACTGCAACTTTTACACATGGATCTTTTTGAATCATCTGTAACTAGTTATGCAGGAAAGAAATATGGTCTGGTAGTTGTAGATGACTTCTCAAGATTCACTTGGGTTGTCTTTCTGAAACACAAATCTGATGCCAGGGTGGAGATACCAAACTTGCTGAAAAAGCTTGAATTCATGAAAAATGACAAGGTATCTGCAATCAGAACAGACCATGGTACTGAGTTTGTCAATCAGTACATAAAGGAGTTTTGTACCTGCAAAGGTATACAACAACAACTTTCCTCTGTAAGAACACCTCAACAAAATGGTGTTGCAGAAAGGAAAAACAGAACCCTTAAAGAAGCATCAAGGACAATGCTAGCTGACACTGAAATAAGTGAAGTTTATTGGGTTGAAGCTGTAAACACTGACACTACACTCGAGCAGATGTTTGATAAACAAACACCATGACAAGACCCCTTATGAAATCTTGGTTGGTAGACCCCCTAATATCAAACATCTGAGAGTATTTGGTTGTAAATGTTTTGTTCTTAACAACGGAAAAGAGTATCTGAGAACATTTCAACCAAAGGCAGATGAAGGTGTATTTCTTGGTTATTCTATGAATAGCAAAGCTTACACAATTTACAACAAAAAAACAAAGAAGATTGAAGAATCAGTTCATGTTGTATTCTATGAAGGAAGTAAGAAAACACCTCTTACTGATGAACTCTCAGAAAAGTTCAAAGAAATAATATTAAAGGATTCTGAAAAAGAACCCTCAGAAAGGAAAAATATCATTGTGGAAAGTGAGGATGACTCTGACGTAGAAAATCATAAATTGCCTAGTAACAACCAGATGACTCATAAACATGATGAAGAATTTCCTATGAGACTTCCAGAAATGGAAACTGAAGATGTTCATCAGAGAGCTATCTCTGGAAATGACCTCACTGACAAGCATGTCCCAGAAAGCTCAAACACTGAACAAGTGTTAGACATTAATCGCCCTTCTGAGGAGCAAAATGTCTTAGATACTGAAAAAGTATCAAGTCTTAATCATAGTGATTCACATTCAGATCACTTAGATGCCGATCCTACTAGCACTAAACCTATGATGAGATGGATCAAGGATCATCCTGCAAAAGATGTAATTGGACCAATTAATCAAGGTGTTAGGACTAGGAGAGCAATAGCTAAAAATGCTGATTCTCTCTTTGGATGTTTTATCTCAAACATTGAACCTAAAACTATAGAAGAAGCATTAGGAGACCAAGACTGGATCTCTGCAATGCAAGAAGAGTTGGATCAATTTGAGAGAAACAAAGTCTGGAAACTAGTTCCATCTGTAGAAGGAATATCTGTGATTGGAACTAAATGGGTTTTCAGAAACAAAATGAATGAATCTGGTGAAATAACCAGAAACAAAGCAAGATTGGTTGCCAAGGGATTTACCCAAACTGAAGGTCTAGATTTTGATGAGTCATATGCACCAGTTGCCAGATTGGATGCAATAAGACTCTTTCTGGCCTTTGCAGCTCATAAAGATTTTAAAGTTTACCAGATGGATGTCAAGAGTGCATTCTTGAATGGTGAACTTGCAGAGGAAGTCTATGTTGAGCAACCACCTGGCTTTGAAGTTTCCTCAGAAAGTAGAATGGTCTATAAGCTACAGAAAGCTCTATATGGACTGAAACAGGCTCCAAGAGCATGGTATGACACATTGGCCAAATACCTTCTGGAAAGTGGTTTTAAGAAACGTGAAGTTGATAAAACTTTATTCACTTTAAATCATGATGGGAAACTACTCTTAGTTCAAGTATATGTTGATGACATTATATTTGGATCTAAGGACAAGCAACTTTGTGATGACTTTGCAAATCTCATGAAAAGCAAGTTTGAGATGAGCATGATGGGAGAAATGAATTATTTTCTAGGATTGCAAGTCAAGCAACTCAATGATGGAATATTCATTAGTCAAACAAAGTATGCAAAAGATATGCTCACAAAGTTCAATCTTAAGCTTTCTGAAAAGAATGCTAAGATACCTATGAGCATAGGAACCAAAATGACCTATACTGAATCAGATAAGAGTGTTGAAGAACATAAGTATAGGAAATTAATAGGTTCACTACTCTACCTTACCGCAAGCAGACCTGATATTCAATATGCTGTTGGAGTGTGCGCTATATTTCAGACAAATCCAATGCAATCACACTACAACACTGCTATGAAAATATTAAGGTATGTAAAGGTACAGTAAATGTAGGTTTGTGGTATCCAAAAGAAAGTGGATTGAGCTTAGCTGGTTACTCAGATGCTGATTATGCTGGATCACTGCTTGATAGGAAAAGCACCTCAGGAACTTGTCAGTTTCTGGGCACTAGACTTATCTCGTGGTTTAGCAAGAAGCAAAACTCAATTGCAACTTCTACCACAGAGGCTGAATATATTGCTGCTGGTTGTTGTGCAACACAAATTCTGTGGATTCAAGAACAACTTAAAGACTATGGACTCAATGAAGAGAAAACTCCCATTTTCTGTGACAACACAAGTGCTATTGCGATTACGCAGAATGCTAAGTTTCATGCCAGAACAAAGCACATTGATGTTAGACACCACTTCATTAGAGGCCATGTTGAAAAAGGCAATATAGAGATACTTAAGATTGGCACTGAAGACCAACTTGCATATATCTTCACTAAGCCACTACAAGAAAGTATATTCTTAGCCTTAAGACATAGTCTTGGACTATTGGAACTACCTTCGAACTGAAAAAGTTCAGGTATCTGGAACGGGTATCCAGAGAAGAGGTATCTGGAACGGGTATCCAGAAAAGAGATATCTGGAACGGGAATCCAGAGAAGAGGTATCTGGAACGGGCATCCAGAGAAGAAAAGAGAAAAGAGAAATCTGGAACGGGTATCCAGAAGTAAAAAAGGCTAAAGAGCAAAAAGACAGCTTAAGATCTCTGAGACAGGAACTCAGATGTCTGGATCACTCTATAAACGGAGAACACAAAGGAGAATAGTACAACTATCTGCAGTCAACTACTCTCTTGAATTTCGCACTATTTCTATCTTTATGAAAAACTTGAAAAACAAATCCTAAGTATAAGATAGATTCAGATGCAAACAGTGTTCTTGGTCATACAAAAATGTGATACAGATAGCTAATAGCCAAAATTCATTGAATGGGCACAATTACATTTGTTGATTGTGATCATTGCTGAAGAAGCAATGGAGACCATTGATGAAACAAAGCATTTGATCTGTACGGCGGAAAATTAATTCGCAGTAAATAGTGGACTGTCGACATAGCCCACTTTGCATTTAATGCAGAACTAGCTTTTGCTCACGCCTGCTTACAAAATCTCAGATACGTACACACAAAATCAATTTGTATGTATATGTCTGTTGAGATTCGGTTCCTATATATATAGGATTTTGGCAAAAGAAATCACTTTCGCCTAATCCAAAATTCCGACTTACACAAAAATAGCAAAACCTTCTCTTGATTCTCTGCAAACCTTCTTCAATCTCTGCAAATCAAGATTATGTTTTTCTGCAAAGAATTACTGAATCAAATCTCTTTCAAACACCAATCCAAATCCTTACACTATATAAAGAGATGGCCCCCAAGAATTCAACTGCACAAAAATCTCAATCCTCCACTGGTACTGCTGAAAAGCAAGCACCAGAGTTGGTTATTGTGAACAACCGACTAGTAGGAGAGTTCAATACCGACCATTGGACTTCAAATCACAGAATGATTTGGGGTGGTGCCATGGTTGAGGAATACCTCACGGCTGCAATAGAAAACCAAGCCGACAGAAAGCTAATTCTTGACATGCTTGAAAAGGCACAAATCAAGGGTTTTCTATCTGCTCGCCCAAGTGGAATTTCATCACTCGATGTGTTGGAATTCTACAAGAACTCCAGGATAATTTCCTGTGTTTCTGAAGGCACTACAATAGTGTCTGTCAAAACTTCAGTCCAAGGAAAATAAATCCTTCTGGACTTGACAACTTTCTGCAAGTTGTTTGAGTTTCAAAATCTTGGAAAGGATTTTGAAATAAACACCAAGGATGATGATCTCCTTGAAGGTGTTAAACAGCTGTACAGTGATGTGTGTGATCTTGAAAAATCAGATACACCCACTGAGTTCAAGCTTGCTGACATCCGAACCAGACATCTGATGGTTCAGTGGGATGTATTGGCTTGCATTCTTCACAGATGCTTTGATGGTCTACAAGGAGGTGCTGACCAGATAAGCCAAGAACGATGGATGATGATGTTCTTGCTGAATCAACAAGACAGAAGGCTGGAAAACTCCTTTAACTGGGGAAAGTACGCCTTTATGAAATTTGTGAAGAAGATTCAAGGCTTCGAGCCTAAAATCGCTAAAGGACTAGCTGAGCCAAAGGCCACAGTAGGCTATGGTCTGAAGATATGCTACTTGCTGGAAAAGCTTGGCATTGAGCTCAGAGAGACGGCTGAAATAGCCAACAGTAACCTACTCTATAAATATGAGTATACGAACTTGATGAAAAAGGTTGCTGGGTCTCAGAAAGGTTCTAAGAAGCGAATGTCTGAAAAGGTATCTGAGGAAAAGGTTGCGACCAAGAAGCCCAGAACTTCAAGAAAGAAGTCTGCTGGCAAGATAGAAGACACACCCATTGAGGTTGTCGATTCCCAGATATTTGCAAGCATTGCCGATGAACTAATATGTTGGTCCAGATAACGGCAACGTAAAAGACTAGAGGGGGGGGGGGGGGGTGAATAGTCTTTTAAACTTTTGTCGATAAAAACAATTTCTCAGATATCTGTGTAGATATCTGATACTTATAAACAGAGCGCGGAAGACTTAAGATAGATAAGTGCGGAAACAGTTAAATTGTGTGTGTGTGTGTTGCTGAAATATAAATACAGAAAGATAAATAACACAGCAAGTATGGTGGTATCTGGAGGTGGCGTAATCCTCCAACTAATCCACTTTGGTCTTCCAAAGACCTAGAATTCACTAGAACAGATAATTGTGTTCACCTTACAATAATCCTATTCTAAGAAATCCTTGGAATAAATGGTTCTCAACCAAATGTTCCCCCTGAGTTATTCCCTAGTTTCTTCAGCCAAGTACTTCCTATACTCAGCTCTTAGTCTGTTCCTTCTCTGTCTCGAATTCTCTTTGGGGTTGTTGCTTGAAGAACCACCCTGGATAGACTTGGAATTTCCAGAGGGTGTTTTAGCTGCTAGGGGCTTTGCAGCTATGGGCTCAGTTAGGCTTTCAATTTTCCTTTTCTTGTGAAGAGGAGCTTCATCTTCATCAGTTTCTTCATCATCATCAAGATTAAATCTTGTGAGATTTTTACAGCTTTCTTCATTGCCCAGGGACTTGACTTGACCTTCTTCTTCTTCTTCAGAAGATTCATCAATCCCTTTAACTTGTCTTCTCCTTGGAGCCTTGGTACTCCTTGGAGATTTCTGTGCCATGGCCCTTGTTATCATTTTGGTTCCTTCAGTAGGTTTCTGGGAAGTAGCTACTATTTGCAAAGCAGCTTGGCTTGAGGAGGATTCATTGATTCTGAGTGGTGGCTGGGAAGTTTTCATGTTTCTTCTTCCTCTCTGAGTCAAACCAGCTCCAGATTTCTTCTTGTTTTCTTCTCCTTCTTCCCATTCCCCCTGACTTTGAGGTCCAGATTTGTATGTTCTTTCCCCCTTAGTCATTGTTGGCTAACTCAATCTTATAAAAGAATCTGAGAGAGAGTCAAAATGCCCTTGCAGATAATTGTGGGCAGTGACCAACTTCTGAAGTTCGGCTTTGAGTTCCTGATTTTGTTTGATAAGTCCTTTATCCTTATCAGTGATCTCTGTCAATGGGCCTAGGATAGCATCTGCTTTTCCAGCAGTGTAACTTGCCTCTTGAAAAGCTTTTTCAGCTAATGACACATCATCGTCCCTTGTCATTCCCAGATCTTTCTGAGAAATGATTATGCTGGTTGTTCTCTGAGTCATCAGCTCAGTGAACTTTTTCATTTCAGAGGGGACGGAGGCAATTACTTCCTTGTTTTGTGAAGACAACTCCTTTCTGAGATGGGACAGTACTTGGTATCTGTTCATGTATTCATTGGAGTGGACGTTTGGCAGTTTGTTGAATATTGCAGGAGCAATCAACTTCCTTTTTAAGTGAGAAACCGCTAAATGTTCATTGCGGTGTTCTGCCAAAGTCTTGTCTTCTTCATCATCTGAGTAATCATCCCAGTGATCTTCATCCTCTTGGACATTCTCATCGATTGTGTCGAGTCCAGCAACCATTTCAGAGATTGGTTTCTTTCCTTTCTGGGAGGAGGATGGTACATCTTTTGAAGATGATGCAGCCTTAGCATCATGCTTGACTTCAAATACTTCTGCAGTACCGAGTGTTTGTCTTTTAGCAGTAACAGCATCCTTTAGTTCTTCAACCGCAGAGTAAGCATTCATTTCTTTGAGGTATTGATCTTCTAGTTGATCAAGCTTGTCTCTGGATTGAGCTATTTGATCTTCCAGTTGAAGATGGAGCTGTTGTTCTTCTTCCAACAGTTGTCTGAGTTGAGCAGTTCTGTTTTGAGTATTCAAAATTTTCTGATTGATTTCGTCAGAAAGCTCAACTACTTGTTCAGTGGTAACTTGATGTTGGTGAGAAGAGGGATGAGTAGATTTCTGAGGAGATGGAGACGGAGATTTCTGTGAAGTCTTCTCAGTGTGCTTTTCAGCAGCTGAGGTATTATTTCTTAGTGAAATTCCTCCGGTCCCTGGTGCAGGGGCATCATCATCATCATCCTTTTTGTCATTATCATCCTTGTGGTGATGGTCAGTGGGAGGTTCATCGAAGTAATTTTCATTCATTTCTTCCTTCTCATCATCTTCAGATACAAGATTGATCACTTCCGGGATAGTGATCTTTTGCCCATTAACTTCTTCTTCTTCAGAAGGTATAAATTGCAGAGTCTGGGGCAAGACTGGCTTGAATGCCATCTGTAATCTTGTCTGACCATCTACCTGTTCGAAGGCATGTATCAAACTATGCGCCACTTCTTTGAAGAAATCCTTATCCAATAAGGTCGCAACTGTGTATTGTTCGGTAGGGAACATTGCATGGATATAAGTCTCCAAGTCAAGAGCTCGTGCTCGTCTAATTGGTTGATCTGTGATTCTCAATATTTTAGAGAGATCAGAGCACCTTAACCTCTGTCATTTCTTGAAGCATTGAATATGCTTAGGCAGGGTGTGAGCCTTGAAGAAGGGAAGTAGGTCCCTTGTTTCATCAATGGGAACCTGCTTTGCATCTGTTTGAGCCTGAAAGAAAGAGTTTTGAGTGAGTTTCAAAACTTTTGTAGATATCTGAGTAGAAATGTAGTTTAGTTTCTGAGTTACCTGAGTGTGAACATCAGGCTCAGATACTTGAACCACTGAGACAATGGGTGTCTCAGATATCTTGTTGTGAGGTGGAGACTTGGAAGTCTGGCCCTCATCAACCTTTCTTTCTTGAACCTGAGAAATAAAATAATCCAATACTTAGGAAATTTTTTGAAAGAAACTGTGCACATATATGCTTTTAATGAGTTCTGAGTTACTTACTTCCTCAATAGGAAGCTCAGAGTTATTTTTCTCAGAAACTTTTTCAGTTTCTGGTGTTCTTTCGAGTGATGTTGCCTTGGGGGCTTCATCAATTTCCATTGATGCAGGGGAAGTCACAACTTTTTCCCCGTGCATTTCTACTTCTGATTCCTGTAAGTAGAAAGTATTGAACATTTTTAGAAGAGATATAAGATAACCCAAGATGAAGAAAACTTATCACTTGATTTGTCATATATATACCTTCACGTTAGAAGGCTCAGTGATGTGTTCTTCAGAAACCTTGTTGGTCTCTGGGTTTATCTCTGGCATTTCTGCCTTATCTTCTTCCATCTCAGTTGAAGCCTGTTAGAAACATTTACTTAATGGTTAAGCACATAAACAGATAACTGAAGAAGTGTTATCTTAAGAATCAATTATTACCTGTGGTACAGGCTCAGATATCTTAAGAGGCGAGGTTGAGGAAACCTCCTTCTCAGTTTCTGCGGTAAGCTTTTCAGCTTCCACTTGTTTCTGTATTTCTAACTCAGCCTGTAACAAAGAAATTCTATGAGTGACAAGATTTATAAGCATAAAATTTTTCACAAGGTAAGAGTTAAACCAGTCAGCTACCTGAGTAGTTTCAGGCTGATTGGTCTCTGGAACTTGTGACCTTTCTATACATTGGTCGTCTTGTCCCAAAGGTCGCTTTCTTTGCTTGAAGTTTCTGGTACTTCACACCTTTCCTGAGTATGCAACTCAGTTGCCTCCCCTTGTTGATCATTCTGAGTAGATGTCTCAGTTTGATCCCTCTCAGTGAGTTGGGGAACCTGCTCTTTTGCAGGATTTTCTTCAGCATACTGCATTGCTGGTAAGTCGAAATGGAGTTCACTTACCATTTCATCAACCACTTGTGGCTGTTGTGGTTGTGGTTGTTGTGATTGTCTGGAAGCAGAAGATTGATCACTTGAACGTTCTTCCAGACTTTTAGATGTGGCATTTCCATCACCATCTGCCAGCACTAAAATACCACTCATCAGGGCCTTTTGTAGTTGTGCATAGGAGACATTCTCTGATGAAGTGTTTGCACCAACAACCTTTGCTATAGGTTCAACAACCTGTGGTGTAGGTTCTTCTTCAGATACCTTATCACCAGTTACTTGTACAGTAACCTTAGCCCTCTCTGTTCTTTCTAGGACTTGAGAGATGACTAGTTCATCATCTTCATCGTCAGAGCTCTCATCAAGACTTTGACCGATTGGTCCATTACTCCTGCGATTTCTGCAGATGGGGCTTGGTGCTTTTCACCTTCTTTGGCAGCATTTATGAGTTCATCAGCAAGGCTTTCTGTAATAGTCTTCACATTTCTGAAAGTACTTTCTCTTGCTGAGTCTACTTGTTCAGTAGTTGATAACTCTTTTGCAGCATTGATGAGTTCATCTGCCATGCTTGCAGATAACTGTGAATTGTCAACCTCTTTGGGTATGTCTTCTGATTTGCCAGCAGCCTTCTTTCTTGAAGTTCTGGGCTTCTTGGTCGCAACCTTTTCTTCAGATATCTTTTCAGACTTTCGCTTCTTAGGACCTTTCTGAGACCCAGTAACCTTTTTCATCAAATTTGTATACTCATATTTATAGAGTAGGTTATTGTTGGCTATTTCAGCCGTCTCTCTGTGCTCAATGCCAAGCTTTTCCAGCAAGAAGCATATCTTCAGACCATAACCTATTGTGGCCTTTGGCTCAGCTAGTCCTTTAACAATCTTAGGTTCAAAGCCTTGAATCTTCTTCACGAATTTCATGAAGGCGTACTTTCCCCAGTTGAAAGGGTTTTCCAGCCTTTTGTCTTGTTCATTTAGCAAGAACATCATGATCCATCGTTCTTGGCTTATCTGGTCAGCACCTCCTTGTAGACCATCAAAGCATCTGTGAAGAATGCAAGCCAATACATCCCAGTGAACCATCAGATGTCTGGTTCGGATGTCAGCAAGTTTGAACTCAGTGGGTGTATCTGATTTTTCAAGATCACACACGTCACTGTACAACTGTTTAACACCTTCAAGGAGATCGTCATCCTTGGTGCTTCCTTTCCAAGATTTTGAACCTCAAACAACTTACAGAAAGTTGTTAAGTCCAGAAGGATTTCCTTTCCTTGGACTGAAGTTTTGATAGACACTATTTCAGTGCCTTCAGAAACACAGGAAATTATCCTGGAGTTGTTGTAAAATTCCAACACATCGAGTGGTGAAATTCCACTTGGGCGAGCAGATAGAAAACCCTTGATTTGTGCCTTTTCAAGCATGTCAAGAATCGGTTTTCTATCGGTTTGGTTTTCTATTGCAGCAGAGAGGTATTCCTCAACCATGGCACCACCCCAAATCATTCTGTGATTTGTGGTCCAATGGTCAGGATTAAAATTTCCTACCAATCGGTTGTTCACAATAACCAACTCTGGTGCTTGCTTTTCAACAATACCAGTGGAGGATTGGGATTTCTGTGTGGTTGAATTCATGGCAGCCATCTCTTTATATAGTGTAGTAGTTTGATGTTTGAAAGAGATTTGATTTAGTAATTTTTTTGCAGAAGAACATAATCTGTATTTGCAGAGTTTGTAGAAAGTTTGCAGAGAATTAAGAGAAGGATTTGCTATTTTTATGCAAGATGAGTTTTCGGATTAGGCAAAAGTGATTTCATTTGCCAAAATCCTATATATATAGCAATAGAATCTTAACAGACAAATACATACAAATTAATTTTGTGTGTAAGTATATGTGAATTGCAAGCAGGCGTGAGCAAAAGTTAGTTCAGCATTAAATGCAAAGTGGGCCACGTCTGAATTTCGACAGTCCACTACTTTCAAAGAATTAATTTCGTCCGTTAAGATCAAACGCTTATTTTCATCAAGGGTCACTATTGCTTCTTCAGCAATGATCACAATCAACAAGTGTAATTGTGCCCATTAATGAATTTTGGCTATTAGCTATCTGAATCACATCTTTGTATGACCAAGAACACTGTTTGCATCTGAATCTGTCTTACACTTAGGATTTTTCAAGTTTTTCATCAAGATAGAAACAATGCAAATTTCAAGAGAGTAGTTGACTGCAGATAGTTGTACTATTCTCCTTTGTGTTCCCTGTTTATAGATTGATTCAGATATCGAGTTCCGCCTCGTAGATCTTAAGTCGCCTTTTGCTCTTTCTCCTTTTTGACTTCTGGATACCCATTCCAGTTTTCTCTTTTCTCTTTTCTGGATGCCCGTTCCAGATACCTCTGCTCTGGATGCCCGTTCCAGATACTTCTGCTCTGGATGCCCGTTCCAGATTTCTGAACTTTTTCAGTTCTTTGGTAGTTCCATTAATCCAAGACTGTGTCTTAAGAGTAAGAATCTACTTTCTTGCAGTGGCTTAGTGAAGATATCTGCAAGTTGGTCTTCAGTGCCAATCTTGAGTATCTCTATATTGCCTTTTTCAACATGGTCTCTGATGAAGTGATGTCTAACGTCAATATGCTTTGTTCTGGCATGAAACTTAGGATTCTGTGTAATTGCAATAGCACTTGAGTTGTCACAGAAAATGGGAGTTTTCTTCTCATCGAGTCCATAGTCTTTATGTTGTTGTTGTATCCACAGAATTTGTGTTGCACAACAACCAGCAGCAATATATTCAGCCTCTGTGGTAGAAGTTGCAATTGAGTTTTGCTTCTTGCTAAACCATGAGATAAGTCTTGTACCCAGAAACTGACAGGTTCCTGAGGTGCTTTTCCTATCTAGCAATGATCCGGCATAATCAGCATCTGAATAACCAGCTAAACTCAATCCACTTTCTTTGGGATACCACAATCCTACAT
The DNA here is from genome assembly GCA_026545765.1 of Plantago major. Classification (NCBI taxonomy): domain Eukaryota; kingdom Viridiplantae; phylum Streptophyta; class Magnoliopsida; order Lamiales; family Plantaginaceae; genus Plantago; species Plantago major. Next base: position 58,425,833 of record CM048841.1, read on the forward strand.
CTACTGTACCTTTCACATACCTTAATATTTTCATGGCAACATTGTAGTGTGTTTGCATCGGATTTGTCTGAAATCTAGCACACACTCCAACGGCGTATTGAATATCAGGTCTACTTGCCGTGAGGTAAAGTAGTGAACCTATCAATTTCCTATACTTATGTTCTTCAACACTCTTATCTGATTCAGTATAGGTCATTTTGGTTCCAATGCTCATAGGTATCTTAGCATTCTTTTCAGAAAGCTTAAGATTAAACTTTGTGAGCATATCTTTCGCATACTTTGTTTGACTAATGAATATTCCATCATTGAGTTGCTTGACTTGCAATCCTAGGAAATAATTCAATTCGCCCATCATGCTCATCTCAAACTTGTTTTTCATGAGATTTGCAAAGTCATCACAAAGTTGCTTGTCCTTAGATCCAAATATAATGTCATCTACATATACTTGAACTAAGAGTAGTTTCCCATCATGATTTAAGGTAAATAAAGTTTTATCAACTTCACCTTTCTTGAAACCACTTTCCAGAAGGTATTTGGCCAAAGTGTCACACCACGCTCTTGGAGCCTGTTTCAGTCCATACAGAGCTTTCTGTAGTTTATAGACCATTCTACTTTCTGAGGAAACTTCAAAGCCAGGTGGTTGCTCAACATAAACTTCTTCTGCAAGTTCACCGTTCAAGAATGCACTTTTGACATCCATCGATAAACTTTAAAATCTTTATGAGTCAGAAGGCTAGAAAGAGTCTTATTGCATCCAATCTAGCAACCGTGCATATGACTCATCAAAGTCTAAGCCTTGATGCAGGTAAATCCTTGGCAACCAATCTTGCTTTGTTTCTGGTTATTTCACCAGATTCATTCATCTTGTTTCTGAAAACCCATTTAGTTCCAATCACAGATATTCCTTCTACAAATGGAACTAGTTTCCAGACTTTGTTTCTCTCAAATTGATCCAACTCTTCTTGTATATTTTTAGGTTCAATATTTGAGATGAAACATCCAAAAAGAGAATTAGCATTTTCAGCTATTGCTCTCCTAGTCTTAACACCTTGATTAATTGGTCCAATTACATCCTTTGCAGGATGATCTTTGATCCATCTCTTCATAGGTTTAGTGCTAGTAGGATCAATATCCAAGTGATTTGAATGTGAATCACTAAGATTTTGATTTGATACTTTTTCAGTATCTGAGATATCTGACATATGGGAAATGTCGTTGATATCTGACACTTTTTCAGTGTTAGAGATATCTGGAATTTGCATTTCAGCAGTTTCATTTTCAGATACCTCTTCATGATGAAGGTTCTCAGTAACCTTTTCCATTTCTGGAAGTCTCATAGGAAATTCTTCATCATGTCTGTGAGTCATCTTGTTGTTACTAGGCTTATCAAGCTTTTCTACGTCAGAGTCATCCTCTCTTTCCATAATGATGTTTCTCCTTTCTGAGGATTCTTCTTCAGAATCCCTCAGTATTAGTTCTCTGAATTTTTCTGAGAGTTCATCAATAGGAGGTGTTTCCTTACTTCCTTCATAGAATACAACATGAACTGATTCTTCAATTTTCTTTGTTCTTTTGTTGTAAATTCTATAGGCTTTGATATTCGTGGAATAACCAAGAAATACACTTTCATCTGCCTTTGGTTGAAATGTTCTCAGATAGTCTTTCCCATTGTTTAGAACAAAACATCTACAACCAAATACTCTCAGATGTCTGATATTAGGGGGTCTACCAACCAAGATTTCATAGGGGGTCTTTTCATGGTGTTTGTTTATCAAGCATCCATTACGTGTAGCAGTGTGTTCTGACTTCAACCCAATAAACTTCACTTATTTCAGTGTCAGCTAGCATTGTTCTTGCAGCTTCCTTAAGGGTTCTGTTTTTCCTTTCTGCAACACCGTTTTGTTGAGGTGTTCTTACAGAGGAAAGTTGGTGTTGTATACCTTTGCAGGTACAAAACTTCTTTATGTACTGGTTGACAAGCTCAGTACCATGGTCTAATCTGATTGCAGAAACCTTGTCATTTTTCATGACTTCAAGCTTTTTCAGCAAGTTTGGTATCTCCACCCTGGCATCAGATTTGTGTTTTCGAAAAGACAACCAAGTGAATCTTGAGAAGTCATCTACAACAACGGACCATACTTCTTTCCCGCATAACTAGTTACGGATGATTCAAAAGATCCATGTGTAATAGTTGCGTTGGTCTAACACTAGAGTGTCGATTTTGGACTTGAAAGAGATCTTAGATTGTTTTCCCATCCGAGCAATGTATACCATCCTTTCCGAAGATGTTCGGGAAGGCCAACCACTAAGTCTTTCCCGGCAAGTTTGTTCGAGTTTTGAAGTTCAAGTGACTCATTCTTTTGTGCCATAACCAGGTTTTCCAGGTGACCAGATTGACTCACCCCGAGACATTCTTGATTGTGGCAGATGCCCAAGCAACATAAAGATCGCTTTCCGCCGAAAGCAACCAAGACTGTCTGCTTTGACTCATTGTCAATAAGTTTGCAGTATTTTGCTTTGAATTTTATAGTAAAACCCTTGTTTGCAAACTGGCTCATGCTAAATAGATTATATTTCAAATCCTTAACATGTAATACATCAGTGATTGTTAATGAACCCAATTTGACGTTGCCAAATCCCAGAGAGGGATTTAATTCTCCTCCAGCAAATTTGATATCTGGTCCTGTGTTGCAAGCTTTGTAATTGACTAGATTTGCTTTGTCTCCTGTCATGCGCTTTCCGCATCCACTATCAAATAGCCATTGTGCTTTAATCCAGGAAGCATTCTGCACACAACAGGAAACAGGAGATTAGGTTCTCAATTTACAATTGGAACCGTCAGAACTAAACAATCTTCCAGTAGGAATCCATTTTTGAATGAATTTCCTAGGAATATTCTTTCGTCTGACAGGAACATAAGGAGGAATTCTAATATAATGATTATCATTGTTAAGAATTATTTTCTTCCTTGGTGTGTTCCTAGGTGCTCCATTTGGTGCTTTCAGATACCTGTCAGGTTTCTGAGTTTGCTTTTCAGCAAACTTTGCTTTCCTTGCCAGATTTCTTCTAGCCCTGACATTCAGATTTTCAGTGGCTTGATTTAACTTCCACTTCTGATAATTGCTTTGAGCAATTCTAGCTTTCAGCCATCGTTCCTGCTCCTGTTTGTACTCATGAGCAAGTTGTTTTCCGATGCCTTTGTAGCCAATAACGTTTCGAGCACTTGAAGCTATCTGAGATCTTTTCTCAGCGGCTTTGCTAGTCTCTTGTTGGTCTATTTTCTTTCTAGAAAATGTGACAAGGGAGAATTTGCCAGCTCCTGCAATTCTACCTTTTTGAGAGACATAGCACTGTGGGTGTTTACACTTTTCAGTGTCGTGTCTCTTTTCAGAGATATGCCCAACAGTTTTGTTTTTGACTTGTTTTTCCCACAAAGGTTTAGTCGCAACTGCCTTTCCTTTGTCTACAATCTTTGTCTTGTGTCCGATATTATAGATTGCATGGGAACCATCTTGCTGAGTACTTACAAATGTTCTTCTTTCCTCACTCTTATTCAGAATGGTAGAACAATCATGCTGTAATCAGCCCAAGTCCTTTCTTTTCTGAAGGATCTCTTAAGTAAGATTGTACTTCAGTAAGAGTGTCACTAGCTTTGGCATAAGATTGAAAAGATACTTCTTTCTTCTTGAGTTCCTTGTTCTGAGAAAGAAGATCTTCATATTTCTTTTGTAGCTCAGCCATTGCTTTATTATGTGACTTTTCAGTCTCAGATATCTGAGCTTTGAGAAATGCATTTTCAGCATCCTTTTTCTCAGATGTCTTAACTAATTGAGAATTTTCCTTTGCAAGAGAATTCTTTTCTTCTTCAAGATTTTCGGCTCTACCTCGGATCATTAGAAATTCTCTTTCATAGATATCGAGTTCCTTTCTGAGATTTTCTAGATCCTTGATTTCTTCTTCATCACTTTCATAAGTGTAACAAGAAGCATGTATTACCTCATCAGCCATAAGACAGTTTTCAATGTTAGAGATGTCTGGACCGTCAATCTCAGCAACTCCACACATTTCATTTTTCTTGAGGCCGAAGTCGATTACATCGTGAGTAACTCCACATAATTCTGGTGATGGTAAAGTTGAGTCATCTGAATCATCTTCAGAATCTGTTTCAACATCTAGAGCATCCAATTGAATTTGGATTTTCTTTCTCTCTTCAGTTAACAAAGCTTTCTGGCTTCTTCTGAAGATTCTTCTATCTTTCTTGTCACCTGTCCAAAGTTTGTTGAAGGCAGGGCAATCCTGCTTGAAGTGGCTAGGTTTCTGACAATAAAAACAGATATCGTTTCCAATTTCTCGCTCTCAAGACATGGTGCTTTCGAAATGGCTTGTTCAATGAGCTTTGCATGTTTTGTACTGGTGATAGTTTGAGCCTAGATGCTTTTTCAGCTTCTCTTTGGCTTTTCTTCTCTCAATTTCTCGACTGACATATTTACTCATTTGCTTTGCAGCAAGAGCATCCTCAGTCTCTTCCTTGCTTTTCTTCTTTTCAGAAGTTCCTTGAGCAACTAGAGCAATGTTCTGCAACTTTTCAGTTGTTTGTTCTCTTTGTGTTGTCTCATAGTCAACTGTAGCAAGATGTGAGAAAAGTTCCACTGGAGTGATATTTGGCATTCCTTGGTTAAAATAAAAGAATTTGGTGTGCTCCCAGTTGTGGTTAAGACTTCTGACTATAGTCTTAATCTTTTCTGAATGGGAATATCTGTTGCTTTCCCCAAGTGCTGCCATATCACTCATGAGAGTGGTAAACCTGAAATCAAGTTCTTCCCGAATTTCAGTGGGTCCTTGTTTGAAATTTTGAAATTTCAACTTGAGAACATCGAACTTGTTTTCTTTGGTTTTCTCAGTTCCGGCACAGATTTCTTCAATCAATTGCCAGGCAACTTTCGCTGTTTTAGCACCCCACAGTTTACACTGTATGTGCTCAGGTGTTGATCTAATGATAATATTACGAGCTTGACCATCTAGACGATTCCTCTTGGCATCTTCCGATGTCCAGAGTTCTTTGGGCTTTGGTTCGTAAATAACTTGACTGGTAGATCTCCCACTTGTTGACGCATCGGTTTGTGAAGATCCTTCGCTTTGATCTCTGTCTCTACCATTAGAAACCTCCATGACTTGTTTGAGTTGTTGAATGACTATTGGGCCATTTTTTATCACTTCGATCATTTCGTCACTTATGGCTTCAAGGTGGAGCAGCATATTATTTTTCCATTTCTCGTAGTTCTCTGGTTTGAGAACAGGTGCATCACTCAGAGACATTTCTGCACACTTAACACACAAATTAAATAGTCCTCAACAATGGACAAAGTTTTCTTCACCTATATGGGGATCTAGGTTCAGTGCAAAAGGCTTGTGAACCTCCCGCTCTGATACCACTTGTTGGTCCAGATAACGGCAACGTAAAAGACTAGAGGGGGGGGGTGAATAGTCTTTTAAACTTTTGTCGATAAAAACAATTTCTCAGATATCTGTGTAGATATCTGATACTTATAAACAGAGCGCGGAAGACTTAAGATAGATAAGTGCGGAAACAGTTAAATTGTGTGTGTGTGTTGCTGAAATATAAATACAGAAAGATAAATAACACAGCAAGTATAGTGGTATCTGGAGGTGGCGTAATCCTCCAACTAATCCACTTCGGTCTTCCAAAGACCTAGAATTCACTAGAACAGATAATTTTGTTCACCTTACAATAATCCTATTCTAAGAAATCCTTGGAATAAATGGTTCTCAACCAAATGTTCCCCCTGAGTTATTCCCTAGCTTCTTCAGCCAAGTACTTCCTATACTCAGAAACCTTTTTGAGTTATTCCTTAGCTTCCCAAGCTAAGTACTTCCTATACTCAATAACCTTGGAGTTATTCCTTAGTTTCCCAAATCAAGTACTTCCTATACTCCGGTAACCTTGGAGTTATTCCCTGATTTTCCAAACTAAGTACTTCCTGTACTCCACGCCAGTTATGGTGTTGGTTTCGGTTTGAGTTGTCAGATGAGCTTCTTTAATAACTTATTCAGTTATTCCGATAGCTCTGTGAATCAAGTATACTTAATACACTTTTCAATGTATGGTATCTTGTTCTTTTTATATACTGACCCAAGTCTTAGATAAGTGTTCAAGAGAATGAATCTCAGATACTTGATCTTTTTGATTCAACTCTTTCATAGATAGCTGTGCTTGTTTAGGATCAGGACACTTAGAACTTCAGTATTACTCAAGATCAAAAGCTTTGGTCGCAACAGAAAGCTTTGAGGATAAGTAAGTTGCTTTGAGTAAGATATTCGTGTATCAGAGTTCAAGGTTCAGTGTTCTAAGGTTGTCTTCTCAAGCAGTCTAAGTGTTGATATTTATAGATGAATTTGAATGCCGTTGAATAGTATCCATTAGGCTCAAATTCAAACTATTGATATCTGTGTACAATACTGTAGCAGGTTTTGTCTTCTTCTTCAGAAGCTACCGTTGCTTTTGTTCAGACATCTCTGTCCGTGCATTAAATGCATTGTACTATACTTTTTGTCCTGTAGTGTCAACGGAACTGTGCTTTGTATCAGAGACTATATTAATCAGATTTCTCTGATTCTTTGCACGTCCTTATCTTCAATCTTCAGATACACTTTTATTGAAACATCTTTGTTTGCAATATATTTCTTTTTCAGAAATGTTGTTAAAGCTCAAGGTATCTGAGTGTAGATATCTGTGGACACTCTCCTTGTTTTCAGATATACCTTCCATTTCTCAGATATCTCTTGTGACACAGTTTGTTAAAAACTAATCGTGTCTCCAAGATATCTGGTCAAGGTATCTGGAAAACTGTTTCAGAAACCTTGTGCAGTTTCTTCAAGTCTTCAATGTCGTTGAACTTGTTCTGCTTGGATGTCTTCTTCTTGGTCTTCTCTTCATAAATAAAAATTACATTTGAGACCTAACATCCTATACAAGATTAGCTAGACTATCATACTTAGTGGGTTTCCTCTTTTACAATGTTCAAGTGAACCAAGAGTACTAATCACCTTTCTAAGACTAAGATAAGTCATCATGTTGCTGATCAAAATCTAAACAGATATTTCTAACAAAATATCTAAAAAAATTTCCTAACAAAATTCCTAACAAATTTCCTAACAAATTTCCCCCTTTTTGATCAGTCAACGATGACTATCTGACCTATTACAAATCTGGATGAGTGAACAATCCAACACTTAAGCTTTTCTTAAGATTTTTCAATTCAATCAATTAAGTGCAGAAAGTAAACATCAACGAAATCACAAGGTGTGATCTTTGCTGAAAAGTTATCTTTTATAGAATACTATCTGAGAGTAAGTTCATCAGATAAGTTATAATGAAAGATTACAGATAACTTTAATACATAAAACAGTTTAAGCTCAGTCAGCAAAAATACAGCAAAATACATAGTAAATTAGGACAACAGGAGTAACCAAGCTCCAAGTAAACATCCTAAAGAACTAGTCTTCTAGTCTTCATCTCTTCAAGTCTTCAACAGTTGTTCTAAGAATCAGTCTGCAAATTTCCTATCTCCAAACCTTTTGATGTCATCAGAATAGTCATAGAGAAGAGTTCTGACAAGCATCTCCGTGTCTCTGGCAAATCCACAGACCTCTTTGTAGGTTTTGGTAGGATTTTTCATGACAAAATGCTTGACCCAAAGATATTTTCCCCACTTCCAGGCATGGTCTATTCTGATATCTGACAGCTTGAAATATTCATAGATAATCTTCAGATATCTAATGTCACCCTTGTATTGATCTTCAGTTAGATAGAACGACTCATAGGGTTCCAAATGAAGTCTTGCTCTTGTGCTGCTCCAAGAATGTTCGTAATTCATGCACATCATCTGGCTTTCCATATGGACATTCATCAGAGAGGTCCTTCTTCATGGCTTCAGTTCTCTTGACAACTTCAAAATCCAACCATGCTTTGATGTGATTGGTGTTGATCAAGGTTGGCTTGTCTTTTCTCCATGCCATAAGTTGTTTATGGATTGGTTCTGGAAATCTTGAATTTACCAGTAGATGCTTAAGTTCCAGAATCCAATAGCCATTTTTCTGATTGATGCATCTGTAGACAGAGGAATCATTGTCATGCTTCACATAATCTATTTTGGCTTCTTCTGGCCTGAGTGGAAGTTGACTTTGTCTTTGCTCAGCTCTTAGTCTGTTCCTTCTCTGTCTTGAATTCTCTTTGGGGTTGTTGCTTGAAGAACCACCCTGGATAGACTTGGAATTTCCAGAGGGTGTTTTAGCTGCTAGGGGCTTTGCAGCTATGGGCTCAGTTAGGCTTTCAATTTTCCTTTTCTTGTGAAGAGGAGCTTCATCTTCATCAGTTTCCTCATCATCATCAAGATTAAATCTTGTGAGATTTTTACAGGTTTCTTCATTGCCCAGGGACTTGACTTGACCTTCTTCTTCTTCTTCTTCAGAAGATTCATCAATCCCTTTAACTTGTCTTCTCCTTGGAGCCTTGGTACTCCTTGGAGATTTCTGTGCCATGGCCCTTGTTATCATTTTGGTTCCTTCAGTAGGTTTCTGGGAAGTAGCTACTATTTGTAAAGCAGCTTGGCTTGAGGAGGATTCATTGATTCTGAGTGGTGGCTGGGAAGTTTTCATGTTTCTTCTTCCTCTCTGAGTCAAACCAGCTCCAGATTTCTTCTTGTTTTCTTCTCCTTCTTCCCATTCCCCCTGACTTTGAGGTCCAGATTTGTATGTTCTTTCCCCCTTAGTCATTGTTGGCTGACTCAATTTTATAAAAGAATCTGAGAGAGAGTCAAAATGCCCTTGCAGATAATTGTGGGCAGTGACAAACTTCTGAAGTTCGGCTTTGAGTTCCTGATTTTGTTTGATAAGTCCTTTATCCTTATCAGTGATCTCTGCCAATGGGCCTAGGATAGCATCTGCTTTTCCAGCAGTGTAACTTGCCTCTTGAAAAGCTTTTTCAGCTAATGACACATCATCGTCCCTTGTCATTCCCAGATCTTTCTGAGCAATGATTATGCTGGTTGTTCTCTGAGTCATCACCGTTGAACTTTTTCATTTCAGAGGGGACGGAGGCAATTACTTCCTTGTTTTGTGAAGACAACTCCTTTCTGAGATGAGACAGTACTTGGTATCTGTTCATGTATTCATTGGAGTGGACGTTTGGCAGTTTGTTGAATATTGAAGGAGCAATCAACTTCCTTTTTAATTGAGAAACCGCTAAATGTTCATTGCGGTGTTCTGCCAAAGTCTTGTCTTCTTCATCATCTGAGTAATCATCCAAGTGATCTTCATCCTCTTGGACATTCTCATCGATTGTGTCGAGTCCAGGAACCATTTCAGAGATTGGTTTCTTTCCTTTCTGGGAGGAGGATGGTACATCTTTTGAAGATGATGCAGCCTTAGCATCATGCTTGACTTCAGATACTTCTGCAGTACCGAGTGTTTGTCTTTTAGCAGTAACAACATCCTTTAGTTCTTCAACCGCAGAGTAAGCATTCATTTCTTTGAGGTATTGATCTTCTAGTTGATCAAGCTTGTCTCTGGATTGAGCTATTTGATCTTCCAGTTGAAGATGGAGCTGTTGTTCTTCTTCCAACAGTTGTCTGAGTTGAGCAGTTCTATTTTGAGTATTCAAAATTTTCTGATTGACTTCGTCAGAAAGCTCAACTACTTGTTCAGTAGTAACTTGATGTTGGTGCGAAGAGGGATGAGTAGATTTCTGAGGAGATGGAGACGGAGATTTCTGTGAAGTCTTCTCAGTGTGCTTTTCAGCAGCTGAGGTATTATTTCTTAGTGAAATTCCTCCGGTCCCTGGTGCAGGGGCATCATCATCATCATCCTTTTTGTCATTATCATCCTTGTGGTGATGGTCAGTGGGAGGTTCATCGAAGTAATTTTCATTCATTTCTTCCTCCTCATCATCTTCAGATACAAGATTGATCACTTCCGGGATAGTGATCTTTTGCCCATTAACTTCTTCTTCTTCAGAAGGTGTAAATTGCAGAGTCTGGGGCAGGACTGGCTTGAATGCCATCTGTAATCTTGTCTGACCATCTGCCTGTTCGAAGGCATGTTTCAAACTATGCGCCACTTCTTTGAAGAAATCCTTATCCAATAAGGTCGCAACTGTGTATTGTTCGGTAGGGAACATTGCATGGATATAAGTCTCCAAGTCAAGAGCTCGTGCTCGTCTGATTGGTTGATCTGTGATTCTCAATATTTCAGAGAGATCAGAGCACCTTAACCTCTGCCATTTCTTGAAGCATTGAATATGCTTAGGCAGGGTGTGAGCCTTGAAGAAGGGAAGTAGGTCCCTTGTTTCATCAATGGGAACCTGCTTTGCATCTGTTTGAGCCTGAAAGAAAGAGTTTTGAGTGAGTTTCAAAACTTTTGTAGATATCTGATTAGAAATGTAGTTTAGTTTCTGAGTTACCTGAGTGTGAACATCAGGCTCAGATACTTGAACCACTGAGACAATGGGTGTATCAGATATCTTGTTGTGAGGTGGAGACTTGGAAGTCTGGTCCTCATCAACCTTTTTTTCTTGAACCTGAGAAATAAAATAATCCAATACTTAGGAAATTGTTTGAAAGAAACTGTGCACATATATGCTTTTAATGAGTTCTGAGTTACTTACTTCCTCAATAGGAAGCTCAGAGTCATTTTTCTCAGAAACTTTTTCAGTTTCTGGTGTTCTTTCGAGTGATGTTGCCTTGGGGGCTTCATCAATTTCCATTGATGCAGGGGAAGTCACAACTTTTTCCCCGTGCATTTCTACTTCTGATTCCTGTAAGTAGAAAGTATTGAACATTTTTAGAAGAGATATAAGATAACCGAAGATGAAGAAAACTTATCACTTGATTTGTCATATATATACCTTCACGTTAGAAGGCTCAGTGATGTGTTCTTCAGAAACCTTGTTGGTCTCTGGGTTTATCTCTGGCATTTCTGCCTTATCTTCTTCCATCTCAGTTGAAGCCTGTTAGAAACATTTACTTAATGGTTAAGCACATAAACAGATAACTGAAGAAGTGTTATCTTAAGAATCAATTATTACCTGTGATATAGGCTCAGATATTTTAAGAGGCGAGGTTGAGGAAACCTCCTTCTCAGTTTCTGCGGTAAGCTTTTCAGCTTCCACTTGTTTCTGTATTTCTAACTCAGCCTGTAACAAAGAAATTCTATGAGTGACAAGATTTATAGGCATAAAAATTTTCACAAGGTAAGAGTTAAACCAGTCAGCTACCTGAGTAGTTTCAGGCTGATTGGTGTCTGGAACTTGTGACCTTTCTATACATTGGTCGTCTTGTCCCAGTGCAGTTTCTTTGCTTGAAGTTTCTGGTACTTCACACCTTTCCTGAGTATGCAACTCAGTTGCCTCCTCTGGTTGATCATTCTCAGTAGATGTCTCAGTTTGATCCCTCTCAGTGAGTTGGGGAACCTGCTCTTTTGCAGGATTTTCTTCAAAGATATCTTGCATTCTTGCTGGTAAGTCGAAATGGAGTTCACTTACCATTTCATCAACCACTTGTGGCTGTTGTGGTTGTTGTGGTTGTCTGGAAGCAGAAGATTGATCACTTGAACGTTCTTCCAGACTTTTAGATGTGGCGTTTCCATCAGCATCTGCCAGCATTAAAATACCACTCATCAGGGCCTTTTGTAGTTGTGCATAGGAGACATTCCCTGATGAAGTGTTTGCACCAACAACCTTTGCTATAGGTTCAACAACCTGTGGTGTAGGTTCTTCTTCAGATACCTTATCACCAGTTAATTGTACACTTTGTTCTTTCTAGGACTTGAGAGATGACTAGTTCATCATCTTCATCGTCAGAGCTCTCATCATCATTGGGAACTGATTGGTCCATTAATCCTGCGATTTCTGCAGATGGGGCTTGGTGCTTTTCACCTTCTTTGGCAGCATTTATGAGTTCATCAGCAAGGCTTTCTGTAATAGTCTTCACATTTCTGAAAGTACTTTCTCTTGCTGAGTCTACTTGTTCAGTAGTTGATAACTCTTTTGCAGCATTGATGAGTTCATCTGCCATGCTTGCAGATAACTGTGAATTGACAACCTCTTTGGGTATGTCTTCTGATTTGCCAGCAGCCTTCTTTCTTGAAGTTCTGGGCTTCTTGGTCGCAACCTTTTCTTCAGATATCTTTTCAGACTTTCGCTTCTTAGGACCTTTCTGAGACCCAGTAACCTTTTTCATCAAATTTGTATACTCATATTTATAGAGTAGGTTACTATTGGCTATTTCATCCGTCTCTCTGAGCTCAATGCCAAGCTTTTCCAGCAAGAAGCATATCTTCAGACCATAACCTATTTTGGCCTTTGGCTCAGCTAGTCCTTTGACAATCTTAGGTTCGAAGCCTTGAATCTTCTTCACGAATTTCATGAAGGCGTACTTTCCCCAGTTGAAAGGGTTTTCCAGCCTTTTGTCTTGTTCATTTAGCAAGAACATCATGATCCATCGTTCTTGGCTTATCTGGTCAGCACCTCCTTGTAGACCATCAAAGCATCTGTGAAGAATGCAAGCCAATACATCCCAGTGAACCATCAGATGTCTGGTTCGGATGTCAGCAAGTTTGAACTCAGTGGGTGTATCTGATTTTTCAAGATCACACACGTCACTGTACAACTGTTTAACACCTTCAAGGAGATCGTCATCCTTGGTGTTTATTTCAAAATCCTTTCCAGGATTTTGAACCTCAAACAACTTACAGAAAGTTGTTAAGTCCAGAAGGATTTCCTTTCCTTGGACTGAAGTTTTGATAGACACTATTTCAGTGCCTTCAGAAACACAGGAAATTATCCTGGAGTTGTTGTAAAATTCCAACACATCGAGTGGTGAAATTCCACTTGGGTGAGCAGATAGAAAACCCTTGATTTGTGCCTTTTCAAGCATGTCAAGAATCAGTTTTCTATCGGTTTGGTTTTCTATTGCAGCAGAGAGGTATTCCTCAACCATGGCACCACCCCAAATCATTCTGTGATTTGTGGTCCAATGGTCAGGATTAAAATTTCCTACCAGTCGGTTGTTCACAATAAGCAACTCTAGTGCTTGCTTTTCAGCAATACCAGTGGAGGATTGGGATTTCTGTGTGGTTGAATTCATGGCAGCCATCTCTTTATATAGTGTAGTAGTTTGATGTTTGAAAGAGATTTGATTTAGTAATTTTTTGCAGAAGAACTTAATCTGGATTTGCAGAGTTTGTAGAAAGTTTGCAGAGAATTAAGAGAAGGATTTGCTATTTTTATGCAAGATGAGTTTTCGGATTAGGCAAAAGTGATTTCATTTGCCAAAATCCTATATATATAGCAATAGAATCTTAACAGACAAATACATACAAATTAATTTTGTGTGTAAGTATATGTGAATTGCAAGCAGGCGTGAGCAAAAGTTAGTTCAGCATTAAATGCACAGTGGGCCACGTCTGAATTTCGACAGTCCACTACTTTCAGAGAATTAATTTCGTCCGTTAAGATCAAACGCTTATTTTCATCAAGGGTCACTATTGCTTCTTCAGCAATGATCACAATCAACAAGTGTAATTGTGCCCATTAATGAATTTTGGCTATTAGCTATCTGAATCACATCTTTGTATGACCAAGAACACTGTTCGCATCTGAATCTGTCTTACACTTAGGATTTTTCAAGTTTTTCATCAAGATAGAAACAATGAAAATTTCAAGAGAGTAGTTGACTGCAGATAGTTGTACTATTCTCCTTTGTGTTCCCTGTTTATAGATTGATTCAGATATCTGAGTTCCGCTCGTAGATCTTAAGTCGCCTTTTGCTCTTTCTCCTTTTGACTTCTGGATACCCATTCCAGTTTTCTCTTTTCTCTTTTCTGGATGCCCGTTCCAGATACCTCTGCTCTGGATGCTGCTCGGATACCTCTCCTCTGGATGCCCGTTCCAGATTTCTGAACTTTTTCAGTTCTTTGGTAGTTCCAATAATCCAAGACTGTGTCTTAAGAATAAGAATCTACTTTCTTGCAGTGGCTTAGTGAAGATATCTGCAAGTTGGTCTTCAGTGCCAATCTTGAGTATCTCTATATTGCCTTTTTCAACATGGTCTCTGATGAAGTGATGTCTAACATCAATATGCTTTGTTCTGGCATGAAACTTAGGATTCTGTGTAATTGCAATAGCACTTGAGTTGTCACAGAAAATGGGAGTTTTCTTCTCATCGAGTCCATAGTCTTTAAGTTGTTGTTGTATCCACAGAATTTGTGTTGCACAACAACCAGCAGCAATATATTCAGCCTCTGTGGTAGAAGTTGCAATTGAGTTTTGCTTCTTGCTAAACCATGAGATAAGTCTTGTAAACCCATGTGTTCCTGAGGTGCTTTTCCTATCTAGCAATGATCCGGCATAATCAGCATCTGAATAACCAGCTAAACTCAATCCACTTTCTTTGGGATAACAATCCTACATCTACTGTACCTTTCACATACCTTAATATTTTCATGGCAACATTGTAGTGTGTTTGCATCGGATTTGTCTGAAATCTAGCACACACTCCAACGGCGTATTGAATATCAGGTCTACTTGCCGTGAGGTAAAGTAGTGAACCTATCAATTTCCTATACTTATGTTCTTCAACACTCTTATCTGATTCAGTATAGGTCATTTTGGTTCCAATGCTCATAGGTATCTTAGCATTCTTTTCAGAAAGCTTATGATTAAACTTTGTGAGCATATCTTTCGCGTACTTTGTTTGACTAATGAATATTCCATCATTGAGTTGCTTGACTTGCAATCCTAGGAAATAATTCAATTCGCCCATCATGCTCATCTCAAACTTGTTTTTCATGAGATTGGCAAAGTCATCACAAAGTTGCTTGTCCTTAGATCCAAATATAATGTCATCTACATATACTTGAACTAAGAGTAGTTTCCCATCATGATTTAAGGTAAATAAAGTTTTATCAACTTCACCTTTCTTGAAACCACTTTCCAGAAGGTATTTGGCCAAAGTGTCATACCACGCTCTTGGAGCCTGTTTCAGTCCATACAGAGCTTTCTGTAGTTTATAGACCATTCTACTTTCTGAGGAAACTTCAAAGCCAGGTGGTTGCTCAACATAAACTTCTTCTGAAAGCTCACCGTTCAAGAATGCACTTTTGACATCCATCTGATAAACTTTAAAATCTTTATGAGCTGCAAAGGCTAGAAAGAGTCTTATTGCATCCAATCTAGCAACTGGTGCATATGACTCATCAAAGTCTAAGCCTTCATGCAGGTAAATCCTCGCAACCAATCTTGCTTTGTTTCTGGTTATTTCACCAGATTCATTCATCTTGTTTCTGAAAACCCATTTAGTTCCAATCACAGATATTCCTTCTACAAATGGAACTAGTTTCCAGACTTTGTTTCTCTCAAATTGATCCAACTCTTCTTATATATTTTTAGGTTCAATATTTGAGAAGAAACATCCAAAAAGAGAATTAGCATTTTCAGCTATTGCTCTCCTAGTCTTAACACCTTGATTAATTGGTCCAATTACATCCATTGCAGGATGATCTTTGATCCATCTCTTCATAGGTTTAGTGCTAGTAGGATCAATATCCAAGTGATTTGAATGTGAATCACTAAGATTTTGATTTGATACTTTTTCAGTATCTGAGATATTTGACATATGGGAAATGTCATTGATATCTGACACTTTTTCAGTGTTAGAGATATCTGGAATTTGCATTTCAGCAGTTTCATTTTCAGATACCTCTTCATGATGAAGGTTCTCAGTAACCTTTTCCATTTCTGGAAGTCTCATAGGAAATTCTTCATCATGTCTGTGAGTCATCTTGTTGTTACTAGGCTTATCAAGCTTTTCTACGTCAGAGTCATCCTCTCTTTCCATAATGATGTTTCTCCTTTCTGAGGATTCTTCTTCAGAATCCCTCAGTATTAGTTCTCTGAATTTTTCTGAGAGTTCATCAATAGGAGGTGTTTCCTTACTTCCTTCATAGAATACAACATGAACTGATTCTTCAATTTTCTTTGTTCTTTTGTTGTTAATTCTATAGGCTTTGCTATTCGTGGAATAACCAAGAAATACACTTTCATCTGCCTTTGGTTGAAATGTTCTCAGATAGTCTTTCCCATTGTTTAGAACAAAACATCTACAACCAAATACTCTCAGATGTCTGATATTAGGGGGTCTACCAACCAAGATTTCATAGGGGGTCTTTTCATGGTGTTTGTTTATCAAGCATCTGTTCTGAGTGTAGCAGGCTGTGTTTACAGCTTCAACCCAATAAACTTCACTTATTTCAGTGTCAGCTAGCATTGTTCTTGCAGCTTCCTTAAGGGTTCTGTTTTTCCTTTCTGCAACACCGTTTTGTTGAGGTGTTCTTACAGAGGAAAGTTGGTTTTGTATACCTTTGCAGGTACAAAACTCCTTTATGTACTGGTTGACAAGCTCAGTACCATGGTCTATTCTGATTGCAGATACCTTGTCATTTTTCATGACTTCAAGCTTTTTCAGCAAGTTTGGTATCTCCACCCTGGCATCAGATTTGTGTTTCAGAAAGACAACCCAAGTGAATCTTGAGAAGTCATCTACAACAACCAGACCATACTTCTTTCCTGCATAACTAGTTACAGATGATTCAAAAAGATCCATGTGTAATAGTTGCAGTGGTCTAACACTAGAGTGTCTGATTTTGGACTTGAAAGAGATCTTAGATTGTTTTCCCATCTGACAGGCAGAACAGATACCATCCTTTCTGAAAGATGTTCTGGGAAGGCCAACCACTAACTCTTTCTTGGCAAGTTTGTTCAGAGTTTTGAAGTTCAAGTGACTCATTCTTTTGTGCCATAACCAGTGCTCTTCTGTGTGACCAGATTGACTCACCATGAGACATTCTTCATTGTGGCGAGATGCCCGATCGGAAAATAAAGATCGCCTTTTCCGCCGAAAGCAACCAAGACTCGCTTTGACTCATTGTCAATAAGTTTGCAGTATTTTGCTTTGAATTTTATAGTAAAACCCTTGTCTGCAAACTAGCTCATGCTAAATAGATTATATTTCAAATCCTTAACATGTAATACGTCAGTGATTGTTAATGAACCCAATTTGACGTGGCCAAATCCCATAGAGGGATTTAATTCTCCTCCAGGAAATCTGATATCTGGTCCTGTGTTGCAAGCTTTGTAATTGACCAGATTTGTTTTGTCTCCTGTCATGTGCTTTCCGCATCCACTATCAAATAGCCATTGTGCTTTAGTCCAGGAAGCATTCTGCACTCAACAGGAAACAGGAGATTAGGTTCTCAATTTACAATTGGAACTGTCAGAACTAAACAATCTTCCAGTAGGAATCCATTTTTGAATGAATTTCCTAGGAATATTCTTTCGTCTGACAGGAACATAAGGAGGAATTCTAATATAATGATTATCATTGTTAAGAATTATTTTCTTCCTTGGTGTGTTCCTAGGTGCTCCATTTGGTGCTTTCAGATACCTGTCAAGTTTCTGAGTTTGCTTTTCAGCAAACTTTACTTTCCTTGCCAGATTTCTTCTAGCCCTGGCATTCAGATATTCAGTGGCTTGATTTAACTTCCACTTCTGATAATTGCTTTGAGCAATTCTAGCTTTCAGCCATCGTTCCTGCTCGTGTTTGTACTCATGAGCAAGTTGTTTTCCGATGCCTTTGTAGCCAATACCGTTTCGAGCACTTGAAGCTATCTGAGATCTTTTCTCAGCAGCTTTCCAGAAAATGTGACAAGGGAGAATTTGCCAGCTCCTGCAATTCTACCTTTTTGAGAGACATAGCACTGTGGGTGTTTACACTTTTCAGTGTCGTGTCTCTTTTCAGAGATATGCCCAACAGTTTTGTTTTTGACTTGTTTTTCCCACAAAGGTTTAGTCGCAACTGCCTTTCCTTTGTCTACAATCTTTGTCTTGTGTACGATATTATAGATTGCATGGGAACCATCTTACTGAGTACTTACAAATGTTCTTCTTTCCTCACTCTTATTCAGAATGGTAGAACAATCTGTCTGTGTAATCAGCCCAAGTCCTTTCTTTTCTAAAGGATCTCTTAAGTAAGATTGTACTTCAGTAAGAGTGTCACTAGCTTTGGCATAAGATTGAAAAGATAATTCTTTCTTCTTGAGTTCCTTGTTCTCAGAAAGAAGATCTTCATATTTCTTTTGTAGCTCAGCCATTGCTTTATTATGTGACTTTTCAGTCTCAGATATCTGAGCTTTGAGAAATGCATTTTCAGCATCCTTTTTATCAGATATCTTAACTAATTGAGAATTTTCCTTTGCAAGAGAATTCTTTTCTTCTTCAAGATTTTCGGCTCTACCTCGGATCATTAGAAATTCTCTTTCATAGATATCGAGTTCCTTTCTGAGATTTTCTAGATCCTTGATTTCTTCTTCATCACTTTCATAAGTGTAACAAGAAGCATGTATTACCTCATCAGCCATAAGACAGTTTTCAATGTTAGAGATGTCTGGACCGTCAATCTCAGCAACTCCATACATTTCATTTTTCTTGAGGCCGAAGTCGATTACATCGTGAGTAACTCCACATAATTCTGGTGATGGTAAAGTTGAGTCATCTGAATCATCTTGAACTGCTTCAACGTCTAGAGCATCCAATTGAATTTGGATTTTCTTTCTCTCTTCAGTTAACAAAGCTTTCTGGCTTCTTCTGAAGATTCTTCTATCTTTCTTGTCACCTGTCCTATGTTTTTTGAAGGCAAGGCAATCCTTCTTGAAGTGGCCAGGTTTCTGACAATAAAAACAGATATCGTTTCCAATTTCTGCTTCCTCAGTACATGATGCTTTCTGAGCTGGCTTGTTCAGCGAGCTTTGCATGTTTTTGTACTGGTGATAGTTTGAGCCTAGATGCTTTTTCAGCTTCTCTTTGGCTTTTCTTCTCAATTTCTCGACATATTTACTCATTTGCTTTGCAGCAAGAGCATCCTCAGTCTCTTCCTTGCTTTTCTTCTTTTCAGAAGTTCCTTGAGCAACTAGAGCAATGTTCTGCAACTTTTCAGTTGTTTGTTCTCTTTGTGTTGTCTCATAGTCAACTGTAGCAAGATGTTAGAAAAGTTCCACTGGAGTGATATTTGGCATTCCTTGGTTAAAATAAAAGAATTTGGTGTGCTCCCAGTTGTGGTTAAGACTTCTGACTATAGTCTTAATCTTTTCTGACTAGGAATATCTGTTGCTTTCCCCAAGTGCTGCCATATCACTCATGAGAGTGGTAAACCTGAAATCAAGTTCTTCCAGAGTTTCAGTGGGTCCTTGTTTGAAAATTTGAAATTTCAACTTGAGAACTTCGAACTTGTTTTCTTTGGTTTTCGATTCGCATGCATTTCTTCAATCAATTGCAGCAACTTCAGCTTTTAGCACCCCACGCTTTAATCGTATGTGCTCAGGTGTTGATCTGATGATGATATTACGAGCTTGACCATCCAGACGATTCCTCTTGGCATCTTCCGATGTCCAGAGTTCTCTGGGCTTTGGTTCGTAAATAACTTGACTGGTAGATCTCCCACTTGTTGACGCATCGGTTTGTGAAGATCCTTCGCTTTGATCTCTGTCTCTACCATTAGAAACCTCCATGACTTGTTTGAGTTGTTGAATGACTATTGGGCCATTTTTTATCACTTCGATCATTTCGTCACTTATGGCTTCAAGGTGGAGCAGCATGTTATTTTTCCATTTCTCGTAGTTCTCTGGTTTGAGAACAGGTGCATCACTCAGAGACATTCCTGCACACTTAACACACAAATTAAATAGTCCTCAACAATGGACAAAGTTTTCTTCACCTATCTGGGGATGTAGGTTCAGTGCAGAAGGCTTGTGAACCTCCCGCTCTAATACCACTTGTTGGTCCAGATAACGGCAACGTAAAAGACTAGAGGGGGGGGGTGAATAGTCTTTTAAACTTTTGTCGATAAAAACAATTTCTCAGATATCTGTGTAGATATCTGATACTTATAAACAGAGCGCGGAAGACATAAGATAGATAAGTGCGGAAACAGTTAAATTGTGTGTGTGTGTGTGTTGCTGAAATATAAATACAGAAAGATAAATAACACAGCAAGTATAGTGGTATCTGGAGGTGGCGTAATCCTCCAACTAATCCACTTCGGTCTTCCAAAGACCTAGAATTCACTAGGACAGATAATTGTGTTCACCTTACAATAATCCTATTCTAGGAAATCCTTGGAATAAATGGTTCCCAACCAAATGTTCCCCCTGAGTTATTCCCTAGCTTCTTCAGCCAAGTACTTCCTATAATCAGAAACCTTTTTGAGTTATTCCCTAGCTTCCCAAGCTAAGTACTTCCTATACTCAATAACCTTGGAGTTATTCCTTAGTTTCCCAATTCAAGTACTTCCTATACTCCGGTAACGTTGGAGTTATTCCCTGATTTTCCAAACTAAGTACTTCATGTACTCCACGCCAGTTATGGTGTTGGTTTCGGTTTGAGTTGTCAGATGAGCTTCTTTAATAACTTATTCAGTTATTCAGATAGCTCTATGAATCAAGTATACTTAATACACTTTTCAATGTATGGTATCTTGTTCTTTTTATATACTGACCCAAGTCTTAGATAAGTGTTCAAGAGAATGAATCTCAGATACTTGATCTTTTTGATTCAACTCTTTCATAGATAGCTGTGCTTGTTTACGATCAGGACACTTAGAACATCAGTATTACTCAAGATCAAAAGCTTTGGTCGCAACAGGAAGCTTTGAGGATAAGTAAGTTGCTTTGAGTAAGATATTCGTGTATCAGAGTTCAAGGTTCAGTGTTCTAAGGTTGTCTTCTCAAGTAGTCTAAGTGTTGATATTTATAGATGAATTTGAATGCCGTTGAATAGTATCCGTTAGGCTCAAATTCAAACTATTGATATCTGTGTACAATACTGTAGCAGGTTTTGTCTTCTTCTTCAGAAGCTACCGTTGCTTTTGTTCAGACATCTCTGTCCGTGCATTAAATGCATTGTACTATACTTTTTGTCCTGTAGTGTCAACGGAACTGTGCTTTGTATCAGAGACTATATTAATCAGATTTCTCTGATTCTTTGCACGTCCTTATCTTCAATCTTCAGATACCACTTTTATTGAAACAGCTTTGTTTGCAATATATTTCTTTTTCAGAAATGTTGTTAAAGCTCAAGGTATCTGAGTGTAGATATCTGTGGACACTCTCCTTGTTTTCAGATATACCTTCCATTTCTCAGATATCTCTTGTGACACAGTTTGTTAAAAACTAATCGTGTCTCCAAGATATCCGTCAAGGTATCTGAAAACTTTCAGTAACCTTGTGCAGTTTCTTCAAGTCTTCAATGTCGTTGAACTTGTTCTGCTTGGATGTCTTCTTCTTGGTCTTCTCTTCATAAATAAAAATTACATTTGAGACCTAACATCCTATACAAGATTAGCTAGACTATCATACTTAGTGGGTTTCCTCTTTTACAATGTTCAAGTGAACCAAGAGTACTAATCACCTTTCTAAGACTAAGATAAGTCATCATGTTGCTGATCAAAATCTAAACAGATATTTCTAACAAAATATCTAAACAAATTTCCTAACAAAATTCCTAACAAATTTCCTAACATAATAAATGCAGATGAACTCATCAATGCTGCAAAAGAGTTCACAGCTACTGAACAAGTAGACTCAGCAAGAGAAAGTGCGTTTAGAAATGTGAAGACTATTACAGAACGCCTTGCTGATGAACTTATTAATGCTGCCAAAACAGGTGAAAAGCACCAAGCCCTATCTGCAGAAACCGCAGGAGTAATGGACCAATCAGTTCCTAATGCTGATGAGAGCTCTGAGGATGAAGATGATGAGCTAGTCATCTCTCAAGTCCTAGAAAGATCAAAGAGGGCTAAGGTTACTGTAAAAGTAACTGGTGAACAGGTATCTGAAAAAGAACCTACACCTAAGGTTGCTGAACAAGCACCTATAGCAAAGGTTGTTGGTGCAAACATATCATCAGGGACAGTCTCTTATGCACAACTACAAGAAGCCCTGATGAGAGGTAATTTAGTACTGGCTGATGATGATGAGAATGCCACGTCTAAAAATCTGGAAGAACGTTCTACTGATCAATCTTCTGCTTCCAGACAACCACAACAACCACAACAGCCACAAGTGGTTGATGAAATGGTAAATGAACTCCATTTCGAAATACCAGCATTACAACACGCTGGAGAAAATCCTGCAAAAGAGCAGGTTCCCCAACTCACTGAGAGGGATCAAACTGAGACATCCACTCAGATTGATCAAACAGGGGAGGCAACTGAGTTGCATACTCAGGAAAGGTGTGAAGTACCTGAAACTTCAAACAAAGAAGAAAAACTGGAACAAGAAGACCAAAGTATAAAAGGGTCACAAGTTTCAGGGACCAATCAGCCTGAAATTGCTCAGGTAGCTGACTGGTTTAACTCTTACTTTGTGAAAATTTTTATACTTGTATGTCTTGTTACTTATAAAAATTCTTTGTTACAGGCTGAGTTAGAAACACAGAAACTAGAGGAAGCTGGAAAGCTTGCCTCAGAAACTGAGAAAGAGGTTCCCTCAACCTCGCCTCTTAAAGAATCTGAGCCTGTGCTACAGGTGATAAAATGGTTCTTAAGATGACACTTTTTCAGTCAAATGTTTATGTGCTTATTCATTTTAATAAATGTTTCTAACAGGCTCCAACTGAGGAAGAGGAAGATAAGGCAGAAATGCCAGAAAAGAACCCAGAGACCAACAAGGTTTCTGAAGAACACATCATTGAGCCTTCTAGCATGAAGGTATATGAAAAATCAGTAATAAGTATTCTTCATCTTGGGTTATTTTATACTTCTTCTAAAATATTCAATACTTTCTACTTACAGGTTCACTCAGAAGTAGAAATGCACGGGGACAAAGTTGCGACATTCCCTGCATTAATGGAAATTGATGAAGCCCCCAAGGCAACATCACTCGAAAGAATACCAGAAACTGAAAAAGTTTCTGCGAAAAATGACTCTGAGCTTCCTATTGAGGAAGTAAGTAGAAAATTCAGAACTCATTAAAGCATACATATGCACAAATTCTTTCACCAACAATTTCCTAAGTATTGTATCATTTTTAATTCTCAGGTTAAAGAAAGAAAGGTTGATGAGGACCAGACTTCCAAGTCTCCACCTCACAACAAGATATCTGAGACACCCCTTGTCTTAGTGGTACAAGTCTCTAAGCCTGATGTTCATAATCAGGTAACCCAGAAACTAAACCACACTTCCACTCAGATATCTACAAAATTTTTGAAGCTCACTCAAAACGCTTTCTTTCAGGCTCAAACAGGTGCAAAGCAGGTTCCCGATGATGAGAAAAGGGACCTACTTCCCCTCTTCAAGGCTCAAACTTTGCCAAAACACATCCTATGCTTCAAGAAATGGCAGAAGTTAAGATGCTCTGATCTCTCTGAAATATTGAGAATCACAGATCATCCAACACGACGAGCACGAGCTCTTAACTTGGAGACTTACATCCATGCAATGTTCCCTACCGAATAGTATACAGTTGCGACACTATTGCATAAGGATTTCTCCAGAGAAGTGGCGCACAATTTGATACAAGCCTTTGAACAGGCAGATGGTCAGACAAGATTACGGATGGCCTTTAAGCCAACCCTGCCACAGACTCTGCAATTCATTCCTTCTGAACAAGAAGAAGTTAATGGGCAGAAGATCACTATTCCTGAAGTGATCAATCTTGTATCTGAAGATGACGTGGAGGAAGAGATAAACGAAAATGACT